>CM070500.1:30649832-31249832 GCA_036346375.1 Guadua angustifolia | reverse complement strand
TGAGGCGGCACTAAGCCGGGGTCTCTTTCAACCCTAATCCTTCCGATGTTGCACAAATGCACTCGCCGGTCTTCACTCCTTGTCTCTTTCCTTTCGGAGGCAAGACTTGCCTTCACAAACCTCCGGGGCTCACCACACCAAGTATTTGGAGGCTCCCGGTGACTCCTTGCCGTCTAGGAGCCCTTCAAACTCCAAGAGTAACAAATACGTCGCGAAATCTTCTTGGAGGATGAATCTTGTGCTCAAGAATGAAAGATGCAAGCTCAAGGCACTCTAATCCAGTCCTTTCTCCCCAAAGATTCAAATCAAACACTAGATTCAAGAGGAGACGGAGACTAGGGCTCAAGAGAGTGTGAGAGTGAGAGCTTGAGAGCAAATGGATGCAATAATGGAGCTCACCTCCTGGTAGGTGGGGAGTGAGGGCTTAAATAGAGGCTCCAAAATCCAACCGTTGTGAGAGGGCTGCGCACAACCTGGAGTATCCGGACTTACAACCCGGACACTCCGGATTGGTGAGGAATTAGTTCGTACTGAAGGGGTCAACCCAGAGTGTCCGGACTAAAACCCCGGATACTCCGGACTGACCCGGATACGCCGGACCGCTTTCACTCGGAGTGTCCGGACTCAACCTCGGATACTCCGGACTCAACCCCGGATACTCCGGACTCACTTAACCCGGAGTGTCCGGACTAAACCCCGGATACTCCGGACTGGTGAGTAAGCAGCCACCGAGGATATCAACCCAGAGTGTCTGGACTAAATGTTCAGATACTCCGGCCTAACCCACTCGGCCAGAAGTGTACTTTTGAAGGAAATACAATGATTAAAGTTCTTTTGCTATGCAATTTTCATCCTTTGAGCACAAGTATATCCTAGAAGAGATTTCCCATTGTATCCCCCTTAATAGTACGGCTATCCTTAGACTCAATAAAATAGAAAAAAATTAAAACTTAAGTCTTGATGCCGCCTTCAAAAATTTTAAATGCAGTAGGGATCTTCAATCGCTTTCTCATGATGATATAATCTCGATCTCTACATAGATTCTCACTTAACCATTAGTATTTTCCAATTGTGTTGTCATTAATCACCAAAATTCTTAAGGGGCCCAGATGCACTTTCAATATCATCGTGGACGGAGTTGCGGGCCTAGTTCATCACCAACTTTCATGGCACACGTTGTCGTGCCCCGATTCTGCAAATCCGGACACTCTGTGTATTCTGCACTAGTCCAGGATCACGCTAGCGCACACAGGCTAAACAGGGTTTAAAGTACCAACAACATACACAGCGAAATAGTAATAAAGTACTTCAAACATGTATATAAACGAGTTGTACGACCTTATGGTCATCCTTACAATAGTTTGCCACACAGGGCTTACAATAATCAGAGTAAATAGAGTTCAACAGCGGAAAAATTAAACATCATGATGCTTCATCTCCTGCCACAGGCACCCTGACGAGGCTTGCTTCCCTAGTTTCCCGGCTCTCCAGTAAATTCCTCCTCCCATGCAGGTGTAGACTCCTCCTCTGGTAAATTGTTGCCCGCAAGGGTGAGTACACACCGTACTCAACAAGTCATGCACAGAATGCAGTTCTATTACTACATGCATGGCTTGTTACAAAGGAATGGCTCAATTGGTTATTTTGCATTGTGTCAATATTTTGAATTATTATGTATTTAGATTAAAAGCATCAAAACCATATAAATATCATATGTTTCTCAAATTGTTTTCAACATAATTTTGGACACATAGTCCCTAAATCAACTTTCATTGTCAACTCTGGCACACAGCCTTCCACCCCATTTTATTTTCGAAACTCTACCCCTTGACTGTAATCCCCGAGCATTGTCCAATTCCGTGGACTCGGCTATTCGAACAGTTTTGACACTCTGCAGAGATTGTACACTTTACCCACAAGATATAGTTGCACGCCACAAAGGCGATTGACCGTAACAAAGCCTTTCAGAGACTTCTATCTCCACCTAGGAACCTCTCTGAGTTGCCTTCACTATCACTTCTCTCACTCAGAGCCGAAGTATAGGACCGACAAACACCGTTGGATGGGTACCAAGCCGTAGCACAGGCACACTCCCCCATACAGTTACCCCCGTGTAACTGCCACCCCGAGGTATCCAAGGTGAGACATCAGAATCCTACTAAACTAGGTCTTCCTATTCAGACATGTGGTTGTACGAGAGACTCAGGTCAGAGGCTTGCAAGGTGAGGTCCTTAACTGACCAAGGCAAGACATTCTTCTCTCAAATTTGGCACACAGCCCTCACAACACTCAAAACCCCCCAAATGCCACGAAGGCCCACCTGGCACAAAGCCTCGGTCCACTTGCCCCGATATAAATCATTTCCATCCCAAGTTGTTTTAACGGTGCAACACATGCCCGTAATCATCCTTCATGTAGAACCACACAGGTCTCTACACTCCAACATCATTACCAACAACATTCCACCTTTTATCAAAACGCATTCACTATTTCTTTAGTCAATGTTGCTTTTGTATTCCAAAATGATCGTTCGCGTTATAAGCATGGCTAAGCAACTTTTCATGGTCTAGCCTCCCGTGTTGGCACAATATTATCAGCCAACTATTATTACCAAGCTTAGGGTATCAAATGGAATCATGGCATACAAATACTAGTGACAAGGTGGCAATAACAAATAGGTTGATTTAACTAATTCACCCAAATTATTTAAATCCATTTTTAATTGAATTAGCATGCATAGCTTGAAACAAAATACATTTTCAAATCGTAGGAGCAAAATGGTCAAAGCACAACTTGCCTTCAAATAGCTGGTGGTCCTGATCCGGAGCTTGATCTTGTGCTGAAAATTCCCCCTCGTAACTCTCCGGCAAATCAACGTCTACTCGAATCATATATACACACAATAAATATAATTTCTAGAGAGAAAACTCAACTCTAAAAATTCTATAAAATTCACCAATAAATAGATCTTGATTTTACAAATTTTTAGAAACTGGAATCACTCAAATCGGAGTTAAAACGCAAAAGTTATAGTCATTTGAAGTTTGAAAATTAATTAAAAAGAATAAACCGAATTTCTTTATTTATTTTTATACGGAAAATTCGGAAATATGACGTCAGCACCAGATTTGATTTTCACCAAATTATTTTTCTAAAGAAAATCGAATTATTGTGCAAGCATGACGTCTGCATCCACAGTGCCATGACTGACATGTGGGTCCCATTGATGACGTCAGCTGCTGACGTCAGCATGACACGTGGCACGATCCAAACGTGACATGTGGCGCAACATTATCAACCGGAAACTCGATTCAATCTCGATCGTTCGATTCAAAACAAACGGCCGAGATTGATGCGACGTTTCATTTTAAATCTAACGCGTGGCCTCACCGTGACCATCGGATCACGATCAGACGACTGAAATCAAATCAACGACGTCGACAGAGTCAGCGGCTGCGCCGACTCCTCGGTTCTCACGCGACATGCGTCAACACAGGATTAGCCCGGTGCGCGGCGTGATCTCTATCGTTCATTCAAATTTGGACAGCCCAGATTAGCTCTAGCTTACGCATAGTAATCCTCTACGTGGCTACCCCGGTGCGCGACGCGTGGTGGCACGTCTACCATCGGATCTAAATCGAACGGCTCTGCAATGAAGCGGCGACGCGACACGCGGCATGACCAGAAACGATCGACGCACACCCAATGGCTACGGCGGCTACGCAACGTGGCACAAATGAACACCTTAGGATCTAGATCCAATGGTCAAATTGAAATCAACACGTTTCTACACGATGCAATCCAGACCATTGATTAGATCTAACGGCTAAGAGCTAGAGATGGAGTTTACTGTTTCGGGGCGACGTGGATGGATCTGGTGCGTTGATTGGAGATCTGACGGCGGGCGAAGCTCGGCTAGGCGATGATGGTTCCACGGCTCGGTTCTTGCCGGAGACGAAGAAGACGGTGGTAGCTTCGGCGATGCAGAGCTTCTCCGGCGACACGAAGTGACTCCACATACGCAACTCGACGCGAGGAACTCGGCGACGACCTCCAATGCGGCGGAGAGTTACCGGAGATGGCGCAAACGCGGCGCAAAGACGGTGGAGAGGCTTCGGAACAACGGCGAGCGCGTGCGGTGTCTACGGCGAGTCTCGGAAGGCGTGAAAGGTCTCAAAATGCGTGGAAGGAAGTGATTTATAAGATGCACCGGTTAATGGAGCGAGATAGTTAACGCGGCAGCATTGGTGGCGCTCGGAATCCACGGCGGTAACGCTCGGCGGCAGCGTTACTGGAAGTCGAAGACGAAGCAACGTGGTGCTATCTCGGCCGTCCACGCGGCGACGAATCAACGGCGGTCGAAGCTCAATCGACGTGGCTTCATTCGAACCGTTCAATGCAAAATCAACGGTGCGTGCGCGATGCCGATTAGGTTTCCGCTCGGGCTGGGCTTAACACCGCGCACAGTAGCGGGCTCGGCCCACTACTGTTCATCGGGTTTTCCTCGTGATTTTCCAAAAAAAAATTTCCTGAAATTCATTTAAATCATGTGGGACTTTAAAAATATCAGAAAAATTCTAGAAAATATTTTGGTACATTTTGAACTCAAATAAAATATTTCCATTTATATTTTGCAAAAACTTAATCATTATTTAATTAATTTCCAAAGAAGAGTTAAATTCCAGAAATTCCAATTAAATCCAAATAAATTCCAAAAATTCAAAATAACTTATGAATTTCAAAATAGACAAATTTTGGGATGTTACACATATGAACACCTCAGAATGAGTAGCGACTTGCATCGGGTAATTCTAAACCTAGGGGAGTCATTGCGTAGCTTCATTGGACGCTTCAGCAATAAGCGCAACTCAATCCCTGACATCTCAGACGAGGCAGTCATAGTTGCCTTCGAGAATGGGGTTAGGGATATGGAGTTGAAGGGGAAGCTTGCCACTCAAAAAATCAAAACCACTAAGGAGCTTTTCGAGTTGGTAGATAAATACGCTATACGTGTCGAAGCCCGAGACCATATAGATGACCCCAAGTCTGGCCATGACAATTCCGAGTCATCCAAGCAAGGGTCAAAGAAGAATAAAAACCACGGAGAGAAACGCAAAGGTGACTCCACCATAGCCACGGTCAAAAGGGGCAAGGCGCGCAATACTGGAGACAACAAGGGTCGAAACCGTGGAGGAAGCAAATACTACTAGTCCATCATACAAACAAACACGACTTCGATGAATGCCAAGTGATCAGCAAGAAGGTCCAGGAGAAGCTTAAAGTTGCTCTCGTCGAGCGCGGGATCGAGCAGGCCAAAGAGAAGCCCCAGGAAGATGAGCCCGAATATCGCAGTGCTAATCACAAGCTGGCACACATCTTTGGGGGATCTGCCACGTATGAGTCTAAAAGATAGTACAAGACAGTCGAAAGGGAGGCCAACCTGGCCACACCAGCTCCCCCCAGGTTCCTCAAATGGTCGGTGTCGAATATCTAAATATGGGGCATGAGTACGTGAAGAATATATTCTAGTGACATATAGAAACTCCGGATATCACGGGCCCGATTCTACGGGATAAGATATACGCAGAGAAGGTAATTCTATATTAAGAAGGACTCAATCACTTTCCCGTCACGAGGAAACCAACTCGGGTACGCTTGGTGTCTAGGAAAGTTTGGATATGTTGCGAAGATCGACGCGACAATAGACTCCTCATCAACTACAATCTAATATTCCAAGCCAACTACAACTCAACTTGAAGTAGGGCTACCCAACTATATAAGGCCGGGGGTAGGTATCCTCAAGGGAGGAGCCAGGAAAGAAGACTTTTAGAGAGAGTTGTTACAAGACACAGAGCAATCAGGAGCCGACGGACCACACTTCATCAACCTCTAGCTATAGTTTGGCCATTGTTTAGATCCAATCTTCATTGTAACTAGGGCTAGATAACTCGCCATGTACTCGATACACCAAATACATACATCATCCTCACAGGACATAGGGTATTACTCTATTCGGGGGCCTGAACCTGTATAAATAGTGTGCTTCGTGCTTGACTCTGACACTGAAGGTGCCCGTGATCATAATTTTATTATTGAATTCTAACCTTCAACAAGTAGCAATGGATGACACCCTAAAATGGTACTATTTGTTTAAGTAGCAATATTATTTGTATGCATAGAAATTATGTTGCTATGGTATATTTTAATATGTTAATGTTATCCAATATTGACGAGCTTACTTCTTCTTGTATGCATGCATGAATTACCAAAACTTTAGTACGAAAGTTGTACTCTGTACCACTAGTTATATTCTGTACTTATTTTATTCTATAGCTGTAGTTTGACACAAGCAATTTCTTGCAAATTATTTACACAAGCAATTTTTGTATGTAAATTGCATGCATACTTTTTATTTTTTCCATTTGCAGATGTCAGACCATATCGACGTGGTGTGAGAGCACGGCGAGAAGTTGGGTGGTGGATTTCGATGCAAGCCGTATCTCAAAAAGAAGAAATGTGGCGGTGCAACCCGACTGAAGCAGCACTTGGTAGGGTACGATACGAGTGTCATCCATTGTAGTAAAGTTCCTATGAAAGTTCTCAAAGTACTTTTAGCATGACCTACACAGGATGAAGGATAAGAAGATAAGAGAGAGGAGAGGCTGAGGAAAGAAGTAGCAGCTGGAGATTCCTTGCTAAGGGGAAGTGTATATTCAGAGTACACGGGTGATGCTGATGAGAAGGACCAATTCCAACATGCTGTGGCTGCCTCTAGGGCAGAGGCATAATTTAGGAGCTAGACAGATGGTAGGTATAGCATGGTGGTGATAGTGGCTCCTCTAGGGGTTTGAAGGGGACCACGGTAGTCTGTTGTCCAAGATATTTTAGAGTTCCTCGCAATGAGAAAGGCCATATGCGGTGGGGGATTACAACGTTGGTATGGCCTGTGGTCCCGTACAACCAAGGATTGACACCCATCAGAGGACACAAAAGGGGAAGAGTGTGAAGCAGGTCATTGGCTCGACGTGGACCAATTTTTTTTTCACATTACTAGTATCGTGGGGTGGAAAGTAGATAATCCATACTTTGTTAATGCCGTTAGGGAAACACAAAAATACGATAAGTGAGCTCTAAATTGTTCATTCAATTGTACGCCGCTTCATTGCTAACATTTTTGCACTATATTTTATTTACGGGCGAGGGTGTCCCGTCCCAGAGTAGGTGAGATATAGATGAAAAATATTGACATGCCAATAAAATAGACATAAAGGAGAAGTTCACAAAGTTCAAGCAGGAATGGCCTATGTATGGAGTAACAATCATGTGTGATTCTTAGACAGAACTGACTTGCATGAGCATATAATTAACTTTATAATTTACTCCAATGGCACCATGTTCTTCTACAAGTCCGTCAATGCTACGGGCCTATCTCAGGATGCCTTGTACTTACGCAAGGTACTTGGTTTCGTTGGTCCTCTTCTGAAATATAATTAACATACACATCACGTAATGGATGTTTTCATTTTGTTTGTTCACGCAGGAAATATATTTAGTGGTCAACAAGGTGGGTCTGACAAATATAGTGTAGATTATCACGGATAATGGTGCCAACTATAAGAAGGCGTGCAAGCTCATTGCAAGGCAGCAACACAACATCATGTGGCAGTCTTGTGTGGCTTACACCATTAATTTGATGCTAAAGCAGATTGTAGAGTTCCCTGATCACGCCTCCATCATTGAGAGTGAAAGGAAAATCTTTCGATGGATATACAACCATTCCAAGCTTCATGCTATGATGAAGAACCATATTGGAGGCTAGTTGGTCAAGTGGAATGCAACTTGTTTCGTCACAAACTGCATGTTTTTGGATAGTTTCTTTTGTTACAAGGATAAGTTTATGCAATGGATGGCTGCAAAGAATTTATAAGCTCTCGCTTTATTGATACCAACGAGGAGAGGTACGCTTACGGTTGCCTCTCGAGCTTGGACTGGTGAGATCATCTTTGATATGTTGTCAATTCAGTGGAACTATTGTACGCTTTCCTGTTATTCATCAATTCAAATAGGGTGCTTACATTGAGCGAGACATCCTACAGTACACCATAATGTGACAGGAGTACGATAGTTTATTCCATGACTCTTCAGCAACAAACCAGATGTACATGGCGGTGGTGGATTGAAGAATGGACGACTTAACACACCACACTTATATGAACACCGGTAATACATTCTTCTCTGGAACACAATATCTTTCAGTTGCACATACTTTACATACTTGTACTGACATTTTCGTTTCGCTTCATGCAGCTACTGCCTTAAACCCCAGGACTACCTACGCATACGACACAAACAACATCTTCTTGCCAAATCTTCGCGATGCCTTTGAAGCGCTTACTGATGATATTGATAACACCGTGCAAGCTCTTCATGATTATGAGGTTTTCAAAAGGAAGGCTGGATGGTTCTCCAATGCTCTAGCTCGAGGCGATTGGCGCAGGGGCGTCTCGTCTCGGTGATCCCCATCGTCACTCCCGGCTCGGCGACAATGATCCTTGCGGTCAGCATGGTCGTCGCGGCGGCCATTGCGATCGTCTCGGCCACCAAAGCTGATGCCGAAACGTTCGTAGTCATCCTTGCGCCGACGCCGCTCCCCCTCTACCCGTTCACGCCGCCTGGAATTAAGATCCAAGCGGAGATCATGGTTGAGGCTCCGGCGGACATCTTCACCCCCGCGAAGCTCAAGACGACTGCCTTTGGGCCGACTTTGGGCAGTCCGGCTGCTGCCAGTCTGGGTAGCCGCGTGAGCACGAGAGTGCGCCTTCTCCGCTGGTGTTTCCTAGTTTTGTTGGACCGCTGCCGCCGTCACCATGGCCTTGACTTGGGCCACGATCGGGGCAGCGGGACTATCAGGGCCAAGGATTGGCCCCAAGGTGTCGAGCAGCGTCTTGGAAGCGACGATGTTCTGCTGCGGCATGTGGAAGACCAGTTGATCCCCTTTCTTCGCCTGTAGAAACCCCTCGTTGACGTTGCGCCCCCGGTCCTGGAGGGACCTCGCGCGCTCTTCCTGGGCCGCACGACGGAGGCGCTCTGCTTCCGCGGTGTCTGCGGCTTCTTGCTGGTGCAGGGTATCGGTCCGATCGTCCTCGATCGCGTAGACGCCACAGAAGGTCCCTTGAGAGCGGGTGGCCGCGGCGCTCTTCGATCCAGACCAGAGCTCGGGTGAGGGAGCAATGGGATCTTTCCCAGGGTGGGTCGAACCCAGCCCTGAGAGAACGAGCTTACCAGAGCCGTCGGCGACGAAGTCTAGGCTTCCAAAGCGAAAGACCTGGCTGGGGGTGAAGGAGACGGTGATCTCGCTGGTTGCCGCCATCAAACTCGGGGAGGGTGATCTTCACGTTGCCCCTACCTGGCGTGCCAACTGTCGATGTTTATGATCAGCAATAAAGAAGAGTGAACTGGGCAAGGGGGAAGATCTGAGTTTGATGGTAACGCAAGACATAAGGAGTTTATCCAGGTTCGGGCTCTCCGATGGAGATAATACCCTAGTCCTGCGTTCTCTGAGTATGAAAGTGTGTTCCTTCCTTACAAATCCTCCCTCCCTTCTCTCGAAGCTCCCCTCCTCTTTATACAGCAGAGGAGGATTGCCAGTGTACAGCAGTGGAGGTGGTTGAAGCATAGTAGGGGTGGTTGGGCGCAGAGGAGAGGTTGTCTTGTGCGTGGCCGACTGCGCACAGTCGCATGCAGGTGCAGAGCCGCCCTCTACAGGGGCGCAGATGCCGCCCACCTAACTTGTCAGCACCTTCTCCCGGACTTTTCCCTGGCTGCATACGATTGAAGCCTTCTGGAAGGTCCCTCCCTTGTATGGCCGACCCAGCCCATCCCTTTGAGGTGGTTCGGACGACCCATTAAGCAGGTACCCGAGGCCCATATATTCCACTCATTCCTTGATATTTTCCTTATACCATCTTAAATGTAATGTTATTGTCGTCAGTACTTACTGTTCTATTTGCTAACTTGCAGCTAGGGATGGCAATTAGGTGTGGCGGGCACCCGCTAGCCAAAATCTCACCCACTGGTATATCCGTGAATGGTCACGATCGAAAAATCTCACCCACACCTATCGCCCATTGGTACCCGTTTACCCGCCACTATCAACAGTCCTTCTAACCAAATGGCACTAGGAGCTAATGAGCTATGGTACTTATGCAATTTTTTGATGAAATTTCGAGAATCAACTATATTTTGTAAATTGAAGAGTGACTATCAATGATTTAAAATTTCAAGTGCACATGGGAATAAGAATTAAACTAACACATGCAAACAAATGACGCACAAATGCTCAAGTTCAACAATTAAAATGAAAGTAGTTCATTAGTCATCACACATACTCAAGTTGAACAATTAAAATAGAAACAATTTACCAGTCATCGGCTCATCGCACATATTTCAAATCACCTATCACTATATTACCAATCACAAATTACTAATATGAGGTACCACAAATTGGGGATCAGAGGGCCAACTAAGCACTTGTTGTAGCCTACATGTCAATAGAAGGTGGCGGGTAATCGGACGGAATAGGTACAAGTGGAGCTCCCCCATACTTGTACCCATTTGCCCATCGGGTAAAGCTTGGCCCCCATAAACATACCTATGGGCAACAAAAGAGCATCATATCCACCTCTATTATGGTTTTTACCCACGGGTACACTGGTAATCGAGTAAGATTGCCATCCCTACTTGCAGCACATTGGTGTGGTGTGTCCGGTTTGGAAACACCCATGCTTCGGCGGTTTGCCCTACGTCTCATGTCACAATATGCATCTTCTAGCGAATATGAGCACAATTAGAGTATATGTGCGTTCATCCACATAAAAATTTGCAACTGCCTGTTATACAAGAAGCTCAATATGTTAGTGTATGTCAACTACAATCTTCGGCTTCAAATTCAAGCTGCAAAAAATCAAAGGTGCTTAGATGAAGATGATCCATTCTAGCGTCTTATGGAGCTTACAGTATGCGATGATGCAAATCCCATAAGACTGTGGATGGAAAAAGAAAGGTCCAATGGTAACTCATTACTTGATGAGGAGGACACGGTGAGTAACACCCTTCTCCCATTACAGCTTATGACAAACCCGATTCACCTTATTATGTTAAGAAAGGATACTAGGACTGCAAGCATCCCCAAATTGAATGGGCAGACAGGTTAGTCGGGGACACTCACACAGGGAAGAGAAAGCACCACTCAGTACTGAGAAGGGATACAGGAAAAAGGAGAGCATACTCCAAAGGAAAGGGGAAGCATCCTGCAGATGAGCCGCATTATGTAGGGAGTGATGATTCCGCTGAGAGTGGGGATCATTGGAACATGCCATACCAAGTGTCCAATGATAGAAGCTCCAAGACGGACACCGATAGTGGTGAGTCTGGTGTCGATGCCTCCATACCTCTCACGCACCAAACAGAAGAGCAGTGTCCCGTCGAATTTATAAGGGGAGTTGCAGTTCACTCATATAATACAAGATAGAGACCATGATGCTCCCTAGTTATAGAGGATGACTACTGGAGAGAAGGGAAAGGACCACCAACATAGCCATAATGCACCACAAGATAGCTTTAGCTCCTATGGCATCGCCAAGATGCAAGGGAGCTATTGCTCATATAACAGCTATGACTACGCTATCCCCGATGGTCATACACAACCTCCCACTCAATGGGTCTACGAATGGCACGACCCTGAGTTTTATGCAATGCTATACCAACAATGGAAAACGACAAGTCCATAGAAGGGGCAAAGCTGGCATGATTACAAGGCGAAGTTGCTAGCTACATGATAATTGGCCTTGATGTTCATCGAGAAATACAATATGACCAATCAAGTGTACACGCAAGAATACTACACATAGCCCCAAAGGTAATATTTCATTTGCATGTTTCATTTTATTGCAACTTGATCTTTTACTAACACAGCGTCCATGCAGGTCCAACATGGTATTTATGTAGGAAGGACAACAAAAATATGCATGCTTTACAACTCCAAATGAAATGTATCAAAATGTGAATGATATTGATATATGAATGCCTATTTTTTGCACTTGTTGGATTGATATGTAAATGGTATTGAAATAAAAGTTATTTGTTAACATATTATTGCTAAACACCTACTTTACAACTTCAGATTGTCTAAAATATAGCAAATGTCATGCTGAAATTTTATTTTATTTGTATGTTTCATTTCATTGTAACTCAATTTTTTTACTAACGTTCCATTCATATAGGTCGAACATGGCATATGTGTGATAAGAGAAAGATGACGAAGCAATGCTTACTTCACAACTTCAAATGAAAGGTATTGAAATGTAAATGGTATTGATATGTAAATATTATTGGTATGTGATTATGTGAATGCCTATTTTTGCACTTGTTGGATTGATATATGACTAGTATTGAAATTAAAGATTATTTGTTGACATATTATTGCTAAATGTTAATTATTTGTTAACATATTATTGCTAAATGTCTACTTTACAACTTGCAATTGTCTAAAACATAGCAAAGGTCATGTCAAAAAATTTTCCATATTTACGAAAGATCATGCTGGAATTTTTTTGTGTTTTTTCATACTTTTTTTATATATTTCTTACATTTTTCCTATTTTTTGGGCCTTTAAAGGCTTTTTACAAATTTTTTCAATATTTTTTTTGCAATTTTTCCTTTTTTAGGTTTCCCCCAATTTTTCAACCTGTTGTTGATTTTTGTGAAAACAACTCGAAATTCACCTTTTTCGAGCGGTTTTCGTCCTTTTTGTTCAAAATTTGCTCTGTGGTTTGGCTAGATTTCAAATTTATTTGACTTTCAAAACCATTCAATTTTGAACAAATTTATGAGCCGACAGCTCGTCAAAATCCGAGATCGAAATGGTACTGTTAACCCTTCCTAGGACCGTTGTGTGGAGCAGTTTTTGTTTTTTGCTTTTTTGAAAGAACGGCAGGGGCAGTCCATGTGAGCGAGTATAAATCATTTCGTGCACGTAGATTTTTTTTCCCGGGTTTATTATATATAGTAGATATATCACCGGCCCATTCGGGTTCTGCTACTGTTCTACGGTACCTCCAAATAGTTTATTTATTTATTTGTTCTTCTTCTTTTTGAGTTGAGCTTTAGAAAAAAAAAGAAAAAGGCAAAACGGTCCTGACAGTCCGTACAGCCCCCGGCTTTAGCTATTTGATGCGTTGTCTCCCATGGCGACGTGCATGCATGTACTCCCCACTGATCAGTTACTGAAGAGATGTCGAGTGGATGGACGCATGCATGCGTATCACGGGGTCATTTTTAGATCTGGATCGCCCTAGAGCTTGGCAGCTTAACTGCTTAAGCTTCAATTTGGTGTTATACGGGGTACTACTTGGTACACTGAGGGTGTGTTTGGCAGGGATTCAGCTTCTCCAGATTCGTGAATCTGGTGAAGCTGAAAATTCTAGCTTCTCTAGATTCGTGAAGCTGAAGCTGTGAGTACATTAAGAGTGTTTAGATAGATCATCTTGTTTACATTTTAGACCAAAAATATAAACTTAATTCACTTTATTTTAGCCTGCAAGTTTCAGATTTCAGGAGAAGCTGGAATCTGGAGCTCTACCAAACAGGCCCTGAATTGGTTTTGAGCTTTTCATTCTGTACATCTACTGTTTCGAGCTTTTATTCGTTGTTTACCGGCGAGACAGGTGGTGGTACTGCTGCTACATTTAATGATCAGTAGGGTAGCGGTAGCTTCTTTCGTGGTAGAAAAGTATGGTAGATAGCACGTGTCAGCTTTTGCGGTAGGGGATAAAGCTATTTTCACAATTACGTTCGAGGGGGCAAATTTGTAAAAAAAAAGTTTATTGATGATTTCATCAAAAACATGGTTTCACGGCTTTAATTCCACTACTACATATATGACTATCGATGATCGATTGTAATGACTATTAGTACCGGTTTTTGAACTCAGTACATAGCATCCGGATCGATGCCCATTAGGCATCGATCGCCCACCAACCGCTTCGATAGGACTAGAAATGTTTCAAAATATGTCGAGGGTGTATGGGAGGCGGAACTCGAACCCACAACCTCGTGACTCCAGCCTCACCCTTCTAACCAATCCACCCACCATCGCGTACTGATATACATAGAATATGCATTCGTTTTGAACTTTCCTCAAACGAGGCATCAGTACCGATTTGTGTTACGAATCGGTACTCATCAGTACGAAAGCCCACGACAGTCCTGTAGCTAATGAACCGGTACTGAAGCCCTCATCAGTAAGGGTTCAAATCCAATCGGGACTGATGGGCCGGTATTGAAGGTCTGATCTGTAGTAGTGTTCCAGTAATCCATAAAATTTGAAGTTGTCTTAGTTACCCTCAAATGAAGATTAGTGTTAATAATTATTCCGGTTCCATAATATTTTTGGTGCCGCCAAAAACCAAAGTCTTACCGCATGGCTATAATCCAAACGGTCGCCGGCTCTTGAGGAAACGGGAAATTTGGGAAGGAACGCTTGAAGAAAACAAGCTAGCCATGTATGCATGCAGGGACGCAGAGCTGAATAGGATAGCCGTATTGCGTATTTTTAGATGGATAATCATACTGTGCGTTGGTCGCAGATCAAGATTGACGAGGAATAGAGGGCTATTGAATAGGGGAATACTCAAGTTCAGTTACTACTAAGAGCAAACCTAACCCATCTCCTAAACCTTTCCCTATCCTAAATTATAAAGGGAATTAAAAAAATATGAGCTCCAACCTAACCCCTATTTGAAATCTCTATTCTAGAGAGCTGAGGCTCCTTCTCACCCCTACATCTAGGAGCTTTCTCTTTGCCCCTACTATTTTCTTTGATACTTTTTTATTCATTTTAAAATAATAATTCATGGGTGTGGCTGTGTACACCCTAACTGTGTAGAGGCCGGGAGTCTTCTTAGTATAATTGTATCACCTTGATGTAATTTACTAAGATTAATACACTACTACAGAATAGGTCATCACTGCCGGTTCGTCCACGCCATTACTGCCGGTTATGGGCGCCGGCAGTGATTGGTCGGTAGTGATACTCGGGGTTATCACTGCCGGCTTAGGAACCGGCAGTGATAATAGATATCACTGTCGGTTCGTTATACAACCGGCAGTGATAATAGATATCACTGCCGGTTGTATAACAACCGGCGATGATATTCGACTTATCTCGCCGGTTTACACTAGAATCCGCGAGGATACTCGACTATCTCTGCGGTTCAAATAGAAGCGGCGATGATATATGTATATCTCTGCCGCTTATACGAAGAATCGACAAGATTCGTGTATATCGCTTGGCCTCGGACGAACCGGCGAAGACAACCGAATTTCGAAAAAAGTACTTCATAGATTACTCTACCTATGTATAAAATTGCGAGTTCAAATTTGAACCGCAATTTTATACATAGGTAGAGTAATCTATGAAGTACATCTACAAATTTTTTCGAGTTTTCGTGACTTTTATTAGTTGGTGTGCACGATGTGTACACGGAAGGCTCTGTGCACATGATATGTTGCCTTCAAATATATAATATATAAAGCGTCGTTAGATCATAATTAAAATATATTAAAGCATCACAATATTTAGTTTTTACAATAGTCTGTTCACAAATGTAGTGTGAGTACATCTCGTTCACTTTGGATCGAGGCTTTCGTCGTGGAACTCGCCCTTTGGATCGATGACACGTTAGTCAATGAATCCAAATGATATGCTCTTGAATTGCTAAAATTTCTTTCGGCGAATCGATTGGTTCTCATCTTGGAGCTATTTGTTATTGAAGAAAAGAGAAATTTAATTAATGATGATAGATGTTAAATGAAAGAAAAGTAGGCATGAATGTGTAATTATATACCATGGCTTCGTTATAGCCGACACTCTTCGTGACAATTGCATGTAAATTTGTACATACGTAGTATGCGCATAAACTATTTCCCTGGTCCTGTCTCATGCATGGAAAGTCTGTTATTATTTTGAAAGTTGTCCTGTAGGGAAGATGCGGACCACCTTTCTTGCAATACCGTGTGAATGCGTTGTTAATGATTTTAAATAGTAATTAACCTTAAATACAATAGAATAAAATATTACTAGAGCAATAACGCAACGATCGAGTTTACCTGTTCATCATCTTCCAAAAATTATGTTGATACTCACGAAGTTCTTTTCTCATCGAGTCCAAGACAAAAATCCTGCTAGCTTCTAACTCGATGACGAGGAGGACCCAGTGATAACTAGACATATATGTTAACATAGCCTATTAGTCCCACACCGTGTCACGCAAAAATAGTAAAACAATATTAGAAGTAGGGTAATACGTACTGAAAGTTATAGGGTACAAGTACGGAGGTTTTCTTTTTCAGCTTGTAGAAAGTCTTAAATAAATAGTCTTCAAAAAACTTTGGGTTATCACGGACGAGTGTCTCGTTGACAAGCCCCGGATCGAGAAATCCTAAATCTTCATTCTTATTTTTTCTACACATCTCAGATTCCATTCTACATATGTAAAAAAGAAGTTAGACATACAGCTTGAACGGTAGAAGAATATACAATAATATAAATAGAGACTTACAAAGTCCACATCGACCCGAGGACGCGTCCGAGCATCCGCCAAGACAACATATACAATTCGCAGAACTCTAACTGAACATGCCATCCCCATTGTGAAAATCCGAATCGTTGTATTTCACCGATCGCCCACATACCCTCTTGGCACTGCTGCATGTAATAATTGATGGACGCTACCGCAATTTTGTTGTTAGGTTCTCTAAATCTTTTGGGGGAGCCAGCGGTTGCCCCAAAATGTACTTCCAGCTTAGACCTAGCTCGTAATTACGACGTTATTCAACAGCATCTTTTTGAGCTTGCAACATCGACGCCTCAGCACTAGCCATCTTCAAGTTTTGCTTTCTAGAGATACGCTCGTAGTCCGACATTTTCGAAGGTTCAGAAGCCCGCCCTGTCTCTTTGGCTTTTGCCATACTCAAGAAAAACTCCTGCGCATTAGCATCGACTTTAGACTTCTCGGGTGATGGCACCTTTTGGAAGTGAGATGTTACCTCGTCCTTCGTTTGCTCTTTGCGTTCTTCTTCATCATATAGGCGGTAATTTCTTCTCGAGGTCAGTCTTTGCCTTCCTGAGATGACCGAGATTTGGTACAAGACGATCACGGACTTCGAGATGGTGCCGATGTTCTATTCTTCTTATGTGCCTACCGAGGAGTTGGACTTTTCGTGGTTGGTGCCGAGGAGGAGTTGGACTTTTTCTCGATGGTGCCGGAGGAGTTGGACTTTTCTGGTCGGTGCCGCGGAGGAGTTGGTCCTTTTCGGATGGTGCCGGTGGAGGAGTTAGACTTGTCCTAACTGGTGCCGCATGAGGAGTTGCACTTTTCGAGGCGGCAGTCTGCGTGTGGAGAGTGCGGCTCATCATCATCGCTCGTCGTTGTCGGGCTCATCGTCCGAGCCAACATAATCAAGCTCTTGCGCCACGCGAGGAAGCCATGCACGCTTTTCTCCAAGTTTGTTTTTTCCGTCCTCGCCAGAATCTCTACCTCCATTTTGCGATATTGTCGGACTACACTATCAACTTCGACCTGGCGAATCCCAATGTATTAGGCGGCGGCAGAGAACTGCGAGAGTCGCATGGCCAAGCCCCGCCATCACCACCTTGATGGTAATGCCATGTGCGGACAAATGCAGCTTGCATGGTGTCGGTTCTGTGATGTCATCCACTGGAAAATGGAGTCGATGCTCTCCCGGAATCGTTGTGGACGCGCAGCTGCTCTTAAGAACACCGTGACTGAGGTTCCGAGGGCTGTCATCGAGTGGCGGTCGTGAGTTGAGAGCTTTCTGTACTGCTTGCTCCACAACTTGATCCAGCTTCGCTCTCTCTTCCTCTAACGCTCTTGCCACAACATCTTGTATTTGACTTTGCAATTCATCTTCTCTTATTCTTTTCGGCCGCTTGTACTCCGATGCGTCAGCTGGGAAGCCTTCTTTCCACGGCACCAAACCAACTCCTCGGGTGCGCCCAGGATGCTCCCTGTTACCCAGGGCAACAGTCAGCTCATCATTCTCCCTTCGTGGCCTGAAAAGCCCTTGGGAAGACTCCACGTGAGCATCTGATATTTTCTGCGACACCTCCTGGGCTCTATCGCTCCTGAAGCTCAAGCTGCCATCTTCTGAGACAGAAGCCCCCCTCCCAAGCAACCAGTGCTTTGATCGTGCAGTGAACTCGGCCGTCGCAGGAGTAACGCCCTTGAGGGTTAGCTCTTGTTCGCGGCTATCCCATGCAGGTATTTTCTTCACGTAGCCACCAGTGCCTAGTGTGTGAGGGTACATATTCTTATCCGCGTTAGCCTTGTTCTTCTGACTCACTGTTTGGGCTTCTTCAGAATTCCTGTACTCCACAAAGTCCTTCCAAAATTCCCTTATCTTTGGAAACATGTTAAAATTTGGCGTGACATTCTTCTTCACATAGTTCTTATTCAGGTGAGTCTTCCAATTCTTCCAAAGATGTGCACATGATACTTAGTGCACGTTTCTTTGCAACCAACTCTGACCCTTGGGGGAAATGGAATACGTGTTTTAGCTTGTCCCATAGCGAGTCCTTCAGGTCATCGGGAACCACCCACTGATCACCTTCGCGGCCGGTCCATGATCTATAGCTGATGGGCACGTTATCCCTAGCAAGTACTCCGCAGTCGTCTCCTGACTGGCGCCAATACCGACGCTGGTATAGCAGTTCCCCGACTTCCGAGAGCTGGACTATGTTGTGAATGCCCTTAGGCATCTTGCTCGAACCACGACCTCACGCCACGCTTTGTTCACCCGACGCTTGAGCCTACAATTGATCTTGTTATTAGTCGTATGACCCTACAATATTTTGGGAATCACAACGTACTAATACTTTACCTCGCCCATGTTAGTTGCGTCAGCTTGGTCATGGCAGTGGCGTCAACTTGGCCCATAGTAGGGGCGTCAGTTTGGTCCATGGTCAGGGCGTCGCCTTGGTCCATGGCAGGCGTCGATTTGGTCCATGGTCGGGCGCCAAAGTTGCTCCATAGCAATATCCTGTAGCCCCATCCCAACTTCGTCTACATTCGAGGGCCGAACTCCCTCTGGCACTTGTCCCTGATTCGAGGCCATTCCTAGCAATCCGAAATGTTATTGGGTTAATTATATTGCATTCATTTATGGTTGCTACATGACATCAAACTTGTGAATTCAAACGATGGTAATTTGCTAGAGTTGAGAGGAAATCAAGTGATGTTGTGACCTCATGCTACAAACATGTGCACATGTAACTTTAAAATGATATTTATACATTACAAAAAAATCACATGATACATATACATTTCAAATGAAAAATAATATGAAAAAATTCATATATTCTTAAGAATATATTCCACACTAAAATGATTTTAAAAAAAGCCCTGCAAGTTCTTCATTGGTCCTGGATCACGAAGAAGAGGAGCAAGAGGAAGCCATGATGGACATGCTACTAAGAAGACAATGAACTAAGTCCATTTCTTCTTCAGCGTACCCTTCCTCATGGCTTCCTCCGCTGTATTCTTCACGCCTCGTGACATCCATGCTTCTTGAACTTGTAGGGCTTTTTTAAATCATTTTAGTGTGGAATAAGAATGATTCATTATTTTTTATTAAGCAATATATTCTTAAGAATATATGAATTTTTTCATATTGTTTTGTACAGACACATACAAATATTTGGAAGACTTAGAGGTGACACCCATACTCCACTTAAGTGTATGCTCACTGTCACCCGAAAGTCACCCATACTCCACTAAAGAACACATACAAATATTTAAAAGAACACATACAAATATTTGGAAGACTTAGAGGTGACACCCATACTCCACTAAAGTGTATGCTCACTATCACCCAAAAGTCCCGTGTACGGAGTATTAACTAAATGAACTACAACTATTACAATTAGTGGCACAAAACAAATATTTACAACACATGTATACATCTGTACAAAACAATTATTTACAACACATGTATACATGTTTCAAGAACATATACAAAGCACCAAATTGAAGTTTACTTTTGGCTGCAATATAAATAACCATAGAGCAAAATGATGAAAACAAAGACAAGGGCGTAAAATGAACAAGGCAACTAGCATAAAGCTCAACTTGTTTATTTTGAGTGTTCTCAGATGTCGGGTTGCCCAAAGGCCCTCCTCGCCACGAGGGACGAGTAATAGACTAATTTGTGACAACCTTACCTTAGTTAACTATTTACATGTTGACAGATATTTACATACACGAGTAATAGATACTGAAACATGATATTGACTAACATCAAAGTATAAAGGCTCATAATCAGATATATAAGCATAAAACTAACCATGAACAGCAAGAGGAAGTTGTCAACTAACTGGCATTTCAGGAGCTCGGCATGAATGAATTGTCTACATTAAGCAATGTTTCAGTACCCAATCCATCCATACATACATATGATAATGTAGCTAACTTCCCTTAACCACCAATTGTTTTGCAATGTAAAGTCGGCATTGGCAAATATACAAAATAATTGTTGCCCATGCACACATCGGACATAAGATTTCAAGCCCGTAATCTATTTCACAAATAGAAATTTCGCACAATCAAAGCATGCAAGATAATGAGTACAATCTCTGTTAAGGCATTGCTATAAGTTTATGATCTAGGAGAAATCAACCTGTGTATGCATATGATTTGACTTAACAGAACCATATCAAGGTAACACAACTCAGATCACATCTAAAGGGTCAGAGTGTGTTAAATGAGAATGCATAACTGAAGCATATCATCATCACGATCCAACATTAATCATGATTTCCAGAATAGCAGCACAATAACACACTCAAGATGGCAGTGCATTCACATAAAAACAACATGCAAGCACTAGATAGCTGACAGCGGCAGGGAAACAATAACAAGGACAACTACCAAAGTAAGCTAACAATTAAAATAGAACGATTGCCCATGTAAAAAATAACAGATTGTCACAAATTGTATATTTCAGTCCCAACTCCTCACTGAACACTATCCCACATCCCACATGCTAGGTCCCCAAGCCAAAATTGGCTGGCCCCTTAGCATTCATCTGCACATTCATGAAGAATCACTGGAACCCTAAGCCAAACGAATTGACTGGCCCCTTAGTACATTGCCCATGTAAAAAAGAGCAGTACCAAGGCGACGGCGGGGAGACGGTGGGGAGGTCGAGGCGACGGTGGGGAGCTCTAACGCGAGCCGACGGCGGTGGTCCGAGGCGCGGCGGCGGCGGGGAGCTCCGAGGTGACGGCGCAGTAAAAGTGAGAGGAGGGCGCGGGCTAGGGTTAGGGTGGACTGGTAAAAGTGAAAGGAGAGCGCAGTAAAAGTATATTTATAGGGGTGGACTATCACTGCCGGTTCAACAAAACAACCGGCACTGATAGTATATTAGTGCCGGTCAATAATTACATCCGGCAGTGATAACGGAATATTACTGCCGGTCCATTTTACAACCGGCAGTGATAGTGGAATATTACTGCTGGTCCATTGTAGAACCGGCAGTGATAGTGGAATATTACTGCCGGTCCATTGTACAACCGGCAGTGATAGTGCAATATTACTGCCGGTCCATTGTACAACCGGCAGTGATATCGGAATAGTACTGCCGGCCCATATGTACAACCGGCAGTGATAGGCTCTGACCAAATTCTATTAAATTTGATCCAAATTCTCTTAAAATTTTTGGAGGCATACTATAGGTGTAATACCGAAGATCTCTTTTGCTAGGGTTTCGGTCGGAAATGAATTTCGCCTTCGTGAGTCGAGGATGTTTTTCGGGAGGAACTATTTATTGTTGCGCAAATGAAGCTTTTATTAAAAGTTTTGGATTTCTTCCGTCAGTTTTTCAGATAAAGGGTGTTTTTCCGAGCCGTATAGTTGGCGGCAAGTTTGTTCTCTTGTTAATCGTCATTTCGCGCCAAGAATTTAATTTTTGGTTCGCGCTAATGGTTAAAAGTTGGATTTTAGTTTTTAGGAGGGGGTTTTTTTTTTTGGGAATTTTCCACCCTCACCTAATCTCTCTCTCTCCTTCCTGTCATTGTGTGGCTAGCATTGCTTGGTGGCAGCATTGAAGATTTTTTCCCCTTTTCATGTTGCTGGCGATTTCTTCCCAGGCGCCTAGCTTTTCTCCCTGGCTCGCTCTCCCTGGCGCCTGGAGCAGCTCTCCCTGGCTCGCTCTCCCTGGCGCAGGCCTCCCTGGAGCAGCTCTCCCTGGCTCGCTCTCCCTGGCGCCTGGAGCAGCTCTCCCTGGCTCGCTCTCCCTGGCGCATGGCGCGGCTCTCCCTGGCGCATGGCGCAGCCCTCCCTGGCGTTGCTCTTCCCTGCGCCTCCTCCCGAAGTGAGCAGTCAGCCGGACAAAGCAGACCATCCGGAGCGAGAGACGCCAAAGAGCAGCAGAAGAAGAATCGGACTGCGGCAGAGAAGCGGCCGCCTAGTCAAGTGCTTCCTCTTCTGGCCGTAGCTCCTCAGAGTGCCCTGCTCCGGCCACCCTCCGGCCAGCTCGGCCCGCCTCGTCTCTCTCCGTGAGCTTCCTCCCTCTCGGCAAGTGCCCTCTTCCTTCTTGAGGTGAGTACATAGGTACAAGTAAATTGGGGGTTTGGTTTATTGTGTATGCCAGGTGTTTGTTGAAATGCTCCAAAGTTAATTCCCTCATCCCAAGCTACACAAGTACGAAGGCAAACAACTGTCCATGGTTAGTCTACTACCACTGTGAATGTCTTTGGGGTAACCCCCTTTATTCGTGTTTATCATCAACTTACTCCTCTTGTGGCGCGTTGGATTGTGAGCCGTTCGAGGGTTAGATCAATGGCTAGGTTATTTTACTGAAAATTGTGATGAGGATGTCTAAAGTTTTCCTTTGCGTCCATTTGAGGTGCGCATATGTATATGAGTGCTTGCTTTATCGTGGAGTTATTTGGTTGTCTATTTAAGATGCATGTTTTTCCATGCACAGCTACTACTGGAATCATTAACCGAAAATTTAAAGGGTTGATTGGAACATTGAATTCCTAGTGTTAGCTTCTCCTATATTATTTACAACGGCACTAGACATGTGCATGCCCTGGTCATAAATGGAAAATCAATATTCATTCTATGGGCATGGAGAAACGAGGTTATATGTGAGTCTAAAGCCAGTTTTATTTGCGTATAAGCTTCTGTAATATCATTCTTACCCTGGTAATGGTTGTGAATGTTATGTTGTCACTCGATCCTTATTATCTTTTGTATGGCTCAATTCAAATGTGTGAGTTAAGAATTTCTTACTGCCATGTGATTATGAAAATACCATCGTATATTAGCTTAATTTATTAATGGTTGTACATAAGATCCCAAATTGAGAGAGAGAGCTGTTAGTGTGTTTTCCTATTATTAAGGTTTAAATGATTAAGTCATTTCTAGAGTCAGTATATTTGCAAAATTTCTTTGTGCTATTAATTTAGGCGATAGGTTGCCCTGGTTTATACATGAGGTTGATTAGACTAGTACGAAGGATCATGTAGGGAAATAAGGAGGGTGGCTGAAAGTTAGCAAATGGAAAGTGAGTAATTAATTGCAAGAGTATAGTGGTGAACGTGATTTGGTGGCTGTATGATTTAATGGTATGACAGAAGCACTGTAATGGGTTGCCATGTCTTATTGTTGAATCGGATTAATCTAGTATCGCTGGCAACTCATGAATGTGAGACTTGGCTAGGTTTATGTGAGTGGTTATGGCTATGTTAGTGAGTGGCAATGATTGAAGTGTTGCATTTCATTCTTGTAAATTGTATCGTGCATTCATGATGGAAGAGGCGACCCATTCTGATGTGGGCCTCTGTGCTCACATGTAGTGGGCACGAAAGTCCTACCTCGTAGTTCCATATACGTGGTTGTATGGGAGCGAGTCAGTAAGAGTAGGCACCCTCCACCACGGGGTGGAAGGGGAATGAGAGGGTGCACACCGACGGATGTGCACTCGGCCATACCGGTATGTGCTTAAAAGAGGAGATGAGCATGCATGATGCATCATATGCATGGAAAATGTGCAATCTGCATTGCATTATCAATGATGGATCATGTTTTATGAGTTGATTATGATGTATGGCATATTTGCATCTGCATTGCATTAACGATGATTTTGAGTTAAATGGAAAGGTGTCGAGTTGGATCGAGTCGTGGCCTCATCCAAAAAGATTAAAGAGATATGTGTCGGGGTTTAGTAATGAAGTAAAACAGGTGAGCATGCATAATGCATTACATGATTGTAGAAGTGTGATTGATTATTTAGATTCTGTATTCTCATGCCTGTGTGATGGATTGTGCACATCCTGTATTCTCATGCCTGTGTGATGGATTGTGCACATCCTGTATTTTCATGCCTGTGTGATGGATTGTGCACATCCTGTATTTTCATGTCTGGTTGCAAGATGTGATTTATGTTTTCAGGTTATATGTTACGCTTCTTTATCGTGGTGTTGTGAACTCCGTCAAAGACGAGCGCGGGGTTGGTTTGGAGAATTAATTTTGACACTTCTGTTTTATCCACTTGCTGTCCTTATGTAAGAATGGTTATTATGCCCTTAAGTAGGAAAATGCGATTGACTATGACATTATTCTTTGATGTACTTCGCTGAGTTTATCGACTCACGCTTGTTGTTTGTACTGTTGCAGGTACCTTGAGCCGGCATGCATTGGTGGGGGTAGTAGCACAATCACGTTTGCATCGCCACCGTTCCTTCATGTTGGTTTATAGTTAGGTTATTGCTAACTCAAGAAAATTCTTGTAAAAAAAGTGGTTTGCGGTTATGTTTAATGAGTCCCGTCCTGTGATAACTATGTGGTGGGGTTGATTAAATTCTATTGAATGTGTGATTGGTTAACTAAGGACCTGCTAGAATGATATCATAACTGCATATGTTTTCTGTCTGCTGAGTGGATGTCCTCTGTTTTAGAGAGGTCATGCCGAAATTTTGTAAATTTCGGTGACTTAGTTTCAAACCGGTTTAAGAGTTTAAAGAGATTAAATTCGTTTTCAGTCTTTTCGTAGAAGTGTCATCCTTTTAAATGGGTTTTTGGGTAGCCCTCGCGGTGCGTTTGGCGCCGGGGTGTTACAATAGGACATCTAATATTTTATTTAAATATTTCCCCAAATTTTTATTAGGTTCTAAATTATAAAAATCTGATTGCTAACTATTTTAATTGTTTTAATATTTGAAAAATCAAATAATGCTTGCAAATTGAACAACAAATGTCAAATTCAAACAAATTCAAGTGCAGATCAAAATCACAAAAATCCAAATGCAAAGATATGCTCATCTCCGACCAATTAAGTGAAACTTTCAATTTGATCAAAAGAAAGCATAACCTCAATTTCCATTATTGCATATATTACATTAATTGTTACATATGAGAAAATAAACATGTCGTTCATACAAAAGAAAGCATACATTTCATTACTACAACTAAGCTACGATTCGACCTTCGTTATGATCGTGGCGTATGTATGTAGCTTCGTCACTGTCTTCCATGGTACTTAGGTCAACGTCCTCTCCAAAAGGGGGAAGCTCATCGAATTGGTTGTACTCTTCCTCGTCGACAACATTCTCAACTCCGACAATCCTTCTTTTTCCTTGAATAACCACGTGGCGCTCCTTGTTAGCTTCTGCCGCCATAAAGAAGATTTGTGTAATGTAATTAGCAAGTACGAATGGTTCTTCTCTCAGATCCGACGAGTTTGAGGTCCACGGTAGTGATGCCGATTTGTCGATATTCACGCCACGGAAGTCGACCCATTGGCACCGAAGAGAGGGACCTTCAAAGGTCCATAGTCAAGCTCCCAAATCTCTTCTATGAATCCGTAGTCGGTTTGCCTATTTCCATTGCTGTCATAGGCATCTATATGGATACCGCTATTTTGATTGGTGCTCTTTTTATCTTGCGTTCTTGTATAAAATGTAAAATCATTTATGTCGTATCCTTGGAATGTCCGAATTGTAGTTAACGGTCCCTGAGCCAACAATTTCAATTGAGTGCAGTCTGTCTCCGTACGCATCATGTGTCTACACAACCAATCGCCGAAATTATCTCTGTGCTCTCTCGCGAGCCAACCCTCTGACCTCCCTGGGTTTGTTTTGGATAGCACGTTCTTGTGCATGTCGACATACGGGCCACCACAACCGATTGTCCCAAAAGCTGCGAAATGTGCTTGTGTAAATGAAGCTAGATTGCTAGTACGTCTCGATTTCTCGCCTAGTGTCCCTTTCCTGTAGCCTTCCTCATGCCGAGATACTGTGCACACCAATCGGTTTGAGATCCATATAATCGACGCAGAACTCAATGACCTCCTCGGTTCCCCAAACCATCAAGAATGCAAATTTTCCTACGATTTGATTCTGAACATATTTCTTTATAACCCCCATGAATCTCTCGAAAGGGTACATCTGATGTAGAAATACGGAATCAAGAATCAGTATCTCTTTCACAATGTGAACAATGAGATGGACCATAATATCAAAAAAAGATGGAGGGAAACACATCTCAAACCTGCACAGAGTGTGGACCACGTCTTCCTGCAGCTTATCTAGTGTTAATGGATCGATGGCCTTCTGTGAAATTGCGTTGAAGAATGAACACAACTTGATAATTGGGTCTCGGACTTTCTCTGGCAGAACCCCCCTAATTGCAATTGGAAGCATCTGTGTCATCATCACGTGGCAATCGTGAGACTTTATACCAATTAACTTTAAGTCTTTCATTGAGACTAGTCTCTTTATGTTAGCAGAGTAATCAGACGGAACTTTGATTCCGTGCAAGCATTCGCAAACGCTAATTTTCTCTTTCTTGCTCAAAGTGTAGCAGTCATGGAAGGTACTTTTTGCTCAGATCCATTTCTTCGTGATGCGCTCCTTCCTCGCCATATCTTCGAGGTCCATCCTTACTTGAAGTGTATCTTTCGTTTTGCGGTATGTCCAATAAGATACCAAGCAAGCTGTCACACACGTTCTTCTCTATGTGCATGACGTCGATTGCGTGTCGAACTTCCAGGTGCTGCCAATAAGGTAGGATCCAAAATACTGATTTCTTTTTCCACAAAAGAGCTTTATCCCGGGAAGTCGGAATAGATGTACTGCCGGCTCCCTTTCCGTGAATAATTGTAAGATCCTTTACAGCGGCAAATATCTGTTTCCCAGTGTGATTCTTCAGAGCTAAGGCAGTCTCCTTTGTCCCGTCAAAAGCTCTCTTATTATTACGGTATGGGTGATCCTTGCGGAGAAACCTACGATGCCGCATGTAAGCCATTTTTCGGTTGTTCTGCAGCCACCGGCTAGCTGTATCATCCAGGCACTGGATGCATCCGTTGAAGCCTTTTGTCGTCTGGCCCGACAGGTTGCCAAGAGCAGGATAATCATCAATGGTTACAAACAATAATGCCCGTAGGATAAAATTTTCTATTTTATACTCATCCCATACCTGTACACTATCGGTCCACAATATTAGAAGATCTTCAACCAATGGTTTGAGGTACACATCGATATCATTGCCAGGTTGCCTGGGCCCTTGGATCAATAGTGGCATCATAATGTACTTTCGCTTCATGCAAAGCCAAGGAGGAAGGTTGTAGATGCATAAAGTCATCGGCCAAGTGCTGTGACGACTACTCATGTTGCCAAAAGGATTAATCCCATCTGTACTCAACCCGAACCTTATATTCCTCACATCATATGCAAAGCGCTTCTTATATTTTCTGTCGATGTTCCTCCATTGCACGTAATCGCAGGGTGTCTGAGCATTCCATCCTTCTTACGCTCTTGGCGTGCCATCGTAGCAATTGGGCATGCCTTTTGTTCGCAAACAATCGCTTTAGACGGGATTATAGGAAATACCACACCACCTTACGGGGACACCTCTTCTTCTTCGCCTCACCCGACATCTTCGTTCTCGATATCGCTGTCGTTGTTCTTATACCGCTTTGCTTTGCAAACAACACAGCATCCATGTCGCAAACTCATTGCGATACAATATGCAATCGTTTGGACATGCGTGTATTCTTTGTACTTCCAATCCCAACGGCGGATAACCCGCTTGGCTCGGCACGTAGTTGAAGGCAACACGTTACCCTCTAGAAGCAAGTCCCCAAGAGACATAACACTCAAGAAAGCTCTTATAGAACCAACCATTGCTTGCCTTCAAGCTGCGAGAGTGAAAGCACGGTATGTAGCTTTAGGCTCCTCCTTGCAGCCGGGTACAATGGCGTTGTAGAGTCCTCTACCATACCGGAACTTTTGAAACTCCCTTTCACTCGTGAAGTCCCCTCCCCATCACACAAAGATTTGATTTAGATCATCTTCGTGGGTATCAACGAACGATCTTCCACCATGCCATATCGTTGTCTCCGCCATCTTCATTAATGTGTTGCCCTTCATGTACAATATCATCTTCATCAATGTGTTGCCCTTCATGTACAATATCATCTTCACCGTGCTCAATCCAACAGGTATAGCCAGCCTTGAAACCCCTTCGAAGCAAGTGTGCACGCATCGACTCTATGTTACAAAACATCTTCTCATTTTTGCAATCAACGCATGGACAACACATATAGTCCGCCTGGTTTCTCGACTTGTGTGCCGCAGCCGCATTCAGAAAACAAGTCACACCATTAAAGAACTCTGGACCGCGACGGTCCGTGTCATACATCCACCTTCGGTCCATCTACAGTTAATTATATCAAACTACATTTCAGTATATGAACAAACGATATCAAAATAATTTATTCTTTACAGTAGTCATGCATTGCTAATTAATTAAAACGATAAACACATTATAAGCACATAACTGCAAATAACAATATAATTGTAATTTGTTATGTAGCGCTACCTATTAAATTAAATTAATCTACAACAAACAAGCATATAATTGAATATAAGGATATATTTCTAAATAATTATTTATGTTCCAACTTTCATTATTGCAAAATCCATCTACCATTTCCCATTATTTAAATATTCAACTAGCAATTCTCACTATTTATAATTGATCATCTAGCAATTTTTACTATTAAAATCCATATAACAAATTTTCATTAATTAAATTAATTACAATTATGCATAATTGTCCATCTAGCAATTTTATTACTTAAACATCCACTACATCACTAAAATGGATATGAATTTCTCGCAAATAACAATATAGTTGTAAATGATTAGTTTTACAAATACATCTTGCAATTTTGCCTATATAATACATCAAACCTTTTTCACTATTTAAATATCCATCTAGCATTTTTAATTATTTACAAGATTTCTTCATTTCATTTTGTTATGTAGCGCTACCTATTAAATTAAATTAATCTACAACAAACAAGCATATAATTGAATATAAGGATATATTTCTAAATAATTATTTATGTTCCAACTTTCATTATTGCAAAATCCATCTACCATTTCCCATTATTTAAATATTCAACTAGCAATTCTCACTATTTATAATTGATCATCTAGCAATCTGTACTATTAAAATCCATATAACAAATTTTCATTAATTAAATTAATTACAATTATGCATAATTGTCCATCTAGCAATTTTATTACTCAAACATCCACTACAATATGAATTATAATTTATTCAATAATTTAGCTAGATCTTAATTTGAGCAAGATCTGACATAAACTGCTCACACCGCACAATCAAGAATTATCAACGTCTATAGCACTGTAAAGTAAAATTTTACGACAAATATAACATACATCAAGTCAAGAACCTTGAAAAATTTTAATACAATTTTTCAAAGAAGAACTCGCCAAGATAATACAGCTCCTCTTTGTTCTCGCTCGGTTGGGAGAAGATGTCGATTCGATGAAAAATATGAACAAAATATCGACATAAAATTTCGCAACACCTCTCCGGAAAAATACACCGAGCAAAGCGCTCCTCTCTTACGCTTCGTAGGGAAATGCGTCGGTCGGTGAAGCTTGCTATATAAATAGCTTATCACTTCCGCTCTGCGAAGAACCGTAGTGATAAGGTCATATTACGCGAAAATATTTATCATCGCGGTTCTGCGTAGAACCGCGATTATAAGGTCATACTACGCGCCAAAAATTGCGCTATGCGCGGAAAATACATATCATTGCGGTTGAATATACGAACCGGCGATAAACTTTAAATATCACTGCCGTCAGTAAATTAAACCGGCGAGAATATATCACTACCGGTTATAGGTATCAACCGGCAGTGATAGTCAGTTATCACTGCCGGTTGGCAATACAAACCGGCAGTGATACTCAAACCCTTTCCTCTGCCGCGCGCTTGCCCATTCCTCTGCCGCGCCAACCGTTGCGCTTCACATTCCTCTGCCAACTGTTGCCCTTCCCATTCACAATCCACTCTTGTTGCGCTTCACATTCCTCTGCCAACTATTGCTATATAATGCCACTATTGTTGCATGAATGGCAACCCCCACACAATCCACTCTTGTTGCAAGAATGGCACCCCCCAAGAAGCGTGCACGTGTTGGGCAAAGCCCCACTCCGTCGCTAGAGAAGGAGGAGGAGAAGAAGGAGGAGGAGAAGGAGGAGGAGGTGGAGGCGGAGGAGGAGGAAGAGGGGGCACAGGAGGAGGAGGACGACGACAGCGACGGTGGCGAGGAACTGCGGCGTTGGGGCAAGACCAACTCCGCGACCGAATCGGATTCGGATGAGAAGGAGGACGAGCATCGCCGCACATCAAGCGGCAGCTCCGGCGACGAGGAGGAGGACGACGGCGACGAGTTTTGGATATAGGGCTTCGCGCCATTAGACTATTATAATTAGGACTAAATATGTAATAATGGACAAATTATGTTTTGTAATGTTATTTTAATTAATACATATCCCGCAAATTACAAATTTGCTTTCATATGTTCTGCTTTTTAACTAATTATGCTTTTATATGTTCTGCTTTTTAACTAATTATGCTTTCATATGTTACATGCGAGATAAATTACAATGTTTCTTATGTTCAGATCGAACTAATAATGGGGAACAAATATCGCTGCGGTTCTATAGTAAAACCGGCGGTGAAAATGGTCTTATCACTACCGGTTTTACTATAGAACCGCAATAATAAATCACTACGGTTTTACATATAAACCGGCAGTGATATCTTCTTATCACTGCCGGTTCTCTATTAAACCGGCAATGATATTACCTCCATTCCTGCGAGAAATTGATACTATTCTTATCACTGCCGATTGAAGTTTTAACGGCGGGATAATATTATCCTTCCGGCTGAATTTGGAACCGCAAGTGATAATATTATCACTGCCGGCTCGGACCTACCCGGCAGTGATGGGGGGTCGCGGATGAGGCAGTCTGTAGTAGTGATAAAAGCTTCCTTTATCGAAAAAAATAATTCATGGGTACAAAGTAATAATAATGTTTAGATAAATAATAGATGTGAGTAATAGGAAGTGTGGGTTGGAGACAAATTTGATATAGGATGCTCCTAATTTTTATACCACCCCTAAATGAGTGATTTAGGGGGAAAATATAGGGATTTGGGTTAGAGTTGCTCTAACAATTTGCACTAAAAGTGATTTGAGCTCTTGGTTTTCCTCCTATTTATTCCTTGAGTCGCACCAATTTTTCTTGATTTACATCGTTCAATCAAACTTCTTGTATACGGTTACTTGTATACACTTCCGTACAGCACAATGCTACTGCCACTAATTTTACTACAGTCATTGGGGACCAAATATTCTTAGATTTTATTGTATAAAAAGTGTCCGATTGACTATATATATGAAGCTGATGGTATGAAACTTAATTTTATAATATGTATTTTTTGTGATTTATAACATCGTGCCATCATAGAAATTACTTGTAAATACACGTAAAACTCCCCTCCAGTTAAACATGATCAAACTGTTTTAACTTTAGCCAACAATATCTAGGGCCAGAGGCAGATGGGAGCAAGAGAGGGTGCAAGTGCACCACCATTATGCATGTTTAATTTGAAAAAATACCTAGTACTAAATATTACCGTATATATATTATGCATATGTACTCGATCATATAGTCATTTTTTGTAACCCAATACTCAGCCACCCTCTCCATTACTCAAGCCTGTCTTTGAGTTCTTGATTTTGTGTCATGTCTTAAGCTCTTAATCTTCTTAATTTAATCAGGTTAATTTCATCGTTGTAGTAGGCGCAATTGTAGAACATTGAAAAATAATAGAGAACTTGAATCTTTGAGCGATAGAGATGAAATGTAAAAAAAAACCTTTATAATCATAATTAATCTTAATTATATTGTGATATTGGTTCTAGTACGAAAAACTTATAGTCCGAACTATATGACTTTTGCTACTATGTATTTGAACGTTTCAATTGGGCAATTTTGTGTTAAGGTTGCACCCCCATCCAAAAATCCTGGCTCCACACCGAAAATGATTGCTGCTATACGAAAGTGTATAATTTGAGTAGATATTTCTCAAGAAATACTTTATAACGTGATTACAGATTACTCGTCAAATTTATAGATGTTGACCATATACTTTATGACTATGTTGAATTAGTGTGTCATACGTTGGATATGGTCACCTAACGTTAATGCTGCCACGTAAATATGTACTTTGGTGGACAGCAGGGCAGCTTTATGACGAGCACGCTCCGGCGACCCGTGAGTACTTTCCGTTATCTCGGTCGGGGTCGCGAATGAGGAATGGACTTAGGGGTGGCAACGGGGCCATTCTCCACCGGGGAGTGCCTCCTCGTCCCGGTCTCTGTCCCCACGATCCAAAATTTTTTCCGTCTCCGTCCCCGTTCCCCATCTCGGAGGAGAAAATCCCCCCGTCCCCATCCCCGTTCGGGTATCGGGGCCCCGTCGGGGACCCATCCCCGCGAAAATTTCACACAAGAAAAGAGCTCTTATAGCCATTTTAACTCTAAAATCATATCAACAGATAAGAAAAAAAGAATGCATGCATTCATTGAAGATTATGTTGTCCCGTTTATGGAAATGTGAATATAATGGGCTAGAGAATATGTTTGCAATCTAATAACTAATTGGACTAAACTAAATTTAAATCCCCAACCGGTCCTCATGGGAAAAAATTCCGTCCCCATCCCGCCATCCCCAACGAAGAATAATTTTCCCTTTCATCATCATGACGATTTCTTCCCATACCCGTCCCTTAATAGAGGAATTCTCGCGGGATCGGGGAACGGATCCCCATTGCCACCCCTAAATGGACTGCACCTTGGAAAAGAACCGCGGAGGCAGCAGAGACGGACGTTGGTCCAGCGTGCACGCAGGCCAGGTCAGGGATATGAGCTATCCTGCCAGTGCCAGCCATAACATCGGAAGTCGTACCATATCAAAATCAAAATGGCATGCATGGCAGGTAGCGGCGGCAGCGGTCGCCCAGATGCCGCGACGAACGAGCGCTTGAGCCACGGGATGACCACGCATCACGCGCGGAGGGGAAAAATAAAGGGAAGAGAGACGCAGCCAGGCAGCCAGCGCCCAGCGGATGGGGTGGGGTTGGAGCCTTGCGGTGCATCCGGGCGCTGCACGCGTCGTTGCATGGTTTTCGGGCTGGTTGCTGGCCTGCTGCTCTGCGCTGCTGCCTCCACTGGCAGGGCTCGTCCTTTTCCATCTGCTGCGCACCGTCTTCTCGGGCGGCGTAATGGGCGCCGGGATAGCCGTTTCATGCTCCAGTGTTGCATGCCGCTCACTTTTTTTTTTTTTTGGTTGGGATCGTATGAACTCTTTTATCTATGAACTACCTTAAATATTGTAGTTGGCGGTAAAGTGTCTATCTATGTCCTACTTAAAATCGCAAACAAACAGTTGGATTAGGTCATCAACTTCCCAAGCCTACTCTCAACCTCATGCGGTCACACCCTAATTCCATCACCAACCTCTCATTCCTGCTGCTCCTTTACCCTATCCATGCCAACATCCTGATTTATACTCTGGAGATGTGTACAACTTTATCCAGAAGAAATAATCATCTCTTTGTACAATGCTATTAGCACACTTTCTTTGGTGTGCTACAGAGAGATCATAACATAACCATTATATTGCATAGACCTAACTTTGCACAAGCCCGGTAACGATGAGCCCTTGCTATGTGGAAGAAACATGACAGTAAATCCCTGTCATTTAAAATAGTAACATGAGCAGTAAATCCCTGCAGTAAGAGTTTCTTCCCATACCAAGACGTACACCGTTATACCGATATGCATTTACCCGTACCGAGGTGTGGAAGCCTCTCACAAGCAAATCTAGAAAGAAATGCATCTACTATCTACATTTACAACAATTGAAATCACAACCATACATCATTTCATTAAATCGAAAGCTATTTGTACAATATAATCTTACAACTCAGCGCATATATATATATGTAGCACAGAAGAAGCAAGGTCTTGTAGTGTGCCTATCCAACCCTCCCGCAATTGACAAAGCATAAATCCCTAGAAAGATCATTTGAATTGAGGGGGGGCCTGCCGTGGTGGTTTAGCCCTTCAGTGTTGAAACCTCAGTGGGTAGTACTAGGCTAAGGCAAGGCATTGTAAAGGTTTTGTTATAATCACTCGTTTGTGTGGTGTATGGTTCTATCATGTGGGTAGAGTGCATAACTTCTGCGGAGTGTAAATCTATTCGGATAGCCGTGCTCGCGCTATTGAGCATAGCTCAGAAATTACAATCAAGGGTTAGTTTAATAAAATGAAAACCGGATGGAATGGAAAATCTGAAATTATTTACTATTGATATTTGTTTTACTCTCTTTGCAATCTATTTATGGTACTTGTTTATAAATGTTGTTTGTTGCAAAATAACCATGATAGCCTCTTTCTTTTGGAATAAGTCATGCCTATAGTTATGTTAGAATTGCATTCTGTACACAATTTGTTGAGTGCTTTATGCACTCATCCTTGCCAACACCAACCAATCAACAGTTGAGGAGTCATCACCCTACCATTCGGCTCGCGAGCACACGAGTTGGCTTGAGCCTGGAAACAAGTCAAGCTAAGCATGATTTCTGGCTCATTCCCAAAACGAGCTAAGCTGAGCCAAGCCACATTTCAAACTAGCTTTTTTGAGCCTGGCTCGAGCCAGCTTGGCTTGGCTCGTTTCCACCCCTAGGTGCAGCCGTGCATCCACGGTGCAGCTAAGGGTGGCAAACGAGGTCGCAAGGGAAGAAAGCCCATAGGCAGCCAGGCAAGGGTGGAGGGTCATTGCCCGGTGGAGCCAAGCAGGAGTAGGGCTCACACGGCAATGAACTAAAAGAAGAACGAGATAATTTCAAAAATATATTTTTTGGGCAGGCATATATTCTTTGATTTGATTGAGCTACCAAAATAGGTTCAAAATTTTTGTAACTCCCATAAAAGTTGCATACCATGATCACACTAATGTGATTTTATAAAATTATGACAATGCTACTGTCTCATTTAGGCTCCTTCGGTTTTTGTTTTTTTAGAGATACCTAACGAAGTTAAATTGTTTTGGGAATTTTTCTGCATAATCCTCTGATGCTACAGTGGATACCATAATATTTTTAGAGCATGATTAAACATGTATATTTGTATAAAAATCTTACAAAGCCTCTGTACTTTGGATTTTATTGTTTTTGTTTTTTCTGAAGTATTAATTGTACTAAAAAATTTCTGAAACTTTACAGAGGTGTTTTAGAGATGATTTAGGATTTAAATAATTTTTCTACAGATTTTATGTTTGCATGAATTTTTTAATCCAAAATTTAGGAAATCACAGCTTGATCAATAAAAGCTTTTTTTTCCCCTTAACACCCAAAAATCCTGGAAAATCGTAAAGTGATGAAAATTCAAAACAAGAATGAAATTTCAAATTGTATTTTTGAACTTTTTTCCTTTCTAAATTTTCTGGCTGTTACAAGGCATGAACGGCAGGTAGACAGTGATTTGTGCCTGTGCGCTGACACTGTAGCTTGTAGGTGGCGAGTTGGTGGCAATTGCTTGGGTTGATTAGCAGCGGTTCAGTTCTCTACCTGTAAATTAGTGGAGTAGACGGTGTGATCAAGGGCGTCCATTTTCCAACCGGGCAACTCTCAGGGCTGACAATGCAAGCAAACATTGCCCCACGGAGAGTGCGCTGTTAGATATAGTTGGACTCTAAGTCCTGGTAGTTTAAGTATGTTTGAATTCTATTTTGTTGTGGGTGAATTTGAATCAATCTCTTATTTATTTCCATTATAAATATAACACCTATTATACAAGAGAATCAATCTAACAAAGAGATAGTTTTATCTTCTTATATTAAGTATGCTTCTTTGTAATTGTGCTTGCTATTGTTTGTGCATTGTAGACGTCATCGTTTTACAACAGGCCTGCCCTACGATTGCCAAAAACTCCAGGAAGTACAGTGCGCCTCCTCCGGATCCCACGTCTACCGTTCCTTCCACCAGATGCGTCGCGCGGTGGGATGGGGATCGTCTGCTGTAACGGCAAAGTGCCGTTGAGGCATTGCCGTGCGGGCCTCACGCCGTGCGGGCCCGCGCGACAGTGCCTCAACGGCACTCTACTGTTAGGGCAGAGAATCTGCGATCCGCGCGGTGTGGTTCACCAAACCCGTGCGAACGGATCGATGGCCGTGTGTGCTCGCCGCGCGCGTGTAAGCCCACCAACATCTACAGTAGCGAAAGCTGCAGAGGGGCGTGCACGGCCACGTCAGCACCGCATGATTACGTACTCATATTTGGGACGCCGCAACCACCAACACCTCCCCGTGCCGCCGGTATTATTGCACCCAGGCACAGCGCGTTCGCAAGGCTGCTGCACCTGCATCTCTCCCTCCCCTCTCAAGGTAGCCAAAAGTTGTGTAGGGCTCAGGCCGGCCAGATCGATGCGCCCATCGCTTGTGTGGTTATTGCCAGAAGTTCTTGCTTTCACATCTACGCGACTATATGTGGCGATGAAATGATCGAACTGGAACAAGCACACGCTAGTAGTAAGTCAAACTGGCTCACCTGCATGTGCAACGTTTGGCCCAGAGTCTTCGTTCCAGTTCCACACTCCCACACAAGTAAATTCAGCTCGGTTAAACAGAACCAACGCTAGCAAGATCTCACGCGACAACCCTTTCGGTTTAAGGGAATGGAAGGGGGAAAAAAGCGCGTCAACATTCTCTCATTTTCCCTCCTTTTGTAACTTTGAACTGTTCGGGCCAAGAGGTCTGGTACTTGGTACAGTAAAGACGCATGCATACTGCTTGCCTGCACAGAAGACAGTAAGCATCTCGCTGGATTCACAGCTAAATTTCTGATAACCTCACCAACTTTCTTGAACTGAACACAGCTTTGGAGTTCGAACAGAGCGCTTCCTCCCGCACAGCATAGCAAAGCAGGCTGCTAATAGCATTAGTACACTCCAATCACTTCTTTTAACGATAGCAGAAACCCCATCATCAGACAAATACGGCTGCTGGACAAACGATGCCCGCCAAAGTACGCAACGGCTACCATCGCACGGTAAAGCATTCTGCATCTTCCCAAATGTTTAAGAATTGGGAAGCACAGGCAACGAGATGTGATTAATATATTATCAAGAGAGCAAAAGATCCGTAAATGAGAAGAGACAAAAGCAATCTAAAGCTTCTAACAAGGGTCCATTACATTGAAAACACTGACTTGGTAGCAAGTGACAACATTATCTGACCCAAAACTATCCAACACCAGCTCGATATTCCAAGTCAGTGTGCCAAGTGACAGAATAGAACAACACCACAGTGCATCGCAAAGCCAATTTGATCCATACACCACAGAGGCGCGCACACAGACACGTCCGTTAATAATGCTACAACATCGACTCCAACGATCCATCTTACATGGCATACCTTTGAGTCCAGGTCCTTGCGGCGTTCTCGTACTTGTGCCTGTCCGTCTTATACATGTGGGCAATCGCAGGAACAAGAGGATTGTCAGGGTTTGGATCAGTCAGCAGGGAGCAGATGGATAGCAACACCTGAAAGCAAACAGAAAGCAGATGTTTGCAGGATTTGTTCAGCCCCACTTTGGAGAGGAAGGCCAAGCAATTAGACCACACAAGAAAAATAGTACTGGATGAGAAGAGCGACCTTGGAAATAGTTAGAGCAGGGCTCCATTGGTCCTTCAAGATGTCAAGGCAAATATTCCCGTTGCTGTTGATGTTTGGATGGAACACCTTGGTGCGAAATGCCACCTGCACATTGCATATCGTAGAGTGTCACATACTTGGCAATCTATTGATTTTGCATTTTAAAGCTATGATATATTCAATACGGCAAATGAACTTTCAGACTGAAATTTCCAAGTTTGTGTATGATAACCAGAAGCGATAAGCACTTCTAAAAATTTTGAAGAGTTGTTCCTTCAGAATAAGAGGACGAACACCTTGGTCATTAAAGTGGGCAGAATGAACCTTCATTAATGAGTGCTACAAAGAACACTTCCTTTGCTTCATAGCTTAGAGATCCTGCAAAATATAAAGTCTGTAAATTCAGTACAATGACAAAACAAATGTGCAAAAGCATAGTAAACTAGTCTAGTAGATTAATTTTCCATGTACTGACTAGTATGACAAGCTCAAAAGGCTCCAAAATAGGCCATCTGAACACATTATCGTCATGCCAAATCACTAGGTTATAATATTTTCAATGAACCAAACAATCACTAGGTTTCAATATTTTCAATGAACCAAACAATTTTATGATTAGCTAATAAAGTAATAAGTCATGTTTTTGGTGAATAGCAGAAAGCAGTATATAAAGACCAAGATTAAGATAAATACATCTTACTCTCAATCTTCGGATTGGAGAACAATGGAAAATCTTCTTCCAGTGAGACAATATATAGCTTTGGACTTCTACAGTAATCAAGTACCAAATCTTTCCATAGATGCACATGCTTTTCGCGTGTTTCTCTCACCGGCTGTAAACTGAAGGACAAAATGTTGTCACACTATAAATCTCTGTCCTGATATGTAACATATGGTCAAAAGAAGCTTTAACAGTTTTGTGTAGCTAGTTTTAAGACAATATAGCCAAATAGTTTAATTATGCAACTCAACCAAATGTAAGAATTAATAAAGTGAGGAAATGCTTCAATTCAACTCATACAAAAAGGCACATGCAAAGAAGGTACCAGATATTAACATCACTTGTCAAGACAGATAGGGTTAGACTTGACATTTTATTTAACCAAATACCATGTTCTGACTTTGGGGGCGCTAGTAAGTATAAAGTTGGAAACGGAGACTCTTGAACAAAGGCATAGTTTGAAGAAAGAAACAAGTGCTTAAGCTTGCAAAACATAGTTCTTTTAGTGATTTTGATGTACAACTTCTGCATACATATTCAGTTCTTCACTTACAAACAGAGCATTAACGACAGAGTTAGTGTTTATAGTCTATAAAATGCCATCTGGTATCTTATTGAAAAGCTAGCTCAGAGTAAAACAGGGGAAGAGTTTCCTTCAGCGGAGGTTAGAGAGGTTTACAAAAATTAGAATGTACTCACACGATTACATCATATCCCAAGTATGAATAGCAACTTCACTTACCACAAAAGGGCAAAGAATTAAAGCAAAATCACGAACCACTTTATTGCGTTACTTGTCCAGCAAACTAAGTTAAATACCAAACGAATAATTCATCAATAGGATTGATTGTGTATGTCCTAAACTGAAATTTATTTGTCTGATAAACTGAGTTCAGTGCCAAACTAATAAATTATTTATTGGATGAATGGCGTGTGGCCTAAACTTCCACAGAGATAGAAAGAACAATCAGTATGCCTGCCATCATCCTATACACAAGCTCGGGTTCTTATCATCTACTCAAAAGAAAGTACTTGTGGCATTTCGTTACCACCATAGCACATGGAGCAGAAGTTTCTACCCAACTCTTCACCCGGAAAGGACTAATTAAGCCTACAAATTACTGTATCAACCACCTCGTATTCACCTCTCCCTCCTACAGACTGCAAAAATTTGCAAATTAGCATTGTTGGTAACAGCACGCAAGGGCAGGTAGTTGAAGAAGGGGGGCGCTTGAGAAAGAGAACGGGAAAAACGGCGGAGAGAGGGAGAGAGAGATTACGTGAAGTAGGGCGCCGGGCGGGTAGTTGAGGGAGGGAAGCTTGAAATCACCCATCGTCTGCATCTAGGGCGGGCGTGCAAAGCGATCGGCTGGCGGAGGAGAAGCCGCGACCGCGAGGGCGTACGGGGACCGGATCTCGCGATGAGCGCGTGGTTCGGGCGGCGCGCGGCGCCGTCGTGGGCTGGGCGATGAGGAGGGAGACGGAGGCTGACAACTTCTGCGGAGGAGATATGCAAATTTGATTATATGTATTTTTATTTTGATAGATGTTATATATCTATCTAGTTAAATCTTAACCTTATTCTATCAACAGTGTTATTAATTGAAGGAGTGAGAAATCAAGGGTGTTACTAATGGGAGGAGTGAGAAATTAAATGAATGGTTGAGATTGACAAGATGAACACGTGGCACTCATTGGAGTGGGGATACACAAAGTTAAATTTGCATACCTCCTCTATAAAAATTTTTCCCGCGGCGGAGTTGCCGCACGAAAAGGAATTTTGGCTCAGCAAAATCTTTTGTCGTCTTTCCGTTGTTGAACGTGTAGTGTGTGTACAATAGTAGCATGAATTGAAATTTTGTTTTCGGTTGATACATTGGAGGTGGGTAAAATCCGAAATTTTGGACGAAATCCGATCCAAATTCAAAAGTTAAATTTGAAATTTAGAATTTTTGAAATGAAATTTGGCCGAAATCGTCTATATTTCGGTAAAGTTCAACCGAGTGAAAAATAGTCCAAATCAGGTTGAAAAATTTTGTAAATTTTTGTAGATAGTCTAGAATATCACTAATATTTTCATAAAAAGTTCAGATGATGATCAAGCCTGAGAAATTTTTAAAAATTCTGACAGTACTGCTATCATGATAAAAGATTGACCGGAAAATTTCAACCAAATGAAAAATGATCCAAACCACCTTAGAAATTTTTGAAAATTATTTTGTATGGTCCCAATACATCAATAATGTTCTCATAAAATTTTTCAAATGATGATCATGATTGAGTAATTTTTAAAAATTATTAAAGTGCTATTGACCTCATAAAAGCCTCATGATCAATACATATATTTGATTGAGCAATCGCAAAAAGTTTAGAATTTTTGAAACTTTTAGAGAAGGGATTTGAGGTAATGATTAAGCTCTCATGAAAATTTTGGATTATGATCATACTCAAGTGAATTTATAAAATTTATGTTCATTTTGTTTTTACTTTTTGAAAGATAACAAATGAAATGCAATGTTTCTATAGATTTGATTAAGCAAACAAAAAAGTTTAAAATTTTTAAAACTTTTAGCAAATGGTTCTGAGGCAATTCTTAAGCTTTCATAAAAATTTTGAATTATGATCACACTTGAGCAAATTTAAAAAATTGTGACAAGGTTACTGTCTTAGTTATATTCATTCTGTTATTGATTTTTTAATGATAACAAATGTAGTTCAATTATTTTTTAAAAGTTTATGTATGATCCTAGTGCCATAAATTTTTTAGAGCATAATCAAGCTTATAAAATTTTATAAAAATCTGATAGTGTTTTCTGATGAAATTATAAAATATCTCAAAAAATCACTTTTTCGACAAATTTTCATGAAAGTGACACTTTTAAAGGTTATTGGGTCAAATCCGACCATCAAAAGTCAAAATCTGCTCATCAAAATTTCCAAAAAATACTGTAGCTATTTGAATTTTTTTATCTACCCGGGATTTTGAATCTCGTCCATATCCAAAATCCGAGATCTCACAAAATTTCACCGAGATTTCTAACCTTGATAGCACTTCTACTGTCTATATATTTATTCATATTATTTAAAAATAAAACTAGAGATAATTTTTATAATAAATAGTATCTTAAAGTTGTCTCTATAAATCCTATAATATTTTAATTACAGCATGAAAAACTGTTTATTATAAATAATAATTTATACAATGGTGTTTTATGTTATCATATGGTAATCTTCTTATAAGAAAAACAACTAAACTCTCTGTCCTACATATTAAGTAACAAATTATACAGACAATTGATATGACGCAACTGTATATGCACTGAGATTGAATTTCTACTCTCAACAGAGTGGCCCTTCTATGGCTCAGCCCAGCCCAAATTACCTTTGGGGGAAAGTATGGACTCAGAAATGCTTGGCAGGAAAAACAAATGCCGGCCGAAAAATGTTGGGCACTCGACCGGTCGGTCGCAAACATAACCAAGCCGAGAAAACAACTCTGAGCCGGATAAAGCCATCCTGACCAAATTAGGCTGCCTGGAACGTATACTTGCATGCGGTTAGGGTCTTAGGGACCACGAGTCCAGCTCAATAGTAAGCGGAATTTTCTCGGTTTTTTATCCGATGTGTAGCCCCTCAGCGGATTGATTGCCTGGTGTCTCGAGCGGGCCCAAGGGCAAACGGGCTTGTCTGCCGCGTGCCAACTGCAAAAGCATTCGAGGCACGCGTTCGCGAGTCCCGCCGTGCGCACGCGCTGCCTCTTGGGTAGGGTGTAAATGGATCGGATACAGACGCATTTCACTTATTTTATATTTTATTTTAAATTTTTTCTCAGATATAGAATCGGATATAGATAGTGCCAGATTCGAATATGAATACGGATTACTTCGGTCGCGAATACGGAGCGAATACAGATCGTTCCGGATACGGTTAGTCTCGATCATGAATAGTTTGTCGGATAATGTGTGAAAGCAGAAATCATATGTCATGCATATTAGGATTGATCAACCATACACAAAACTTTATTAGAACCTTCAAGACATATAAGTGTTTTAAATTCAATAATAAGTGTCTTTTCTACATAAGAATAATATGCAGCCAAGTATAATTTCAATCAACATATGAACTTATATGATGTATAATGTTTATGTTTATCGGATCTGTTATCGGATATCTATTTCACTAATTGACACTGATATTTTTCGGATATCTCGGATATACGGGTACGGATCGGATACGAATCGGATACTTATCCTCCCGTATCTTAACCCATTTTTTTCGGATAGGCGGATTTGAATCTGGATATCATTTTTTCGGATTCGAATCAGGTTTTAAACGAATTTGAGCTCGGATCGGTCAGAAATTATCCGCTCCGTTTACGCCCCCACTCTTGGGTGTTGGTGCTGCCACCTTCGTCACCGGCGGCGCGAGCGCGGCTCACCATTTCGCACCGTCTCTGAGCTCTCGCTACTGTTCGTCCGGACGGACCGATCGCCCCAAACGTCACCGCGCAAGCGGGCCGCGTCCGCGCTTTCCCAAATTCCAAATCGCTGTCCGTTGGCGCTGGGCGTTGGCCGTTGGGCACGTACGACACATCTGCTGCCTGCACCGTCATCTGCGTACGCACTACGCTCGATCGGGCGGCCGCGCGCGCTTCCGTTTGCCCGCGTAGGGTGGCCAGCCAGCCGGCCGGCCTCCTGCCGCGGTCCACGCGCCGCCGGTTTTGATTGTTGAATCTTGTACGCCCAAAAGGGTCCAATCAACGAACAGAGACAAGCAGGGACGGAGAGATTAAGAAAGCAGTTGTCGAGTGCGTTCGTGGTTATCAATACGACACGGTGGAGAGAAGCTCTCGTCAACGGTTCGATAATGTCAGGGACAATGGCGTGTAAGCGCACGAAATGATCGAGCTACCAAAATAGGAGTAAAACGAAATCCACTGTACCCTTGGAGTGACACTCCTGGACATGCATGCACGCGCTAGCTAGCTCGATCTGCTAGGGGTTGGGGGCATTACTGCATTAGATGCTAAGATGCAAGCTCATGCGTTATTGGGATGGCGTCGCCGCGTTTAGGGCTGGAAAAAAAGCTCGTTGAGCTGGCTCGGTGGCTCGTTTCAAAATTGCTCCGATTACATTCATTTTTCTTTTAAAATAAAAATTAGTTGATTTGGAACAAGAGTCAACTTCGGCTCGGCTCGTTAGGCTCGGCTCGTTAGGCTCGGCTCGAAGTTGGGTCTCAAACAATACAGAAGATTATAATAAATAAGAATAAATTAGTGTCGAAGAAAGCTCGAAAAAAAGTTAATCTGGCTCGTTTTCCACCCCTAGCCGCGTTGGACTTGGACAGTTGGATTGAACAAACGTTCGCATTCGCCACCTGATCATGTGATTAAGGCTTTTCTCAGTGACAAATTTTATTTCATGGTTTTCAAGAGTGCCACATCATCTAAAAGGGTTTGGGTTGATAAATGAAATAAGGCCTTCTAATATACAGTTTCATTTTGCGGTTTCATAGGCTAACCATAGCATTTAATTGTTGCATGGTGTTGTGATCAAATGTTCCATTTAGTGTATTTTCATTCGGTTTCAGTGTGTGGGAATACGTGAGATGAAACGATGCGCTCTCAATGCAGTTTCATTCGGTTTGAATGTGTTGGAAACAATGTGCACCCGGTTTCAACTAGATGAAACTTGTCTCCTCTCTCACCTTATAATTTCTTTGTCATGTCATGTCACTATTTTTGCTAATGTGCCACCTGATCATTAAATGATAATAAAATTCTCACTATGACTAGCCTAATTAGCGTAGACACTCACATGACCTACGAGGCACAAAACTACTAGGCCGGCTTGGCCAGTTTGTGAGAATGTGTTGCGAACAGACAAAAACTGAATGATCTCATCCATAAGCAACCGACGCAACGAAGAAACTACCAAAACGACGCGAAGCAAAAACCGAACTTCAACCGTCTCTCATCCTCTCCCTCTCAACTGTAAATCCACGAATGGGTGTGAAACCACCCATTCAACATGTATATATATCTATTGATCAATGAATGGAAGAGATGAGTTCATACATAAATTACATCACAATTGCTTTTACATTCATACTCAAACACATTATCACGCACTCTGCTCACACTGAGTTCCGAAGGCCATAGAACACAGAAGAACAGAAAAGAAAAAAACGGCGACATTCACTACGGTAAGAAACACAATGCCGATTCTTACCCTGAATCGCGCCGTCTCTATCCTCCTCGACGAGGTCATCCGAGAGTTCCGACGCACCATGCGCCGAGGATTCTTGGACCGTGCCCGCCTGCGTGTTGTGCTTCGCCGTGCTTTGGTCAGCCCCCGTCCTCCCGGCGCCTAGACTCCCCGACGCAGAGGTCTTCCTTGCCGCAGACGCGCTTGGGCAGGCCCGGCTCGAGTTCATCTTCTCACAACCGTGGCTGCCTCGCGGCTGCCATCGCCCACGCCGGTTGAAGAAATGCAGCAAAGGCAGAGGCTACCGACCCCGTCCCCACCTGGCTTCACCTTGCGCCCCACCATGGCGGTAAGGTCAGGGGCACCACCCTTCTTCACCGGCCACGGCATCCCCGCCCCACCTCCGAATGGGATCCCTCCTCCAGATCTAGCCCTCTTTGCGAATTGGCGCTCGGATCTTCACTTCTCCACTAGTGTAGTGCCCAGCCTTGGCACCGCCGGCTCCTCCACCCGTCCCATCGGCTTCGGAGGCGGCGGCCGTGGGCTCTTCTCCTCCTCAGATGAGGGGGAGGGCCCCCACCACTGAGAAGCACTGCAAGAGGGGGAGGGGGATGCGCCACTACGGCCGGTGATGGTGGCGGATCGGCATGGCATCGGCTGTGGCTGCGTGTGGAGCAAGGCGGTGGCTGCGTGTGAAGCAAAGGAGGCGGCGACAGAAAAGAAATGGATGCGGTTAGGGTTTCCAACCCTAATCGCCGTTTCTTTTCGGTTTTATCCGAAGCGGGAGGCCGGCTCGTTTGGGCTGAATCAAAGGCCCAGGCCCAGGCTGCGATCTGCTTCATCCCTCCCGCACGCACACGCACGCGCTCAGGCATGCCTTCACCGTCTCAGGCCCAGGCCGAATTTCCCCTCTTCGCCTTTAATAGGCCTTCGCGGGCCGAAATCAATGCGCAGGCCAAAATTCAGCCCATGGCTAGTTAAATTATTTAATAATTTCATCCTTTCAGTATTTTCAGCATTTATGCATTCTAGTCCTTGTATTTTACAGTATTTGCATTATGTTGTATATCAGTGTGTGTCTTTATATTGTAAGACCCCTGATATTATCTGTAATTTGTAAATATATATATGTGTGTTTGTGTATATACTTATGCATATATGTATATGTTGTATGTTATTAAATTTGCAACTTAACAAATTGCATTTTTAATAACTTTAAAATTCTCACAATTAAGTACCACTTAATTGTCCAAGATTTTAAGCAAATTTAAAAACATATCTTACATTCTTTTGAGAATAAACATAAGGTGATGGAGTCTAGGGTTTTGGCTGCGTCTTATTCAGTTTTCTGAATATTTCTGCCTGGAGACCATGCCTTTTTGAGCAGCAATGAAAATTGCCCATCACTATGAGGTCTACATCATGTTTCAACTTGATGATTACCTATAAAGTGTTATCTCAAAATAATGTTTTTGGATATAAGGTCTAATCCATTTATGGAGATTACCTTAAATATATGGTCTACTCCATTTATGGAGATTACCTTAATTATATGGTCTACTCCAACCATCCAAAATATAAGATATGATTTAAAATTTGCACTTAAATATTACAACACTACCATTAAGGTTTTTAAAATTTACCAATATTTGGTGAATTAATAAAATCGATGGTTATGCCATGTAGGAAATGCAAAAATAGTTTGAAGAACTCGCCCTTGATGGGAGCAATTATCCTTCATGGGCAACGGATGTCAAAATTAGTTTTGCATCTCGAGCGATTTTAAATGCGATAAATGAACCAGTTGAAGGGGGCCCTCCGGTCCCTGATCAAATGAAGTATACTGCCTTACTTTTGTTACGCACTTCTATCCATAAAGATCTCAAGAAAGAGTATATTTTGGAAGAAAATCCTCGTGTTCTGTGGGTTGCGCTTAAAGAATGTTATGAACAGCAGAAGGAAATCATATATCCTGATGCACAGCATGATTGGAATCACTTACGCTTACAAGATTTTAAATCTGTGGCTGAATATAATCATGCTGTTCATAACATCTGTAGTAGGTTGAAGTTTTGCGAAAAAGAACCGACGGAGGCAGAAAAGATAGAGAAAACTCTATCTTCTATGCTTCCAGCGAATAGGGTATTGTGTAATCAATACCGTAAAGAAAAATATCAGGTTTATTCCCAGCTTATTCATACATTATCTCAGGCTGAAAAGAATGATGAACTTCTTATTAATAATCATAAGTTGCGCCCAATTGGGTCAGTACCTTTGCCTGAGGTTCATAATGTTCAGAATAATGCTCCGAATAAAAGAAAGTTCAATGGATCTCCATCTGGTAATCCAAAGAATCCCCCGGTAAACGCAAATTCAACAAGAACCGCAGACACCGTGCTAACAAGAAGGCACGTGGTAATGCACAAACTACCTATGACAATAAAAGACTTTGTCATAAGTGTGGTTGTAACACACATTTTGCCGCGACTTGTCGTACTTCAAAGCACTTGGTTGATCTTTATCAGAAATTCCTCCGTGATGGCAAACAGAAGGCACCAAGATATGAAGCACACTTCAATCTTACTATTGAGACTTCAAAGGAGGCTGGTTGTTCGTCTTCGGTTCCCAATGAATCGCCAAACAATGAAGCCCTTACTCAGCAAGTGGACCTTCCTTCAACGGACGACATGCTCATTGAGTATGCTTCGGGTGACATGTATGGAGATTTATCTTAAAATCTCCACATCCGTAATTATTGTCAAATAGTATTGTGTGTTGTAATAATTAGAATTTGAAAACTGTTTGTAATTTGGAGTTGTATAGTTATTTATACAAACTCCTATGTATTGTAATATTGCATTATCGTTATGTTAGATATTCAATACAATGTGTATGTATCACTATATGTGTAGAATAAAGAGTTTTTTTGATTAATTCGTGTTCTTACTATAGATGTCTCTTGAAGTCAATCCCTCGGAGGAGGAATTATGCCTCGTGGATAGTTGTACCACAAACTCTATACTCACAGAGATAAAATATTTCCAAACTCTTAAGAAAAGAGAAGGAAATATTTTAACGATCGCTGGTCGTGATGCGTTGATAGTTGGCTCTGGTCGAGCCGCAATCACCCTCCCTATGGGTACACAGATTACAATCGAGGATGCTTTGTTGTATCCTGATTCAACTCGTACCTTATTGAGTTATAGAGATATTCGTAAGAATGGTATCCATGTGGAAACACATGAAGAAAACAAAGAGGAGTATCTTCTCTTAACTAGACTTACTGGATATGGCAAGAAAATATGCGAAAACATTCCAACTCTCGACTCTAGATTGTACTATACATACATTAAGCCCATAAAACATGTTGCATATAAGGTAATTTTTCAAAACGTCGATGCATTCCATACTTGGCATGATCGACTTGGGCACCCCGGTGTCGGGATGATGAGAAAAATTATCACCAATTCTATCGGTCATGATTTGACAGCTACAAAATTTTCCAAATCTTTGGATTTTGTATGCACAAATCTCTCTCTTCGAAATTGATTTTAAGACCTTCACCTCTTAAAATTCGGGCTGAACCACTTAAATTTCTTGAAAGAATTCAAGGAGACATTTGTGGTCCGATTGAGCCAACTTCTGGACCGTTCAGGTACTTTATGGTTTTGATTGATGCATCTACTAGATGGTCACATGTGTGCTTATTGTCCACACGAAACCATGCCTTCGCGAAAATAATGTCTCAAATTATTAAGCTGAAGGCACATTATCCTGAACATCGGATTCAATCGATCCGAATGGACAATGCTGCTGAATTTTCCTCCCATGCTTTCAATGATTATTGCATGACTTTAGGAATTCGGTACAACATTACATTCCATATGTCCATACTCGAATGGTTTGGTGAATCGTTGATTAAGAGAATCAAGCTCATTCTTGGCGTCCATTCTTGATGAATTGCTCATTGCCTCGTCGTGTTAGGGTCATGCGGTCTTACACGCTGCCGACTTAATCAACCGACCAGCGCATATCATGATTCTTCCCCATGCGGTTAGTGCGTGGGAATCCACCAAGTATTTCCCATTTACGTAAGTTCGGATGTGCGGTTATGCGTTCGATCTCACCACCCCAACAGACCTCTATGGGCCCTCATAGAAAATTGGGGATCTATGTGGGATTTCAATCTCCGTCGATCATTAAGTATTTAGAAACTCTTCTGAGGATCTATTTACGACCCAGTATCTTGTTGTATATTCAATGAGGAACATTTCCCGGCATTAGGGGCAGATTTCAAGTACCAGAAAGAATGCCGTGAAATTGATTGGAATGCTCAATGTATTTCATCCTCGGATCCACGTACTCAAGAAACCGAACTCCAAATTCGGAAAATAATTGGTTTGCAAGATATTGCGAACAACATACCAGATGCATTTACAGATTATAAAGATGTCATAAAATCTTTTATTCCTGCAAGGAATGTGCCTGAAAGAGTGGAGGTACCAAATAAAACTACTCAACCCCCGATTAGCAATAAGAGGGGGAGGAGTAAGGCCTCTAAGCAGAAAAAGGTGGTAAATGCAGATCAACCTATGGTTGATAGATATCAAAGTGGAATTGATCCACAACCCTCTTCGGCTACGCGCATTGCTGAACTTGGGACATCGGATAACCCCAGATCCATCATTACGAGAAATGATGATGAATCTCTTAGGGTGAATGAAATTGCTACAAATTATGTTGAGACTGGAGAATTATTTGACCGAAAAGCTACAATTGTCGACACTTATTTCTCTGAGCAGATTGCTGACATCCTGAATGATCTAGATCCTAAATCCATGGCAGAGTGTAGAAAACGCTCGGACTGGAATCAATGGAAGGAAACGATCGAAATAGAGATTGCCTTGCTTTATAAAAGAGAAGTATTCTCGGAAGTGATGCCTACACCTCATGGCACTTTCCCTGTAGGATACAAGTGGGTTTTCGTCCGAAAACGGAATGAAAATAATGAAGTGGTGAGATATAAAGCAAGGCTACTAGCTCAAGGCTTTACGCAAAGGCCCGGTGTTGATTATAATGAGACTTATTCTCCGGTTATGAGTGGCGTAACCTTCCGATACTTGATATCATTGGCAGTTCAAAATCATCTATCTTTGCAGTTGATGGACGTAGTGACGGCATACTTGTATAGGTCACTAGATTCTAAGATTTACATGAAGGTTCCCGATGGAATCAATGTGCCGGATCCACAGGCAAATCGTAATATGTATTGTGTAAAATTGCAGAAGTCATTATATGGCTTGAAGCAATCAGGGCGCATGTGGTACAATCGATTAAGTGAATTCCTTTCTTTAAAGGGGTACACTAATAATGATGATTGCCCATGTGTTTTCATTAAGAAATCCTCTCTGAGGATTACAGATCATTTCGGTGTACGTTGATGATCTCAACATCATCGGCAACGAAGTTGATATTAATGAAGCACGTCATCATTTAAAGACGGAGTTTGAGATGAAGGATTTGGGTAAAACCAAATTTTGCTTAGGTTTACAACTTGAGCATTTACCTTCAGGAATTTTTGTATACCAAGCTACTTATATTCAGAAAATATTGGAGAAATTCAATATGGATAAGTCGTATCCATCTAGAACCCCTATGGTGGTCTGATCTCTAGACATGGAGAAAGACCCTTTTCGATCTCGGGGTGATGGAGAGGAGATATTGAGGCCTGAGTACCCTTATCTTAGTGCTATTGGTGCGCTCATGTATCTTGCAAATAGTACCCGGCCGGACATTGCATTTGCAGTGAATCTACTTGCAAGACACAGCGCTGCTCCCACCAAGTGTCATTGGTCTGGAGTAAAGAATGTCTTTAGATATCTCAATGGTACAAGAGATCTTGGTCTTTTCTATGGAAGAAACCAAGATTCGACTTTGACTGGATATACTGATGCTGGCTATTTATCTGATCCCCATAATGCCAAATCACAGACCGACTTTGTATACTTACAAGGTGGAACAGCCATCTCTTGGAAATCTTCCAAACAAACTTTGGTGGCTACCTCTACCAATCATTCTGAAATAATTGCATTATATGAGGCCTCCCGAGAATGTGTTTGGCTTCACAGAATGATAAACCACATACTTCAATCATGTGGTCTTGGTTCCATTGAATCTCCAACCATTATCTATGAAGATAATGCTGCATGTGTTATTCAAATGGAAACAGGTTATATTAAGAGCAACATCACTATGCATATTGCTCCAAAATTGTTTTATCCCCATGAATTGCAAAAGAGTGGGGAAATAAACATTCTGCAAACTAAGTCATGTGATAATCTCGCTGATTTATTCACAAAGTCTCTACCTTATTCTACATTTTCTAAATGTGTCAAAGGAATTGGCATGAGACGACTTAGAGATTTGCAGGAATCAGGGGGAGTTTTTCTCTCTGATAAATAACCTGTTGAACATTATATTGTACTCTTTTCTTTGTATGAGTTTTTTCCTCTTTGAGGTTTTCTCATGTAAAGTTTTTAATGAGGCAATATCGATATAGTTTATATGTCGTATCATCTATTTTTTCTCACTGGGTTTTTTAGAGGATGATATTAGGCATGTCAGGTTCATAGACAAAATAATTCCATATTGATCTCAGAAGATGGATTCGATCAAGGGGGAGTGTTGCGAGCAGACAAAAACTGAATGATCTCATCCATAAGCAACCGACGCAATGAAGAAACTACCAAAACGACGCGAAGCAAAAACTGAACTTCAACCGTCTCTCATCCTCTCCCTCTCAATATAGATGGCGTTCCGTGCGAAATCATCTGCTAGAGATTGGAAGTCGAGGTCGTAGGATGATATGGAGTATGCAAGACTCCGTCTCTCATCTACAATTGAGGATATTGTACACTCTTCAAGAAGACCTACCGATCGGTTGGCTAAGGGCAAATTCTGGGCTCCTAGTGGTGATGTTATTTCTGGTTCAGATGATAATCTTGGTCAAGATAATCAGCGACAATGCTTATCAAAGCAGTGCAAGGGGAATTGGCCTTGGGATAGAAAAACCGACTGGAAAGGTCCTTTACCAAAACCACGACTCTCACCAACAAGAACATTTGGGGATTACCTGTTACCTGTGATTGAGGAAAGATCTCAACAAGGCAGATCATTGGGCATCACCGATCGTCCTGTTGGTTGCTTCATTCCGGATTTTCCGTCGGATGATAACGCATTTCAATTTTCGAAAGTGACTGGTAATGGGCCATTTATTGGGCCTATTCAGTCGGTGGGCCAAAAGCAGTCTCCATCCAGTTGGTTTTTACGTAACCCTGGCTTGGGACTTCTGCACAAACGAATGACCTATCATAAATTTGTGCTCGGCACTCCCTCTTTCGCGCAAGTTGTCATGGCGGGTGGGGCGGCGGCGGCTGGAAGCGGTGTCAGGCTTCAAGGAAGATATGGCGGTGGTGTTGGGTTCGGCTTCAACGCGATGGCTCGGGGTGGTGGTCGTCCCCCAACAGTGTATGGCAGAGGTCGTGGCCGGCATGGTGGTCGTGTTCGCATCCAAGAGCAGGGGGCGCAGTGACTCCATCAATTCTGGGATTCAAGGTGCCGACGCCCAATCATCTGTGAGTGCTGGGGGCTTCCGGTCGATTCATGCTGGGAAGACTTCGACTGATGATTTGCCCATGCTGCCGTATGAGAGGGGGCAAGGATCTGGTAATCTGGTAGGTAAGCACAAAGGTGCTCAACCTTATAGTGAACCAGTATTAAAGAAGAAGAAGAATTTTGTGCTTTGTTGTGAAATATGTGAATATGCACATTTTACCCCGCAATGCCCTTTGTTACATGGACCTAAACCATCTGCAGTTTTTAGTGGTCTGGCTAGGGATGGGTTAGGGTTTTTTCATATTCCTTATACAACTGCGGCGAAGAAACCTAGTAAGGTTACTGCAACTGTTCTTATTCGAATAGTTGAAGGCTCTGTGCCGGCTGCATTGGATAAAAAAGAGCTGTCTCGGGCTATACCAGTCAATTGGGATTGGGAGGTTCAGGAACACGGTGTCAATTCGTACATTGTTCCTTTTCCTTGTCAGGTTGAATTACAAAGGATGGTTAGTATGAAGCGGCTTAGAACTGATAATAATGAGGGGATGATGTAATTTGATGTGTGGAATATGGAAATTACGCCTAAGCGGAAACTTCAAAAGGTTTGGGTTAATGTATATGGCGCGCCTTATGAAATTAGATCATTTTTGCCTCTCTGGGCGGTTGGCTCTATTCTTGGAGCAACGCAAAGAGTTGACATGCGATCGATGAGAAAGACTGGGGTGGTCAGGTTGTTGGTTGCAGTTCTTGATGCAAACTGCATACCAGGTGATGCTGATATTGTGGTTGATGACTATTTATATGAAATTTTCTTTAAGGTTGAACAAGTGCTCACTGATGGTAATGGGGAACGTGATGAATTTGAGGAGGATGATGACCTTGATGATCCTGAGAATCAATCTAAGGACAAAGATCAGGTCATGGATGATGCTGACAAGGGCGATAAGGATGGCACCTTTCAGAAGGACAGTGTCCATAGAGAAAATGTTCATATGGGTAAGAGGCCGGTTGGTGCGCCTACTGATGCTGACATGCAGGATGGTCAAGGTCCTATGGATTCACCTGAGGATGGTCTGGTTGAATTTTGTTATGCAGGGGGGTCGGTCTCTGCTGGACTGATGGATGGTTTTGGTCATTATGTTGAAGTTGCAAATGGAGTGCAGATGGATGAGGCTCCTTTGCATTGCCTGACAAGATCGAATGAATGTCTGATTGAAGATGATGATGTTGGAGGTAATTTGCATCTGGCGGAAGATGGAGTGAAGATTGATGATGTTTCTGTTCATGGTAGAGGAAGCTCAACATCAAGTGAATTTCTGATGGATGGTCCTGATGATGGGTGTTAGGTGCAGGTTGAGTGGGGTGGTGTTACTTCGGTTCATTCTCTGTCTGAGCATCAAGCTTGTCAGGTGAAGGTTGAGGAGGGAGGTGTTACTTCGGTTCATTCTCTGTCTGAGCATCAAGCTAAGGATGCTGCTGTGGGCGAAAAGTATGATAGTGATGAACATTCTGTGATGGTGCAGTCCAATGGGGAAGGAGATTTGGCGGTGACCAGTGAGGGTGAGCTTCATGCGGGGGTGCCATTACTCGTAGGTTCTGATGATGGGCGTCATGTGCTGCCTGAGGAGGGTGTTTTGATTTCGGCTCATTATCTGTCTGAGGATCAAAATACTGCTGTGGGCGATAAATCTGACAGTCATGATCATTCTGGGTTGGTGCAGACCACAGGGGGAGGAGGTTTGGTGGTGACCTTGGAGGGAGAATGTGTGCCTCCAGGAACTCTTCATGCTGGGGATCAGGAAGATGGTCATCAGGGTGGATCACAGGATAAAAACCTTCATGATCTTCCTCGCCGTATTTTGCAGTCATTATGTAAGGAAAATGGTATTCCTGCTAATATTTCTAATTCTGCCATGGTGAATGCCCTTCGATTACTGGAAAATATTAATGGTTGGGAGGAGGTTGAGTCGCGGTTATCTGGTGGAAGTGGTATGCCGCAAGGTAGATCAAGTTCGAGGATCGCTGCTATGGGGGATGCCAATATACTGGTGAAGGCGACGACTCTGGTAGATAAAAAGAATTTATTGGAGCCAGGTAACTGCCCTTCCTTTACGTCTATTTCAGATTCAGTTCTTTCTCATAGGATTACAAAACTGGGTGTTTCTATGGGCACTGATAGTCGCACTATTTCATCTACTATTACTACTATTAAGAACATAGAAATAGATAGGCGTACTGTGTTGAGTAAGCATGAATGTACTAGTGTTAAAACTTCCTCACCTAATATTTATCTGGCTGAGGAGGAAGAGGATTTTGTCGACACTAATTTAAATCACATTCGTGATGAATTTGATCAGATGTGTTTGAGGAGGGTTTAGATCATATTTGTAGTGATCTTGTGGCTACCGCTCGTCGAAAGAAATCTAAGTTAAGAAATATTAATAGGGAAGGATTGATCCCTAAAAAACCAAAAACACCATCTAAGCTGAGTTTAAAATGAAAGGTGTCTTCTGGAATAGCAGATGTCTTGGAGACTTGGCTAAATATGGGTATTTAGAAGAAATGGTAAAAGAGGAGCAAATTGATTTTATTGCTTTGATGGAGATGGGTCGGGATCATTTCTCTGATGGGATTTTAAATAAATTATGTGGTGGTAAAGAATTTATTTGGCATTGCAAGGCTCCTCATGGCCGGTCTGGGGGGATGCTCCTGGGGGCGGACTTAACGATGTATGATATTGGCACCATTGATGAAGGGGACTTTTATATTAAGTTCACTCTTCACAATAAAAGTGATAGTTTTAAATGGGTGTTAATTACTGTTTACGGACCTGCGCAACAGGAGTACAAAGAAGCTTTTCTACCAGAGATGGCTCACACTTGTAGGAAGGAACCTTTACCATATATTATTGGTGGGGATTTTAATATTATGCGTAGTCCGGAAGATAAAAATAAAGCTAATTTTGATTCGAAATGGCCTAATATTTTTAACATGGTCATTCAATCTCTGGATCTTAGAGAGATAAATTTGTCTGGTCGTCAATATACTTGGGCGAGCAGTGGAGCTAATCCTACTTTTGAGAAGTTAGATAGGGTATTGGTTTGCACTGAATGGGAAACTAAATATCCTCTTACTACTGTCTAGGCTAGAGATAGGTGTAATTCAGATCACACACCTTTATTATTGAATACGGGGGTCTCATCTCATAATAGAAAGCAAACATTGTTCAAATTTGAACGTAGTTGGCTACTTAGAGATGGGTTTTATGACCTAGTCGCCGATAAATGGCAATCGGAGAACCGAGGGATTACTGCTATAGAAAGATGGCAGAATAAGATTAGATCTCTTCGACAATTTTTAAGAGGTTGGGCGAAAAATGCAGCGGGTCATAACAAAAAAGAGAGGAAAAAGATTATTTCCATAATTGACGATCTTGATAAGCGAGCGGAACACACAGTTCTTTCCGATCAGGAATTAAATTTGAAAAGGTACCTTAATGAGAGACTGCAACATTTGTTGAGAGAAGAAGAAATTAAATGGTATGAGAGAGCTAAAACAAAAAATCTTTTAGAAGGTGATAATAACACCCAATATTTTCATTTGGTTGCTAATGGTAAGCATAGGAAACAACGTATTTTTAAATTAGATCATGAAGATGGCATAGTAGTGGGTGATGCTCAATTAAAAGAGTATATCACAAATTATTATAAGAATATGTTTGGACCACCAGAAGAGAATAATTTCAGTATGGTGGAGACTCATATTCATGACTTGCCTTAGGTAACGAATGAGGAAAATGCCATCCTCGTTGCGCAGTTCTCTGAGCAAGAGGTCAAAGAGGCGGTGTTCCAAATGGAACATAATAAATCGCTTGTACTGATGGATTCCTCAAATGAATTTTATCGAGGTTTTTTGGGATATTATTAAAGGGGATCTTATGGCTTTGTGTAATGATTTTTATTATGGTCAGTTACCTTTATTTAGCCTCAATTTTGGAATCATTACACTTCTTCCGAAAATTAAAGACGCTACAAAAATACAACAATATAGACCTATTTGTTTGTTCAATGTGAGCTTCAAAATTTTTACAAAAATAGCTACCAACAGAATAATGAGTGTGGCCAACAAAGTAGTTGGCTTGTCACAAACAGCATTCATGCCAAGTCGGAATATTATGGAAGGGGTTGTGATACTCCATGAAACTATTCATGAATTACATACTAAGAAGCTCAATGGAGTGGTATTAAAACTAGATTTTGAAAAGGCTTATGATAAGGTAAAATGGTCTTTTCTTCAACAAACTCTCCGCATGAAGGGATTCTGCCAACAATGGTGTTCATGGGTGGAACATTTTGTTATTGGAGGTAGTGTGGGCATTAAAGTTAATGACGATATTGGTCATTACTTCCAGACTAAAAAAGGTCTCCGTCAGGGTGACCCTATGTCCCCTATCTTGTTTAATATTGTGGCAGATATGCTAGCGGTCTTGATTAAGAGAGCAAAAGAGGATGGCCAAATTCGGGGTGTTATTCCTCATCTAATTGAGGATGGTTTATCGATTTTGCAGTATGCGGATGATACTATTCTTTTCAAGGATCATGACATTGAGCAAGCTAAAAATATGAAGCTATTGCTTTGTGTGTTTGAGCAATTATCAGGTTTAAAAATAAATTTTCATAAAAGTGAGATGTTTTGCTTTGGTGAAGCTAGACAACACGAAAAAGAATACACTGACTTGTTTGGTTGTGCGATAGGGTCATACCCGTTTCATTACTTAGGTATCCCGATGCATTTTCACAAGCTAAATAATGCAGACTGGGGTGCAATTGAGGAAAGATTTAAACGAAAACTTTGTACTTGGAATGCTAAATACCTCTCCTATGGGGGTAGACTAGTACTATTAAATTCAGTACTAAGTAGTCTCCCTATGTTCATGATGTCTATATTTGAAATTCCTAAGGATATTCTTCAAAAACTGGATTTATATCGATCTCGGTTTTTTTTGGCAAGGTAATAATGATAAGAGAAAATATCACCTTGCTAAGTGGAATATTCTGTGTCGTCCTAAAGATCAGGGAGGTCTGGGTATTGCTGACCTTTGGATTAAGAACAAATGCTTATTAAGCAAATGGTTATTTAAGCTGTTTAATGAGGATGGGATTTAGCAGACTTTGCTTAGAAATAAATATCTAAGCTCCAAATGTTTATCTCAAGTACAGCCTAAACCCAGGGACTCTCAATTTTGGAAAGGACTCTTGAAGGTCAAGGATGATTTTTTGAATTGTGGATCCTTTTGAATTGGTGATGGTACACAAACTAGATTTTGGGAGGACACTTGGGTGGGTGCTTCACCGCTTAAAGTTCAATTTCCAAATTTGTATAATATTGTCCATAACCCACATGAAACTGTCGCAAAAAGTCATGACTCAGATGCCACCAAATATTACCTTTCGAAGATTATTAGTGGGGGATAAATTAACGGCTTGGTACAATCTTGTAGTAAAGATAGCCCATTGTCAGCTTTTTGGTGGAAGAGATACTTTTCTCTGGAGTCTTCATAGACATGAGGAATTCTCTGTATGATCTATGTACGTCTTTTTGATGAACCAGGGTACTCCTTTCCATAATAATTTCATCTGGAAGCTGAAACTACCTTTAAAGATTAAAATTTTCCTCTGGTATTTACAAAGAGGAGTAATTTTAACAAAGGATAATTTAGCTAAAAGACAATGGCATGGGAATCAAAAATGCTGTTTTTGTAATTATAATGAAACAATAAGACATTTTTTCTTTGATTGCCAACATGCAAAAGCTATTTGGAGAATAGTGCATATTATGATTGGTTTATCTCCTTGAAGTCTATGTCTCATTTGCTTGGGAATTGGTTAACAGGCATTGAGAAGAGTGAAAAAAGAATTATTCTTGTCGGTGGTGCTGCCTTATTATGGGCTATTTGGTGTACACGTAATGATTTAATCTTTAAGAAAAAACAATCCTCTACTCTTATGCAGGTTATTTTCAGAGGAACATACTGGCTGCGGTCTTGGGCATTATTGCAAGCTGAGAACAACAAAGAGAGCGTCCGATTGGCAAGTAGGGCATTAGAGGTGGTGGCATTAGAAATCTTTGCCAAGAGTGGATGGAGAAGCAATTATAGAATTGGCTTTTGATTTTAAGTTCTCGATGTCTTGTTCTCAATACTACTTTATGATTTATAGTTGTAAATGATTATTGTAAACGATCGGTTGTATGCTGTTGCAGAGACCGGAATTTAATCCTTTATCTAAAAAATCCTCTCCCTCTCATCTGTAAATCCACGAATGGGTGTGAAACCACCCATTCAACATGTATATATATCTATTGATCAATGAATGGAAGAGATGAGTTCATACATAAATTACATCACAATTGCTTTTACAATCATACTCAAACAGAATGCACGACTTGTGAGTTGTGAGACAACAGACAACTGCCCGTGCACTTTAAGTTTCAGTTGACCAGAAGCAAAGCCTCCGGCCCCGGAGGAGTACAGCTAGATTGTTCTTCCTTATAGAAGCAGTACAGAATAATCCCCCAACTATTTGTTAAATTGAATTTTAGACGGTGCTATTACGCATTACTTATGCCGGAAAGCAGTTCTCTGCATAACGTTTTCGTTGACAAATGAACTGGTCGCTGTCGGCGTCTGTTCATTCCTGACCAACGAAGCAGCTACTAAGACTGGCAACCTAACCGGGCAGTCGTTTCGCGGGATCGTTTCGTCGGTGACTGGAGTAGTACAGAGCTAATGATCACTCATTATACTTCGCGGCGCCCTGATCCAGATCTCAATTTGAACAGAAAACGTCTATCGGTTGTAATTTACAGTGATCACCGGTGTGAAGAGGCTGCAAATTTCAAGCAGGTCGCTTTTTGTTGCAAAACCAAGTCCAAGTGGTAGCATGTGATTCCTTCGAGCTACCAAGTGAGAATCCTCTGGACTGTATAGCACCGCGACGACGCTTGGTCAGTGTGATACGACCACGTAAGCTACACACACTTGTACTGTGATATGATATATTGAACAAGTCGACATTGGCTTATTGGTGGCATAGTAGCAACGAATTTGTTTGTCGAATATATCAAGGACAGAGGCCGTCTTTTGCTGAATTGGACTTTCTGGAGCTAGCTAGCTTCACGGCCAAGTCGTTTTGCTCTCATGGAAAATCAGGTAGTAGGGAGCATTGAAATCACCTGCCAACTGCCTAATCACCCTCAGTTTCGTGAGCCTAGGTTGATCCGTTCTGCTCTTCTTCACTCAGTGTCACAACTCATAACCACTCAATTTTAGTGCATGAATTGAAGAAGTTCTAAGTAGTTCTCCATTTGGGCATGTCTTAGAGTGATTAGGCAGTTGGCAGTCTTTGGGATGGCGTCGTCTTAGGGAGCAATGAAATCACCTGCCAACTGCCTAAGCACTCTCAGTTTCATTGCTCCTAAGACTGCCAACTGCCTAATCACTCTCAGTTTCGCGAGCCTAGGTTGACCCGTTCTGCTCTTCTTCACTCAGTGTCACAACTCATAACCACTCAATTTTAGTGCATGAATTGAAGAAGTTCTAAGTAGTTCTCCATTTGGTCATGTCTTGGCACGGAACCTCCATCACGAGCAGGTCACTCGATCTAAAAACGGCATGTCTTTGAAATATAATGATCCTAATGAGCCAATTGGTGTTGAGTAGTGACTACGCATGAGAGGACAAGCGTCCAGACACTGATTCCATCACTTGCCGTTCTTCTGTGGAACTTGTCAGCATTTGTTGGCTAGAAGAACAGATTATTAATTCTAAAATGGATTTTGTCTGAAAACATGTCCAGTAACTAATTTACACTTTTAAGGAAATTAGCAAAGTGGTCCGCTCACTAGGGTGAGCATCATTTTTAAAGTATATTTGAATGACTTGGCAGTGCATATGCCATTTTTCTTTTGGTAAATACATTGTTGGAGAACTATGTTTATGATATTTTAATGTTATATATTATATATTATAGAGAGAAAATACTCACTTTGATTTTTCAATACTTGTCACATGTGACAAAAACTTTCTTTTCCAAGTACTTGCATAACAAAATTGGAAATATAACATAACATTTTCATTTATATCATCATCATTATCATCTCTTTCTTCATTATTTCAATACTTGAATATGCTACATGCTGACAAAGTACATCACATAACTTATTCTGATATAGCTGAGTGAACAATGTATCATCCTCTCAATCCCTTCATCCGGTGAAGGTCCACCAAATATAGGGTTAGAGTATTTTCATTTTTATTTTTATTCTGAATTTATGTTAGTTTTCTTGTATTTTTTAAAACGTCATATTTAATTTTTAAGTTGTAATTCATATACAAATCATATTGCTAATTTTTATCTAATTTCTATTTTGAATTTTTGCTATGTAGCGGTTTTAATTTGGAGTTCTAATAAAAATCGCATTGCAAATTTCCTTTTATTTTTCATTCTAAATTTATTTTAATTTTATAGCTATCCTTTTATTTAATTTTGAAGAATAGATTTCAGCTATTTATGGTTTTTAATTTGATCTTTAGATGTAAATCAAACAACTAATTTCCTTTTATCTTTATTTTGAATTTCTATTATTTTTATTGTTCTTTCTTTTAATCTAATTAGTCGTTATAACTAGGTTCGCTAGATGGAAGGTTAGTTTAACTTAGTTAGAGTCTATCAGATTAAGATTAGATGTTTTGCTTTTTTTAAAAAAGATTTTCTAGCCTAATTCTTTCTTTAGCAGCGTTAAAAGACTTATCATGACCTTTTAGTATATAATGGTAATATATTTAGTGAAAACCTCTCTTATTATGAAAACTCTATGAAACTCAAGTGTACAAGTTTTGAAAAATTCTCAAAAAATTATCATACGTAAGGAAGATGAATTTATACAATCCTGCAAAATTTAAGGATTAAACTAAATCGCATTTGAAAGATATGAAAAAGACAAACAGTAAATTGAATAGTGCTAAACAGTAAAAAATTACTATGTAGGAATTTGTCCTTTTCATATATTTCAAATGCAATTGAATTTGGTCTTCTAATTCTGTAGGATTTTATAAGCACATCTCCCCTACGTATGGTCATTTTTAAAGATTTTTTAAAACTTTTATATATGGATTTATGAGTTTTCACGATAAGAAAAGTTTCATGGAATATGTTGCCATATATAATACATTCTGCATGAACTAGTGTCTGACTAATTCAAGGCATTGGCTAGCTAGCTAACTCCCTAATTAAACTGACTTCCTGGGCTTATCTGGTGTTTTCCTTAGCTCAGTTTCTCTAGGCACTCGAGTTTAACGGTCGTGCTAATAGACCAAGTCTAACACGCGATAAAAAAAAATGATTAGAAGATTCGAAACAAGTAATTAAGGGTGTGTTTGGCAGGGATTCAGTTTCTCTAGATTCATGAATCTGGTGAAGCTGAAAATTCTAGTTTCACCAGATTCATGAAGCTGAAACTGTGAGTATATTAAGAGTGTTTAGATAGATCATCTTGTTTACATTTTAGACCAAAAATATAAACTTAATTCACTTTATTTTAGCCTACAAGTTTCAGATTTCAGGTGAAGTTGGAATCTGGAGCTCTACCAAACAGGCCCTAACTACGCATGAATCCGCCTAGCTTCTGTGTTGCAAGTCTACCAACTGTGTAAAAAAAATCGAAATCTGCTTAATTATTTTGTGCATCTGAAAAGACGCTTACGTACGCGTTTTCGTATTGTGTCCACTTGATGTCGCGCCGAAGTAGTCGGGTGGGTATTTTTAAATTAAAACTGAATTACTGAACCGAATTAACCAATTATTTCAGTTTTTTTATTTTTGGTTCGGTTTTTGTTTTGATATAATTCGGTTTTTGGTGTTCGATTCGATTTTTGTCGTTTCTAAAAACCGAAATATAACCTAATAATCGAATAGTCCATGTACACAATATCACTTTTATAATGTTCTTTCTAAAGTCACTAAATAATTCTCATATTCTAATATATTTATGCATATATTTGATATATTCATATGTTTTATTATACTTATATTGTAATGACCTATGAATATTGCGTGAGTTTATCTCTACTCTGTATTGTAATACGAGAAGAACTAAATCTAATCTACCTAGTATTTATTTATATTTGGTTAACCGAATTAACCGAACAGTTCGATTAATTCGATTCGGTTTTTTGTTTTAACCTAAAAATTTCAGTTGCCAGTTTTCAAAGACTATATTATTTTAAAACAAAAAAATCGAACCGATCAAACCCAAGAATGTGAGTGCCCACCCCTAGTCTCCTCCTCCCCTTCGCGCACGCACCTAGTACGTGTTGGCCTATATATACCTCCCTCGCGAGCACCCAGAATGTCCGTATCGCACTTGCACAACGCTGCAAAGCTACAGTGCTACAGAGACCGACAGTCGACGACTACTGGTGGTGCAAGCAGCTATCGTTTAATTTTTCAATCTGATTTCTTGCTGCCGAGACTGCTGGGTGGTGAATAGAATACCATCTCCCAGCTGCTTAATTAGTTGCCACTTGCTTGCTCTATCGCAAGTGGCCATGGGGTTCATCGGCGCCGAGGAGCTCGTCGTGACGCTGGCGCCGGTGGCCGTGTACTGGCTCTACTCGGGGATCTACGAGGCGTTCGGGTGCACCAAGGCGCTGGACAAGTACAGGCTGCACTCGAGGAGGGACGAGGAGGCCAAGAACATGGCCTCCAAGAAGGACGTGGTGAAGGGCGTGCTACTGCAGCAGGCGATCCAGGTTGCCATCTCAGTTGCTGTGCTCAAGGTTAGCCTGAACATATATAACAGCGCATGTGCATGCTAATATATATTTCTGAAGAGAGATATATACCCAAGTTAGCTAGCTAGCACCTTGTTGTCTTGATCTTCCTGTTTTGCATGGTCTGGTGGTCACTCGATCGATTGAGAAGGGCTTGCATGCGCATGTTTTCTTATGGTAATGGGTTATTCAGTTTTCCTTGTTATGTTCTTTCTGTAAAAATGGATTAATGAATTTGACATGAAATTTGTTTCAATGAAACTTCTATATATATAATATGCTATTGCACTACATGCTTTCGACATTAGCCAAAAGCACACAACAATCTGTCTTCAAACAACAAAGAAGGGCAGATTTATATCTCATAATGTGAAGCACAACTAGTATATCCAGAAATAGATGGTGTGAGACATTTATGAACATGGGGTAAAGAAGTACTAGAAACCTGGTGGTGGAGATCAGTGCATGACGACAATATGGGTAGGTTGGCTGAATTGAACACTCAGGGTAGGAAATGAAGGAAGTAATAGCCTTCTGGCTACAATTCTTGAGGGGTGGTGCATGGCTTCTGGTTTGCAGTAGCAGGTAGCATAGGTCAAAGCCAAGTCAAACATGTGGAGGGCACGCACGATCTTTGAGGCATGCAGTCTGTAATGTACTTACAAGCATCAAAACAGGATCGAAATAACTCATGTTCCATGTGTCTCTCTTTGAGCGCATTCATTCAGCGGTTTTACATCAGCTAGATATTCATTCACCCACAGACACACACATACACGCATACTCCCCTGGCTGGCATTTCGTGAGACACGACTGAGGATTTGATATTTAACACAAACCGCTTTGGTGCCCCCTATCAGCAGCATTTACGACGGTGTCTTTCCGTAACAAGTTGGAGTAGTCCACTTCGCCTGCTCATCCGATCGAATGGCTAGCCTGGCAAGCATTGAAGAGTAAGTCTTGGCATCTCTTAATGCGGTAGGTGATGCCTCACGGAGCAGAGCAGGATCCAGCCACCACCGGCCATATCGCCAGCCACCTGTGCCAAGTCTTGTACACGCGTGCACAGGGTGGAATAATACACTCGCATGCATGTATCACTTGCATCGGAACGTCCCGCTCATCTTACGAGTTTGCCCTTTGAACGAAACTCTCGTGATTACCTATTGATCTGGTGATGTTGATATACAGCTGACAAGTGAGCAAGGCGGTGGCGTCGACGTCAAGGCCGACGCAGGCCCGCCTCCGGCGTCGGCGTCGTTCCTGGTCGCGGCGGCCCGGTTCGCCGTGGCCATGTTCGTGCTCGACACTTGGCAGTACTTCATGCACCGGCTTATGCACTCGAGCCGGTACATGTACCGCCGGTTCCACTCGTGGCACCACCGCCTCGTGGCGCCCTACGCGTTCGCGGCGCAGTACAACCACCCCGTGGACGGCGTGCTCACGGAGACGCTGTCGGGCGCGGCCGCGTTCCTCGCCTCAGGGATGCCGCCCCGGGCTGCGGCGGCGTTCTTCGTGTTCGCGACCGTGAAGGGGATCGACGACCACTGCGGGCTGCTGGTGCCGTGGAACCCGCTGCACGCCGTGTTCGGCAACAACACGGCCTACCACGACGTGCACCACCAGCTGGGCGGCGGGCGGCGCAACTTCTCGCAGCCCTTCTTCGTGTTCTGGGACCGGCTGCTCAGCACGCACGCCGGGTACACCGTGCAGGAGCGCGACGGCGGCGGGCTAGAGGTCAAGATCCTCAAGGATCACCACATCTAGTACGTGCCAGGGCTGGTGTACTGTTTTGACCTTTAGCTTAATTAGGTGTCTTATGTCGTCGTCCATGTCAAGCATATGTTTGTGTATAATAACGCGTATAGAAAAAAGCATGTTGCTATCAGGTCTTGGAAGCAAAGCAAGTGTACAATCCATCAGCATCGTCTCAAATGGTACTAGCTCTAGTTTCTTGTGTCCCTTGTCTCCTTTCCACACTCCACATTCGAAATTTCTACTATATCTTCTATGGTGAGTATCTGTCGCCTTGACCTCTGCCAATTGTAGACGTCAGACGCGACGCAAACACGACGTATATCCATACTTCAGGAACGAAGTCGGTCACAAATTTTGCATCTGATATAGATTTAGATTCACCAAATGGCTGATCATAGATGGGCCTAGTGCCCCATGCAGGGTTTGCATTATCGTTGATAATCACTCAAATATCGCGATTATTGACCACATGGAGTCGTACGGTATATAACACCGGTCGGTAAAGCTGTTAAATTAAAAACAAATTCAAAAATTGAGAAAAAATTTATGCTACGTCAATATCACTATCGCTCACAAAATCGACCACGAAGAACAGAAGTTCATAAAATTGCTCACAAAATTTTTAGTCAATTATCGAGGCATATCGAATGATTATTGATGAAAATCAATTTTTTTTTAAAAAAATTCTTCGAAAAGTTTGGTTTCAAAATCCTTTAATTTCTATTGATTTTCAACCCATTTTTGATCTAATTTTCAAACACTTGATATGGTCAACTATAGCGATATATATATATATATATATATATATATATATATATATATATATATATATATATATATATATATATATATAGCGTATCACATGCTATGACCCTTCCGTGTACACAGTACACCAACTAACAAAAGTCACGAAAAATTCTGAAAAAATTGTAGATGTACTTCATAGATTGCCCTACCTATGTATAACGTTTCAAGATCAAATTCATTATATATAAAGAGTTACAAAAAAGAGAAAATTTTGACAAGTTTAAACTCTTTAAAATTGTCAGAATTTTCTTTTTTAACTCCTGATATATAATGAATTTGAACCTACAATTTTATACATAGGTAAGACAATCTATGAAGTACATCTACAATTTTTTCAAAATTTTTCGTGACTTTTGTTAGTTGGTGTGCACGTATAGAATACATATATATATATATATAGGGGCATATTCAGTCTTAATGTGAATTCAGTCTAATTCCGTAGTAGAAGTTTTGAAAAATTCTCAAAAAATTACCACATGTAGGGGAGGTGAACCTCTACAACCCTGCAAAATTTGAAGATGAAACTCAATCGCATTTGAAAGATATGAAAAAGACAAACTCAGCATGAATAGTACTTGTTACTGTTTTGGCACTATTCTTTTTGCTGTTTGTCTTTTCATATCTTTCAAATGCGATTGAGTTTCATCTTCAATTTTGCAGGGTTGTAGAGGTTCACCTCTCCTACATGTGGTAATTTTTTGAGAATTTTTCAAAACTTCTACATGCCATTAGCACGGAATTAGCACTGAATTCACCATTAGCACTGAATATATATATATATATATATATATATATATATATATATATGGGAAAAAGGTAGTACATGCTTTTCGATTCAGTGGCGAACTAAGCATCGAAAGACAGCAACCTAGAGCACAATGTAAACTCTCGCTCTACTACATGCTGCTGGGGTACTGACTACTGAGCCTCCCCGTCCACTCCTCGCTGGGCTTCAGTGTGATAGCTCTCCCGACCGCGGCAGCGTCCACGCAGAGCATCTGCTTGTGCTCCTCGTCGCCAAAGTCCGCCATGGTTGTCGACTTCATCTCCCATGGGTTCCACACAACTGATGACCAAGATAAAGGGCATGGAATCCTTCGTTATGTTAACCACCACTACCTTGAAAAAGGTAATCAGTGGCGGTTCGAAACTTCCATCAGTGACGGTTTTCGAACCGCCACAAATTTAGTGCCATTGATAATCCAGGATTATCAGTGACGGTTCTAGAACCGCCACAGATAACATTATTTGTGACGGTTTTTGGCTCACTGATAGTCCGACACAGGAAAATAAAAAACTGGCATTTGTGGCTAGCCTCAGGCAGTGCTAGCCATGCCCTCTGTACAGAAAATAATCACAGACATATGTGTACTGGATTGTTGGAAAAGATGAGAGCGTAAATACATCCAAGCAGGTTTTTGAGCAAAGAAATACTTACCATTCTATCACTGAAAACTGGGCTTAACATATATCTGCAATTCTGTAGTTGTCTAACCACAACGGATAAAAGCGCCAAATAGTAATTGGAAAAACCATTGTAAGAACAAGTCTGTCTGAACTACATTTAGGAATGATAAAGCAAGCTAGCGATGGTATAGCACAAGCCAAAGTCATTATAAGAACCAACCTGTATGAACTACATTTTCTTTTATGCTTTCGATCTCCTAAAATTAACGTAGTATTAAAAATGTTTTATCTCAGGAAGCTGAAAGCTAATCTATATGACTACCAAACAAAAGGATTGGTGTTATCGGCTTATCGCCACTCACCAGCTGATGCCTTATATATTGTAGGATGCCTTTAATAACTGTTTTGCTCAATGAAAGATTTTTATGTAGCCTCAGATCATTGCACAAGAAGATAAGTACGGTTGTGACAACGCAAATTCGATGTGAAAGCTCCCCTGGGTAGTTTAACTCAGAGACAAATGAAAACAGATGATCATCTCCTGTTGCAAAAGATTTAAGCATCTCCAATGTGCAGCAAAGAACCTTGTCATTCTGGTCAAACATGATGATGCAAGGCTTTATAAAGTACTGAAATAATCTTGCCTTATCAGATTGAAAGCCAAGTGTTTTAGACAAATCCTGCAGATACAATAAAATGGGCGGTGAAATCAATTCCCATCCACAACCAAAAAAGTGTAGAGTAACATAAAAATCATAAGGAATTGATGTTTAGGAGGAGAAATGTGTGCATGAATGGCTGTTCAAACGTGTAACACTTCCACAACATGTTGCATGCTAATCCAATAAGAGGACAGTCATTATCTGTTGGTAGTATCAACCAGGTGCAATAACATATTGACATATGAAGCAATTATCGAAAGTTTGTCGTAACAAAAGCTCTTTTACCAAGGTGACACAAGAAATAGAACCAAAGGGAAGATTGGTAACACGGAAAACTGGGCTTAACATATATCTGCAATTCTGTAGTTGTCTAACCACAACGGATAAAAGCGCCAAATAGTAATTGTTCCAAATAAATATGAAACAACGGAGCTACTTTGACATGTGTGAATCCTATTCTGTCACAGCAGTCCTTTTAGAGCACAAGAGACAAACAAACCAAATAATAAAACAAAATGGTCATCGGGCTCAAATTATAGAACACTTCCTCATTAAAGTTTATTGTATTACCAAAATTTGGAAGAAAAAATAAACAACCCGCTTAAGAGTCTTAAGGATAAACACAAACCTTGAATCTTTGGTTCACTTCTTTTTGCCCAGCTTGTCCGATATTTCAATGACCCACTACAAGAACAATCACAAAAGTTATCCGGTATACAAAATTAACGATAAGCAAAGCCTTAAAAATTAATCATTACGGCAATAAGACAAAAAGTCCTTACGATTAAGAAACTATAATAAGCAGTTCTAAATGGAAAAGTGTACCTTGCTATTAGTTGAAGAAGTTTGCTTTGGAATTTTGTTCCCAAGACCTACAATTGAGGCTCCATCAAAATCTATAGTATTTATTTGGACAGAACAAGAAAAGAACTCCATAGATGATTTAAACTCACATGTATTTTTGAGGCGCTTTAGGGATCAAGAAAGCCTTTCACTGAATTCGAGTAGGTTGAAACCACTACCACCATTCACAACAAACATCTGATGCAGTGTCTGAGCATACAAGGAAAGTTTATCAAAGTAACCAAGTAATTTTTTCACTTGGTTAGTTTATCAAACTATTACAAACACATGAAATAACTTCATATGAAAAAATAACCATGTAAGGCAAACACATGAAATATTTAGAAGTGCCACTCGCATGTGTGTACATGTGTTCCTCAAGAAGACAAACATGCATGCTACAGTAGCACAACCACTGACAAGAGAAGTGGCATTGAGGAAAGAAGGGGCTCCCATTTCAAATGTACAAAGAGTTATTTACACTTTGTAATGAAATAGAATTGAAGTAACAAAAGCCTAAACTAGTTTTCTAAACTAGAAGCCTATGGGTCTTGAGCTTGGAGACACGCGATGTGAGACATGAGTATGGAGGAGTGGATCGTTGTTGTCTTCGTCATAAAACTCGCCTTTTTGTTGAGTATTTCCTTCATGATGAAGTAGGCGAGCTGGCCTGAACGGCTTGGATTTGAGCAAGCGATCCTACTGAGAAGCGACTTGAGGCGTATTTGTAGGTATGAAAAAAATTAAGAGAGCATATAGAAATCGAGTGGCGAATCGATGTGTCATGTCGGCATATGACCGACCTCCACGTCATTGTCTTTTATTGTGCAACTTAAGATTTCCGCATGTCTTGGCACGAAGTACCCACATAGATTTGTTCCTTGCTTCGCTTGTGACATTCGCGAAAATCGAATGAACTAAGATGTCGTCGAAGGAGCTATTTACTATGAAATACGATATAAGAATATTCCTTGCGTGCGTCATCGGAAATTTAGTACGGATTGTAAGGGTTTTTACGGTATGGGCGGTGTCTCGTGCTCTTGACAATATCTTTTGAGCGCTCGTTGATTAAGCGTGTCATCACTTCATAGTGCGCTCGAGGTTTATCCAAAGGATCCATGATCGACATCTTGCTCTTATGCGGATGAATTACTACGAGAATCGATGGAATCTGGATGCCATAGCCATTAGTCGTTACGTCGAGTAAATAACGAAACCAACGAGTAATTTAACTCGCTAGTGAGGAACTTAAAATTGTATGGTACAAGTATAAACTCCTTGTCTTGTAGTTTAAGCAAAGCTTTATAGACGCACTCCTCGACCTCCTTTGGTACTCTCGATTTCTTCTTGGCAAACCGCTCCCGGGTCGAGGAATCCCACTGGCCCCTTGGTTCTTCGTAGTTCTTGAATCTCGTATCTATATAACGAAATAGTTAGACATGACATTTATCGGTATTACGTGAATGTAGACCAAGATTGATATATTAGACACTTACAGTGTCGAGCATCTCAAAAAACATATGTCGAGGGCGTCATTATAGAACAAGTTGTGCATGTTATCGAATTCTATTAAGAAGTAGCGAGCCCTCGTGGTGAAAATGTTCCTCACGGAACACTGCAGGTGATCACCTTCTGAGTACGTCTTGGTTGGATCGCTCCATGTACCATGCATGTAGTCATTTGCATCATGGGTGTTAAACTGTTTAACTTCGAATCGGTGACTAAGGGCTTCTCAACCTCGAATTTCAATCTTGGTTGATTTTCTTGTTCATGAGACTTCCCCTTGCCCTTACTTTTTTCACGGACGACATCATACTCGGTCCTGGCTTCCCCTGATCTAGCTGATACGGCTTGTCTAATGTGCCATTTTTTGGGATCAGGGGTTGGAGGTTTGCCCTTTGAAGTACCAGGTGTTACAGGTTTCTGCGTTGGAGTACTAACAGGGGCCATATTTATGGGGCCCTCAATGGATTTCTTTTCTACCTCATCTTGCTTCTTCACCATTTCACTCTCGGTGGTGGTGGTGATCTTGGATTACCTTCGCAGAGAGGTGGCGATGCATGATCCAAGACGATGTCGACAGGTGCCACCGCATGGTCCAAGATGATGTCACGCTTGCGCCATTTGGATGAATGAGTGGGCGGCACCTCTCGAGTTGTTATCTCGTCATTGGCGGGTTTTTCTAGCTTTGATATCGACAAAGCGTGCAACTACCGTGTCCACCGGACCTTTGCATAACTCGGGCGCTATCGGGGCATTGTGCAGACACCCCTTGTTGGCACGGATAAGCTACCCCAGAGCGACTGTGAAAGATGTTCATCACGCACGTTGAGTGACGGGTGTGGGGTCATGTATGTCGCCCACAGGATAATGGTTTTGTCCGCCAGGCAATGGCGTGGACCCGCTAATCGCCGGGGCGACCAGAAATTTGGAGAGAGCGTTTTGACTGCGTCGCTCAAGGCTTCTTGTACTTGTCGTTGAACTTGTTCGTGAATGGTGGGTTGTAATTCTCGCAGAACCCTTTCCTTCATACTTTCCATTTCTGCTTTCGGCCCACTCTTCTTTAGCTCTCTTCCGACTCCTATAAGAGTCTTCGTGCTCGAGAATCCCATCTTCCATGGAACCTTGACCCCGACGCCTCGTGTTCGGCCAAGGTGCTCTTTGTTTCGAGGGCCGATAGCTCGTCTTTCTCCTGTTTGAGTGGAAGGATCCTTGGGTGGGTAGGCGAAACTGATGAACTCTTTGCGTCATTACTTCGTCTTATTTGCTCTTGAATGATAAACTCGATGAGACAAGAGATCGCGCCTCGCTAGCACGTAGTGCTTCACTCGATCGTAGTCCGACCAAGTGACTTGCGCCATCTGTTGGATCACTTGTAATTCTGCTGTCCCATTGAGCAATTTTACCTGTACCCACTCGTGCCAAGTGCGTGGGGTGAGTATTCCTTCTTGCGATGCTAATGTGGTCCTCACTAGACTTCCTTCTTTGCCAGATTGCTTCATCGCCACGAACTCATCCCAATATGGTCAGTAATCTTGGGTAGTCTCCGACGGTTGACCGTTTTGCTTCACATAATTTACATTCACCTCGCCTTGAAGTTTCTCCACGCGCATCCATGGTCATCGATGCATCGCGACGCACGAGTTCTTCGACTCTTCGGGAATGCGAAGGTTCCTTTGAGCTCGTCCCACGATCCGCTTTGGTGGCTTAGGGCACTTTATGCCAATCCGAATAGGTGATTGGCACTTTCTCCTGACGATGTACCCGCATGTTGACTGTATTTTCTTCTTTGCCTTTTTGATTACAACAGGGACCCGATATCTGAGACCTCCGTGATGGTGTCCGGCCTTGAGGCTTCTTAGTCTTCCCTCGTCCTCGGCGTGTTGCAACAGCGGTGGAGGCCCCGGGAACAGCGGTGGAGGCCTCAACAACTTCGGTGGTTGGGTGGAGGGTAAGGTACCTGCTCGGGCTCTCCTCCATTATAGGCTCGGTTTGGGCTCCATTAGAACTACTCAATAGAAAGGAGATATTTGAGAGAGGAAAGAAAATATGTACTAACGATAGAATAACTAAGTGTACCATATTGAATTAGCACCTTGAGGAAAATATGTACTAACCGAGGAATAAGATAGAAGATGTACTAGCGAGGACTAAATTAGATCCTTAAAGTGCTGTCCATGGCTCATTTAGAGTCACAAATGGAATAAGATAGAAGATGTGCTAAGATAGAAGATGTACTAACTGAGGACTAAATTAGATCCTTAAAGTGCCTATCCATGGCTCATTTCGAGTCACAAATGGAATAAGATAGAAGATGTGCTAAGATAGAAGATGTACTAGCGAGGACTATATTAGATCCTTAAAGTGCTGTCCATGGCTCATTTAGTCACAAATGGAATAATCCACTAATAACAAGAATGACATAGATAAGATAGAACTTAGCAATTACAAAGACAATTAACCTCGTATTTGTTTACTATTTTTCTATAGTATTTAGGAACAAGAAAAGACAAGTACTATGGTTCCTACATGGCAGTCTTGAACACTAAGGTTGGAGTATTTGGTTTTTAGTCTCTCCATATCTAGTTTTATGTGGTTAATGAATACGATAGAAGATGTACTAACTGAGTGTATCATATTGAATTAGCACACAATCAGAGATATCAACATAGACAAAATAATGCTTAGCAACATAGAGAGGAGATATGAATGATTTGCTCTCAGATTTAGGGTTTGGATGAAAATAAGAATTTTCACCACAATCACAAATGGGCTAACAAATTATTTAGTGACTAGGGCCTTGAACCCTTACCACCTTAGCATGCACAATTAAAGAGTTGTTCAGAATTTCACTGTTAAATATCTATGATCAGATTGATAACAGCATAGTTCAACAATTACTTCTACCACCAGACAAGTGAATTACCAGTGAACAATTATCTCTAACTATTGAATCAAAGCAGATACTAAATATCAACAGATTCTGATTTAACAGCAAGCCGACTAACCACAAGAGAGTATACTTATCAGAATATCAAGCAGTGATGTAAACAACACTCTCAAGCATGTTATTCTACCACGGTGAGAAAATGTGCGATTCTTGCTATAAAAATGCCTTGATTTTCCAAGGAGGGTAGGAAAGTATCATCCTTTGATATGCAGAAAGAAAATTAACTACTTAGATGCCATATGGATATGAGAAAACAATTTGAAGCATGTTGTTCTACCAGTTCAAGGCCCAAGACACATAATAATTGTTCTTATCATTCTTAACCCAATATCATCATAGAGCAACACCCAAACCTTCAGCCAACAAGAACAAGTGCAGAACCACCGGAAGATGAGCTCAACTAACATCGACCAACAAGAACAAGTCCATCTCGATCATTTTACAATTTCTATTTGCGTTACATAACCACGGGAAAATTTGCATAAAAGCAACAAATATAAATGATTCATGTAATGCAAGGTAGCAAATGTAGTGACTAGTGAGCAATTGATCGTTAACTGTAGCTTTTAGTTTGTGATGTGCGTGGTTTTGCATTGAGCTTCTTCGGTCTCTCTCTTTTTTTTTTTCTTTTCCATTTTTCCTTGCTATGCAATTGCTTATATTATGTTTGTCCTGTCATTTGGTGTTTGGGCAACATGCCAATATGGAAACTTGGATATTTACTAGTTATTCACTACGACATAGGGCAATATCGAATTCCTAAAGCATGTAGAGGTGAAATTACTTGTACTTTTTAACTATGGAAACAGATCCATATAACCCATTTACTCAACTAGTGTAGGTATAAAACCATCCAAGTCCATGGATACCAAACAAAAATTTAGCAACATAGAGAGGAGATATGAGCATGTTATTCTAGTTGAGAATACATAATCCAGTAATAACAAGAATGACATAGATAAGGTAGAACTTGTTGAAATAATCCAGTAATAACAGTAATAACAAGCATGTTATTCTAGTTATGAATTGTTCTCAGATGTCGGGTTGCCTTTAAAGGCCATCCTCGCCACTAGGGCAAGATATAGATTTGTTTGTGACAACCTTACCACAAAACAGTTTATATACTTGGCAGTTTTAGAACTTGATCAATGCTTCTTGGATAGAAGGCAACGACAATTGCATGACGTAACCGAGACTATCGCCAATCTAAAAGAAAAGCTGCTCGCAAAGAAGACTATTGAGCAACCTATGTATGAATCTACCACTCACGATTATAAATCAAATGATCTACCAAGTATTGTAATCTATGAAAGTTAATTTCGTTGTCACAAACAATCTACCTTAACCCAATTCCTCACGAAACAACAGCCTCCCCACAAGCAAAGTCCCCAAGCAATCAAGCGCCCCAAAATTGGTACCCAAGTTGATTGACTAGCCTCTTTGCACAATAATTGATGATTTTCACTTCTTTGTTAGTAGATTATCTTCAACTAGAGAATCTCAACTTAACAGTTCAAGTTAACCAAAACTATCATATAGATTGATTGACCGATAATGAATACTCAAACAAGCTAAGCGAGATATATATATATATATAATGATCGAGTAGCGACAAGATTACATAAATCTTAAATCTAACAAATAAACTCAGATTAGTACTGCTCAAATTTACATGTAGCCTAGAAATCAAGCGACCCAACCGCAGACTAATAGTCTCGAGAATGCAAATATTGAACCGAGAAGCTATCAAGAACAATGAGACTCGTAATATAGTAATGTATGAAGTCGGCAATAAGCAGAACAACCTAACGATGAATCAAATCAATATTTCTCGAGATATTAGTCTACGCTTCAAGGCCTAATTCACGAAGCAATTGTTCTATTCATTTCACACCCTTATCATCACGGATCAATAAGCGGTGCAAGTTACATTGATAGCTACTATTTGAGCATTTTCGGACCAACAAACGAGGAACCAAGCCATCTTCACAAAACTACTACTATTTGAGCATTTTCAGACCAGCAACAGGGAACCAAGCCATCTTCACAAAACTGCAAACTCTATCTTCCAGAAACCATCTCAACCGATATATTCAACACTAATTAAACCATCTTCACAGATATATTCAACACTAATTAAACCATTGATTCCTTAACAAATTCTACCATCACTAATTAAACCATTGATGCAACGTGAAGAGAAGGGCTTACAGGTAGGGTTCAAGGGGCGCCGGTGAGGCGTTGGGGCGTGTGAGTGGGAGGCGCTTGGAGGCGGCGCCGGGGGAGGGCGCGGCGCGACGCGCCGGAGGGGGCGCGCCCGTGGGGAGGGCGCGGGCGCGACGCCGGAGGGGCGGCGCCGGTGGGGGGCGCGGAGCAGCAGCCGTCGTTGGAAAGCGGTGGCCGTCACGAGAGCTAGAACACAAGAAAGGTAACCGATCGAAGTGTAGAAGGCGCGAATATCTGCAGAAGCGGCGGGTATATGTAGAGATCGCATACGTGGCGGTTAAGAACAATAACCGTCACAGATAAACGTTATCTGTGGCGGTTAAGAACAATAACCGTCACAGATAAACATTTATCTGTGACGGTTATTGTTCTTAATCTCCACAGATCTCGTTATCTGTGATTGTTATTGTTCTTAACCGCCACGATGCTCCCTCCCACGCCATAGATACAGATGACAATCATAATAAACTCCGTGAAGCATGCATATCTTCACAAAATCTGCAAAATCATAACAAACCATGTTGCATATGACAATACATGATTTTTTCTTCCATACATTAATACATATGAAGCATGTATAACATAAGTCCTACAAGCATTTAAATGTCCGGAGCACATAAACATTGAGTAAATAGAATTATTCAAGCTACTACATTTCCTCAAGAGCCATAGAAACACAGATTCAATTGAACAAGACTCCACCATCGCCTAGTCGAGACTTGAAGTTTCAAGTTTTCTCATCAAAATCATGCATATTTATTTCCTATTAATTCGCGAAATGTACATTTCTTACATCACATTTCCATTACTCCATATAAATGGCGACATGTTGCCATTACTCCTAGCTAATTATTTTCTTTCACAATTTGGCCTTCGTTGTGATCATCGCGATGATAGGTAACTTCTTGAGTGGTTTCTTCCTCGGGCTTTGATCTTTGTCGCTGCGAGGAGGCAACTCATCAAACTGGTTGTACTCTTCCTCATCCACGACATTCTCAACTCCAACGATCCTTCTTTTCCTTGCGAAACTACGTGGCGCTTCTTATCTCTTAGAATCGATTATGTAGAACACTTGTGCTACTTGATTACATAAGTCTGAATGGTTAGATCTCTCAGATCCGACATGTTCGATGTCCACGATGAGTAAAGCCGTACTTGTCCACCTTGACACCATTCGAGTCGTACCCAATGACACGAAACACCGGATCTTGAAAATGCGATAGTCCGGCTCCCAAATCCCTCTATGAACCCGTAGTAGATGCTCTTCATTACTTCTGTGTTGTCGAGGCATCTATCACGGACACCATGCTTTTGGTAAGTGCTCTTGCTATCCCGAGCTCTCGTGTAAAATGTATATCCATTGATGTCATATCCTTGCCATGTCGTGATTGTACCAAGGCCCTTTTGCCAACCACCTCAATGTAACACTCGTTTCTTCACCGACATGTGCTCCCTGAACCAATGGTGAACAAACGATTGTGCTCTTTTGTTATCCAAATCTCGACTTTCCTCGGTTTTCCCTCCTTAGCTTACCCTTGTGTATGTCCATATCTGGGCACACCTCAAGTATTTGTTGCAATCTTGTGAAATGGGCTTGTTCAACAAAATATTATCGTAAGAATTTGTAGATTTCTTTCCTATTACACCTTTCCCACCTAGCCTACCCTCATGGCGAGATCTCGGCACTCCTACCGTTCGACCTCCTTCATGTAATCGACACGAAACTCAATAACCTCCTCGGTTGCATAACCTTCTACAATTGAGTCTTCCTAGAGATCGATTCGTACATATTTCTTGAAACACCCATATACCTTTCAAATGGGTACATCGATGCAGAATCTGGGGCAAAATATTTATCTCATTGACAAGGTGAACAATGAGATGAACCATGATATCAAAAATGATGGGGAAAATACATCTCCGGTGGCACGAGTCTTTACCACATCGGCCAAGTTCATAAAGTCCAACGGGATCGATGACCTTCGTGAAATCGTGTTGAAGAAGGAACACAACCTCGTGATTGCCTCTCGGACCTTGTCGAGCAAAATACCCCTAATTGCAACAGGGAGCATTTGTGTCATCATCACATGACAATCATGAGACTTCATGCCGCTTAACTTCAAATCTTTCATCGATACCGGTTTCTTGATGTTTGCGAGTAACCGGACGGAACTTTCACACCATGCGAGCACTTGCGAGTTACATTTTCTCTTTCTTACTCAAAGTGTAGCAAGTCGGGGAAGGTAAAGCGGCCTTTCCAGTGTCTTGAGGATGTAGCTCGGCTCGATCTTCATGTCTTCCGGATCCTTCGTGCCTTGATCCATCCTTTGTTTTGCTAGGAATATTCAAGAAAAGACCAACCACGCATCACATACATTCTTCTCTACATGCATGACGTCGATGTAGTGTCGAACTTCCAAGTCCTTCCAAAGAGGGTAAGTCCCAAAAGATGGATCTCTTCTTCCACGTGGTTTTCTCGATGGGACGCGATGTATTACCAGTACTCCTTTCCGAGTACAACATTAAGATCCCTAACCATATCATACACCTCTTCCCCACGAAGACGCCTTGGAGCTAAACCGTCCTCCTTTGTCCCGTCGAATTGTTTCTTCATATTGCGGTACGGATGATTCCTGCGAAGGAACCTCCGGTGACGCATGTACACTGTTTTCCTCGAGTTGTTGAGCCACACACTAGCGGTTTCATCCATGCACTGGGGGCATGCTTTCGCTCCTTTTATAATGCGGCGGACGGGTTACCAAGCGCAGAAAAATCATTGATGGTGCGAGAACAACAATGCGCCAGAGAGTGAAGTACTCTCGTTTGTACTCGTCCCATACTGCATACACCTTCGTTCCACAATATCACAAGATCTTCCACCAATGGTTGTAGGTATACATCAATATCGTTGCCAGGTTGTCTCGGCCCTTGGATAAGCAAGGACATCATAATGTACTTTCGCTTCATACACAACCAGGGTGGAAGGTTGTATATACACGAGTCACGGGCCAAGTGCTATGAATCTTGCTCATGTTACCGAAAGGATTCATTCCATCCGTACTCAAGCCAAACCTTACATTCCTCGGTTCATTTCGAAGTTCTCCTGAAGAGTCTATCGATGGTTCTCCATTGGGTAGAATCGATCGGTGTCTCGATTTTCCATCCTCTTACGGTCTTCCGAGTGCCATCGCATCAATTTGGCGTGCTTTTTGTTTCCAAATAAGCGCTTCAAGCGAGGTATTACCGGCAAATACCACACCACTTTTGCGGGAGCTCCTTTCTTCACCTCGATAGCCCATTGTCATCGCCCTTACGCTTGTATCGCGACGCTTTGCACCGGACATACATGAATGTCTGCGTAGTCTTTGCGATAGAGTATCTGATCGTTTGGACAAGCATGTATTCTTTCTACTTCCAATCCCAAGGACATACAACCTTCTTAGCTAGATCGTGGTTTTAGGCAACACGTTTCCTTGAGCGAAGATGTCCGCTAAGAGATGTAACAACGCCGTGAAACTCTTGTCGGACCAACCATTGGGTGCCTTCAATTTCGATGGCGAGAGCACCGTGTGCAACTTTGTGTATTCCTCCTTACAACCGGGAACAAAGGTTTCTCCGAATCCTCCATCAAACCCGTGAATTGATTAAACTCTCTCGACTAGTGTAGTTCTCTTACGCATCGCGCAACATTTGAGCAGTTAATGTCGTCATCGACGACCAACCTATCCTCATCGGATCCATAACTGATGTCAGCTTCCACATTGCCGGCTCCGTCGTCGTCGACGTTATCACGTTCAAGTATAATCTCCTCTTCACCGTGCCTTGTCCAACTTGTATAGCCAAGTACAAAACCCCTCCGGATCAAGTGCAAATGGATATGATTTTTGTTTGAAAACATCTTCTCATTCTTACAATCAATGCATGGACAGTGTATGTACTCCGTCTTCTTTTGCAAGTTGTTCTCCTCGGTGCCCTTAGAAAAACAGATACACCGTCGATATATTCTTGGTACGCAACAGTTAGCATTGTACATCCATCTCCGGTCCATCTACAGTTCATTAATTTAAGCAATTTATTAATATCCAAAAATCTTAATTAAATAAATTGTTATTCGAATATTCAACAATATGCACTAACAGGACAACATTAATACTAAGTAAATGTTGCAAACTTAATTAATTAATTTTAATATATACTCATACGTAACCAAAAATTATATATATCCTCCGGAAGATCAACATAATAAATTCCTCACCTCAAAATTTCATGATCACCCGAAGAAAAAATATTAACTACGTAATTTTTATACATATCCTTCGGAAGAGCAACATAATAAATTTCCTCATCTCAAAATGCAAGGCAATTAACATCATGATCACCCATCTATCATATTAACTATAATTTATTTTTCATTAATATCCAATAATCGTAAATACATAAATTTGATATATGCTTGACAAAACATTCATCATCTAAATAAGGTAGACAACTTAATCTAATACAGCAAGGTAATAACTTCATCATCTACAAATTACTAGGTAAATAAAAAACAAACTAAATGTAGACCTTGCATCTAAACCTTAATTAAGCTAAGAATAAACCATTAATGGCAATTTTAAAGTACAAATGAAGAGAGGAGACATATTTTACACACCTTGGAACAATTCTAGGAAGTAGAAGCACAAGATCTTGCCCAAACAAAATCTGAAATGAAAAAGCTAACTTTTCTTCTCGGGGCGAGAGGAGGAAGATGACCATCGGCAAGGCAACAAATGGCTTTATATAGAAAACATTATTTGTGGCGGTTGTAAAACCAAACCGCCACAGATAATTATATTAGTGGCGGTTGTAAAACCACACCGCCACAGATAATTTATTATCTGTGACGGTTCCATCTACCAACCGCCATAAATAGTCACAGCGTTATCAGTGGCGGTTTTAAATATAAACCGTCACAGATAATGTATTATCTGTGGCGGTTTTTGGATGAAACAGCCACAAATGGTCCTCCCGCCAATTTCCACAAAGAACCGCCACTGATACATGTATTTGTGACGGTTCGAAATGAACCGCCACAAATAGGACGTTACCTATGTGCTGTTTTGTAGTAGTGCACGGTATTTATCTTGTTTGATGTGGCAGAGAAACAAGGAGATCATCTTACCAATATCAGGAAGCCCTTCTTTTCTTATGATGAACGTGCGTTTCTTTTCATGATCAAGTACCGCAATTACGCTTGGGGAGCCAACATAGACTCGGTCAACCTGTAAATAAAACAGTTCTTCTTTGGTCATAAATATCGCCAGTGTGGCGCAACATTTTAAAAGAGCATATGTATTACACTTTTATCCTTATTTCGTGCGAAAAGGATAACCCGGATGGCTCAAATTTCGTTCAATGCCCTAACCTATCATGGGGTGGGCCAGCGTATATATAAGCACCACACTAACACTTTTGTTATCGTTTCATATAGAAAGTTAACTCCACAAGTGCTATGTTTAGACTTAATAGGTATTATATACTACTACAACTTACTTTAGACAAGTAATACGGGACTAATTTAACCATCACTCCACATAGTTCACATGGCCCTCTACATTAACGGGCTAGGGTATTACAAAACTTGACTTCCCGAACTTCTATATAAGTTGTTAATCTATAAACCACGATCCTCGCAAGAACCAATCGCCAACCACTGCCCTCCCGGCGCACGCAAAGAGAACAAGCAAGCACACGGGCGCGCACGCAAGGACACAGACGCACACAAACCTACAAGAACTAGCAGTATTCCTACAAAGGGGCGGAGCCAGGCCTCGGGCCATCCGGGCCTGAGCCCGAGGCCTGACAATAAAATTCCGTTAATATGCAATGGCCTGACCTATTATAAGATTTGCGGACTGCAATGGCCTGACCTATTATAAGGTCGGATTTGTCTTCAATTTTTTGAAGCATTATTAGACCATCTATGATGACACATGCAAAAAAAATTGGAAAAAGATCGAATTTTTTTTTGCTGGGCGTGGGATTCGAATCCACACCCTTCTAGTCCTCAAAGCTTTCATTTTCCTAGGTTAACCAACTAAATCAAGCCGTGCTTTATGCCATGAATCAGCGGTGAAAATCTTTGTAGCTTCAGCCTGAGATCAAACTAACAAAGGGCGTAGACCTTTCAGGCTTTCCTCACGGGCTCACAACCCATTCTTTTGCCCCAGGATGACGCAAGTTTATTCTCTGTTAACTCAGTGCATTACCTTCATCTTCCTTGCCTCAGGATGACGCAAGTTTATAGTGTAGCAGCTAATCGACTGGCCATTTTGGCTTTCTAACTGAGCATCATGCATACAGTTTGATGCTCTACGGATATGATCAGAGTGGGTACAATCCTAGATAGAGTTATGACAGATCGAACATCTCTTAGCTATTTGACTACACTGATCTATACGCCGATCCGTATGCAAGAGACACATCTGTCAGGTACCTTCATCAGTCAGAGAATTATACCGACTGAATGAATCATAATGAACATTGGAAGTTTGCCTATATACTACAGGACATAACCCAGGAAGAATACAAACAACTGCATAAGAGGAGGTATCACGAGATCATTATCGATAACTAGGAGGAGTTTGCACCACAGGCGTACTACTACTCATAGGTACGTAAACGCATTGTTGTCCGTGCTTTGTATGATCATATTCCTTTAATTATGCATCTTATTGCAATACATATTCATACAGCACACTCATTCGCCAATTATGGCTCTTGCATGTGGTTTGGGATTTTGGGTTGATCGTTGCAATATGACTTCATTTGTGCTTTCACATGTAATTCTTACGTACTTATGTATAGTAATATTTGTGGTGCATATGTAATAAATTGTCATATATATCAATTTTATTTCATGACCATTAATTGTGGTGCAAATATATATTGATTGTTTCCAACTGTAACTCTCAAAATCCGAATATGAGTCAAAATACTATCGAAATTTTTAACTTTATGGATTGATAATCATCTAAAAATTTTATAGCAAGATTAATGATACATCGTGACCATCTAAACAAAATTTCAAATTTTTCTAATGTAGTTTCAAGTATTTTCCATTGGGACATCACCACAGTCCGAATTTTAAAAAATTTCTCGAGCTTCACCATCATCTAAAAATTTTATGAAAAGATTAATGATATGTCAGAATCATGTACAAAAAAATTCAAAAATTTATAAAATGATTTGTTCTACTTTTGATTCGGTTCAAACTTATTGGTCAGCGTTTTCTCAGGACAATAGAAATGTCGAATTTTTAAAAATTACACAGGCTTCATAATGTTGTACAATTTTTATGGAAATATTACTGATATGTCAAGACTCTCCATAAAAAAATTTGAAAAAATCTCAAAAATTTTTATTGTCGTTTGATCTAGTTTTTGGTCAGTGGAAATACACCGAAATCGCGGCAAATCTCGCCGAGATTTCCGACCGAAATTTCATTTTTCTCGGTAGAAAAAACTAGATTTGAATTTTCATTTTCGAATTTCGTCCGGAATTTGCTAGAAATTTTGAGATCTCGATGAGATTTCAAATTTTGATCACCTCTAGGATGTTACTGAAAATAAGATTTGAAACCTTGTTACAGGGTGAGTCAAAAATCCCCCCCTACACACGCACACCGCTCTACGCTCAAAATCTTCTTAAGAAAGAAATTAATGCGCTGTCCTCCGGAATCCAACTGCACTCATGATTTTCGGCAACGGCATCCAACAGTAGCCATCTGTATACCTTGAACCTCCTGTCGTCCCAAGTCACAACGTGCGGTGCTTCCTTGTCTTCTTTGTATAGCATGATGCCGACAAATCGCCAGTGATCTGCGGCATCGTCTTCCCAAATAAGTTCCAAGAAAGTCCTTGGCTGCAATTCCGAAGCATACGGTGCAAGGCTGGGACGACGACATTAGTCGTGTGCAGGAGTCATCTAAGACGATCCAATGATCTAGTCGGTTTTGGTTGCTTGTGGTGGGTGGTGTGGTAGACCATTTGGCGGGGCATCTGGAAAAGAAAGGGAGTCAATAGACGCGGGGTAAAATAGATCAACTACACGGTAACATCTACATTGAAAATTACTTACCATGTGAAGTCATTTTTTTTAAGAAAATTACCATAAGAAAATTACCACACGTAATCGTAAAGTAGCAAGACTAACATGGAGCGTTGTAACCACTCTTCCTCTAAAACACCATAATTGGACGTCATAGTCTCATTTCTCTGAGATGTTATATCAGATGTTTTATTCACAGCATAAATCTTACCTTAATCTGAAACAAAAGCTTTGGAGCTTATACTTAACGTCCTCCAAAGTTGGAGGAAAGAAATAATCCATGTAGAAACTTCCAAAAGGCGTTCCTACACTCAAAAGAACATTGGAATTTCTAATCATTCGATAAAACTTCTCAAAAAGATCCTATGTTTCAAAAGGATACCGGTGCATTGCTTCATGAAAAATTGAAAGAAAAACGAAGCCTCGGCCCCCGAGATTACAGAACTTCATCGCCTCCACAATGGAAGAGTGTACATGTTTGGACATGGGTCGAGGTGAGCGAGCGTTGGATACGTTTGAAGAATTGGATGCATCAATATTGCTGTACAAGTCAAGTATCATGGGTACCGGGGTTTCAAAAACCGTTACCGCAAAAATCACTCGAAATTTGAAAACCGCAAAAATCGTCAGAAACCGAACGGTTAAGAAATAAAAAATTTTGAAAAAAATTAAAAAAATCGAAAACTGAATGTTCTAAAAAACAGTTTTCGAGTGGTTTTTGACGAAAATCACGGCTTTTCAATGGTTTTCGAGCAGTTTTCAACTCATAATTTTTTTAAAAAAAATTGAATTTTTTTAATTAGGCCGGTTTACTGAGCGGTTTTTGATCTGTGGTTTTAGATCTCGAATCATAACGGTAAAAAAACCATAATTTTCAAGCGGTTTCCGTCGATTTTTGAAACCCTGATGGGTACTCGTTGGGTCAAAGAAAGTACACCGTGCGAGGCCCAATCTAACAACAGCATTCGACCATGCGTCGACCCAACCTGCCACCCAAGTCCGATCTACGACGTACTACTTGTATTGCCACATCTTGTTTGTTGTTTCCGTAGGCCCTTAGGTAGCGTTTGGTTGAGCGGATAAGGGTAGATGGGATATGTGATTCCTGAATTTGAAGTCATTCTTTTGTTTGGTTGGGTCAATAGATGGGATATGGATATTTAGTTTTTTGGAATATTCCCTCAATATGTTAGATAAAGCCATCCCAAAAAATGCTGGACGAGCACATCCAGTTTGCTGTATTAAGAGGTGAACTCGTTCAAATTCAAATTTCGTCAAAGTGTACTCAGTCAAATTCAATTTTTGATCAAAATGTGATCAAAGTTTATTCAAAAATTCAAATTTTGTCAAAAAAAAATCAAATTTATTCTAAAAATTCAATTTTCAATGATATTTTGTCTGAAATTCAAATTTTGTCCAAAAATTTCAATTGTGGTCAAATTTTATCTGAACATTTCAAAAAGTTCAAATTTTGTCTAAAAATTCAAAATTTAGTTAAATTTTGTCTAAAAATTTCAAATCGAAATTCAAAACCTTGATTACAACTAACTCATCCATCCTCATCTATCCACCCAACCAAACAAAAAATTGACTCATCCCTATCCACCCAACCAAACAAAAAATTGACTCATCCCTATCCACCCAACCAAACAGTCACCTGGATGACTCCATCCCATCCAGACTGGATGACCATATTCCATCTAACCTCATCCAGACAACTAAACACATTAATTAGTTGTAGGAATTCAGATTTGTATGGTGAATCTCCCTAAAGCCTACGTTTAAATTTGCTGACACCTACAATGCGATTTGACAGACCTTGAGACCAACAGCCATGGCAACTTGCCAATTTAACAGTAGAGGAGCTGTCCAGACTCGAGAGGGACGGGACTGTATACTTGCACAGATCATATTCTTCTTGCACATTCTTGTGCGATAGTTAGGGCGAAGCCAGTTTAGATCTAAGTCTCGGACAGACCTAAAGGTTATTGAGCTAACTTTTTAATTTTTATAAATTTTCAAAAGAATTTACATATATTTTTTGAGAACTAGACTTCGGATCCAAGCCCAGATGACATGAGATCTAGCTCTGCCACTGGCGATAGTACTGCATCCAATATGTAACTGCGTTGTCCGCTCCGATAGAGCATTGGCAAGAGGACTGGTAGAGGGCGTCCGCGCGTAATTGCCCACTGCACAGTGATCATCGCTGCAACCGTATCATTAATAATAAAAAAGAAGAGATGGTACATGAAGTTGGAAGGAGTCAAGGGCAATCGAACCACCACCAGTATTGATCGCATCAGCTAACAATGAAACGCTCCTTGTTCCTGTCACTGACTCAGTAACTACGTTGGATGCAGAGCTAGGGATAGGGATGGCAGTTTTACCCATGGGTTTGGGTACCCGTGGGTACCCGACCCGATAAGAGTGGGTATGGGTAGCACTTTAGACCCATAGGTTTATGGGTTTGGGTACCCGATAAGCCCATAGGATGGGTGTGGGTGTCAATTTGTACCCATGGATACCCAATGGGTATCCTATGACATGTGGGCCCACTTTTTTAGAGGTATATTAGGAAAATAAACTCACGGACTACTTGGCTGAGTCGGATCCTCCCTGATTCCCCTCACCCCCATCACCTCCCTCCCCTTGCCCCATCGCCTGATTGTTTCGGCCTCCCTCCCCTCGTCTTTTCCTCCCTCGGCGGCAGACGCCTGCTCCTCCCCTCGCCGCCGACTCCTCCCATCGACTCCCTATGGTTCGGCGCGCATAGTGCCCAAAAAAAGAGAGAGAAAGGATATGTGAAGAGATAGAAGGAGAGGGGGAGGAGCATGAGACTGCCGTAGCGCCCCCCACTTCTCTACCTTCGCCCTTCGGTGCTCGCGCATAGATCTGTACCCGTGGGTACCCATTGGGTATTGGGTACCCATTGGGTTTGGGTATGGGTACAGATCTGTACCCGCAAAGTTTAATGGGTTTGGGTAGACGGGACTTTGTTCGGGTTTGGGTTTGGGTTTAAGGCAGTGGTACCCGGAGGTACCCACCCGATTGCCATCCCTAGCTAGGGAGCGAGCGAGAGATGCGCATATGCTTCTTGACGACGAATCAGATCATCTTCAGCTGTATTTGGCAGAACTCTAAATCTCAACTTTACTTTAGATCTAAAATTTACAAGCTAAAGTAAAATGAATTAAGTTCATACAGGCTCGTTCCTATAGCAGGGCGAGCAGGGCGGCCGCCCCGGGCCCCCAAATTATCAGGGCCTTTTATCTATTAGTATAATCAATTTGTGAAGGTTATAACTTTAGATCCATAGATCCGATTGAGTTGATTTTTGTTAGGTTAGTTTTGAAATTGAATCTAGTTTCTACAGTCTAAATTTCATATCAATCCAACGGTGGGATCTTCAGGCATTAATATTTTAGTAAACATATGTCAATCTGTTTTTTTGTCGAAACCGAAGCAATCTTTAATAGTTTAATAAAAATGATTGCAGTAGTGAAGCAATTTTATAAGATGAGAAAATTTTTAAAGTTAATTACTTTTTTATTATGGTTGATATGGTCAGTTCATTGAAAAATGATTTGAAGAACTCTAAGTATTCAAAGGTATATTTGGGCTTTTTCTGAGCTCAATAACTTTGAAGTCATTGGATTATATTGAACTTAAAGATTATTGTACTAAGTTGGCAAAAACTTTCTCTGTTGATGATTCGTCTGATTTTGAGTTAAATAATCTGATTTCTTAGTTAAGAATACTGCAAATAACTTTACCAGATAGACCAATGTCTGCTATGGAAATTTTTGAGTTTGTTAGAAAAGTGGTTTGTTATGGTAATATTTCTGTTTCTTATCGGATTTTATTTACTGTGCCGATAACTGTGGCATTAGCTGAAAGAAACTTTTCAAAGTTGAAATTATTAAAGAACTATTTAAGATCTGCAATGTCTCAAGAAAGGTTAAATGGTCTGGCAACTTTATATATTAAGAAGAAGTTATTGGATGACATTAATGTTGAGGCCATAATTGATGATTTTGCATCTAGCAATGTTAGAAGATATTTTCTAAGATGATCTCTACAAATGTTTGAGGTAAATAATCTCACTTTTGTACTTCCATTTATTTATCGATAACAATTTCTATAACACACTGAATATTATCTTTTTAATTGATACATGGTAGTATAAAAATATTTTGATGCTTATGTTAGGGAGGCCTCCGTCTATAATTTCACTCCGGGTCCCAAAAACTCAGGACCGGCCCTGAGTTCATATATTTAGTCTAAAATGTAAACAAGTTGATCCACCTAAACACTCTTAATGTACCCACAGCTTCAGCCCCATCAATTTCTAGAGCTAGAAATACCCTGCTCCACAAACTCCACGGATTTTGGTGGAGCTGGAGCGGTGCTAATTTCTTCCGTGTTTTGATACTGATCACTTTCCGTTAGAGTATGATTCGAATTTGTTTCGGTTTCATTTCGTATTCTAATTTAGAGTTTTACTTCTATACGAAGTCACTTATGTTCCACTATAAATATAGAGTTACAGTCCATAAAATAAAACAACCGTAAACAAGTCAAGCAAGATGAGAGAAGAGAAAATATAACCATGTCATAAACATTTCTTTATATAGTAATATTTGTCTTCGTGTATCTATGGTTTTTATTGAAAGAGTTTTCTATATAAAATCTATATCTCACGTTCGTTTGATCTTATATTTTTGCCGTTAGTTTTGTAATAATTGGTATCAAAGGTTTGGTTTTAAATCTAAACCGCTGTCACCAGGCACCTCTTGGGAGAGGCCATCACATTGCATTTGCGGTACGACTTGAAATCGGCGGCGAAACAATAAGAACAGCAATTGCATGGAGCGGCATTCCATGATGTTTGTTCATCAAGGCGACATCTTAGCTCGGCGACTCGGTGACCCAGCCTGCTGCAGGGCGTCAAGTCGTCATTTCATCAAATCCGAAGCCTAGTCCAACTCTATCAGAAATCGGAAGCGGATTTGCTTGGACTCTTCTCGACTCGAAAAAGGTGTCCACAAAATCATAGCCAAAGCGGAGAGCGCTCGCCTGACACCATCTACGAAAGTCGCCAGAAGCAGAGCCTAAGGATGCAAACGATTCCAAGGAGCAAAAGAAAAAGATTCGTGAGAAGCAGCCATCTGCTCGTCTCACAACTTGGGGAAGCAGCGCTACCAGGAGCGTCTTCCATTTTGGTTATGGTGTTTTCGACGATTACTGCCAGGTACACACAAGGAGCCATACCACGAGATTTAGCTACCTCAACTTTGACGATTTTGACTCGCCTCGACTCCGTTCCACGACTCGACTCTATATTGAGTGTTGAGCCATGCTCTACCTCTGCAATTGTTCTAGCGCCAGTTCGCCACCAACACTACCGCATATGATGTCTGACGCCATGTTTAGACGCTATTCTACACCATCTCCGTCGATATTCTTCTGCTATAGTTGATAGTTATATTGCTTCTGTTGGAGGTGGATTATATTCCAATTAAGGTCATTGTGCCTATTATTGGTGGCATCTATACGGCATTAATCATTGACAATTTTTTTTATGATCCGTCATCTATTACGGGCTATTGTGGCAAGATCCATACATATATAGTATAAGGTGGAGTTGCAGGCATTTAACACAATGAGTTAATGCGGGCTACACTTGATCAAAGAGACTTTGAAAAAAATCATTGTTAGTTGTGAAGAGACGATTGAATTTGGTGTTAATCACCGTTTGAATCTGTTGTAATTTTTTATAGCTTGCTCGACCAATATGAAGGTTTTGGTAACAATAATTCTGAATAATTTGATGACAACATAATGGTAGCTAGTATTATACTCTTCGGTGATTTACTGCTTAAAAGTGAAGGTTTTGCTCTAATATCAATTTGAGATGGATTGAAGTACAAGGAGTTTGCTTTTGCGTGGATACTACAATGTTGACTAGTTTTTATAACTCGACATGAAGAGTTTACTGCAGTTTAATACTCTATTAACGGTACAAGAGTTCCTTTATCCAAACAATTTTACAAGTGCAGCTTTAACAATGTTATAGAATTTAATTACCTTTGAAGTGTCGGCAATTTGACGTATGTTATGACCACAAGTGCAAGTTGCTCTTTCAATGAGCATTGTTAGCCAAATTTTGTGTTCTGGATGGAGCATGCCAAATATTCGTGATATGAGTTCTTCACTCTCTGTTAAGCACCACAGGTGATGTTTTGGCTTATATTGTTAAATAATTGAGTATTTGTTTCAGGAGGTTAGTTACACAGACTTAAACTCTACTGGTGTTATGAATTGTTGAAGATCTAGATTTCTTCATTTACTTTATTGATAGTTGTGTGCTTGGATCTACTCGTGATTTGCTTAATTTTGTTTCACGAGGAGAGTTTGGATAAGACTATTCCAATATTTTTCTGTTCAAATTATTCTGATGGACTTTCGAGGCCTATGGTCAGTTGATGAAAACTTATTTTAAGAAGATTTTGATATTTGGCTACAAGAGCGAATTAGTCTCAAGATGAAGATTGTTAAAGTATGATTCAATTTGTTTCAGTTCCGTTTCCTATTCTAATTCAAAGTTCTACTTCTATACAGAGTCTATTATGTTCCACTATAAATATATATCTGTAGTCTATAGAATAGAGCAAAGGCAAAAAAGAGAAGCAAGACAAAAGAAGAGAAAATATAGCCTCGTTACACAAGTATAACAACAAAAGAAGCCGAAGTTTTCTGAGAGTCAACAGTATCTACACCGCACCAATTCATATGATACACATTACACAACAAGTCATACATATTAGGAGGAACTCTAGAGATAACAAGCTAACCAATGCCACTGCCATGCATATCTCGGTGGTGTGGTAGGAAGCCCATCTAAAAGACGGCTAATTTAGAAGTATAACAACCATATCTTACCTACTTTGATGTCAATCTCGCGAGCAGCTTGCTGTTATGTGTCGGACGGTGAACAGGGCCGACTGAAGGGCCGACTGAAGACTGAAGCAGAGCAAGCCCATTGGGTGTTGTTTACAGGTTTGGGGCGTGAGTAATTTTCTTGAGTATTGTCCGTGTGTTTTGGTGGAGGAACCTGGTCCCACCTGTAGGGGGGGAAAGGAGGGATATATATACTTTCTGCGACTTGCGCAAGGGGTGCGATTTTGGAGAATACAACAACCTTCTATGTTCTATCTGTTCCTCCTCTCTTTCGTTCTTCCCAATCCCCAAACTCTCTTCTACAATCTTGTATGAACACTACACTTGGTATCAGAGTAGGTTCCGATCATCCGGCTGAGTTGTAAAATTTCCAGGCTCGGGTTGGAGAGATTCGGGATTGAGCGATCGATCCTGAAAAACCTCTGCAAAAACCTCGGTTACTGAGTTTGGTTAACTAAGCACGTTTGATTCGGCCTGTTTGGCTACACTTCGATCTGGCGCCGCGGAAGAAACAATCGTTGTTTGAGGAGAAGGTGACAACAGCTATGGCGTCGGTGGAGAATCAGTTGGAAGGTATGAATGCCTTGTTGAAACAAATTTTAGATGATGTTCAAGGGGTAAAATCGGAGGTCAGTGATGTGCGTTCCAAGGTGGACGCGATGCAAGGAAGGGTGGACGTGTTGGAAACACGGGCGGTGATGGCGGAACCAAAGTCGGGGCTACCTCCGGTTGCAACGTAGTTTCAATCCATGGCGCTGGGCGATGATGCAGGAGCAACGAATGGGAGGCGAGATCAGGAATACTTACAAGGGAACGGGAAGGGAATACTTGGATCATCTCCGGGCGGAAGCAAGTCGGATGGGTCGCATGCTTTGCAGTTGTTTGATGATAGGTCTGGAGAAAGAAGAGTGGCTGGAGAGGGGCAGAATTTTGTTCCACTTAATCAACCGAAGCAATCTCTACCGAAACTTGAGTTTCCCCGGTTTGATGGAGATAATCCCAGATTGTGGAAGAACAAGTGTGAGACATATTTTGAGGTGTTTGGAATTCATCCCAGTCTGCGCACTAGATGTGCATCACTGCATTTTTCTGGTAATGCCGCATTATGGCTGCAGAACGCCGAGGCCAAGGAACGCTTTGAAGACTGGAATACTCTCTGTGAGGCGGTAGAAAGGAGATTTGGCAAGAACATGTACAAGAGGCAAATGAATCAACTCATCAATCTGAAACAGAATGATACAGTGGCAAATTATGTGGAAAAATTTGAAAGTCTTCAACATCATATACTCATGTATAACCCCTCACAGGATGATGTCTTCTTCGTTTCACATTTTTTGGGAGGTTTGAAGGAGGACATACGAGCTGCTATTGTACTGCACAATCCAAACAATATGGATGATGCTGTCTCACTAGCATTATTACAGGAGGAAGAGTTGGAACATACTCGGAAGAAGATGGGACAGCGAATGGATCATCGGGAGCTGGCTAGGGGAGGCAGTAAATATACTGATAAGTTCAAATCAGCAACTAAACCAGAAGAATATAAGAAGGGAGAGGATTATAAGAAGACCCTGACCACTCGCTGGGATGACAAGCTGGAAGCGTTGAGGGGATTTCGCAAGGCAAACGGGCTATGTTTTACTTGTGGTGAAAAATGGGGAAAAACACACAAATGCCCAGACAAGGTTTCTCTTCATGTGATTGAAGAACTTTTGGAAGTGTTGCATCCGAACTCCAACTCTGACTCTAATCAAGGCACAACTGAAGATCAGACGTGTGAGGAGCTTATGTTGGTAACCAGCGGTGGGGATAAAACTTCTTTTAAGCGTCAAACATTGCGATTGCATGGTATGATTGCTAAACAGGAAATTCTGATTTTGGTGGACTCTGGCAGTTCCTACTCTTTTGTCAGTGAAGCTCTCTCTAAAAACTTCAGTGCTCAGTGGAAGATATATTGCCTATTAAACTGACAATAGCAGATGGGGGTGTAATGATTTGTGACAAGATGATTCCATCTTTGGAATGGTGGGTGCAAGGCCATTCATTCAGACAGAACATGAGAGTTTTGGCATTGGGGTCTCATGATATGATCCTAGGTGCCGATTGGCTGGAAGAACATAGCCCCATGTGGGTACATTGGAAAAGTAAGTGCATGAAATTCACTCTTGATGGTCGGCGTGTCAAGTTGCAGGGTATACAAGATGATTCATCATCCGGAGCACCAATTAATGCCAAGGAGCTGCAAGGTCTGTTAAACAGGAGAGCCATTACTCATCTAGTGCACGTTCACCTATTGTCCGACTATGAAGTAGAGAAGAAGTCTGCTCCTGAGCACATTCCAAACGAGGTAGCACAGGTAGTGCAGACCTTTGATCACCTGTTCAGGGAGCCAGAACAGTTACCTCCCAGACGCCAGTGTGATCATGCTATCCCTCTTATACCAGGAGCTCAGCCAATCAATGTGCGACCCTATCGCTATTCTCCGCAACAGAAAGATGAGATTGAAAGGCAGGTGGCCGACATGCTTGACAAAGGCGCAATTCAACAGAGTGCCAGTCCCTTTGCGTCGCCGGTCCTATTAGTGAAAAAGAAAGATGGTGCATGGCGTTTCTGTGTCGACTATCGCCAACTCAATGCAGTGACGGTGAAGAACAAACATCCACTACCTATCATTGATGAGTTGCTTGATGAATTGACTGGAGCATGCTGGTTTACAAAGTTAGATTTGAGGTCTGGATACCATCAAATTCGGATGGCAGAAGGGGAAGAATACAAAACAGCATTTCGTACTCATCAGGGCCTTTATGAGTTTTTGTTCATGCCATTTGGCCTCACTAATGCTCCTGCTACCTTTCAAGGTGTGATGAATCGCATATTTACTCCATTCTTGTGGCATTTCGTGTTGGTTTTTGTAGACGACATTTTGGTTTACAGCCGAACATTACCAGACCATGTTACTCATCTGCATCAAGTGTTCTCCATTTTGGATCAACACCACTTATTTCTTAAAAAGGCAAAATGTTCTTTTGGTCAGCAGAAATTGATGTATTTGGGCCACATTATCACACCAGAAGGAGTATCTACTAATTCTACAAAAATCCAAGCTATTTTGGAATGGCCAACACCAAAGAATTTGAAAGAGCTCAGGGTTTTCTGGGATTGACTGGCTACTACCGCAAATTCATACATCATTATGGTATTATTTCCAAGCCACTCACATCTCTGTTAAAGAAGGGTATTCAGTTTCAATGGACTCCAATTGCTGATCAAGCATTCAAAACCTTGCAACAAGCTTTAGTCAAGGCACTGGTTCTAGCATTACCAAACTTTGCCAAACCCTTTGTTTTGGAAACGGATGCCAGCAATGAAGGTATTGGCGCTGTCCTTATGCAAGATAATCATCCTATTGCTTTTCTAAGCAAAGCTTTGAGTCCACGCAATCAGACTCTATCGGCATATGAAAAGGAGTGTTTGGCTATACTCTTGGCAGTAGCTAAATGGCGTTCCTACCTCCAACACAATGAATTCCTGATTAGGACTGATCAAAGGGCACTAATGCATCAAAATGAGCAAAGGTTGTTGACTGGGATACAACAAAAGGCTTTTGTGAAATTGTTGGGACTACAATACCAAATTCAGTACAAACGGGGCATCTATAACATGGCAGCCGATTCACTGTCTCACAGACCACCTTCCGCTGAGTTACACAGTATTTTGGTCAGTACCCTAGCTGGCTCGAAAGTTTGATTGCAGGATATCATGACGATGAGGAAACCAAACAACTGCTCACTGAACTCAGTCTTACCGACACCAATGCAAAAGGCTTCACATTAACTCAGGGTGTCATCAGACTCAAAGGTCGGGTATGGGTGGGCAATAACACTTTGGCTCAACAACATATTTTGCAAGCACTTCATCAAAGTGGGATCGGTGGGCATTCTGGTGTTCAGGCTACCTATCAGAAGGTTAAAGCTTTATTTGCATGGCCTCAACTCAAGAACACAGTTCAACAGTACGTGACAAGTTGTACTATTTGTCAACAGGCAAAAGTAGAACATATTAAAATACCCGGGTTGCTTCAGCCTCTGCCAGTTCCTTCGCAGGCATGGAATGTTATTTGCATGGATTTCATTGAAGACCTTCCCTCTTCTCATAAATACACAACTATCTTAGTGGTGATTGATAAATTTTCTAAATATGGCCATTTCCTCCCACTTGCCCATCCATTCACTGCTCTTCAGGTAGCTCAACTCTTTTGCAATAACATATATAAACTGCATGGCCTTCCACAGATTATCATTTCCGACAGAGACAAGGTGTTTACTAGCACGTTTTGGCAAGAGTTGTTCAGATTATCGGATACGCAGTTAAAGATGAGTTCGGCGTACCATCCTCAAACTGACGGTCAAACCGAGAGATTGAATCAATGTTTGGAAACATATCTCAGGTGCTTTGTCCATGCTTGCGCAAAAAAATGGTCCGATTGGTTACCACTAGCTGAGTATTGGTATAATACTACATATCAATCCACTGTTGGCAAGACTCCTTTTGAAGTGCTCTATGGATATCCACCACGTCATTTCGGTATCTCCAATCTGAACACTTGTGCTGTCTCCGATGTTCAGGAGTGGTTACAGGAACGGGATTTAATGACTCGCTTACTGAAGCAGCATCTTGAACGTGCTTGCGTCCGTATGAAGTCCCAGGCGGATCAACACCGATCTGATCGGGAGTTTCAAGTGGGCGATTGGGTGTATCTCAAGCTTCAGCCATACGCTCAATCCTCTATTGCAACTCGCAGTAACAACAAATTGTGTTTCCGCTTTTATGGCCCTTATCGTGTTCTGCAAAGGATTGGTAAGGTGGCGTACAAACTGGACCTTCCAGCAAGCAGTAAGGTGCATCCTGTTGTTCATGTCTCTCAGTTGAAAAAGCATGTGGCGCCATCGACTCTTGTGCATGAAGAACCTGCTGTCAATTGCATCACTCCGTCCGAACATGCTGTTCCTGTCCATGTTCAGAAGACTAAACTGATCAAACTCGGCAACCATGTGATCCAGTCTGCGCTCGTGTCTTGGTCAGGCTTCTCACCTGCTTTGTCTACGTGGGAGCACACCGCTGCGTTGAAGGCACAATTTCCTTCGGCACCGGCTTGGGGTCAAGCCGTGCTTCAAGGGGAGGAGTGTTATGTGCCGGACGGTGAAAAGGGCCGACTGAAGACTGAAGCAGAGCAAACCCATTGGGTGTTGTTTACAGGTTTGGGGCGTGAGTAATTTTCTTGAGTATTGTCCGTGTGTTTTGGTGGAGGAACCTGGTCCCACCTGTAAGGGGGGAAAGGAGGGATATATATACTTTCTGCGACTTGCGCAAGGGGTGTGATTTTGGAGAATACAACAACCTTCTATGTTCTATCTGTTCCTCCTCTCTTTCGTTCTTCCCAATCCCCAAACTCTCTTCTACAATCTTGTATGAACACTACACTTGCGCTTACAAAAATTACTCGGAGGGGTGGCGGATCAGCTTGCAGGTACAGCATCAGTCGCCAGATCAGAGCCCAGTTGACGAAGCTTGGGCGCCCCATGCTCCATGTGCACACTACCTCTCGATGTGTTTGTGTTGTCGATCATTGACAAGAAATTTTCGACAGCACGAGCTGACGGTGCAGTTGTTTGGTCTGGAGCTGCGGCACTTCGTGCACTTGATCTGGTGCCACGTCCGTTAGTTTCTTCTGTGATATTCAAGTGTGCACTTGGAAAACGAGACGTATTGAAAAAAAAATGGACAATCAATAATCTAGTAATCACATCATTAAGAAAATGAAGTACCATCAGAGCAGAATTCTCTAATCTGAGTTCCTTGGAGCTTTCCGTTAGCATGCTTATTTCACATCGAACTCTACTTTTCTAGCCAGTTCCTCAGTCTCAGCCTGAAAGAAAAAAAAATTACATAAGGTTTAAAATTGTACTAAATGAAGAGTTAGAACAATAATTTTACAAGTAGAATATAGTTGTTTCGACTGAAGGGGAATGCCATAAAACTTTTGAAGTTAGAACAATTAACAAAATAATTCAAATGAGTGTCTTAGCATACCTGCTTCCTCAGCCTTGACCGGCGGGCAGACTCTCTGATTCCCTGCCATCCTGCAAATTCAGGGAGAATTAATTCTAGAGTTTAAGTATTTCAGGCAATTCAAGATGAATTAGCCGTATATATATTGATACCATCCTGGCAACTCAAGAATTAATCCCATAAAACAGAACATCAATCTCAAGTACTAATGAAAAGGTAGCAGTGAGTAATGACACTTCTTAGGAAACAGGAAGAGATCTTAACAACATTAAGAAATTTACTGGCAGTTTAACAAAATAAAAAGTCCAACAAGAATACCTTAGCTGCCAATTCAGTTGATATTGGCGTGTCAATAACTCTGAAATTACTAGCGGTGCTTGCATTCGGTTTGATTGCTGTATCTGGCATGAGTAGATTCGGAAAAGTTGCTAGTCTTCCTGGTTCTCCTGGTATATCATTAGGTGCTAAAGCTCCACCCGTTTCTGCACCTGGAGAAAAATCTAAGGCCTTCTTGTCATCTATAAACTTAAACAAAAGATTATATTATGGTGCTCTTGGAAAACAAAGAATTATATTATGGTTTAATTTTAGATTGAAAAATAACAAGCAAATGCTGTGAGCACAAAGTTCATGATGACCAGTTCATTGAACCCGGCAACGTCAGTCAAGAAGGTATTAGATGATATGTATAACAGGTATTGTACTCAGGACATAGTGATTAAAGGAATAAATCAATATCAGGATTGAGTACCTGAACTAGGCCTATCCTCTAAGCTCCTTTTCTTGGGAGTTCCGCTTGCCTAAACAATGAACGCACAGTAACTATTTGCTCACATCATCACAGCATTAACCACATAACAATACCTTATGGTTGTCTCCATCACTGGATCCTTCTACACTGTAATCCCCACTGCATTGGTAACATCAGATGAACATGAACTCAGTTCAGAGAAAAATAAGACATATGCCAGAAAAAGAATAGTTAATTTTGAACCAATATTTTTTTTTTAAAAACTCCTGTATCACCTTGTTTTTTCACTGTTGCCAGTGCCAGTCAACACAGCAGTCCCATCAATTTCCTTCAGTTTCTTATTTATATTGTTCTCCTTGCTATTCACAGATTTTGCTGGCTCTGCGTTCAATGGGTTCACCATCTTGATATAACATAAGAGAAACAATCAATAAAACTAACAGAAACAAGAAGTAAAAACGTATCAATTCAGCATATATAGGACTTTCAGAAATTTTTACTGAACTAGCCCCTAACTCCTTTTCTCCCCGAAAATGGCCCCTGTGGCAAGGAATTTGCAGATATAGCTCCCTACATGAGCTCGGAATGACCGGCGGTGGACACGTGGCAAAATCAGTGGTATGGTACCATGAAATAGATCCACCATTGGGCACAGGATTTGACGATTCCCACACCGTGCTACCGTGGGATTCCCCCGTTTCTGCACTGTGCAGGCGCTTGATTGCTTTAACCGTGAGAAGCCCCATTTCCGCGCCTACACAGCACTGGATTGTGGATGAGCTGTAAAAAAGTTGGCAAAGTACAATGGGTGTTGATGCTCGTTGTGCAATGAAAAATATTATACTTCCTCTAGTGCAATCCTAATGTGTTGCTTGCTAGTCATATTCCGATTTGGGCATGCAATTCTTCAGATTGGCCTGCCAACTTTTTCAATGCACAATCCAGCGCCGTGGAGGCGCAAAAAAGAATTCAGCGCCATGCAGGTGCGGAAATGGGCATTCTTGCGGTCAGAGCAATCCAGCGCCTGCACAACGCTGAAACAGGGGGATCCTGCAGTAGCACGGTGTGGAAATCATCAAATCCTGCGGCCAACGGTGGATTGTCTATTTCCGCGATACCACACCACTGATTTTGCCATGTGTCCAACACCGGTCATTCCGCGCTCGTGTAGGGGCTATATTTGCAAATTCCTCTCTACGAGGGCCATTTTTGAAAGAAAAAAAAAGCGCCAGATGACTAGTACAGTAAAAATTTTGGATTTTCACATACCACAAGTGAAACAAGGAAGAAAATAAGGAAATGCACTAACAATCTCAAATGCATAAGGATCATTAAAGAAAAGCAAAATTTTAAAGTCCAGTTTATCATCACCTGATCTTTCTACAGAAGCAATGGCATATACAATATGATTTTTCAAGTTGAGATATTTTGTCAGCAAGGGTAGGCTTTCCAATAATTTTTTTTTTGAGGCGCGGCTTTCCAATAATATTGCAGTAAATTTAAAACTGCAGTGGCAGTTCATAGATAGTGATTAGTTCTTCTGATAAAGAACTTCCAATGTTTAACATATTGGCTATTGCCTTAATTCCAAAGGGTGAGAGCAGACAGAAACAGACAGTGATTTCCATGTTTAGTTACTTGGGGTGTGAATGAATAATAGATAGAAGTTAACAAAATCCCATACTAGGGGCATGAAGGGATGCGAGAAACCTCCACCATGCGGATATATCGCACCATACAGCTTCCCAAAAGCAGATAGTAGCAGAGGCTGCAGAGACACAGGGAGAGAAGTTAGAATTCTTTAAGATGTAAATAGCATCTGATACATGGAGATTAAGTGATACCTGAGGACCCCACATATATGGGGAAGGGGCATGACCTGGGGATATTCCAGGGCCAAAACATGTTGGCGGCAAGATCCCTGGGCCATAATATGCCTGCACAATAATGTTTTACATTAGTCGCTCAGCTCAACAAAAAACTCGAAATTTAATTATCAGCAATAAACAGTAAACTGCAAGACCTGCATAGTTGACCAATCAAGGTATGGATAAAGAGCCGGCTGATCCTGCAAAAGAGTACAGTTACTAATTAGACACCCTGGCTTTAAGAAGTCCAATTCCTTGTAACTAACACGGTTCATTGATAAAATTATGTTTGGATGCTCTTTGTTGTAATACATTTAAAAACCAAAGTGACTTTATATTGTCACATAAAAGACACCAGCTGTAGTGCCAATTCTTAATGTGACTACTTGGTCATCCAATTTTACATATTCAATCATCCATCTTTGGCAATACACAGCTTCCAAAAGTCATATTTGGTTTAGTGAGGTACTGCTCAATTATATTAGATGTGTGTTTACCTTGGGAGGTGATGGTGCCTTTTCCGACTTCTGAGTAATTACAGCTTCATCACGCCCCATGCTTTTTTTATGAATGCCTGCATATTTTTAACGTAGCAAAGTTAAGATTACTTAAAACATCGGCTACTTGCGCCGATACGGTTTGCTGAGGCAAGAAATGAACATAATTAGCTGATCAAAGTGTTATAGTGGGTGAATGGTTCAGCTACTTTTGACTTACTTCACCACTAGCCGACGCACGCGGCGAGCTCTCTGCGCTCTGCTCCTGGGCTTTTGGGCCCTTCTTAGTTGGAATCTTTGTGGATTTGTCCCTTTTCTTCTCTGCAAAAAGTCAATCAGATAAGTTGGCGGTACAATGAGAAGACTTAAGACGATTACCGACATACTTACTAGGTTGCTACTACTTATCGATATCCGACAAGGACGGGCTCTGCACTCCCAGGTTCCCAGAAGTGTAGCCCATGAGGCATGTCGACTGGTGAGGTCTTTTGGTCGAGTGGCCACTTCCCGACGGGCCCGCGGCGGCCTTTTTGTCAGCAGCTTTTGTCTGCAAAAGGAGATGTAAGCCGATTAGTTGCCAATACCAAAACGAGAAAGATAAAAAGACCTTTGAGAGACCGATACCTCTATGACTAGCGACGAGTTCGTGTAACCAGAGGAACTATCTTCCTCACTCGAACTGCTGCTAGGAGCTACCGTCGGCTCGTGGAAGTTGGGGAGGAAGGCATCATGAATGGCTGACGGAGTTCGAACCAAGAGAAGGGCCGCCGCTACAGAAGACCACCAGGAGGAAATTGACCTGCCTGACGTGAGTTTAGGAAGAAGTGCGGCAGCTCCCCGATTTGAAGTTCGTTGACAATCGTCAAGACAATCTCCGCTGCCATGGCATTCCTCACTTGGCCTCGGGGCTGAAGCCGATCAAGCAGCGGTAGGCTCGGGATCACTTGGCCGAAACCCAACTGGCGGGCATAGACTGAAGGGTGGTAAAACTTATATGACGGCTGGAATGTCTGATTTCTTGTGTTCAAGCTGACATGAAGGACGCAAGGTGAAATGAAAATTCATAACAAATCCAAGGTCGACTCAGGCATTGAAGAACTATCGGCATCCAAATGAAGGAAAGAAGGCCACTGATAGTCAGCTACATTGATATAGCTAAAGAAGTCCTGCTGACCAAAGGTTGTGCTGTCTAATTCCAAGAAAAATGATAGATATTTCTTTAAACTGACAGGAGTAATCTTCGTATCGCTGCCCGAGCATATAATGAATCTCTCCCCATGAGATCGGCTGGCCCTATACTGTGGAATTGTGTTCTCCGGGTAATCTTAACGGGGGAAAGCCAAGTCCTCTAGAGGTTCAGAGATAAGGGATCGGCTAAAAATGCAGTAGAGCCATATTTGGATGAACCACAGGGGTCCTCCTACATTGCCTACGACAAACTTAGCAAACCCAGAGAAGAGCCGACTCCTGATAACAAACATCGTCTGATAGATGGCCCCCAACACCATCTTACCCAGGGCGAGCCGATGGCCTTCTACTAGATGCTCCGCAATTAACTGGTAGACTTGTGTTGGCCCAAAAGACGCCCCGCAAAACAAGAATCTGTCCAACCATAAGTTCGAGAAGGTGACGTCATCTTCGTCCGATACCAGCCCATTCACCTTATTGTTGTGTTGAATATACTTGGCCCATCCTTCGCCCTTGGATTGAATCAGCTTATATTTGGGCTTACCACTAAAAGCCGATAACTGATCACCATCTGGTCTCAAGCAACATAGCTCCGCCACATCAAGAAGGGTCGAGCCGATTGGGCCAGTCCGAAAGAGGAAAGCATTGAAAGTGTCCGACCAAAAATAACATGCCGTGGCCACCAAGGACTCATTGGCTTCCAGATTAGCTAAGCACAAGGGAAGGCACTCGGCTATTCCCATTCTTTCCCACTCTCCCCTCTTTTGAGCCGACACTCGGATATACCATGATCTCCATCCTTTGAGAGCTGTCGGGCAAACCCTGAAACTTTTGCCCCACTCGTCCACGTTGTAACCAGAAGCCGACAAGGGGAGTCTAGGGATTTTCTCGTTTATTACTGTGTCGGCATCTAAACCCCCTACCGGTCCTAGATAGTATTGATCATTACTTTCAGGGATTGAGATAAGTACCTTGGAAGAATCCATTCAACTGACTTGAAAAGTTGATTGGAGAGCTTGATCACAGGAAGGAAAAAGCCGATTGCTGTCGATTCGAGAGTTCGGAAGCATGAAAATGACTCTGGGGTCCCGCATATTTATAGCACAGTGAAAATTTTGAAACGGCGGGAAAAGGTTTCGAAATGACATGCGCAGTTAAAATGCACTGAGATTTTTACGACGCCATTAATGCAGCGGTTACCGAAGAGTTTCTTTCAAGCCGATGACAAGGAAGCCGATAGGATTTTTGGAAGATAACAAGTTATCTCCCAAAAATGGGGGGCATATGTTTGCACTAAAATTTAGCAGGAACGCCAATCCAAAAATAGTAGAGTTTGGGTAACGTACGGTTTGGAGATATTTGGAAATAGATAAGATTGTTTAGGAAACTCAAGGCGACACAGATTCTGTTGACGCCGTATTGTAATAGAATTCAAATCGGTCGAAGGGTATATGTAACGACCCCCATTTTTACACAGAATGCAAAAATGGAAATTTAATGTGCTTGCAGTACTAGTCCCTGGATCAGTAGCTAGCACGCACATTTCAACAATTGGAATCACAACCATACATTAAATTAATTAGCGGAAACGATTAATTACATAAATATTACAACTCAGAGAATATAGCAGCAAAGAAGCAAAGCCTTGTAGTGTACCCATCCAATCCCGCAGGCAACCGACCAGGCATAAATCCAGATAGAACACGGCAAAAGGATCCCGCAACCTGCGACGAACAAACTTCGAAGCTTCGCATTCTCATCCGCCTAAATAATAATTAAGCAAGGGTGAGTACTTTCGTACTCCGCAAGACTTGAGCAAAACCTATAATACATGCAGGCCATTTCAAAGGAAAGGCTTCTACAGTTAATTTGCATAAAGCGAGTTTCATTCGTAAATCAAGTTATTTGCAAACGGAATTTATAAGAGCATTTGATTGATAACAAATAAGTAAAGCATAAATAACACTCACAGTCCTCCATGACGTGAGCGACGAATCATCAAATCCTGAAATCCATCAATGTCAGCCCTTCGACATAAATCACAGTTGTAAAAACAAATGATACCAACCCTTTTTAAAATAATAAAACATCTAACATTGGAATGACTTCACCAAGTGCCCATGACCGCGGGCGCGGCTAATCGATTAGATTTAAACTCTGCAGAGGTGTACAACTTTACCCACAAGGAATGATCAACCTTTGCCCGACACACTTCCTTAGGTGTGTCGTCAAGAAGACCATACATAGCCATTATATTCCTAGACATGACTTTGATCCAGCCCGGGACGTTAACCCCCGCCATAGAACTAGAAACACACACCCAAGCCGTGGATCCACTTTCACACACAACACAACGTTTCTAAACATGACAGGGCGTACACCGTTGCATTAGCAAGTAGACCTGTCCGGAATACCCCGTCAGGCAACCTGACCGGAAAACCTGTGCTAGCTCCCGCCTACCAATGAGCAAAGCCATGTCTAAACAATTTAATAGGCTAAGGCTACCCCATTCTCACCCTTGTGGTTGCACGGAAATCTTGGATCAATAGCGTCCCATTGCTCGGTCCTTAATCCGACACGGGCGATACTTCACCCTACACTACGTGCAATTCCTTTCGCACATCCGGCTATTGCCAATAATCGCCCGCATCAAAGCATAGTTTTGTTTTGGGTTTTTAAATCAAAGTACCAGCAACCATTTTCCCAAAAAGGACCATTCAGGTTTCATATAAAACATTTCGAAAATAACTTTAATCATGATCATCTGTTTCTCAGATACTAAAGCATGGCTAAGCAGGTAAATATGATCGTATATACCCAAAATGACATTAAGAGATGTCTAGCCCTATTATGTGGTTATCAAGGTTCACATTTCCATAATCATCAAGGAGTTTCATGTGACAACAGGTATATCTACCGATACCACAAAATAGCAGATTTATATACAATAAACGCATGCATGAAACAATTTGATGCACAAAAGGAATATAAAATACTAGGATCAATATGGTCAAAGGATGCTTGCCTTGCTTAATCATTGCTTACGGTGAAGACAAGGATGCGATTGACGAAGATGACGACGAAAATAGCAACGTCGGGTTCTACACGTCGATCAACGGAAATAACGCAAATAAAAGACTTCAATAAGAGCAAAAGAAATAGATAGCAAAACAAATAAACTCTTTACAAGAAACAGGGATTGCTCTTTATGAATTTATTAATCTTATTTTATGAATTCAAGATGTTAAAATTGGTTAAGATTAATAGAATTAATCATTAGTTGCAAAGCTCATAAATTTACTATTCATGATATGAGTTTCTGTCAATTCTTGTTACTTACAGGTTTTGCTCTATTAGGATTCAGAGTCAAAGCAAGATAAATTAAGGATATTTTCTTGATTACAACAGATTAAATCCTAAAGATCATTTCTAAGCTATTCTTTACTAAATTCAGATTTAGACGAGCTGCTTTATGAGCTATTGAATAGGCTTAAACGATCACATTATACTATGAACGAATACTTCTTTATCTTGGATTGATTTCACGTAGAATTAGTTTTACATAAGTTAGATCTACTGATTTAGGCTACTGATAGCATTTCCATCATATTTGAGAATGTTCTGGTGATACAAATAACTTAACTACAGGTTTCCTCATTGAAACTACAATTCGTTTATTCATATTACGGTCTAAAGTAATGTGATTACTTAGGGATATTACGCTATCAAAATTAATAGGCAATACATAATAGAATGTGATTATCTTTTCCTATTTGGGTAGGCTACACTTTGAAGAGTACTACTAAACTAGTTCCTTAAGTTTTAGGATTTTGGGCGAGACTATAATCTTATCGCTAAAATGGTTCATGCTATACTTAAAGACTATACTATTCAAAATCGGCAAGAAATGAGAAATGACAGATTAACGATTTGGGGTTTTGAACTAGCTTGATTTAAATGGAAAGCATACTGTAATTAAGATGTTTTTATAAAATATGGTAGTATGAACTTTGTACAGTGTTTCTAGACTAGTTTTACTGATTTTAGTATTTAGACGTGTTATTTTATCTATCGCTGAAATAGCCTAAACGATCATATTTGCAACCTTAAATCGGCCAAGTTCATATTGAGTTTGCGACTACATTATACAAGATCTTTAATTCATTTTTCAGGCATTAACAGAATACCATCCTAGAAATGTTTTAAAGTTGGTTTGGCATTATTTTAGCTTTAATTGCAATAGATTACCTATTTACTTATTGTTATCATTTAACATTTCTTTATGATAAAAGAATTCAAGTCAAACTTTATTCCAAATATTTTTACATATATATGTCCTCACTGTTTTTAGGAGCTTGATACAAATTACTTTACCATTTTATGAGCTATCATGCTATTATTTTGCTAATGGCCATAACAGGGTTCATTAGTGATCATATAGCAAGTAATTTAAACATGGTTCACCAATTGAATATTCTTGCACATTTGAACATCTCAAGGTCGGATCCACACATAAGAATTTATTTTATCATTTTATAGTTCATGGTGCATAGCTTTTATTTAAAGTCCATAATAGGGTTATTAGAAGGTTTAAATTCCTAAAATTCATCCATAGCTCAAAAATTAAGTATTTTCGCATATTAAGAATGTTACTGATTTTATATGATTATACAAATTTATTTCATTGAAATAGAATTGATATTTCAAGAGATATTCAAGATTGAATGCTAAACCGATTTGGAGAAATAATGAAATACGCCTTTGATTAAGAGAAAGCGCCTTTTACCCTTTTGACTGGAGCTTTCTTGTGCTGGCTGACTGAAGGGCTCCACTCAGCATAGACAGAGAACATGGGAGGAACTAGGGCTGAACGGCGACGGTGCTCCAGCGATGATCCGGCGAAGGCGAGGGCACAGTGAGCATCAGCACGGCAAGGCGAACTCGGAGGTGGAGTCGATTCCGTCGAAGGAGGCCGGAGGCGAGCTGCAGCCGAGCTCCAGCGGCGGCTCTAATGGCGGACGGTAGCGAGCAAGAATCAGGGCGTGAGAGCTCGAATCGATGGCACTAATAGCATCAGTGATGGTAGGGGATTCCATTTCACCTTGGTTTTGGGTTGGAGATGAGCTGGAGAAGGTCGCCTACCAAGGCCACGAGTTGGAGAAGAAGGTGATGGTCTTGGCTAACTGCGGCTAGGAGAATGAAATTTGGCGCTTAATCAGTAAGGTATGAAGTATGGCGAAGCTCTGGGGTGAATCAATTTGGAAGATTACCACACGATGAGCTTGATTTGCCGATTTCCCCTTTTCTCGGTTCTTCAACGAAGAACAGCAAAAACAAGAGGAAAAGGTGAGCTGGTTGAGGAGGAGGGAGAAGGAGTGGAGGGGGAAGTGGAGCACTGCCTCTGGAGTGGCTTTGTAGTGGTCTGCTGAGCTGGGACGCGCGGCAGTGATCGAGCTCGCCTCGGTTGTTCTGCGCTCAGAGCTTCGAGAGTTTCGCCTCCAGTGGAACGAACGGAGTTGAGGGCGATGAGTTCGGTAGCAAGGCTCTGGGACCACTGCCAGCGACTGGGAGCTTCTCCATGGCGTCAATGGAACGGAACAGCAACGGATGGCCCACACGTCGGTGACTGATCGAAGGAAACAGGGCGGCTGGGGTGAATTTCTCCTTCACTCACTGATTTTATTGCGCTATCCGATCATGGTAGAAATTCATCAAACTTTTTGACCGAGATCTATGGATAGGTTTTGATGTATGGTAAAATTTTCAGATTAAAATGAGTTACTGAGAATTTACTAATATTCTTTCAATAGTGACCATTTGAATTTCTAGCCTCTGGCTTTGATTTTTATTTGAGATCAAATGAAGACTATATTTTTTCAAATTTTGTTTTTCAAAAGGATTTGATCTCAGAATGATTCTATAAAATTTTCAAGTCAAAATATGGTTCCAATATTTTATGTAAATTCTGACATTAAGATTTTTAGAATTTCAGAGCTTCTGTTTTTGAATTTTTAAAAGTGTTATATCTCATGATCAGTTCCTAGAAGTTTTACCAGAGGTAAATATCACTCTGAGGGTATTATGGGAATTTTCTTGGATTCAGATAATGTTTGGATGATTTCCATTCTTTATTCTATTGGTTGGATTTTCATACAAAGAATAAATCCAAAGAAATCCAAATAAAATTCAATAATGCCAAGAAACTCAGAATTAATAATATTCAAATTTAAATTATTCGTTTTCACTTTATTAAATTTTTGGGATGTTACAGTATATAAGATGAGCCCAGGCCGGCTAGGGAAAACACACCTCAACCAAAAATCATATACCTTTGTTTTCCTGTCAATTAGCTCCTAGTTCTGTAGCTTTGGTCAATAAAGTTGCGTATCGCCGATTATTGATCTTTGTCGTTTACCTTAGGTTCAATTCGCTCTGATTTTGTTGCGCATCGTCTCTTCAGAGTTGATCTGCCTTTACCCTTCTATTTGTCTTGATTGGCTAATCTCTTTTTCATCCTGATCGGCCTTTGGTTGAACGGAGTTACGCCGATCATCGTTCGATATCGGCTTCGAGTAAGTCCACGATTTTTCCTTATCGATTGCAGGGTCAAATCCGTTGGTACACATTGAACCGGGTGTTCGTCTCGTGTGCTGAAGCCAGAAACACTACTTTAAGTTTTTGGCGTCAACAACTAGCCACTGCTCATAGAACTAATTCTGTATGCAAATAAATTATCCTTCTTGGTTTCCGTACCAAAAAGGATGGTCATTACAAATAGGATGATATATTTGTAATAAAAACCTATAAGTGGTAGATTCGGATTTGTCTACGGTGATGAGAGAGAGTTCAAACAAGTTGGAACAAGAGAAGGTTAGATTTTCTTTTTTTTTAAAAAAAGTTTGTTACCACTTACCACGCTAGAAAAGCGCTGCCCACGGCATTGTGGCCGTTTGTTAATCTTGCGTCACCCAGCCACGCGTTGCGTTGTCGGTTTCTGTGCACTCTACGCGTCGCCCCGGGCCAGCTGGGTATCCCAGTCATGTGAGTGACGTGGCGGCTGTTGCCCTCCGGGCCCCACCTCCCAAGAAACGAAGCTTCTCCACTTTGCACACGCACGCAGGAAAGCTTGAGCGCCGTGGCATCCGATCCGAGTCCGCCCGGTCGGCTGCGGAATCGGCTAAAATCAGCTCTAAATTATCAGGTCCCATCGTTTTAGAACATGGAGTGCTAGGTGTTTTGCCGATAATTTCCGGTAGAACGTTTTCCAACGTTTTAACAAGAAATAAACATGCGCTCGCACTGCTGTGAATCGCTCTAGTATTGTGTGTGTTCCCGATCAGAGGTGTACGTCAGTGCGTTTTTACTCGTTTGTTTTCGCTGTCTGGTATATCTCCCTTGACTCAAACCAGACCTTGCATCTGAAATGATCCACAAGATTGAACTAGTTAAGCTGTCGAAACCCTGAAAATGGAGGACGGCCGGGCCATGCGTGATCTGATCAAGAGTTACGTACGACCATGGTTCAAAATTTCGACGAGAAAAAAAATTGCAAAATTTCAAATTGCTACAGTTATTTTAGGTTTTGGCCACCGACGACTATCTAGCCAACATCAGCATAATTCTTAAAGTTTCTATGGAAGCATCGGCTATGGTTACTTTGGCACCGAGCATGCAAGAGAGGCTAAACATTCTTCAACCAAGTAATGCAGTCTGAAGCCGACCTCCTCAGCAACATGTAGTCCTCTCGGGACACCATGGCTGCCGTGGAAGCCGATCTGCCACCACAAGCCATGGATGCACTGGATACAGATATTTATATGAGAGCCCCTGAAAGAGTCAAAATTCTAGATCCTAATACAAGTAATCACAACACGTATAGTGTCAAACTGCAAAGGTCGCTATATAAAATTAAACAGTTAGGGAGAATATGGTACAACCGACCTAGTGAGTTCCTCTTGAAGAAGGGTACTCCAATTATCCTTGTGTGTTTATAAAGAAATCTCAGATTGGATTTTGTATCATCTCAATCAATGTCGGTGATATGAATATCATTGAAACCACAGAGGAAATAAAAGAAGCAATTTCTTACCTTACAACGGAGTTTGAGATGAAAGATTTAGGTAAAATCAAACATTGCCTACGCTTGTAGCTAGAGCATTTCCTAGAAGGAATTTGTATACACCAGTCTACTTATACCAAAAAGGTATTGAAAAAAATCTATATGGATAAATCTCATTCTTTGAAGCCCACCATAGTAGTAAGATCTCTTAAAGCAGATAAAGAACCTTTCAGACGAAGGATGGAAAATAAGAGTCTTAGTACTTGAAGTTCTACACTTAAGCGCCACTAGAGCACTTATGTATTTTGCGAATTGTACATGGCTTGATATTGCATTCGGAGTAAATTTGTTAACTAGACATAATGTAGCTCACACTAGAAGATATTAAGCTAGTGTCAAGACTTTACTTAGATATCTCCAAGGTACACAAGATATTGGATTATTTTATTGGAAGGATCAAGACTTGACCATAGTGGGATATACGGATGTTAGCGATCTGTCCGATCCCTACAGTGCCAGATCTGAGACTGAGTTTGTGTTTCTTTGTAGTGGTACAGTCGTTTCTTAGTAGTTTTTAAGCAGACTTTGTTAGCTATTTCTACCAACCACTTAGATAATAGCTTTATATAAAGTCTCATGTGAGTGTATTTTGGCTGAGACGTGTGGTTAGCCATATCCAAAGATCATATGACGTTAACACAGTCGATACCACCAAAATTATGCATGAAAACAATATTGCTTGTGTTGCACCAATGTAAATGAGTTATATATATAGCAATATCATGAAGCATATTTCCCCTAAACTTTTCTATTCTCAATTACTCTAGAAGTATGGTGAGGAAAAGATTCTGTAAACTAAGTCATGTGAAAATCTTGTAGATTTATTCATTAAGCCTTTGCCAACGACGTCTAGTTTCTAAAGATATGTACTTGGCATTAGAATGAGATGATTTAGAGATATGCAAAGTTCAAGGAGAGTAAATCTATAAACTATGACCTTAGTATAATTACGAAGATACCTCTTTAAATCCAGAGGATTATAAGTTACACCCTTTTTCTCTTGTGAGTTTTCTTAAAATTTCCTCATGTGAAGGTTTTTATTGCGGCAACTAGTGTAACATAATGTGCGAGTGCAATATACTTTTTTTCCATCTCTTTTTTTACTGAGTTTTTTGGAAGGAGTTTTTGATAAAATGTGTGTATTACGTGGTATTCGCCCAAGGGGAAGTGTTTAGATATAGTAGTACTCTTGGTCCTAGTTGTTCAAATGCGTTTAGACTCTATCTCATTGTGGGTGAATCCAAATCTATCTCTTGTTGGCTTCCGCTATAAATATGGCACCCCATGTGTATAAGAGAATCATTCAAATATAGAAACAAGAATTTTCCCTTCATATATCGTGTGCGTTCCCTGTGGTTGTTCTGGCTATTTTTGATCGGCGTATTATGGTTGATCTACGATAGGCGTAATCGTTTTACAACAACAGTAAATGCTTAACTGTGACAATAACATCTCCCCTTATCATTACAGGCCATGTCATTATCATTCGCTTGGCCATTGAGGCTGCCAAGCTACCATCCCCATAATTTTCCATTATCACGTTACTTCTATTATATGATGATTATTTGTCTAACAAGTGAAGTACCCGTATAGTGCAACGAAAACATATTTTTTAACTAAATAATTAAATAATATATTAAAAAAAATAAATTTATAATCTTGAGATGCCACGGAGAGGAAAAAGTGGATAATGACTTGGCTAGAGGGAGCGGATATGAACAGAAAGAAAGATAAACGACTGGTTTCTTTTTTTTTACCTTGTGGCTCATATGTTGACGCCTTACTTTTCTTGAGAGGAGGGGAGGTTCGACGAATGACCGTCACCAATTCCTAGAGATGGCAACGGGTCGGATCAGGTGCGGGTTTTATAATATCCGACCCGACAGAAAACCCGAATTGGAAAACCCGACCTGAATACCCTATCAGGCAAAAAACTATACTTGAATCCGAACCCGGCGGGTAACCGAAATCCGGCGGGTACTTGACGGGTTTGTGTAGTACGGGTGGCAATAGATCGGGTCGGGTGTGGATTTTGCAAAACCCGACCCGACAAGAAACCCGAACAAAAAAACCTAAGCTGAACTCGGTGGGTACCCGGAACCCGACTGGTACCCGATAGGTATGTGCGGTATTTCGGGTACCCGATGGGTACTCGCGGGTGACAATTAGCATCCGAACTCGACCCGAACCCATTTTGGAAACCCGATCCGAAGAACCCACGGGTAAAAATTAGAACTCGAATCCGATCTGATCGGGTGTAAAACCCACAGGTATCCGAATCCGTGAGTTTGATTGCCATCACTAGCTATTCCTATCTATATAATAAGTAAAGATAACAGTAAAGATAAAAAAAACGCTTATTTAGATCATTGCCCCAAATTACCCTCCTGAAACATAAAGGGTATAAACGCAACTTACATCAGCAAGAGTTGTCAACAAAAGCAGATAACGACCAAAAGGCAAGAAAGATCACGGATCCATGGGCCAGGTCTACGAAATAGTAGCGCACATACAGTATACAGACAGGCAGCGGCAACCAAGGAACCAAACCAATCACGTTGCCCCGCCGCTAGACTAGTCCCACGAGGCCACGACTCCCACCTCGACCACTCCCGTGGACTCCCTCCGTCGCTGCTCCCGTACAGTCCACCCATCCCCCGCGCGGCGGTCGCCGGAGCAAAGCAGCAGAGCCGGAAGGTCGTTAGATCCGCCGCCGCCGTCAAGATGAACGACGCCGATGTCGCCAAGCAGATCCAGCAGATGGTGCGGTTCATCCGCCAGGAGGCCGAGGAGAAGTCCAGCGAGATCTCCGTCTCAGCCGAGGAGGTCAGTTCCCTCCCGCTTCCCTCCCATATCGAAGCTTCCAGAACCTTCCCGATCTGCGCCTCTCCTTGCGTTTTAACCGCCCGATCGGTTCGTCGATTCCCCACAACCCCAACGGAGCGGCGCCGGAGGAGGGGGGTGGCGCCCGCAGTGATCCGGAAGCCGCTACGAGCTCCCATCTTGCTTCCGAGCCGCTCGATTGTTCGGCCGCGAGGTTTCGATATTTCGGAACTCGAGATCTGTGGTCGAAGCGACGAAGCTCCCTAGTTCCGAGGTTGATCGAGAGGCGTTCTGGTTCTGGATCGTTGCGGTCATGTCGCTTAGGCTGATCTCGGTGCATGGAATGAATCCAGAAGCTTTCAGATCGCGGGGTTTTTAGCCGTACAAGCTCTTGACTTGGAACTTGAAGTTCTCTGGGTGGTCAATTCACGCCCTTTTTTTTATCTATTCACATGAATTCAGAGGCTTCTGTATGACTGAATTCAGACGGTGATTTTTGATACTGAATTCAGAGGCTTCTATATGGTTCGGGAATAAAAAATTGGAGCTGGGGCTGAATCGGGAACTTGAAGAGGGTGGCGTTTGTGTATTCATTCTTCCTTCCCCCCCCTCCCTCTCCTCTTTTGGATGGTGCTGGAAGCAAAAATGGAGCTTAATCTTGATGGAAAGTGGTTACATGCTTTTATAAAACTACTTACAAAATCCTTGAAGTAACTGATCACCACCCTCCAGTACCTGCCACCTTATAATATGCAGTTCTGCGCTCAACCAACCTCTGGTCCGTGCTTTACACGTAGTATTTGTAAGAACTTCTATTACACGTAGTATTTGTAAGAACTTCTAAGTACATATACCATTAGCCAGCCAGAATCTTTTAAGGTGCCGTTTTGTTTGCCTACATAAATGTAATGGGAAATGGATCTTAAAATACATTGGAGTGGGAGATGGGATGCGATAAATAACAAAGTTGTTTGTTCGCAGGATGAGTTAGTCGTGTACTGTATGTTGGGCAACATACTTTAATAATGGTTGCTATTATTACGCAATTGTTTTATTTGCTCTAGTTTTTTGTTTCTGTGCAACTGAATACATACGATATGCTGACGTAGTTTGACTTATCATCCCTGAGTTTGTATGATTGATTATTGGGTTCGCTAGTAAAGAGTGCAGCAAATTATGTCATCTCGAAAGTGCTATCTTTAGGTCTAGGAAACAGGATTTGTGCGCATTATGAATATTCCTGAGCTGTGAGTGTGCTTTACTCCGTGAAGCAATAGGGCAGCCTTTTATGCCAGTACTTTTGTTTCATCGCATTGAGTTAGTCGCCTCTGGAGATATATTCTTGTTTTGTTTGCTATTTACATCCTTTCCACCCTACCTTTATCAATATTGATCATGTGTATGCATGTGCTTGTTTATTGGCTTTTTGTTTGTTCTGTATTTTCTTTGCTTTGCCAAAAGTTGGTTGCTCATCTCAATTTTTGTCCTTCTTTTTAACTTATTTGTATAAAAACTTTGCAGGAGTTTAACATTGAGAAGCTGCAACTTGTTGAAGCTGAGAAAAAGAAGATCAGGCAAGAATATGAGCGGAAAGAGAAGCAGGTTGAAGTTCGGAAGAAAATGTGAGGCTTTATTTCTCTTAATAATCTCTTTTCCTATGGTCATTGTGGAATATGATGCTATTAACTGCATTTAATGTTGAGAATTTTGAATTTTTCACAACATATGCTACACTACAATACTACATTGATATCACAATATGTTAGAGATGGAGCTGGGCTGCATACTAGAGCAACAATTTATCAGTGCCTGCTAACTAATGTGGTGAAAGATAACAGCAAACTGCATTTGCCTTGCAGTTACATCAGCGGTAGTCACTGGTTGACTTCATGAAAGTTGTTGTACTTTATGGGTCTATAGCTAAGCTTAACCAAACTGTAATGCTACTACATAGCTTCACTGCAGTAAACTTTACAGGTAAGTTGATTTGAAGGTTTATCTTAAAGAAAAAGCTGTGTGAACAGCAGCTTGCATATGATTGAGTGTTGAATAGGAGATATTATATAATTGACAAGCTGGATGTAGTATAAACTTCAAACTAGAATATGTAAAAGTCATATGTTAAAAGTAAGGATGAAAAGAAAGCTATTCTTCACAGCAAGGTAAAGTATAAAGCAACACGTGAAAAGTAACAGAATGTACTGCTGAAAAAATGTCACCTTAGCAGCATATTACATATAAATGAGATGTAATGCTGATTGTTCGTTATTAGAGGTTCTCTTTTTGTAATTGTACACAACATTAGATAAGTGTATGATTCACAGAAACCATCTGCTTCAATATTTTGGAATTTATCCCTTTGTTACCTGACAAAGTACTATTTTCTCTTTATCAGTGAGTACTCCATGCAGCTGAATGCTTCTCGCATCAAAGTGCTTCAAGCTCAGGATGATTTAGTTAATTCAATGAAAGAGGATGCCATGAAGGAACTCCTGCGTGTCAGCCACAACCACCATGAATACAAGAACCTTATAAAAGAACTCATTGTTCAGGTTTGTTTGAATATACCATCCACAAACCTTCTTCCTCTGTTCCTTTTAGTAATTCTTGATTCCAGGGGGGACATCTAAAGTTAATTCAATATACAAAAATGCATTAATGAATACCAAGGTGCTCTATATCACACCCCTATGTTCATCAACTGGGCACTTGCTGCTTAGTGGCATAAGTTCTCTGAACCTTAGTTAATCTGAAGTGTGCACAAGCACAAAAGAAATGGGTGTCATTAAGTGAAAATGGGAATATGGTGCAAATTCCATTTTTCACCTAACTTAAAATTTCCTAAATATTCCCCAAAAAAATAGCAGATGTAGGGCAGAGTATGTTGTATATCTCTGCAAAAGTTCAAGATACAAAAAAAAGACAACACTTCCTGGAATAGGGCCAAAACAGTAAAACACTATTTCAGCAAGTTTGTCCATATCGTATCTCGCGAATGCGGTTGAGTTTAATCTTGAAATTTTGCAGATACATACAACATAACCTCTCCAACGTTTGGTAACTTTTGGATTTTTTTTTTGAAACTTCTAAGTTAGGTGAAAATGAAATTTGCACGAGATTAGTATTTTCACCTAATATTTCTCTCAACTCAGAAGTGTAATCATGGTATTTTCAATTATAATTGCACTCTTGTTTTTTTTGGGGGAACTCAATGTGAATTTGATTCATAGAATCAAGTAAGCAATGTGCCATTCTGATACCATCTCCTTATTTCTTTCTACTGTTGTAAAAAAATAATTAGTCCTATTGCCTCAAAATGCAGGGCTTGCTTCGGTTGAAAGAGCCAGCTGTACTGCTCCGCTGCCGCAAAGAAGACCACCATCATGTGGAATCAGTACTGCACTCAGCCAAGCATGAATATGCATCAAAAGCAAATGTCCATGAGCCAGAGATACTTGTTGACCACAATGTGTACCTGCCACCTGCTCCGAGCCATCATGATACTCATGCCCAATTTTGGTAAATGCATATTGTATTACAAGTTATTTCTTGGTAGTATTTTTTTCTTGGTTTCTATATTTATATTTAGCATCAATACAAATCGTTATAGCAGATATATAAGCACCCACCTTTTGGAGTAGCATAAAACTAACCCTATCTCCGGTAATGCTAGTGGGTTGCTTGCTGCTGTTTTGTCATGAAACCCTTCTATGTGTGTGGGAAGAACATTCCAGCTCGCATACATGTCAGGTATCATGATCACATTAGCATCTATGCTTCTGTCGCATCAAACCAGTGTTATCCTAGGCGCTAGGTGGGCGGCGGCATGCCATCTAGCGCCTAGGCCGACTAGGCGCCGCCTAGGCACCCGAACTGCAACAGCCAGCAGAGCAGCATTGCAAGCAGCCAGCAGTTACAGCAGCACATAGCAGCAGCCAGCAGCATGCAGCAGCTGTGCAGCACATAGCAGCAAAAGCAGATAGCTGCAGCACATACTAACATCACAATATCACATTCTCAATAACATCACATAGATTTAGTTCATACTAAGAATCAGGTGGTTAGTTCAGCAGCACTTCACCAGCAGCAAACAGCAGCAGCAAGCACTAGCGGGGCAGGCAGCAGCAACCAGCAGCCGCATTTCTAACCACAGAGGCACAAGCACATCCATATTCCACAGCAGAGCGATCAAGGGGTTACCTGGAGGCTAGAGCAGTAGCAGAGGATGTTGATGTTTGAATCCGGGGCGGGGAGGCTGGTTCCGACGGCGGAGAGGATTCTGGCGGCGGGGAGGTTGAATCGAGCCGGGGCCAACGGCGGAGAGGAGGATTTCGGTCGGTGGCAATGTCTCTTTGGTCGGCGGTGACCGACGAGGTGGTGATGCGGTGACCGGCGTGGCGGCGACGCGGGGCAGGGGCGAGGCGGCAACACGGCTTTCAGTCGGCAGTCGGCTTCCAACCCTAAGCGCCTCCAGACTCTAGTCTCCAGTTGGCAGTCGCACCTTTTCTACCCCCGACTCCCCGCCCAGGATGCCGCCTACCTCCAGTCGGCCACCTAAGCGTCGACTCGTCGCCTAGCTCACTGCCGCGCCTAGCTCCGCCTGGCCGCGTAGAACCCGCCTTGCACCTATGTAGACGCTCCGCCGCCGAGGCGACCGATTGCATGCGAATCGCGGCAGATGGCAGCTGCCGAGCACCTAGGCGGCGCCTAGGCGAACACTGCATCAAACTAAAGTAATCCATCTTTTGTGCTGTTTGGTGCTTCTGGGGTGATTTCCATATGTGCTTCTAGCTTTTTCAATTTCAGTATCCACTTGTGATCTGGACTGCAGCTACCATTCCAAGCCCATAGTCTTCTTTCAGTGATTTCATGCTAATTATTGACCTTAATCCTGGTCATAACTCTGCTGTTAATGCTAAAAATATGTTTATGCAGTTCTGGAGGTGTTGTGCTGGCTTCTCGAGATGGAAAGATTGTGTGCGAGAATACACTTGATGCAAGGCTGGAAGTTGTCTTCCGCAAGAAATTGCCAGAGGTGCCTTAATTTAGTTCATTTTTGTTCCACCAAGCCCTAAGTTTGCATGTTGCAGCATTTCTTTTAAGAAAGAAAACCATAATGAGCTTCCAATGCTCTGCATTTCCATCACTAGGGTTAGCCTCATATGTGCCAGCATTTCGAGTTGACCTTGGAGATGGAAACATTGTAAATGTTTTAGCATTTCATTAGGATTGCTTACTACAATGGCTTCTCAATTTCTATTATTGCTGTTTAAGCATGCCATCATTATTTAGTTTGTTGTAATGAGTCCTGATGGCCCATCATAATCGTGGTGGTCTTCCCCCACTCTGTTAGGGGGATTCTTATTTCAGAGGCTACAACACATCACATATAGCATCATATTCTGCTTTACATAGAAAATGGTTACACCTTAACGTGTTTAATATCCTCATTTCCTTGCAGATCCGGAAGCTTCTTTTTGGTCAGGTTCCGGCCTAATCCACACTTGCAATTCAGTGATGGTACAGCTGCTTCTATGTAATGGCTGCTGGTTTGACCCTGCAGCTGTAAGGAATTCTGCCAGTTTTTGCCAAATTGATTGTTTAAAGTATTCATCCTCTATGTAAACACTACCTATTTGTTCATTATTATCGCTGAGCACCAACTGTTTGCGCGCTGTTAGCTGTAAGGAATAATAATAAAGTACCGTCAAGACTTCCATTGTGATGCTGGACATTGTAGAATCGATTAGGCTGATGAACTGTGTCTGGCTTGCCTATCTGCATTCATTTACTGTCAGACTATGGCTTCTTTCGAGAACCACAACGTGAAAATTATCGATTCGTTTGCACTTGCTGTGTAATGCTGCCGTATTGCCGGACTCCGCCTACCTCGATTCCACGTCGTTGCCGTTCAGTTGCGAAGAGCCGAAGACCGTGCAAGAGAATGCTCGTCGCTGATGCTGCCATACTGCTTGCTAGGGCAGATTATTGCATCCTGGCTTACGGCGCAATCCTGCATTTTCTTCAGAACATTGTTTGCATCATGTTTGGAGGACGTACACCAAAAGTTGAGATGCGCCAAAATGTCATACTGATATCTAACCTGTGCTTGTTCTTACGAAAAAATGCTCAAAGAATGGCACTTAAAAGTGTCCGCTCCCATTAGCGCATAAATTAAACCGCTAGTCTGCATTATAGACAAGGTTTCCAGCGCTTTTCAGATTACTGGTGATCAACAGTTGTCCAGAGTTGCAACCAATCAATGGGACTGATGTACACATAGAAGCAGGGCTTGACGAGTAGGGACTAGGGAGCATATCGACGTTGCAAATATTGCATCTAAAAATAAGAACGAGATACACAAATTTTATATACAAATTTCTTTCTAGAAAAATTACGGATACAAAGGAGTTGTTTACGATAAGACTATTTTTTACCTTTTTTGCCTCTCTATCCTATGGATTGCAGATATATATTTAAAGGTGTATATAAAAGACTCTGTGTAGGAGCAAAAGCTCCGAGTCACTTTGAGATGAATTCCTTCCGTAGGCAAAATAAAACGCGATTATCTTAGAAACAGATTAGCATGAACACTTTGTGTGTTAAAAGTCCAAAGGATTAGTGAGTGATACCAACTAAGTCTGAGCAAAGCCAAAACTAAATGGTAGGAACTGGCTAACTTTAATGTTACCTTGAGAAATGATACATAGAACATATGACCCACTCAGCCGAATGGCTTCTTTGCAAGTGTAAAAAATTGTTATATACTCAGTTTTTGTAGTAGATAAAATTACGGTAGCTTGCAAATATGCCTTCCAACTAATGGTACATCCTCTAACAATGAATATATAGCCAGTAAGAGATTAGTTCTTATCTAAAACTTTAGTAAATTTTGAATCCACATAGCCAACGAGGCCATCTCTAGTTTTCCAAAACTATAAACAAGCATTAGAATTGCCTCACCAATATCTAAAAATCCATTGAACTGCTTTCCAATGCTCTTTTCTAGGATTTGCCATGTATCTACTGGTAGCACTCAATGGATGGGATAAGTTAGGACGAGAACATGCAATGTCATACATAAGTGAACTAATTGCACTGTCATATGGAACTCTAGATGTGTACTCAATTTTATCATCTGATTGTTGATATGATGCTGAAGAAATTCTGAAATGAGTGACTAATGGAGTACTCATCGGTTTTGCCATATGCATGCTGAAACAACAAAGAACGTTATCAATATGCCATTTCTGACTTAGGTATAATTTTCAAAACCGTCTCTTTGGTAATTTTTATATCAAGAATTTTCTTTATTGCACCAAAGATTCTTTATCTCAAATTCACTGTTCAATTCAGCCTTCAATTTTGAAATTTCTGCATTGTCTATTATAGCAATTAGCATATCATCAATATATATGAGCAGGTAAATAGGTGAACTATCAGCGGTCTTCAAACAAACACAATTATCATAATCGGATCTTTTGAAATCTTGAGAGATCATAAAAGAGTTAAATCTCTTGTACCACTATTTGCGTGATTGTTTCAAACCATAAAATGATTTCTTTAACTTCTAAGCAAAATTCTCATTTCCTGAAAAGAAAAAACCTTATGGCTATTCCATATAAATGTCTTCTTTAGCTTTCCATTTGAGAACACAGTTTTCAAGTCAATTGCTTAAGCTCATAATCATGCCTAGCCATAATGTTGAGTAAAGTACGAATATAATTATAGTTCACAATTAGGGAAAAGCCATATGTGATATCGATACCTCGAATTTGGTTGTATCCTTTAGCAATAAGCTTTGTCTTGTATCTAATCTCTTCGATTGATGAAATGCCTTCTTTCTTCTTGAAGATCCATTTGCAGCGAATAGACTTCTTCTCAATTGGGAACTTGATCAGCTTCCAAGTACCATTCTTCTCAAGAGATTGCATCTCATCATTCATAGGGGCTATCCATCTTTCTGAATTACTAAAAGAAATAGCTTTTCAATAAGTTGAATGTTTTGTAGCATCTTCAATTTATTATGCCATATTCAAATAATAAGGCATAACGTTGGCTTTTTCAATTAATCTCTTAGGAGCTTCAATATTATTTTTAGGTACATCGGCTACAATGGAACATTGTGGCGGCTGCACAATAATAGGAACATCATATATGTTTCCTTTTTTGCTTTCTAGTGTAGATCATGAATTAATAACATGCTCCATCTGCATGCTTGATTTTCGTAGCTTCTCAATTGGAACATCACTATATGATTTATCATGAAACATAGCAGATTCATCAAAGGTAATATTTATGCTACAAACCACATTTCTTATTTCTGGATTCCACAATTTATTAATAAACTTGAATTGCATGCTTCTAAGGATTTAATTTGCTCATATGAGGGCTGTAGGAAACTAAAACTTGACAATTAAGCTTTAAATATCAAGTGTGATGAACTTGCTAAGGACTTACTAGCTAAGTCACAAAAAGTTGCTTGTGATGCGATGAGATTGAGAGAGACTTGGATAAAATCCAAATCGAGCTTAAGAAGAAGCTACAGGCCCAGACTCTTAAGATTAGGAATGCCCCACGCGTATCTTGTGAGGCCCTCAAGATTGAGGCAGTAGTGATTAGAGAGAAAAATGCACATGTTAGTCATTCTTTCTTGTCTGGCTCTTTTTAATCTTCTTCCCCCTATCCTTCGTGTGTCTCTCTTCCAAGAGTGTGAGTACCTCATGAGCTCTCTTAAGAAGTTTGTAGGAGTCAAGAAGAAGCTCAATCTCATCCTAGACAAGTCCAATATTAGTAGATTCAATCAAGGTCTAGGATTTTACTACTTAAAGCACGCTCTAGCACATCTTCCCACTGTTGTGTGTGGCTCCAAGAGTGAAGAGATCATGGTAGCTCTCTGGGTGAGCACCACTATGTTTAGATCTGCTAGAGTTGTCTATGAAATCTCTGACCAGAAGGTTGCTCCTCCTGTTGCTTTTACCTCTAGCAAAGTGAAGTATACATGCACCTTTTGTCAGAAGGATGGACATCTAACGGATTTCTACTTTAGGCATGCCAAGATCACAAGGCACGAGTGTGTTCATGACCAACCTTAGGGATATTCAGGGTCATACCCAGACTCTAAGTGCCCCAAAGGCACACACTATCTCTAGACAGGTTAGAGAGTCAATTTTTTTTTGGACAGCATTCGTGACTTAATTTTCATATTGTTCAGTTGAGTTTTTATCTTGGAGCTACTCGTGGTCAGTCTTTTCATCGTCCTTTTGATATTTCTCATTATTTTCATCGAGGTAGGTATTAACTATGTGAGGTGTTTCCTAGTAGGAAATTTGTGCAACTTCACTGGGATGGTCCAACCTTTACACAATGGTGGGCCAACCCAGCTCTAGCTCCTAGATCTTGTGCTGGCGTTGCTTCTGGATTTGTGAGAGTTGAGCATTAGAGAGGCACTTGAGTCCAGTCTTTTGTTCTTGTGGCTAGCACTTCGGCACGTCATGTGATTCAATATTTTGGATTCTCAGGTTTGCAATTGTTTGTCCCAATACCGAGTGCCCTGTCTCTTTTGCGTTGATTCAAGTTTGTAGGATGGGGAAGGGAGAGGTATGGATCGTTGACTCCAGTTGTTCTCATCATATGACTAGAGATTCTCGTTAGTTCTCTTCCCTAGTTCAAGCTCTCGATGATGAGTTAATCACTTTTGGGGATATTTCGTTAGGTAGAGTCATCGTTTAAGGTGCCATTTGCATTAATGACAATTTTATTCTTAAGGACGTTGCCTTAGTGAGTATGCTACAATACAATTTTCTTTCTGTCTCTTAGCTTATCAATGACGGTTTAGAGATAAGCTTTAAATAATGCATGTAGAATACTCTATTGTTCTAGGGCTTAGTTTGTGGGATTTCTAGATTTGAGAGTCTTCTATGCTAATTTTTCTGCTTCTTTTGGCGACTATCTTCGTTGTTTGATTGCTTCTGAGTCCCTTGATCTCTTTTTCTGGCATAGGAGACTTGGTCACATTGGTTTTGATCATTAGACCTGAATTAGTAGCCATGATCTCATTCGTGATTTGCCCAAATTCAAGATGGTCAAAGATTTAGTTTGCTCTCCTTGCCGATTTGGCAAGATGCTTATTGTTGTTGTGATGACTGATGCACCAGGATGGCTACGGACACTATTGGTTCAGCTAGAGTTTAGTCACCAGGTGGAAAGTGGTATATTCTTGTTATTGCCGATAATTTTTTAAGGTATTCTTGGGTATTTTTTATAGCCTCGAAGGATGAGTCTTTTACCCATTTAAGGGGTTTGGTCCGTAGGTTGTTTGTTGAGCCTGCTGCAGCCATACGAGCTATACGTAGTGACAATGGCATAAAGTTCAAGAACTCCTACTTTGAGAGCTTCTATAAGGAGTTAGGCTTAGACCTTCAATCCTCCCCTCCACACGTCTTTCAGCAAAATGGCATAATGGAAAAGAAGAACAAGATCTTGGTCAAGATAGCCAAGATGGTGCTAGATGAATACAATACTCCTAGGAAGTTTTAGACTGAGGCTAGAGCTACTACTTGTCATGTGTCTAATCGAGTATTCTTGAGAGTACATTTGCACCACACTTCTTATAAGTTGAGATATGGGTGAAAGCCCAAATTTATCATTTTCGTGTGTTTGGTTGCAGGTGTTTCATTTTGAAGTCTAAGAATCTAGATAAGTTTGAATCTTATTCTTCTGATGGCATCTTTCTAGGTTACTCAACTTTTTCTCATAGCTATAGAGCCTAGAGTTGTGAGGAGAATAGGATTATAGAGACATGTGAGATGACCTTTGATGAGGCTAGTCCAAGAGCTAGACCCGACATATTAGACTCTTCTTCCCTCTCTAATACCATCTTTTTAGAGGATGAGGATGGTGGAGATAATGGTGTTCCATCTGATCCAGTCCCCTCTACAACTAAGGTGCCTCTTATTTCTATGTCTACACCTTAGAGAGACTAGCCCTTACCTTTAGACATTTCTGTAGCTAGTGGCTCAAATCCTCCCTCATCTGTTCATGAGGCAAAGGCCACTTCTGCTTCTAGACCTCCTCACCAAATTTAGCAGTGTCATCCATCCGATCAAATGATTGATGATTTATTTGAGCGTGTCACATGCTTAAAGTCAGCCCTATCTCTCTTCTGTCTTCACTCTACGTTTGTTACCATCTTTGAGCCGAATGCAGTTGTCCTCTTTTGATTATTGTCTGTTTTACTTTATTTGCCTATGCACTGCTTTGTTGGTTCGATTGACTAAATACTTGCTGTCGAAACTGGTATTATGCTGAATTCTTCTCATAAGAAAAGTGAAATTGACTAAAGAATACCTTAAACTGCATGATTAGGAAGGTAAGAGTTCAAGGCCTTCTTTACATAGTTAATTGTTTAGTTCAAATGAGATACACTTGACCCACATGTAGATGAGGTAAGAGCTAGGCCTTGTTTGGTAGAGCTCCAGATCTCAGCTTCATCTTAGATCTGAAAATTGTAAGCTAGACTAAAGAATACCTAAACTGCATGATTAGGAAGGTAAGAGTTCAAGGCCTTCTTTACATAGTTAATTGTTTAGTTCAAATGAGATAAACTTGACCCACGTGTAGATGAGGTAAGAGCTAGGCCTTGTTTGGTAGAGCTCCAGATCTCAGCTTCATCTTAGATCTGAAAATTGTAAGCTAAAATAAAATGAATTAATTTTATATTTTTAGTCTAAATTGTAAATAATATGACCCACCTAAACACTCTTAATATACTCACAGCTCCAGCTCTACAAATTTAGTGAAACTAGAAATACCCAACTCCATTAGATCGACGGATCTAGTGGAGCTAGAGCTGTACCAAACACAGCCCTAGTCTCTAGCATTCCTACACCAAGTGCCTGAGAGCACTATCAATCAACTATACATTAATTTGGGATTAGTATTATATTCTTGCTCTTATTCTCACAATTTGTACAACCATCTAGGAATTAATTTTTGTGTTTGTTCTATTTCAATTTCAAGTATTGGATGGTTACCTAGTTCCTTTAAAAGGCTTCTCTTAACCTTGTATGTACAAAATAACTCTTAGCTTACCTTCTCTTAACTTTGCTTCTCTTAACGTTGTATATGCAAAACAACTCTTAACTTACCTTCTCTTAAATTTGCTTCTCTTAGCTTACCTTCTCTTAACCTTGCATCAAACAATTACAACTGTACTAAACAACACTTAAATTTACTTTCTTTCCTTTTCTATGACCCTCTATGAGCTGTTGATTTACCAACTTGCCTCTTCTATGATCTTCATTACAAGGTGGTGCCACCTTATTCCTCATCGCCAAATGGATCTGATGAGGCATCCAACATTGGAAAACAAAGGTGTTGTCTAAGAGGGCTTAGTAAAAGACCCCAAAGCTGATATACCACCACAGGATGGGGTCACTAACACACCTCCTAAGTCCGCGGCAGCATTCGAGATGTTGTGCGAGATCGTTGAGTGTGAAAGGGTCTCTATCACGTATCCATTATGGAAAACGCTAACAGATGAGGAGCGCGACAGCCTAGTGACAAAAATTTTCACGTCGTTCGAGCTCCCACATGATGCTATGCACATACTGTGACGGTATGCGTTGCTAGTGGCAAGAACGACGTGGAAGAACTTCAAGAGCATCCTTGTCACTAATTACGTGAATAAGGAAATGACTCAGTTTCAGAAGTATGGGTTCATCACTGAAGTCGTGTGGGAACGATTTATTGAGATAAAGACGATGGAAGAGTTCGTGCGTCAAAGTGCGGCACACAACACTGTCCAGTCAAAAAACACCACCCGCACATACTCAACTCCACTAGTTACGCAAGCAAGATGGTGCAATGCACGAGGGAGGACGATGAGGCAATCCAGAAAGAGGTTGTGCTACCATTTGCCTCGGTCATGGACCCGCGCACCCGAAACCGGGTAAGAGTGAGGTCATGTCCCACGTTTTTAGGCAACGTGTCCTTTGCTAACCCTACAGACGAGGAAGTGTCCCAACACCTGGTAGCGTTGAGCACAAAATCTTCCCAAGGCACCTTCACTTCAGACACAGGAGAAAGATATACTCTCCAAGGCCTTGGGAAACAAGGAGCACCCGAGTTGCACCTGAGGTCTAGGTGTTTTTGTTTCCTGGAAAATGGGATTTCCACAAGACTCTGACATGTACCAGAGTAGGAAGAGAAGTAAAGCTGAGCGCGAGAAACATCTAGTAGCCCTAATTGAGGAAAGGGTTAAGGAAAGGCTGAGAGCGCAATTCAAAGGTTAGCTAAGAAACTTATAGAAAAGGATGGAGCAAAGGGTGGCTATGGAGAGGCAAGCACGAAATGTGCAAACCCCATAAACACAAATGCAATTTAATCCAACTAAACGTCGAAGCAGCTGCGCGTCCACCCCAGAGACAAACTTCGACAATTCTAGATTTTCTCCTGATGACACCCGGGTAATATACATGTCTCCAATCCTTCTTAGATAGACCTATTTAATGTGTTAGCTAATTGTATACCCTTATGTAGGTGGCCATGCCATGCAATCTCCAAGTGAGGCTTGCCAACGGCTCCATTCCCTTGCAGGTTGCTTGGGGCGTGCATTTCCATCCGGTCTTGGGTCGATGGTGCACAGTTGCACGGTAGTTCTGGGCTACACGATGGTCCAGGTCGACAGTGTACACAAAATTTGCAATGCCGTCATGCTGGAGATGCCCCAAATGACGAGATTGTTACACTAAGGGATGCCATTGGCATATTCATCCAATAGTCCAAGAAGGACATTTTCTTCGACGTTCACCCTGCAGCACCGAAGCTACAAGTACTACCAGATAGGAATGAAAATGGAAATAGAATTTCCGACTGTTCTAGAGAAAATGGAAACGAAAGCCCTTTTTGAGAAACGGAAACGGAAAATGTTGGTACGGAAATGGAAACAATTTTTTTTTGTCGGAAATGGAAATAGGAGAGCCATTTCCATTGGAAACGGAATCGGAATAAAAAATTCCGTACAAGTGAAACTGGAAATTCCATCAGAAACTTGTCCCAAAAAGGAGAATAGAGAATTTACATTTATTTTCGAATTAAAATAATTTTAGAAATACAAATGGCTTTATAAAAAATATCAAATAGAGTTCGAAAATTCCAAAAAAAAAACTCAAAAATACTTTGGAACATTTTGAACCTAGAAAAATTATTTCTAGCATAATTTTAGCTTCATTTTTCATGAATAAATTAAATATATAAATTTAAAAATAGCAAAATGGCATTTATAAACTCCAGAAAATCCAGGATAAATCTCATAAAATCATAAATGAACATTGAATAATAATATGCAAATTTTAGGGCATTACATCTTTATTGTTAGAGAAGCAAGAGGATGTCGATGATAATGATATGAAGGAGGACATGATGGTCTGATCTGAGGGACAAATAGCGAGCCTTAAACCGACAAACTTAAGAAAAAAAACTTCCTAATAATACCAGTGAACATAACATTGTTCTTGTATTCACCTTTGAGGTGGAATGAGTTACATTGTTTTTGCTGTCATGTATATTATGATCTTGTACTACATTCATGTGGAATTTTTCACTTTCGTTTCTGTATCCGCTCTACTCCATTCCACACCCGTTTCCATCACTATTCGTTTCCTTATCCGTTTTTGAGGTTTCCAGTTTTGTTTGTTACCGGTAAAAGATGTGAAAACGGAAATGGAACAACCATTTACCAACTGTTTCCATTCCGTTTTCATCTCTACTACTAGAGCCACGTGATGCGTTGGAGCTACTAGCACTATCGGAGACATGTGCTCCACCGAAGAAGCCCACCAAATTGGCTACAATGCCCGTCAGGCACTTGCCGTTACTGTAGTTCAAGTCCAATCATCTCCCGTGAAGACAACATTTGCTAGACATCGAGGCGGCGATCAGGGAAAATCGAAAGGGATGACCACGTCAGCCCATGACTTTCTGTTTGCCCCGTTGGGATGCCAATTCGAGCTGGGACAGCCGTTCGTACCGAAAGAGCTCTAGGAGACACTTTCATTAGCCTACATTAGATTGTAAGATTGGTGTATGGAACAACCAACAAGCCGGTGGCATAACGGGCATTGAGTATCTCAGTCAGCTTCAAGGAGGAGCATTTCTTACACCGATTTTTTTGATTACTTCTTCGTGGTCGGCTTCAACGACTTGTTCGATCTTTACAACCTCAATGCTCTTGACGCCTAACTCATGAGATGCTAGACATTGTAAGTCTGTGAAATCACAATCTACATTCATGTCGTACCAATAAACATCATACATATATGATCTTTGATTTTGTATATATAGATACATGATCATGGAACCAAAAGCAATGGAAGAACCGATGGGTTTCCTCGTCCACACATGGTATCCAAGCAAATCATGGACGAAAATTTAGATGTCGTCCACGAGTAAATGGAAAAAGTATTGCTGGCTCAATGGGAAAAAATTCATACTTTTACCACACAACCCGGGGTAAGTGCTTCGCCTAGTTACTATACTTGTTGATTTGTACTATGTAACGCAGCTTGAATTAGGTTGAATGACCATGGCGACATACCTGTGTATATTTTACTGGGTTTTACATGTAATTATACCAAGACAAAACCATTTAATTTACCTTGATTCCAAAAAAGGCGTTACCCACGACTTGGCACTTATCAAAAATTTACTCGATCATCGTTCGGTGTCTACAGAGCTCGTAGAGGGCCACACAGGAAGGACCCAACGAAGCTGAAGCATATTTATAAGTTTTCGGTATCCACTAGTACGTAATAATTCTTCACACTCCATAATAATACCTTCAAAACTAATTAACCTATTATATTTTAGCAGTGCAACTAACAGCCATAGGAAACTAACTTATATGGATTCTACGTTTGTTACAACATTCAACTCCTAATTGGTTTAAAGAAGACCAATGTCATAAAGGTTTGTCAATCTTATAATAATTGTTTCTACTTATTAATTTATATACATTAAGACTGTACTCTTCCCATCGTCAGACTTGGAAATGCATTGAATCTGCGTTAGAACAGGCTGACGTGCTAGGTATTCAATGAAAACTCTATGCCTTCTTGATACGTAAGGTCATAAATCCAAAAGGTGAATGCTACTCAAGCATCACCTAATGAGTTGTTAATTTATTTGTTACCATTTCAATTAATTTGTGAACCTTGTGCTGTGAATTTGTGAGTTGTAGTTCTGAATTCAATTGGTTTTTATACATGTGAGTTGATTTCTAAAATGGATACGTTGTACGTTGTAATGTGCGATCGGAGTTTATTTCTAAAATGAATGCGTTGTATGTTGTAATACGTGATCCGAGTTCATTTCTGAAATTTATGTCATAACAATATGCTCGTGATGCTATGTAATGTCTTTTGTTTCAGATGATATATGTAGCATTTTCTAAGGCTAGTCAATAAATGAAAAATACTAAATAATGAAAATTCAACATCAATAACGGTTCTAAAGAAGAACTATCTATGATCTAGGTTGTGATGACTTTTTTCCCTATGATGGCCCTTATAGTCATCACTGACAGTTTCATACAGACGGTTAACAAAACCGTTTGTGATGTAGTTTGTGAACCGTTTGTGATAGGTCTATGCGTAGTAGTGAATCTTTCTAAAGTTTGGCCACCAATATCTTTAAAACTATATAAGACCGTCTGAGATGGGAAATATTTTCCGACTTATGTAAGAATTGAATTCCAAACGGGATCATAGATTGGCTATACGAAAGCAATGTCCTTAGAATTATCGTTGATGAGGCTTTCATGATATAATAGTTTACAATATATTTTTAAAATATAGAAGTAACAGTAGACCATGAAAAATAAAAATAATATGAAGTAAATAAAGATCGAAGGAGGACCGAGCAACTGTTATGCACTTATGCGGTACACGTGACACTGACGTGCGGTCTGCAGTTGCAGCCTGAACGAAGGGATATATCTGGGGCCGGCTAGCTGCTGGCCATGACAAAGAACACAGGAATACCCCACTTGCGCGCGCGGGAGCGAATCTGCCCACCACCGCTCTCGTGCTTGTACGCATGCCATGTCACGAACAACTTTTTTTAATCGCTCCTCTGCATTTTTCCTAGCATCATTTGGCCCACTTGGCCGAGAGCCAGGAGGACAGATCACACATAGTACAATCTAGTTTTAAGCTATCTCAGCTTTCCGTCTCCTCGGGAACGGAAAGCAGACGAAGTGGTGGAAGGAAGAGGGATTCCCGAGTCCCGACGAGACGAGAGGCATCAAACAGAACGGCATGGAGAGGGAATAAACAAGGGGGCAGCATAGGAAAAGACCACCATTCGCCCTCGTGGAGACCAAACCCTGCTCCGACTCGCGCTGTTGTGTTGTGCCCGCCCTGCCGCCTCCCTCCGCGCCGCGCGAGATTCTCCTTCGTCTCCCCCTCTGGCCGCTCCCTGCTCGGCTGCCGTCGGGATTGGCGCGGCAACGGCCGCACCCGGCGTGTGTTACAGAACCGGCCGTGCACACCAGCCGATTCTTGACACCTGTCACGGCTCTCCCCAACTCCCTCTCTGGTTTTCCTTCAGCCGGGAAGCTGGAAAGTAACTAAGATTTACCAAAACTGTTGACTTACCATGTCATACAAGGTAGGATAAAAATCACGATACGATTAATAATTGGATCAAATCAGTTTATTTATTTTCTTAGTTAAGCTTTTCAAATTTAGTTGTTGACTAATTTGTTAGAAAGTTAATTAGGTGCCCCGCTCATTATAAAAAGGTATATATCCTATGAGTTTGAAAATAACATAAAAATAAAAAACATAGAAATGAAGAAAAAGGATAAAAATACGTTAAGTTGTGGCATTGTCGAAAAAATAGCTCTCTATGTGCTATTGTGTTCTTCCTTGTGTTCAGGTGCTGTATTTATGATCCAGAGCTAAAACCAACATGGGGCAGCATTACACGATACACAAATGCTGGGCTTGATGGCCTTTTCGTAATTGTCGACGATCGGGATCGCCTCGACCGCAAAAGTGAAGAGGGGTGTTAGTGTGTAAGGACCCACTCGAGCTTGCTCACCGGAGGTTCGCTTGCGCCAGAGAGGTCGGAGGAAGACGACAGAGGGCGTGACACAACGAAGTTATATCGGTTCGAGCCCTCGAAGTGTAATAGCTCTACGCCCGCCTTCTCCGGAGGCGAGGAATCCACTAATTGTGCGCATAAAGAGATGATTACAACCGAGCCCGAGTGCTCTGCTTGTGTTTTCCCGGTCTATTGCTCATGAGTCTCCGCCGAGGTAATGGTTTCACTCAAAGTCGCCTTGGCGCGGTGACTCTCGTTATGTGGGTGTACAAAGCAAGGTTTACAGCTCAAAGAAGTGCAGTGATTCTAGCTCGAGCTACCAGAGCGCCTGTGTTGAGTGTCCGCTTCGTTGTCCTTGAGCTCATGCATCCTTGGTCTTTATATCCCTTCAGACGAATCTGCCGGGAGAAACTCGCGGATCGTGGCTTTTAATGCGATCAAGACAGCCAGAATCGCCCGGCTTGCCGTGCACTCCGAGTCATCCCCACGACCCGCTTCTTCCAAGAATCGCAAGTCAATCGCTAGATCCGAGATCCTCGGGCGACCAGGATCAACGAGACCCCGCCGAGCTCGAGGTCGGCGAGGTCGAGCTCGGGCGACCGAGCTTAGCATACCGGCCGAGGTCGAGCGCCTAAGGCACACCTGTGTCGTGGTCGGGCCTTCCGAGTTGGGGAATCTGCTCGACCGCACGCCGGCCGGCCAAGGAGTACCCACCCTCGTCGGCTAGTTCTCGAGGCTCTAGGCCTGAGGGAGCCCTCATGACGACCTTGAGCCCAAAAATGCAAAAATCCTTCAGAGGTCTTGTCTCCTTGGTCGAGGCTCGGCGAGACCGCGAGGCTAGTCTTTTGGCCCCGACACCGGCGACCTTCGGACTCCTCGATGTTGGTGCGGCATCGACGGTTGAGGGCACTGGCGGTGTCTCGTCCCAACCCCACGCGCCTCAAATCGCGCTTGGTACGCTTTTTGAGGCGCCAAGGGCCGGATTTTCACCGAAGTTGCGGTTTATAAACCCAACAAGACTCCCGCCGAAAAAGGCTTCACTTTGCGCCATTCGCTTAGCTTTATAGTCTTTTCTTCATCGCAGACCTTGAGCCCCGAGCTCAACGCCGCTCATCCCGACAATGCCCGTTGCCCGTGATGGGCCCGAGCCCAAAGAGGAGGGGACCACCTTTGAGTTGGTGCCGCCGCCGCTCATCGGGCCAGACCGCATCCATGCGGGCCTCGAGCTGGTCGCGGCGGCGGGTCCGCCCAAGGTGCCGATGACCCGCTTGCGGACGGCCTCTCGAGCGGCCGATGAAGACGGTTGATGACACCGGGCCGCCGAGATCAGCGCCTCGCCAAGGCCTCCTCCGAAGATGGCACCTATGGCGCCCAACGGCCGCAGATGAGGCCGTCTAGGCGCTGCCGCCATGGTCGCCCCGACCATGGAGGTCGGAGCGACCACGCCTTTGGGGTCGACCACGATCCGGCCGAGGTCAACATGATGGTCTTGCCAAGACCCGAGCGAGGTCTCCGTGGGGAAGGGAGCCGAGAATACCCCAACAAGGAGGAGCGTGCGTGATCAGCCAAAGCGTTCCAAGATCGAGCAAACCAAGGTGGAGGAGCCAAGAAGACGGCCAAGGCCACCCCGCCAAGCTCGAGGCCCGAGTTAAGGAGGTCGAGGACAAGTTGGAACGAGCGATCAAGCGGCGAAGAGTGCCATGGCCCAACTCCAAGGCGAAGGCCATCACGCCTCGACTCGGCTCACGGCCCTTCGACTCAGGCGAAGCACGACCTTGAGGGCCAAGTCCGCTAACGTGAGCGAGAGAAGCTTGCTCGATATGGGTCGATCTCAGAGATGTGGTTAGCAAAGCACAAGTTGCACATAGAATTTTGTAAGACAAAAGATTAATGTAACGGTCAGTTTTGCCGTAAATGAATTGTGTCCGAGATGAAGTTGTTCTCGCTGCTTAGGACCAAAGTTTTCATTATGCACTTAGCCTTTCTTCGAGAAAGTATACCCTTGCCCAAATTTCCGTTGATCCGAGGTCGAGCGACAGGCTCTGCACAAGACGAGATACGACAAGCGCCCACGACCGCAGTTGAGGGCGATCCGCAAGAGTGACACAAAGTGAACCCACATGAGATGGTCACACCCAGATTATCGCTCGAACGACTGTCGCGACCATGCGCATTGCTCAACAATCAAAGTGGCGAGGCTCACTGGCCCGCACAGGGAGAGCTAGATTGCGAAGAGGTTCGGCTTACGCTTTTAGCTCTTCCACTGGGGTGAACGCCAAACTCGCGACGCTTAGACTATGAGCGAATGCCAAGGCCAAGGTCGTGGTTCAGAGAAAAAGGGTCTCGTAAAAAGAACAAGAGCAACACAAGACCGACTTTTGTCCCGCAAGGTCGAGAAAACGCCGACCTCGAAATTTACTAAGTACAACTTAATAGAGATCCATAGGGTAAAGCTTAGACCCAAAGATGTTAAGGCCGCTTTTGGGAGAGACTTTGAGACTCGACCATGACCATGTGTTCTGCTGCTTGGCATCGAATGTGGGCTTGACTCAACCCCGACGCAGGGGAGCTTGAGTGCGAAGAGACTCGGCTTATGAATAGCTCGACCACTGGGGTCATTATTAAGCTCATGACATTCGAGGCCAAGACCAAGAGTACTTGTACGCAGTCCTGACTCACGTAAATCTCAAACCCAAATCGACACGAAAATATGAACGGTAAAAGAATACCAAGACCAACATAATGATTGAATAATGGCTGTATTGAAATTGAGGATAAAGGCGCTATACGTAGTTTTCGGTCGGTCGATATTCCACGAGCTAGAGAGCTCTCCATCTGCGGCAATAGCCGGTAAGCCCCGCGCGATCCGCTAAAACAACTCTATAGGGCCTCCCACTATGGGGATAACTTGTTGGTGCCGACGAGCTCAATCCGCCTCGAGCCAAGTCCCCAACAAGGAGCCGCCAGGTCGTCATCGATCGAGACGCATGTCCGCGAAGAGCTCGCAGTAGCGCGCTGATCGTAGCAAAGGCACGGCATCTTACTTCTTCGCGAGGGTAAGGTCGAGGGACCGTTCACGCCAAGTCGGCGTGATCGACTGTCGACTTTCGGCAGAGCTCTAGCGTGACCTCCGGAGGCGGGACGGCCGCAGATCAACATAAGCCTAAGGGTGAAGACCCCTTGTTCGGCCGACAAAGGGTACGAAATGCACCATAGGACGGGAAGTTCGCCCACCTAGGTCTCGCCGTGTCATTCGAGCTCATTTGATACTCGCTTCTTGATGCCTAGGACGACCGTCTGCTGGCGCGCTTCCATCGCTTCCATTGCTCGCATGGACGGGCCATCAAGCATAGCAAACTTTGGCGCCTATGTTCGCAATATTCCCGACAGCCAGGGAAAGGGCCGAGGATGTCGCGCCCCATGTTGAGGAGAGCCAAGCGAGCGGATGGTCTTGAGTACGAGGCGGTTCCGAGCATGGAACCGGGCGAGCTCGATATGGATGATGTCACGAGCATCCTGAAGCTAGCTTGGCCAAGAGAACCCCCGGGAAAACCTTACCACCATCGCCTCGAAGAAGAATGTGCTCCACAGAGGCCAAGTGGATGTCATTCAAGAAGTACTTACCCTCCTCTCGTCGAAGATTGATGGCGACGCCAAGGTCTTCGTGGACGACGCCCGAGGAATCGCGTCATCGGACGAGCCGAGATGGGACAGAGATCTGGTCGGGTTGTCCTTCCGGTGCGTGCTCGAGTTCCGTGTCCTAGAACCATTTCTCCATTTCGCGCACCTCGGCGAGATACTTTTGTCATCGAAGTCTCCCCAGCATTGGTGGTCTTTGCCGAATCGTTGACCGTGGAGTCGAGTCGCCTTTGGCTACCAAATGACGCGACGCCAAGCGCCTTTGCAAACTCAAGACCCACGAGGAGAGCTCCATACTCGCCACTTTGTTAGCCGCCGAGAATCCAAAGCGAACAACATACCTTAGCCTCGCCACGCTGGGTGAGAATAAGGATTCCACCCGAGCGCTGGCGATCTCGAGCCGTCGGGCACATGATCCGAGTTTCTCCCCATTGTCGGCGATTGCTTGGAATGAACCTACCGAGGGCGGAAACAAGGGTGTGGAGTCATCGCTGGGGAAGCGTGCGTCCCGCGCTCGAGCCACACGAACGGATCCCGCCGGATGCGCCATGCCTCGAGATCTCGATGCTGCACCTTCAATGAGCTGGCCATCGGGCCCCACTTGGCGCCATTGCCGACGATCGGATCGCTCGACCGCAAAAGTGAAGAGGGGTGTTAGTGTGTAAGGGACCCACTGGAGCTTGCTCACCGGAGGTTCGCTATAGCCAGAGAGGTCGGAGGAAGACGACAGAGGGCGTGACACAACGAAGTTATATCGGTTCGAGCCCCGAGCGGTAATAGCTCTACGCCCAGCCTTCTCCGGAGGCGAGGAATCCACTAATTGTGCGCATAAAGAGATGATTACACCGAGCCCGAGTGCTCGCTTTGTGTTTTCTCGTCTATTGCTCATGAGTCTCCCGCCGAGGTAATGGTTTCTATTTCAAGTCGCTTTGCGGCGGTGACTCTCGTTATGTGGGTGTACAAAGCAAAGGTTTACAGCTCAAAGAAGTGCAGTGATTCTAGCCCGAGCTACCAGAGCGCTGTGTTGAGTGTCGCTTTCGTTGTCCTTGAGCTCATGCATCCTTGGTCTTTATATCCCTTCAGACGTAACGGCCGGGAGAAACCCGCGGATCGTGGCTCTTAATGCGATCAAGACAGTTCAGAATCGCCCGGCTTGCCGCACTCCGAGTCATCCCCACGACCCGCTTCTTCCAAGAATCGCAAGTCAATCGCTAGATCCGAGATCCCGGGCGACCAGGATCAACGAGACCCCGCCGAGCTCGAGGTCGTGGCGAGGTCGAGCTCGGGCGACCGAGCTTAGCATACCAAGGCCGAGGTCGAGCGCCCCAAGGCACACCCAGGTCGTGGTCGGGGCCTTCCGAGTTGGGGAATCCGTTCGACCGCACGCCGGCCGGTCAAGGAGTACCCAGCCCTCGTCAGTAATTATCATGATAAACAGTTTTACACACTACTTTTGTACTACTGACTACTCTCTCTGTGCAAGTTTAGAAGACGTATTTCTTATAACGTAGATCAAGAAGATATTGAAAATAACTAGATTACTCCTAATTATTATCGTTAAGCACTATATTTAACGCATACATGTAGAAAATATGAAGTAAAATTAGATATTTATTAAGGGTATACACGGAACATCATACTAATTTCACATTGAACGAGGCAATTCAAAAATACTACCAATAAATTTAGAGGGATTGAGTATCTCTTAATTGGAGTGACACGTAAAACAAATGTATTTATAGGACGTTTTTGGAGTTTTACATGCGATAAATCTCAGCGTCTTTCTAGAAACTAGTCTACACTGCGGATTTTTGTCTAAAACTTAGATTACATCGTGATTGCAAATCTTTCTGAAAACTAATCTACACTGCGTATCTGTCTACAACTTAGCTTCCGGCGTGCCGCGTGACTGCAGATTGACTTCTTGGCGAGGGCAGAGAAATCTGCTCTACCGTTTCTACGCAAATACTACAAGGTCACCACATATTTCTCGTAAGGGGCTCTTACAAATTATGTGTATCATATATTTCACTACATGAGCACTGATCCACCGACGATTACCAAGTCTCGTGTCCTGTAAGGCGAAAAGTTCAAACATGGGAACGCTCGGGCGGTCCCCCAAATTCCCCAATTCCTCGCTGTCGATCTCCGCAATCCCCGTCGATCCCGCAGGCTATTCTCCCATTCACAGGTCTTCCTCCAGCCCCTTGTTGGTTCTCCGGCCGGCTGCTGCTCCCCGACCCGGTTCCCCTCGGGATGCCGCCACCTCTCCGCAGCGGGTCTCCTGGGGCTCCGATGATGATGACGACCTCCTTTCCGATGGCGGCTCGGAGGAGTTGGTCGCACCTGCCAATTTCGGTTCGCCCATGGCGCCCGTTCATCCGGTCAACGCGGACGCCGGGATTGAGGTGCCTCGGCTCGCTTAATGGCGCCCCACCCACTGCTTAATGGCGCCCAAACAGTGTTCTCAAGATCCTCCTCAGAGGCCTTCCGATGTGGCTGCCCCGGATTCTCCCTGCCCTGCTGCGATTCAGCTGCGATGTCTCAATGCTGTCGATCCCTCCTCCTCGGCCGGGCAAGCAGTCGACCCAAGTACTTCGGGCGAAGGCGAATTCAAGGCCACCAACCACCTCGCTCAATGCCTTTGCCGCTTCTTCCTTGCCGTCTCGCTTCTTAGAGACCAAGCCGGGGAGATGTTTCAGTGCTCGGAGGCGGGCATTTCGCCGCTTGCATCAAACCTCCTGTGCCTCCTTTGCAAGCGCCTCGCCATAGGGCGCGGTTGCCCAAGTTCCTCGCCGGGGTGCTAACCCGCAGCCTTCACGTCCTGCTTGTCCACAACCTTCGCGGCTCGCAGGTGGCCGTTGAGACCTAGGGGCACGATGTACGCCTCGCAGACTGGCGACCTGCACGACAGTTCGAGTTTGCCCGTCGCCACTTTCCTTTGTCCCCGGCGATTTCAGCCGTGAAAGAGACTTCGCAGACACGCTGTCTCGGTTTACACCTCGGTGATCAACAAACCTCGGTCGGCCGATGCACTGCCGTCAGCGGATCATTTCTTAGCGAACAAGGATGATTTCAATGTGGTCATGATGAGACCGTGGTTACTTTGTGAGATGCGCTTTTTGAATCGCGAATGCAATGTCAGCAGGATTCCGTGTTTCTTCAAGAGGGCATAGACATCAAGGTGGTGCCATGGTCGCAGACGCCCAAGCCGAGGCCGCTAGAGCCGTGTTCAAGGTTCGCCTCAGATTGAGGGTATCCCCGCCACGCTCGAACATTCAAGCCGCGTTCGCCATCCATGATGCCGCCTCGCCAGGCGGAGTCCGATGAGCCGACAACGGACAATGAAACAACGTGGCCTCGTCGTTTTGGGTCTGGGCTCGTGATGCGGCGGCGTTCCCCAAGACGGTAATCATCTACATTGACGAGCCTCGCACCAGATCGCCTCCCTTCGACGACTTCCCTGAACTGGGTATTCAGGGACCACCGAGCGAGCAGCCTCCGCCCAGGATGCTTTCTTACAGGGTTATCTTGCACATTGACCAGGTTCTGGATTTCGAGCCTCCGGATGATGCTCCGGCACCGGTAGTTGCAGGTCTAAGCCCGGGGCACAGCGATGTCAGCGGTGAGGCATCGATTGCATCCTCCGACGATGAGTGGCCCAGCGCTATGTCTATACCGGCACGGGGTGGTGGACGGCGCGCCTCCTCGAGGTTCGTGCACTACCGCTGCAAGACAGGTCGAGATCGCTCGCCGCTCGGGCGTTCGTGGGCGCTGCCGACACCGATGGGACGCCCTCCGCTCGGTGGTCAAGATGGCGCACTCCACGGCCGCTTGGGTCCTGGCGGTTCTTCCGGCGGGGTCTCGCCCCATGCCAGAGATACCAGGGCTCGAGATGCTCACGCGTCGTCTTTGGGCCATGCCCTGTGACTCGCTGGTTTGTCGGGCCTTTTTCCCGTGATCGCGATCCGGTCTTTGCTGATGATGATGTTCCGCCGTTGCTTCCGATCCAGCCCCGCTTGTTGCTGCTGATCCGGTCATTGCTACTGATGATGTTCCACCATTGCCGCCGATCCAGCCCCAGCTTGTTGCCGCCGATCCGGTCATTGCCGATGATGTTCCAGCCTTTGGTTGCCGATCCGTGCTTCCGCTCGATCTCTGGCCTTCCCACCAAAGATCACCTAAGCCGAAGCGTGACGTGAGACCGTAAGCGACAGCTCAACAAGCGCCGCAGCCTCGAAAGGTGATATGCTTGTCTCCGTGTTTGATGATTTGTCGCCGCAGCCCTAGGAAGGATCCCATGGGGAAGAGGTCCTTTGCTCACTGGCCGGCCGGGGTGTTCTCGCCACCCCGATGGTTCGGTGCCGCTCAGTTCCCGCGTGTTCTCGCATGGGGACCTTCCGCTCGGTCTCGAGTCAAAGAGCTTCATTCTTCCTCAAGATCAGCAGTGCAGACCACATTCGCGCTCGACGCTCATTGCAGCCGCCAGGATGCCACCGCCAAGCTCCTCGGCAAAGCGCGGCAAGGCTTGCCGGAAACCAATTCCAAGCTCTCCGCGACTCGAAGGCTCAAGATCGCCTAGCGAAGAAGCTTGGCATCTTGTCCTCAAATGATGTCTTTGATGAAGCTGCGTTACATCGTTATCTCCGGCTCTTCCGCAACCCGCTCCCGCCCGGGGCTCTTGACGCCGCTGCCGAAGCTTCGGTATTTCGCCGCCGGATCTCATCACTGCTTTGCGTGCAGATCCGAGTCACACCTCCCAGCATGATTGAATCGGCAACTCTTTGTCAGGCTTTTGGTTTTGGTCGGACTTTGCTTACGCGCCGTGGTTTTTACTTTTGTCGCAAAATCCCGCCATCGCGTGCTCCAGCTTGAAACTAGCCTTGTCGTTGTAGTGTCTGCTCCGGTGGTTCCGTGATTGTAGTCTTTTTGTATGTCGACAAATGGATGGTCGGCTGCGTGTGTCCCTTAGAAGGCAATCGAGTAAACTCGTATTTGTTGCTTTTGGTTGTAAGTCGGATGTGGGTCGTGTTTGTCGGGCCAGGCGTAAAGACTACGCTCGCTTTGTCCGCTTCGCGATATTGCCGATCGTTGTCGCTTTTTTCTGCTTCCTCAGTCAGCGGTTCCAAGAAGTCCACGAAGGGTCCAGCTCTACGCCCCGGCTCTATGTTCGGGACGCCCTGCTCGAGCCGGCATCGCTCTCGTGGGGTGGCGCTGCGTCACGAAGCTTTCATTATTGTCTTGTTTCATTCTCAATGCGCAGGACTCGCTTGGTTCCACCTCCGTTATTCAGCCTTTGGCCCGCTTCTTCCCATTGTGTTCTACCGCAGTCCCTCCAAGTTAATTGCGCTTGGTCCAGTAACCTCGCTGCGACAAATAGGGCCAGTGCATTCCCAACAGGATCAATGGCTCAAAGATAACACAAAAATATTGAGTTGGAATGTCAGGGGTTTGAATAGCATCGCTAAGCAGGCGGTCATAAGGGAGCTGGTCTTGCAAAGCAGAGCGACCATTGTCTGTCTCCAGGAGACGAAGCTCCAGGTCATTGACACTGCGGTTGTCCAAGCCATTCTGGGAGACCTATTTTCTGAAAATTTTTGCTACCTTCCAGCGGAGCAAACCAGGGGAGGGATTCTTCTAGCCTGCTCATCTCTTCATTTTCTAATGTCTGAGGTCAATGTAGGGCACAACTCTATCTCCGCTACTGTGACTATGAAGGATGACGGGCCAATGGTCTTGCACAGCGCTTATGGGCCTCACCAAGAGGCCGCAAAGCTCATGTTTTTACAAGAGATCCGAACCTTCGGGGCTAATGCATGATGCTTGGCTCGCCCTGGATTTCAATATGATCTATCAGCGGCCGATAAAAATAATGGCAACCTCAATAGGCGATCGATGGGGCCTTTCAAATATGTTGAACGACTCGAGCTTAAGGAGATCAGCTTAATGGTCGCAAGTTCACTTGGGGAGATGGAAGAGCAAACCCAACTCAATCCCGGATCGACCGGTTTTTCGCCAACGCGAATGGGACAAAGATCTTTCCCGATCATTACCTCCGTGCTTGTTCTAGCCTCATCTTTGATCATCCGCCCTCCGCTTTTTATGGTCAAGGCGACCCGCCTGTGTTCCGAGGATTCGTGTTCGAGAATTTCGACCAAAATGCCTAACTTCACGCAGTGGTTCATGACGCGCGGAATGTGCCACCAGCGCACGATGCGCTATGCGCAGTGGCATACTTAAACTATCGAGAACGGCAAAAGCTCTCGTGTCATGGAGTCGACTTTTGTTAGGTGACATAACCATGCAATTCCATATGGCCGCGGAGATCATTTTTCAACTTGACAGGGCGGGGGAAACTCGCCTTCTTTCCACGCCGGAGAGGGAGTTCCGGGCCAACGCCCGACATAGTTATTAGCCTTGCGCCATCAAGCTTAAGTCGCATCGACAAATGTCCGTGATGATGCACATCAAGGAAGGGGATGCTAACTCAAAATTCTTTCACATCAAGGCGAATGCCCGGAAAAGGAAAAACCACATACAGGAGATTGTGTCTGACAGGGGTATTCTGCAAAGCTTTTCCGACAAACAGGAAGAGCTCTGTAGGCATTTCTTTCTCCAGTTAGGTACAAAGAGGACTCGCATGCATCGATTTAATTGGGCGACTCTCGGTCTGAACCGGCAAGACTTGCATGCTCTTGAAGAGCCTTTTCATCTGGATGAGGTCGAGGACGCCGCCTTCTCCATGCCGACCGAAAAGGCCCCAGGCCCGGATGGGTTCATGTGTCTTTTACAGAAATGTTGGGACATCATCAAAATGGATCTCATGCAGGTTTTTCACCAGTTGTATGGCTTGAATGGCCGATTGTGGCGGCTCCTCAACTCGGCGAACATTGTCCTCTTGCCGAAGAGACAGGAGGCTACACACATTGCGCACTCATGCACTCCATCGCCTCATCCATAGCACGGGAAGATTTTTTCAAAGGTCCTTATGCCTAGGTTGGCGCCTTTTCTTCACAAATGGTGTCAGATTGTTAGAGTGCGCTCACAAGAAAAGGTCCATTCATGACAACTTCCTGTCAAGACGAAATTTGGCGGCTCACCCGCACAGAAAAGAATCCTCTTTGTTTCTCAAGCCGACATTGCAAAGGCTTTCGACTCGGCCACCGAGTTCCTCCTAGATTTGCTTGAACAATTTTGGCTTTGGCCCTCGGTGGAGGGAGGGGTATCTATGATCCCGCCTCCTCTTCTTCAAGAGTTCTTCCGAACGGGATCCTGTGTGCCTCGATTCAACACAGAGGGGTTGAGACAGGCGCATCCTTTGTCCCCATGCTTTTTATTCTTGCAATGGACCCTCCAAATGCTAATTGTTACGGGCGACGATGCATGCATCATTTCCTCCATCCCAGCAAGATGGGCTACAACAAGGGTATCCCTTTATGCGGATGATGTGGCTATGTTTATGAAACCGATTAGTGAGGAGCTCAGAGCAATCCAAGAGATCCTAATTTTTTTTGGGGGAGCTACAGGTCTTCACACAAACATTCAAAAAAGTGAGGTCTAACCAATCTGCTGCGAGACGATCAACATGACAACAATTTTGCAAGATTTCCCAGCCAGAATGTGCTCATTTCCGTGCAGGTATCTAGGCCTTCCGCCCGCCTCCGTGCTTAAAAGGTCGGATCTCAGAACCGCTTATTGACAGGCGCAAGTCGCCTAGCAAAGTGTTGGAAAGGGAGGTTGTTATCCAGCAGTGCCGATTGATTTTAATAAACTCGGCTTACTTCGCCATAGCCTACCACCTAACGACCTTTCCTTTGGGCGCTAATCATAAAAAGCCCGGACAAAGTTGCGCCGGTTTTTTGTGGAGGGGGATCAGAATGCGGGGGGCATTGTTTGGTCAATTGAAAAGAGTTTGTCGCCCAAAAACCTAGGAGGTTTGGGCATAAAAGACATTGACAGTTTGGGCGTGTCTCCTATTACGGTGGCTATGGCTCGCTTCGAAGGCCATTGCAGACTTTGGGCCGGATCTTCGACTCATGCACGCCACGCATCGCGCTTTGTTCAATGCAGTACCACAATTACTATAGGATGGTGCAAGTACTAACTTTTGGGAATCCAAATGGCTTGTGGTCGTTTCTCCCACGACTTAGCTCTGCATGTTATAGATTAACCAGAAAAGGTCGGGACGGTAAAAGAATGCATTTCGCAGGCCACTTGGATTCGTCCTTTGCGGCGAATCTCAAGCTGCTATGCTAGCTTGCAGGAGTTTTGCTCGCTTTGGCTCGCCCTTCAACAGGTTCACTTACAGCCGGATGTCCAAGATTGCATTACTTGGAAATGGTCACCAACAGGAGAATACTCTGCAGCTTCGGCTTATAAGGCGCAATTCGTGGGAGCCACAGCTGACCTCTCTTACAGGATGGTTTGGCAGGCTTCGGCCGAAGGAAAATGTAGGTTTTTTGCATGGCTTTTTGTACAGGACAGAATTCTCACGGCGGACAGGCTGGCCACAAGAGGGTGGCCGCATTACTCTACCTGCGTTCTTTGTGGATCGGAACCGGAAACTTCCAATCATTTGCTATTGCTCTGTCCTTTTGCGAGGCAGGTTTGGCGGGTGGTGCTGTGTCATATCCAAGCAGGCCCAACTGCGCGAGCGCCGTCGGGACAGTTGGACAACGTCTCTTGGTGGTCTGACACTCGCCGACAAATTCCACGACATAGGCGGAAGAGTTTTGACGGGGCTGTTGCTTATAGCCTTTGGAACATTTGGAAAGAGAGAAATAATAGGATTTTTAGTAACTCCTACAGCACGGTGCAACAGGTAGCCGACGCCGTCGCTCGTGACATTCGCAACCGTTAGATAGCTCTCGAGTGGACATAGTGCTTTCGTAGTTTTTCTGTCTTGCGGACCCTGGTCCCATGCCCCGATTTCGTAGCGGGGGTTGTACCTCTCTCTCTTCTTTCACTCTCTTCTCCTTGTTTCGTGACCTCTCCTGAACGTTTTGCTATGTGTTTTCCTTTATCTTAATGCATTGGCAGAGCTCCTGCCTTATCTTCAAAAAAAAAAAATTTCACTACATTCATATATACATACATAACCAATCCAACCGTGACGTACACTGCAGATCTTTTTCCAAACTAGGATCTACGTTATGTTAGCTTGCTATGCGAGGCGGAGACATCCATTGCGGACAAGCACTACATACAGTTGTTATATTTATAGGAAGAGAGCAACTACAGAACTGAACGGTATAGCATGCGACTGTGTGTTCCGACTTCGGGTGCTCTTTCCTCTTATCCCTCTCCCTCCTCTTTGCTCCTCCACTCCTCGTCGCTGCCTTTCACCAACTGCCACCCATCACCAAGCCACCACCGCGACGGTGGTGACGCCGTCTTCGGCAGCCATCAACGTAGGGAGTGAGAGTGAGTTAGAAAGAGCGGGAACGAGCGAAGAATAAGAAGATTCCAAAAAATTTTCAAGACCAAGTTTCAATAAGCTCTAGATTTTTGACTCAAGTTTCAATAAGTTTCAACTGGTTTCATTGAGTTTCAATCCCAAATTTCAAAAAGTTTCATCGAATTTCAACCCAAAAATTTAAAGAAGTTCATTTTCAACTGGTTTCATCAAGTTTTGTCAAAATAAAACAAAGAAAATAGAAAAATCCTTAGTATGCTTACATGTGGCCGTTGCCTTGACCCTTGTCACTTGCCAGTACCACCGCCTTCTCCCCTTGCTCACCCAAGAGTACGAAGCTAGAGCTTGATGATGCCTATGATGCGTGTAGCAGTGAAATGGAGCCACGAGGAGATGTGGGGCCGCTGGATCTAGCGGATCCCATTAGCAGTGACAAGAAAGACGACCAGATATAGTAGAACAGTCACCAAAGTCCTCCTCTCGCCATGCTTGCCGTGCATGCCATGTACTTGGGCTCTTAGTTGCACTCACTCTAGCCTTATGTATTGCGCTTGCAATTTACTCACACTACAGTAATCCCGCAAATTAACATCGGCCAAAAGCCGACGTTAATAGTAATTAACGTCGGCAAATGGCTAATTAACGTCGGTATTTGGCCCACGATAGTTAATCGACGTTAATTAGCATAATTAACGTCGGCTGCCGACGTTAAGATGCAGCCGACGATAATTACTGCCGTGACCCCACTAATTAACGTCGGTATCTTTTTGGCCGATGTTAATTAGTAATTAACGTCGGCTTAGGCCTGGCCGACGTTAATTAGCGCCGTTGGGATAATTAACGTCGGTCTAGATTTGGCCGACGTTAATTGGCGATTTGCCGGAGATTTGTCGGATGAAAACAGTAATCCCAGGATTACTAATTATCGTCGGCAACACCAAAGCCGATGTTAATTAGTGCCTAATTAACGTCGGCTAACCCGTTGGCCAACGGTAATTAGTAATACCAGGGGCAACTTTTTCCTCTATTTTCATGTTTCGCCACACAATTCAATACATAATATAATCAACATTGACAGCAATTCACACATCAACACATACAATTCATGAATATAATCAATCCAACACAGAACATGCATATAATCAAGTTATCGATCCATCGTAATATCCAAATTATCATAACATCCAAAAAAGACCAAAGTGACACAACTACAAACACATCCAAAGTTCAACTCGAATCATACACATCCAAAGTGACACAACTATCAAACAATCTACAACTACTGGCCGCCATCTTGATTATTGGAGTTCTGGCACTTGATCCGGAAGCAAAGAGTGCATTGACAAAGGCAGTTGGACCGTCGGTTCCCTACACAAAAAAATGCAAGATTAGACAATAATATAAGAATGAATGTACCATAAGAAAACAAGTAAGAAACGAACCGCCAGATCTGCAGGTGCTGCAAGCGTTGCAGATGGAGTACTGTAAAACGGGAACCCATGTGCCGATGATCCCTACATAAGGCAACAATTATAGCTAGATTGATGAAATTTTACTAGATTTACAAGTTTTGACAAAGTTTAGCTAGAAATTAGTAAGTGTAGCTATATTGAGTAAATTTAACTACATTTACAAAGTTTAACTAGAACGGACCAAGTTTAGCAAAAATGAACTAAATATCGTATTACTACTCTCGTCTAAGCACGCTTAACTTCAGAGTTCTTATAAGATCCAGTATTTTAGTGGTGATATGATAACATCTGACATATTATGCCTCCCTCATCCTTTTAACCCCGTGAAGTACCCAACACCGATTTTCAATTATTTCAAATTAGCAAACTATGGAGGTAATTAGTAAAATTTAAAGCTTTCAAATTTATTTTCCATACTTTTGACTATTAATGATGCTTGCAATATATGTGCTCTACTATTCACGAACTTGTAAAAACACCATAACTTTTGACTCAGACCTTCGATTTTGGTGTTCTTGAGCTTTCCGTAATCATCACACGATGAGCTCTCCGATTATATTCTTTTGGACACCGATTCTAGTTTGTAAATAAGAAACCGAGCACTTTTGTTAAAATGTTCATAACTTTTGACTCAGAATCTCGATCGGGCGTTCTTTGGCTCTGCTTTGAAAGATAACGAAAAGTAGTACCCGAATTTCATAAGTGTGCCAAAATCAGATGGTCAGATCCTGCTGGTTTGTGCTAGTATATATGCATTTTAATTCCAAAAACGTCCAATTATTTCAAATTAAGTTTTGAATCTGTTTCGGCCGTTTTTTTAATTATTGCAAATGGAATATTAGTTCCAATTATTTCAAATATAATATTATTTAATTTCAATTCTTTCAAATTAGAAGGCAAGAGAGGTAATTATCAATATTTAAAATTTTCTATTTTTATTATTTGTGACGGTTTCAAATTAAAACCGTTTGTGATGTGGTGAACATCACAGACAGTTTTTGGCTAGAACCGCCTGGTAAATCATTTCATCACGCATTTATATTTAGAAACCGCTCAGGATATTTTTGCATCACGCATTTGTTATACTTAGAAACCGCTCTGTAATGAGTATCAGAGCTATCACGCAGCATTTGCTATATTTAGAAACCGCTCTGTGATATTTTTGTATCACGCACTACCGTAATATAAAACCGTCAGGATATCTACATCGACGGTTTGCGATATAACCGTCAGGATAATTCTGATATCACGACGGTTTTTCAAAACCGCTCTGTGATCGTAAGGCCCGATATAAGCCTCTCTGTAGTAGTGATAATTGTTAAACTATAACATTAAAGTGTGTCGTGGGAGGTCTTCAAGCCTTATGAACTTCATACCATGATATAATAACCTACGTGAACAATGCAGATATTTCCCAACATGCCGAATGCACTCCAATTAGAAGGTGGTATCGATCAACAAGGTAGCCACTACATAACCCATACAACTAGTGCATGCTAAACAAAAGTCGATATCCATTACTCGAGCATAAAAAGCTAGTCATACAAAACTGATCCATTTCATCTAACATTATATAGCGTAATGTTCATAATGCCGCTTTTGAAAAAATGAATCAAGTACTTGTGGTAACTTAGATAAAACATCGTTTGCTTTTAGAAACTTGTTTGCGCTGAACTAAACAAAATCGTGACAAGTCCTAAATTAGCTTTGCTTTTGTTAGATTATTCACATCGTTGTCCGGATTGAGGTTAGTGCTTCATCGCAATGCTCTTCCTTATTTCTATTGTGTGGTTCAATATCATAAAGAAGCAAAGACTAGCATGAGCAATCCAACTAACTATCAAGTTCACGTGTTCAAGCCCGTGATTGGCAAATTACTCGGGCAGAGGTCGGGACCGAGGCGCGACGAGGGCGGCCCGGTCCGACGAGGGGCGGCGGCGCGAAGGGCGGGGGTAAGGCGGCGCGGGCATGGTCGGGCGGCGCTGCTGCGGCGGTGGCGGCGTCGGCGCGCGTCGTGCCGGGCGTAGATCGAGAGCAGGATCGCTGCCGGCGGGATCGAGAGCGGCGCGCCGCTGCCGGGCGCTTGGCGTCGGATCGAGAGCAGGCGGCGTGAGGGAGCGGGAGCGAAAAATATCGGGCGCGGAGTGTGAGCGAAAAGATTGGGCGAGGTGTCGACATGCTACGATGCCCAATTAACGTCGGCCATATTAATTAACGTCGGCCCAAGAATAAACCGACGTTAATTAATTAATTAACGTCGGCCGACAGGGGATCTAATGGGATAGTGTTTACTAGCCTTTATGTTATGGTAAAGAAAAAAAAAGTCCATATAACACCTTGAATTTTGCTCAAAAATCTGTCTAACACCCTAAACTTTGAAACTGGTTATCTAACACCCTGAACTTTTCAATCCCATTTATTTAACACCCTAAGTTGGTTTTATAGGGAAAAAGATCTATATAACACCTTGAATTTTGCTCAATAGTCCGTCCGACACTCTAAACTTTGAAACCGGTTATCTAACACTCCAAACTTTTCAATCCCATTCATTTAACATCATAAGTTTTTAACCGGTTTCGAGGTGTTAAACGAACGGGATTGGAAAATTTAGGGTGCTAGATAACCAGTTTCAAAATTTGGGGTGTCAGATAGACTTTCGAGCAAAGTTCAGGGTATTATGTTGACATTTTCCCTCTACAACTACCTTAGAGTGTTAACGAATGGATTGAAAAGTTCGAGGTGCTAGATAACCAATTTCAATGCACAGGATGTTGGACGGATTTTTAAGTTAAGTTCAAAGTGTTATATAAACTTTTTCCTATATAAATGGCTTTAGACTATCTAGATTTTGTATACCGCCGCTATGGTTGCATCTAGCTAGTCTACATAAAAATGGTTTGCATTTTTATTTATGTTTAGAAGTATTTTTTCACTTATTTTGATGTACATCGCAAGTAAAGTCTGCACATATTTGCACTATCCACCCCAAATTAAGGCTCTGATCGGTAGAGTTTCAGATCTAGCTCTATCTCGGATCTGAAATTTATAGGCTAAAATAAAGTGGATTAATTTTATATTTTTATTCTAAAATGTAAATAAGATGACCCACCGAGAGGCGGAGTCAGGCCTCGAGCCACCCGGGCCCGAGCCCAAGGTCTAGCCCAAAATTCCTATGTAAATAGATTAGAAAATTTAAGAAAAAAAAATCAAAATTTGGCCTAACAACCTATAGGCCAGGCCAAGGTTTGGATCTAGGCTAGCCCCGTCACTGGACCCACCTAAACACTTTTAATATACATATAGCTCTAACTCCACGAATTTAGTAGAACTAGAAATACCTAATTTTATCAGATTTATAAATCTAGTAAAATTAGAGCTATACCAAATATAACCTTAAGTTTTTGATACTCTCAAAGGTTAAAGGCCCATTTGGAATGCAGCAAAACTTGTGACGACGTAGCTCCATCATTCCCAAGATGTAGGAAACCGAGCCTTCTGTGACCACGACACCACGTAGCTTAATCATTCCCAAGATCAAGGAAACCGAGCGTTTTATGCAGGACTGTTTACTGTTGTAGCACTAGCCTCATTCACGTATAGGGCTCTGATCTTTGTGGCTTACTGCTGGCGAAGCAGCTCCAGAGAGGTCTAGCCGCTGGTGCGATGAGCATCAGGGAGTTGAGGCACACCTGTGGGCGGTACCTATTCGGCCGGAGGCGGTCTGAGATGAACTATAACTGAGGAGAGGCGACGGCCATGGTGGAAGTCACCTGGGATTGAAGAAGATAGCGTCTTAGCTTGAATGGGTATCGGTATTAGCATCAGAGAGTGTTAGAGGCTCCATTTTGTTAGTTGGTGAGGTCAGAAGCTTACCAGAGAGCTCCGCCAATGGCGACCGGCCGTGGGGAAGACGACCGCGATGACGGTGAAGTTCTAGATGAATGGCCTTCAATATTTTTTAGGGCTTTTGATCCTAGCGGTCGGTAATGCTACAGTGCGAAACAATTGAAGTTTCTTTGAATGGTTCATCTTAATTTTATTTTTCCCCAAGCTCAAGGTGGTGTGAACATGGTGGAATTTGGCAGGAGATTGAGGCTATTCGGTGAGGGAACGAAAGAAGAGTGGAAGGGGAGTGAGGTGCGACTTCAAAGTGATTCTTGAGTGGTTTATATAGACAGTGAGGGCATAGATGAGCCAGCTCCAGTTGTGACCCCGACGAGTGCTCGTGGTGTTCGCTCAAGGAAGAAGATGGTCGATCGGCTGAATTTGCGGCCAAGGCAGCCGCGTGGCGATGGAATGATCACTCAAGGACATTAGGTGGCGCAATGATACAATGGATGGCGGTTACCACAGTAGCGCGCTAGAGCTTTGTTGCTTCAGGTCTCCTACGACCAAAGGAAGAAGAAGACAAGGGTCTTCGGCTAGCAGGTGGGCCGCACAACGATCTAGGTCCCGTTTGGCAGTGAACGGCGTGGAGACCTCAAGCAATTTCAGTGATCAGGGCAGAGATAAGTTCATTGAATCTATTAGCTATCTTATCGCTAATTTAATGAAAATTTTATGGCATGTACAAGAGATAATATAATACTAGTAAAATTTTAGACTGAAATGATTTCTATAGAATTTACAAAAAATCTGACAATGCACTATGCATAGATTTTAGTTTTCTATTTTTAAAATTTCTAGGAGTTTGTATCTCATCAATAATTTCTGAAACTTTTGTAAAGGTTCCATATAGTCATATTAGTCTTTTTAAAATTTTCAACTCCAGATATTATATATTTAATTTATTAAAATTCTAACATTCTAATTCTTAGATTTTAATCTTTCTGTTTTTTAATTTTTAAATATACTAAACTAATTTATTAATTTTTGATAGTTTTACTTTAGATGTATTTATCTATATAGAAGATAATATTAAATTTTTATCTCACATAAGGTTGGATTATTTTTATTTAAATCCGATAAGTTTACTATTGCTAGTCAAGGATCATTAATTGGCTTTCATTTCATACATAATTGCTTTGATATAACATTTTAAAATTTGAAATTGAGGTTCTAGTGAACTCTTGAGATTATCCAGAATTTTACACATTTTATTTACATATTATTTTATTTTTGTTATTTATCTATTACTTGTAAATTTTTTTCCATTAAAGCAAAATTCAAGGAAAATTCACAAAAAGAATTAATAAATATAATTCAATTCTAAAATTTAATTTCTTATTCTATTTTAATTTTTGGGATGTTACAATATTATGATGTATAGTTATGATTTCAATTATTGTAAATATATGTACTAGAGCCACTGATTATAGGACTAGTACGATGAAATTCTTATTTTCGTATTTATGCAAAATTAAGGGTCGTTACGTAAACCGCCCGGTACAGACAAACAGCAACAGCGTACTGTTTGGACTATTCAGCAACGTGTGCAGCAACATGGCAGGACTGTTTAACGTCTTTCATTGTTCATGTCAAATCTGACACATCAGCGATGAAAATATATGAACGGGGAAAGCATATGGTCAGCAAATAATAATACACTTTCAGGTTACAGGTGGGTCAGATTTGTTAATTAACAAGCTGATTCTGCTTATTTTGATCTCTCAGGAGAACGAATTAACTAAACTATTGTTATTATCACCTTGGTTTGGACCTGTGTTTTGCTGTTCAGTATTCCAAAGGTAATTCAACTAATTAAAATTATTTCAACTAGTTTGAGAATACACACAAAACGTGCAATAATATCAAGAATATTACAAGTGCATATTCAGGTCCTATCCGCTCTACAAGTTTGTTGATTCCAAATTACTCAACCGCGAGATTAATCAACTTAATATACTTGTGGATTTTCAAATTAAATTTGTACAACTCAAACTTGTGAATGACCTTCACAAGAGTATTAATTGCTTGATATGCTGTCAACAAAAGCAAGTAAAAGTTAATATTCCAACAACTTAAATTCCAAGAGGTTAGACCTTTGAAATGCATGGGCCATTCCGAAGGAATTCGAAGTGAATATTATCGGAAGCGTTTGTTCCAAAGGACCTCTTCTAGGAAAAAAATCCATAGTATATATATATTCAAATCCGTGATATTTCATATACTCTCTTGTTTCTAAGATGCATTTCTTCTTAGCATATTGACTAAGAAGATACTGAAAATAATTATATTATCTCTAATTATTATCACTAAACACTATATTTAATGGATGCATATAGAGAATATATATATATATATATATATATATATATATATATATATATATATATATATATATATATATATATATATATATAAGAAGTCTCTAAGTACATACTCCATTTTGCCCTTAATGAGTATCAGTTAAAGGTAAGCCAGGCAGGTATACAGAATCGTTTTTGAGCTTCCAGTTATTTTGTATTGATACACAAAATACATCGACAAATTCGTGCATGATTCTAAGCAAAAATGGTAGAGTTGATACATTCTTCGGAGAAATACACAATACAGAGATCTCCATACTGTTTGGGGCGTACCACAGTCCACAGTGCCTCAGTTACATATAATAAATCCAAAATACTAACTGAAGTAGTTACAGATTCAGAGAAAATTGAACTGTAGCGCACTTCCGATTTCCAGGTTCCACCAGTAGAACGAAGCTTTACTTTCAATGCTGTTAATGTTTGACACTTGGAATGCATGCGTGCTTTCACTTGAATATTCTTGAATAGAGTAAGAGCAGTTAAAGACATCACTTCACAAATAACCAAAAAATATCAAATTGAATAGGATCAGACGGCTTAAAAATATAGATAAAAATAACTGCAGGTGGGAAACTTTTCTAGACAGGCTTGGAAAGCCCCATATCATATAGCTACCTACTGAAGAAACACAAAAAGGATGGATATATAGTTCACAACCACAAGATTTTTTTTGAGAATATCTAAATCTTGAATCTAAAAATATCAATAGGAATCCGGCCAATGTTACCAAAATAAAAAAAGTTCAAGAACATACGGAGAATTTGAACAACAAATCATACACAAATTCAAGACGGATGATTTTATGCACAGGTATTTTGAGCAAGGGAGCACCCTTCAGTCCAACCACAAACAACCCAGAGCTAGATTTTAGCTCCCGCTCCATCCAGTCGGCTAACAAGACAAACTCCTCCGTGATTCTTGGTAGGTGAATGGATGAGTCGGCAGCTAATAAAACCCTACAGCCATCTGAGAGTGGACTGAAGAGAGCTCTCTTACATGAGCCACAGACTTGCTGCCCCAAATCAGGAGAACAAAAAAACACAATGAGAAAATGTGACCCATCTGCATCCGCTGATCTCCAGTATATCATCTCCTAGAAAGAGAACACAGAAGGTCACCTTGAATTTCTTGATTCAGAAGAGAAATCAAGTTTTTACAACTAGATTATGGAAAGGCACACCAAGAAATTAGATTGACAGGAGAATACCAGGGGAGCTTGCAAGGCAGGAGTAACACACAAATGGAGGGGAAAACGTTGAGAGGTGTTACTACTGGGGAATAGGAAGCGAAGGAAGGTTAATTTCTTGTATTTGTTGGGCTATAATCTGTCGCTTGGAGTTGGAAGCTGAGCAATGGTGCGGCTCATGGATCCGATCATCCGAACACAAGCGAGGTCTTAAATAGTAAGGAAGGAGGAGCATGACATCATTGTAGTTACAGCCTAGAGGGCTAGTAGCCTATAGGGTCACAACCAGGGTTCAAAATATCAAAGTTTCAATTTTCAAACGATTTTAAAATTTTAATTATCGGCAAAAACGATCAAAAATCACTAATTGTCAGAAACTAAAGGGTTAGTAAATCAAAATTTTTAGAAAAAATCAAATTGCTAATTGAATGTTTCTTAGAGCCAATTTTTTGAGTGGTTTTCGCTCGAGATTTTCACCGATTAGTGACGGGTTTACGTTGCATAAATTTTTCCAAATTTTTTGATTTTTTATTAAATTGAACCGGTTTACCGAACGGTTTCTAATACCGAGATGACTCGATACGGTCAATAATCTCGATATTCGAACGATTATCGGTGATATATTTTGAACCCTGGCCACAATAACCTACATATACTTCATGTTTGGCACGGATGGATTTTTAAGACAAAAATGGTATATCGTTCTGAGTGCGGATTTCCACCAGTGCATTGCCAGTAGCCCATTGGAAATTCAGTCAACCTGTCGATTATCTGGTTTCTAGGTATCAATCTCAAGTATCAACATTTTTGAGCAAACCAAGAAGTTAGTATATATAGAATAGATGATGTATTGGGAAGGTTGATACCAAGTCAGTGGACCATTTGATCATTAGACGTGAGAGATCTATGCAACAATTAAATTATGATGGGGTGATCTAGTATCAAAGCTTTAGTATCAAAGCATTAGGGTGGTTGTTACTAAAAGCACACATCTAAATACTCTCTCTCTCTCTCTCTCTCTCTCTCTCTCGTATCGAACAATAGTATGTGCTACATTTATTTGTTGCCATTTTTTTGGCAGGACTTGTTGACATTAGTACTCTGAATTCAATGTATTTGTAATTTATGAGCAAATTTTAGTCATATCTAATTTAGAAATAGTAGTACAATTTTGCAGGCATCAAACCATTCCCGTTCTTTTTAAGTGATGCTCTAGAATACGTGCCCTTAAAATTTCTACACTAATATATTTAAAACTATCTAGATTGGCTACATGATATCGTTAGATTTGTCATTAAAAATGCTTTCATAATATTATAAAATTATTAATATACAGTTAAGATAAAAGCTACAAAAAGTAACAGTTAAAGTCACACCTTGTATACCTAAAAATGTCTCTTAAAAAGAACGTAACAGATAAGACATAGTCAAACTTTTGAAATTTTAACTATCAATATCTTTTTAAGTATTTAAATTAGATACATGAAAATCATATATATAGATTTGTCTCAAATGTACTTTTACGATATTATAATTTTATTAGATTTTATAAATATATTATAAAAATTAGTGATGAAAGATATCTTCTGAAAACTACAGATATCCACAACAACATGTATAAATGATCGAAGGAAATAGTTGACTCATCTAGACCTCAACCCTCATCTCACTCAGCAGGATCGGAGCAGTATAGGGGGTTGCCAGGCACCCCCAAAAAGTTGTAAAGTGCTACAAGTTCACATATCTAATAGACCAAATTTGTTAATTAAACTGGTTCCAATTTTAGTAGTTTAGGATTTTTAAAGACCTTAGAACTATTTGTATTGTATTTTTAGTAAAATTTCAAATATATATGTTGGATCTATATATCTTACAAAATTATTATATAAGATTATAGAGTTGTACGTATGAAGTGTACATGTCCAACAAAAATTTTCTAATTCGGTCACAACTCACCGGTGCAGCCCACTACTATAAAACAACACATAGGTGGCACTCTATTTGTGGCGGTTTTTTGGAACCGTCACAAATAGTATTATCAGTAGCGGTTTAAAAAAAATGGCGCAAGGCTATTTATGACGGTTTTTGTTTGAAACCATCACAAATAATGCATTATCAGTGGCGGTTTTTTTTTGAAACTGCCACAAATACATCTGTCACGTTTGGGAAACAGGTCCCCGTCAAGCTTACTTGTTGAATGAGGGATCAACACGACCCCTTTTAGGTGAAGGGTTTGCGTCTCAAGAATGCTATTAGGATCGGATACTCGGAAAATAAACAAAGGGGTTTATACTGGTTCGGGCCTCTCACAGCGGAGATAACAATCCTACTCCAGTGGTTTTCACTATTGCTGACGAACTTTTACAGGAAGGCTCAAGTATATCTGTGTGTTTTTCGTGTCTGTTTGTGTGCCTTTTTCGTCCTCCCCTTTACCAATCTACCAGGGGTTCTTATAACTTACAGGATAATTGAAATAACTGCAGTCGAATAATGCACGATTAACCACGGCCGTAACTGCAGCCTTGATTCTTGACACGTTCTCATCGTAGGCATAACGACCCTAGATCGTGGCGTAATTATCGCCACGTACACATTGTGGGGTGAACACGATCTCCCGATTATGCTCGAGGAGTCCCCCAGCTTTGACCGATTCTCGCATGTTCCCAAGCTTGCATGCTCGGGGACGAGCTTGGATGCTTGTTCTGGTCGGGCGGATCCGCCGGCCAGACTATCCGAAGATCCTCCTTGGGGACACCATCCAAGGACATGCATGGTCGGCCAAAACTAACTGCCGTGGTATTACAGTCCTTATGGAAATTATCCAATCCCCGACAACATCTGTGGCGGTTTTAGCCAAACACTGATAATATGAGTATCTGTGGCGGTTTTAGCCAAAAACTGCCACTGATAATGTGAGTATCTGTGGCAGTTTTAATTTGAAACCATCACAAATAATAAAAAATAGAAAATTTTAAATATTGCTAATTACCACTCCTGCATTCTAATTTGAAAGAATTGAAATTAAATAATATTACATTTGAAATAATTGGAACTAATATTCCATTTGCAATAATTGAAAAGAATGACCGAAATATATTTAAAATTTCGGAGACCGTTTTGAGGCCCTAAACGGCTTTTTTTTGGAATTCCATCGTCGTGCACGCACTCACACAAAACATAAGGATCCGATCATCTGATTTTGGCACTTTATGAAATTCGGGTGCTACTTTTCGTTATCTTTTCAACGAGCTAAAGAGCGCCCCGATCGGAGTTACGAGTCAAAAGTTATGGTCATTTTAACAAAAGTGCTCGAATTTTGTATTTTGAAATTAGAATCGGTACCCAAAAGAATATAATTGGAGAGCTCATCGTGTGATGATTCCAAAAAAACCACAAGAACACCAAAATCGAGGTCCGAGTCAAAAGTTATGGTGTTTTTTATAAGTTTCATTAATAGTAATGGCACATATATTGCAAGCATAATTAATAGTCAAAAGTATGGAAAATAAATTTGAAAGTTTTAAATTTTTCTAATTACCTCTATAGTTTGCTAATTTGAAATAATTGGAAATTGGTATGCGGGTGCTTCACGGGGTTAAGGAAAGGAGCAACACATTATATGTCAGATGTAATCATACCACCACTAAAGTATTAAGCGTGCTTGGACAAGAGTAGTAATAGGATGGGTGACCACTTGGGAAGTCCTTGTGTAATGTTAAAAACGTTTGAATCCGATTAGAATTCTGAAATTGAGAGTTCTTGGGCAAAAGTAATATTAGGATGGGTAACCTCCTGGAAAGCCCCCCTAATTTAGTATTTTTAAACTGCCAGCTAGCCAAAAAATGCTAATAATAATATTATCAGTGGCAATTTTGGACGGTTCATCAGTGGCGATCTAGAACCACTACTGATAGTATTATCAATGGTGGTTTTTTTTGCTAGAACCGTCACTAATGTGCATTTTTCTAGTAATGGCCATTGCTGCATGTGTTCTGTTGACCACTGTCCCAGTCTTTTCTTCTTCAGTCTCAGCCAACGCACACATGAAAATGCGTGGATGTTCGAGTAGAAGTGTGGTTAAGCTCTGGAGCAGGCTTGAATACAAGCTTTGACGTATAAGTTAGACCCTGTTTGGGAGAGTTTCAGATCCTAACTTCAACTCATATCTGAAATTTATAGGCTAAAATAAAGTGAATTAAGTTTATATTTTTAGTCTAAAATGTAAACAAGATGATCTACCTAAACACTCTTAATGTACCTACAGCTCCAGCTCTATAAATTTCTGGAGCTAGAAATACCCTGCTCCACCAACTCCACAGATTTTGGTGGAGTTAGAGCTGTCCCAAACACCCCCTTAATAACATGCACAGCTCCTTATGTCCTGACCTATATTTTCTAAGCAAAACTTGAAACCATGTCCTCCATCCTTTTGTCAGCTTTCAGTTCAACCGATTTTAAATTGGGTGATACTAGCAATCGGACGTCCAATCACTGTTCATTCCATCGGACGCCTCTTGCAACATTTTTTTTCGACGCGTGCGATATTTTTGTTGGCCCTAGGCTAGACCAAAACTAGTTACAACAAGTTTAGAAAGGTATACAAGGGTCGACACAAATGACCAGCATGAAGAACTACCACAGAAAGAGCTATCTCAACAAGAGGAGACACTTTTTAATTTTTTTTACTTTTTTTTATTTTTTTACTTTTTTTTGCAACTTAGAAGTGTGGTTCATAACTCAACTAAGGATCGAAAGCAAAAATCTCACGTTTTGTAATGAGAAAACACTAAACAGATGACTGAATGACAACAAAAATTGGATGAAAAACTTGTGGGTGCTAGAACTCGGTCTTAGAGGCTGAATTTCAGATGTGCCTCGTTGTCCTCTCAGAAACAAGCACTCGTGCATCGAAAACGGACTTCGTATACAAAAGTTATGGCCGTTTTACTAAGAGGCACACGAATGCTACTTTCTGGACTCGGTTTCGGCCAACAAAAAGCAGATCGGATTGAGCAAAGTGGAGATTGACTCAGTTTGGACTCAAATGTGTTTGTGTGCAACTCCGATAAGGGAAGAACAACCAACTCGGATTTTTTTTTCAATCTAAACCTAAGAAAAAGGATAGTTCGAATTGATATCTTTCGAAATAGAACACAACCAAATCAATCTCTTTCCAAACAGAACGCAACTGATTCGATCTCTTTCTTTTTTGGATGTAACAGAAAGACTCTTGACGGCCAAAATTGGCAACGGCTCAACCCTAGATAGAAATTAGCAAGCAAATTCAAACCAATCAAGGCAATAAAACTAGCAATTAGATACGACGATGCAACATGCAATTTAAAGATGCAAACTGAAAAGAAAAACAACAAAGGCTCAAAGGGTTCGAGTAAGGTAATTTTTTGTGGCAATTTTCTAGACTCTAGATAAATAAAAATGAATCTACTACTACAAAAATTGTAAATTCTCACCCATCAACGAAAGTTCTGATACCACCTGATGAGGCTAATGGAGACTCGATCTTTCAGTGAGATGGATAACTCTCAATTAGTGGAGACAACCCTCATGATCCGGGCTACTGACCGAAACACAACTGATGCAAATCAATCGCTGAACCAAACTCTAAATTGTTATCAACCTAGTCAAAGCCCGATTGACTTGATCATGAAGATCAATTCTTACAAACAATCAAAGAACAAGCAAGAACAAAGCAAATATAATTGAAGTATTGATGTGGGGTTCCGATGCACAGTATTGCTATTGATCTAACCAAACAAGAGAATACTAAATAGTTTCACCAAGGAAAACTACGACTAAACAAAATCTAAGTTTCATAAAGGTGATTGGCTAACTTAAATAAGTATCTAAAGGGGATGTGGACAAGAGGTTGACACGGACACAAACTCCTCCTGGGCATCCCTCCTAGGCCGTCCTATTACATGGGTTGAAGCCTAATTGGCAAAAGTGGCGCAACACCTCTCTTGGATGATCATGATGTGTCGGCAACAAATTTGAAGGTGAAGCTAGAGCCGTTGGAAAGGCCTCATCATAAGCTTTTAATCAAGTACTCACACACCTCCAACAGACTCTGTATGTGAAAATTATGATTATTTTAAATCAAGGATGTCATGCTAATTCCGAATTTGGCTAGAATTGAAGCAGGGTCAACATGAGCTTGTTGTGGTTGTCGATCATGTTGCTCCCCTCACTATGGTTCCTAAGTAGAATAATATCATATGACTTAGATAGCAATCCACCCTCAATAAGAAAATTATCAACTCCTAGAAACGTTCACACCTGATAATTCAATTGTCATGCACGTGCTCTTATCATTGGTCTTTGGCTAGCATCGTGTAGAGTGGACTATTGTGTGTATCCAAGGAAGTGATGTCCTCATCACCACACAAGTACCATGTATGAGTTTCAACGAGTAAATTGGCCCCAATGGGTAGATTTGTGCACACATAAACTTGCGGGTGTGTTTTTGATAAATTTTGGGGTGCAAATAAGGTTTTTAATAAACTCCTCCACTTGTAGGTAGGTTTTTCCATTGCCATTGTACAATTTTGAACTTCATTAACCTTTTCCCCTACCTATCCCTCTTTCCAACTAGGGGTGAAAACAGGACAGGAAATATTCGTCCGATTCGATCCCAAATTCGTTTAAAATCCGTACCGATGTTGTCCGTATCCGTATCCAGAAAATCCGATGTAATATGGGTTAGGATATGGGAAGAGCAATATCCGATCCGTATCCGAAAAATCTTATATAATATGGGTTAGGATATGGGAAGAGCAGTATCCGACCCGATATCCGGTAAGTATCTGACCCGATATCCAGATAAAATCAGTTATTCTTCCATTAATTTGGTTTATTATTGGATAGATAGAATAGTTGTTTGATACTGGTACTAAAAAACACTACTTTGTTATTAAGCGTGAACTTCAACAAATCTATCAACAAACAAATAGAGTGATGACATAATGCTTTTACCTAAATTGATTTGTTCAACTTATTTGATAAACTTCTTTTATATTCAAATTACTGGAATTAGTTGAGTCACTAAATTGCACCTCTAACTATACTACTATCCTACGTTGAAATAATTATGACTTGAAGCTAATGTTGTAAGGTTAATGCTTCATTCGTTCTTTTACGTACACAATTATGTACTATACTACTATCCGATTATGATATCCGATCCCGACCCGAATCCGTCTGTATCGCTCAGATCCGAATCCCGAATAATCCGAATTCAGATCCGTATCCGGACATCCGTGATCGACTCGAATCCCAAAAAATAGGTTAGGATACGAGACGAGCAATATCCGTCCGTATCCGACCCGGTTTCATCCCTATTTCCAACAGAATAGTAATAACTCTAGCTAGGCTTGAAAAAAAAAGATTAAAACATAAAATTAGTTTCTTGTCTTATTTCTATGCCGCATTTTTCAAGTACAAGACAGACACACAAGCACAATACACTAGAGTAATACTGAGCATGAATGTATGTGTGTAATTTTTAATTTGGTGGATACCAGCGTCTGCTGATGGAATGGGTACACACTCACATGTATAACCATTCGGTGACATGCCAGCTTCCCTTGTGTGGAAATTTAAATACTCCCTCCGTTTTTTAATGATACATATCATTCTAACTTTTAAATTTTGCTTGTAATACATATTATTCTACAATTTTAAGGCTATTTTAAACTATTATTTTCTTTGTGTACCCCTCTTTTTCGTTAATCATATGGTCATTTACTACTATAGGTTAGACTTACACACCATCTAATAAGAATAATAAGTGAGGTAATGAAGAAATATAATAGTCTTTTATACGAATCTAGTTATAGTGCAAAATACTTTAATGATACTCCCACCATCCAAGTTTATAGGGCTTATTTTCTCTTAACACAGGGACCAAAGATGATGTATTTTCTCTTAGCACATAGACTGAAGATATATTGCAAATGACTGGACTATCCATAATTATTAACTTTAAGCACTATATTCAATTCATGCATGTAGAGAATATCAAGTAAACCCAGATATTTATTAAGAGTATAAAGGAAACATCACACTAAATTGCATTGGAACATGAAATATACCTTATATTTATGGATAATATTGAGTTGCATGCACCAGCCAATTCATCCAAAAGCTTAAACTGATGAAGAAAAGTGAGCAATTTACTTATACTTCAACACTCCCCCTCACGTATAGGCTCCTTCAGACCTAGGATGAGGAAAAGTGAGCAATTTACTTATACTTCAACACTCCCCCTCACGTATAGGCTCCTTCAGACCTAGGATGTGGAATAGAAGTGGGTTGTAATTATTTTTTTAATTGCGTCAACCGGGTCTTGAACTCGAGATCTCTTAGCTCTGATACCATATGGAGTTACATACACCAACCAATTCACCTAAAAACTTAAGCTAATGAGAAAAAGCTTTTATATTTCAACAACCAACATGCTTTTGTTTCTTTTGCATGATATTGCAACAAGCTTTTGTTGACGAGACCCTAATTCAGCACAAATGCAAAAGATTAGGCTATGCTTGGCCCCTATGCATATTAGCCTTGGGTTTTATCAATATAGGGACATGCATATCTTCCAGGTTGGTAGGATGTCTCCAATCCTAGATTCGTTAGCAAGTTCCAACAAAAGCGCACAATTCTAAACAAAGTCGTCCACGATTCAAATAGACTTCATTAGTATTCTTTGGCGGCTCAGGGATTTTATACAGTATTTCACCATGCCGCGCGCCCTCAATCTTGTGCTTTGTTCAGGTCCCTCTCGCCTTCGATATGCATGCTTTGAATAATATACTCCCTTCGTCATAAATATTTATCGTTTTGAATACGGATATAGTTGAAATTTTGAAACTTTAATAATAATATCTTTTTAATTATTTAAATTGGATACTTGAAAATTGTATGTTTATATTTGTCTTGAAAAATACTTTTCACAATATTATAATTTATTGAGTTTTATAATACAAATTAGTAATCAAAGCTATGTTTTAAATACTGTCCCGAACTCTCAATGTTCAAAACGATAACTATTTGTAACTAAAGAGAGTGGAATTAAAGAGTCGTTTAGTGGGCATAAAAAAGGAATCGTTTTAGTGAATCAAATTATTAGTACTATATTATAAACTAATTAAGGACAGAAATTTCAACAGAGATGATGACTAGACGAAGGTGATGACAAGGAACGTGCAGCTAGGTACGTGATATTTCAGCACAGATGGAATCAAATCGATGAATCAAAGTTCAGAAAGACATTTTGTCGGGAATAAAAGACAGCGAGATGAGAGTCACGACAACGGGGTGTGTTTATGTAGTTACTCTTCTTCGTGGTTATGATATCCTTATTGTCACGACAACGACAGAGAAATGATATTTTTTGGAAATGGACGACACACCAGAGATATTCCGCCAGGTCTGTCTATTTGGTGTAGTTTCAGGGGTCCGTGACCAATTGCAATTTTTCCAGGATTTAGAAGGCGAGTGCGGAAAATAGGTACAGATTCTTCACATGGTTGTTCATTCACGAAAGACTCCTCACGGCAGACAGGCTGCCGGCAAGAGGATGGCCTAATTGCTTTTATTGTCCCCTTTGCGGCTCAGAACCGGAATCAGCGGTGCACCTCTTTCTTCGATGTCCTTTTGCTAATCTCATTTGGACGCGTATCTTTTCCCAAATGCAGCTACGGTCCCCGATTCCTCGGGATGGGGTTTCTGTGTCGGGATGGTGGCAGATCATGCCGCGCATTGTGACTGCTCCATCGCGCAAGCAGGTAGACGGTGTGCTTATTTACACTCTGTGGAACTTATGGAAGGAATGCAATGCCAGAATCTTCAACAACGTTTACCGGTCTACGGATATGGTCTTCTTTGTAATTCAACGGGATGTTCAGAACCAGATGTTGGCGTTCCGCACCGGTTTCCCTTAGAGCTTTCCGTCTAGACTAGACTAACGGAAGGGGTCCTGGCGGGTTTGGTCTCCCACCAGTCCCGGGTCTAGTTTTTCAATTCGTGTAACTTTGTCTTTCTGTTAGGCTCGGTTGTGGGCTAGTCGACCTCTTGTATGTCTCTGTACTTTTGTTCTTTCTCTCTTTAATGCATGGCCTGCCGCTCTTTTGAAAAAAAGATATCCTTATTGTCATTATTGTTCACAATGTTCACTCAATCGCTGATGAGTTTGATCGATCGTTTTGAGTAACGACATAGCTACAGCACAGAATACCCGTGCAAGTACAATCGGAACAGGACTGAGCCGTCAGAACAAAACTAATCCAACGACCCACCACCCACCTGTAGGCTACATTCTGTGCATGATGTTTATCACCGTCACTTCCGATCACACGATGAACCAACCACCTGTAGGCTCATTCTGTGCGTGATGTTCATCACCGTCACTTCCGATCACACAATGAGAGATCATGTAGTGGATTATCTATATTTGTGATGAGTAATAGACTATGTTAAGCCTATAGTGCTAAGATTTGAATTTGATTTGAGCTTACTTTGTTATCGGCAATTTAGTTTGAGAGGTCTTGCCTTGCCAATAGTTGTCATAGCCTTAATTTGTGATATCTAAGATGGTTGTTCACTAGAGTGGTCGTGACCTCTAGCGGAGTGGTTGTGAGCCCTATTGGAATGGTCGTGACCTTTATGACCACTAAAAGTCGTCCCTAGAGTGGTTGTAACCACTATAGAAGTGGTTGTGACCTCTGTGACTACTAGAGAGGTCATTCATAGAATGGTCATGATCACTATGGGAGTAGTCGTGACCCTTTTAGAAGTAATCACGAACCCATGTGACTCATGTGGGAGTGATCTAGACCTCTAAGGATCTCCATAGGAGTGATCCTAACTACTGTAAAAGTGATCTAGACATCTAAAGATCTCTATAGGAGTGGTCTTGACTATTGAGGGAATGGTCTAGATCCCTATAAGAGTAGTCTTAAGATGTCATAGCCAAGTGTGGTTTTAAGTGGTTACAACCTAAGGTGGCAACAGGTTATATAATCCAAGTTGGGATTTTTTTATATGATTTTGGACATTGATATGTGATGATTTTTTGGTTTGTGTTAGTGCAGGACTCTGGGGTTAGATCATGGTGAGGTGAAGGCGAGACTGGGAGTAGGCTAGGAGAGTTGGGTTCCAAAACGGTCAAAGGATGTCAGAGAATGAATGGTGATGGACATAACGGGCAACGGTATGGATCGAGACTAGACTTAGGGAGGATTCGAGGTCTAGAACGGTTAAGGAAGCCAAAGCCATCATGGTGAAGCAGATGACTGATATGTTAACTTAAACTTTACTCAAGCGAAGGAGGATCGTTGGATCAAGTGTTCGCTGTGCAATAGAGGCTAAGTTAGTGCTAAAGAATGTGGTCAAAACCTGTGATGTCGTTAGGTTTCGGGCTAGGCCATATATGAGAATGGGAGTGAATCTGCACCCTTGATGAGATTTCTTGAAGTTCAAGAAGATCATCTAAGAGTGGAGATTACTCTTAAAGTGCTATAAATAGAGGGTGAGGGGTGCCTTTCCCTGTGTGCATTTTGTGAAGGATTTTGGTATCCTAATGTTCTCTGAGCTTTTGTCCACCTGGTTGTAAGGCTTCGTAAACCATCCTTCTAAGAAATAGATATAGTTTTAGCACAAGAATCTTGCTCACGTCTGTATTTACATTCTAGTTCTTACTTTGCTTAGTTTGCAATCATCTCCTTCGTTCTCTTGGTTCTTTTTCATCCTTCTTGTTTGATCTTGAGCCAAGGATGGATGATTTATGAATAGTGTATCTCTGGAATACATATCAATCATCTAGGCTCTCATCAATTCCTCTTTCTAAGTTATTAATCATAAACCAATCTACTATAGCAAGAAGAAAGACCTCAATAAATCGCGTTCTCTTTGTTTTGGTAGTTGATCGTGTCGAGACATAGCTTGCTAGGACGTATGGGAGTTGTTGATTCAACATCATTGATCACCCCACGAGCAAGAACAGATCAAGATTCTCAGTTCTTGTTTTTGAGATCGTGCTGCTTTTCTGAGAGCTTTGGACATCTATCCAGTACTACCCTAGCTATGTACTTTACTTGGTGATCTAGGGAAAGTGACTAGAATACTATTTTGTCCGGTACTAGATTTGTTGATCTTTTTGTTGGTTTTACAGAAGAGATGGTTGGATACTTTTGAAGGGAAAGTTTTTATTTGGTTTTTATTCACTCCCCTCTAGTAATCGTTTCAGTCCTTCACTTGAGCAGGATCTCTGCCACACGTGTGCAAAGAGCAGGTGGGGAATCTCACCGTCGTCCACGGACTTAATGAAACAATCCTGCAACCTCGCTGCTGTCCCCTCGCCCAACGGAGTTCACTGTGAACCACACCGTCGTCCATAGGGCGCTAGCAGGAGCGTGTCCCACCCTCCATTCAGCGAGCTACAGTGCCTGCGAAACATCGCTGTCATGCTCCACACGCTGCTGGAGCACACATAGAATGATGCGACTCACCTCGAAGGCTCGAGTACCGGGTTGCTGCCCTGGTCGAGGCTTGAGCCAGGAAGAGGAAGAGGTCGCCGTGGGGTTAGTATAGCAAGAGCGCAGCGGTACAACACCACCGGCTGGTTGTCGACGGTAGCGCCTAGGAGGTAAGGAGAGAAATAGTTTGTGGCACAATTGACGTGTCTTTTTCTTCTCTATTTCTTCTCTTCATATAGTGGTTCATGATACAACTTGCAGCTAAAAAGGAAACTCTCTAAATTAAGGAAATAGAACTACTAAGGAAAAAGATGAACTATTATAGCAAAGCATAATCTAGTCCCCTACGAAACCTAGGAGATCATGTTGATCCTTTCTTAATCCAGCGCCTGGTCCTACAGTAATCCTGTTGCTTGTTCCTTCTTCTTCTTTCGATAGTATACGCGGTCGAACTTGCTGTTTGGCACAACATAGGACTTCATCGTCCTCACCTTCGTGCGTCCTCCTCCTCCGTGCACTCAAGGGCACATGAGAAGACATATATGTCAGCTTGGAAGGATCCAACTGGCCTTCCCATGTTGCTCAACTCACTCCAGTTCCTTCACCATCATAGTTATAGCTCATTCGGGACCTTCACCACTGACACCTCAGGCCCCTTTTGGACTTGGAAAATTTTCGTAATTGTTAATTGAAAATGTTTGACGAAATGCCCAGATTGCAATTTTTCAGATTGGATACCTTAGGTTTCAGAGTTACAATTGAGCTTTTCTCTAGGATCTAATGTTGTTGGGTCCTCTTTTCAACTCTCCTGACATAAAATCCGTTGCATCAATCTTGCTAGATTCATGGATGGATTGTTGAAAAAACCATGTGAAAAATGTAGTAGTTTTGTTGAAATGCAACATACTTCTCTTTTGTTGTGTTCACCAGACTGGCATTTGCAAAGATTTCTCTTCAAAAAGGTGTGTTCACAGAGTTGAAAAGATACATCAAGTTTCATGAAAGTTTGGATGGTATGGTAAGTCTCACAGAAGTTTCAGGTTTTAAGGTAGAAGTTTTAAGTAGGTTTCAGCAAGTTTTATGGAAGTTTCAGGTCGAAGTTTTGGGTAGCTAGGTTTCAGCAAGTTTCATGGAATTTTTAGGTTTCAAGACCAAAGTTTCATGTAGATTTCCACAAGTTTAGAAAAAGACTAGCTTTCAGAAGTTTCAGAAGGTTTCATATTTGATTCAGCAAGTTTGTGGAAGCTTCAGGTTTCAGGTTGAAGTTTTGGGCATGTTTCAGCAAATTTCACGATATTTTTAAGTTTCATGGTCAAAGTTCCGTGTAGTTTTCAGTAAGTTTCAGAAAAAAATTAAAATACTTTAGGAAGTTTCATGTTTCAGGTCAAAGTTGCAGGTAGATTTCACCAAGTTTTATGGAAATTGTAGGTTTCAATGTCAAAGTTTCATGTAGGTTTCAACAAGGATCCCAAAAAATTTAAAAAACTTCTTGAAATTTTAGAAGGTTTCAAAAAGTTTTATACTTGATTCAACAAGTTTCATAAGGCCAAATTAAACTACATTGGCCAATTATCACCGAATGGACATATATATACATGCATGTGTATCAAACATCAAGCATGCAACGCCAAAAAAAAAATCGGATGCTCTTGTTTTCAAAATGAGAGCCCTCGTGCATTCCTCCGAAATCCCCAAATCGCCGCGTTCCTCCTCCCCGATCCCCGTCGATTCCGCAGGCCATTCCTCCGCCCGCAAGACCCCCTCCTCCCCAGGGTTTCCACCCGCCGTTCTCCGCCCTTGTTCCCCCGTTGGTGTCGTTGGTTCTCCGCAGCGGGTCTCCTGGGGATCCGATGAAGAAGATGACCTTCTTTCCGATGCAGGTTCGCCGGATTTGGTTGCCCTGGGCCTTGCCAGTCGCCTGGGGTGGTTGCGCGTTGCTCCATTGCTGGTTCCCCGGGTCCTCGCCAGCAGTTTCCTCCAGGTCCCGTGGCGGCGCACCCTCTTCCTGCATTGATGGCGGCTGCCACTCAGAGTAATTACCCCCGTTTTACTCATCGCACCAACCAGGGGCCTCCAGTTGCTGCTGTCCCGTGTGCTGCCCGCCCTACTGCAGTCCAGCCGACTGGTTTCGGCGCTGCAGTTCCTTCCTCCTCGGGCTGGCAGCAGGTCAGGCCGAAGTACTTCTGGCGTAAAGGCGAATTCAAGTCTTCAAACCTGCCTATGCCGAACGCTCCTAGTGCTCGTCCGCTTGGTTTGTCTGCCCTCCTTAAAGACCAGGCCAGGGGGCGCTGTTTCAGATGCCTGTCGCTGGGGCATTTTGTTGCCACCTGCACAAGACCCCCCAAATGCCTCCTCTGCAAGTGCTCCGGCCATAGGGCGAAGGGCTGTCCCAGGCCTCCCAAAGGAAGGCTGTTCCGGCTGGTGGTGATCCGCAGCCCCCGCGCCTTGGTGGTTGGCCACCGCGGCCTCGCGGAGCAATGCACGGCCCTCGTTTCAGGCCGGGAGATCCTGATGACAGGCCGGAGTTCGCTCATCGTCACCTTCCTTTGTCCCCTGCGATCTCCGGCCGTGAAAGAGAGTTCTGCAGGTTTGCGGTGTTGGTTTACACTCTGGGAGATCAGCAGACATCAGTTCACCAGATGCAGCGGCTCCTGGCTGACCACTTCTTGGCCAACAAAGATGATTTCAATGTTGCGGTTGATGAGGCAAGAAGCTATTTCGTCCGGTGTAGTTCGGTTGAGTTGCGCAATGCAATGCTGGCGGATTCTCGGTTTCTTCAGGAGGGCATTGACATCAAGGTGGTGCCCTGGTCTCGTCATGTTCAGGCGGAGGGTGCCAGGGCAAGGTTCAAGGTTCACCTCTGCATTGAAGGTATCCCTCGTCACGCCTGGTCCGTGCAGGCTGTGGCTCCTCTTCTTCATGATGCTGGCATAGCCTGTGCGGAGCTTGACGAGCCGACGTCGGACAATGAGACAGCCTGCCTCTGCATTTGGGCGTGGGCTCGTGATGCGGCGGTATTTCTGAAAACAACCATTATTTACATCGAGGAGCCTCGCACAAGATCACCTCCGTTTGATGACTTCCCCGAGCTCGGGATTCAGGGGCCCTCTCTAGAAAGGCCGCCGCCCAGGATGCTTTCTTACAGGGTGATTACGCATGTCGACCAGGTTCTGGATTTTGAGCCTCCGGATGATGGCTTGGCCCCCCTTTTTGCAAGCCTAAGTCCGAGGCATAGCGACGTCAGCGGCGAGGCGTCCATTGCTTCCTCTGAAGATGAGTGGCCCAGGCGTCATGTTTACGCCTGGCAGCTTAGGGTGGTTGACGGCGCTTTGCCTCCTAGAGGCTCCGTCCATTACCGATTGCAGTACAGGGTCAGGGAGCGTTCGCCTCCGGGTGGGCCGGGTGGCCGCCGGAAGCCGTCGGGTTGAGACGTTCCACCGTCTGGGGGACGTCAAGGCCGCCACCTTGGGGAACCGGGTCAGGGTGGTTCTTCTGGTCAGGGTGGTACTTCGTCCCAGAGGTTCCAGGGGGCTGGGCGCCGCTCGCGTGCTGTGTTGGGCCACGACCGGAGTTCGGCAGGGCTGTTGGGCAGTGCTCTAGCGTCGGACTTGGCTGTCCCTGTCGCCTCTGCTGATCCCATGGCCACCGAGTCGGCGCACATCGACTGCGCTCGGCCGGTCCGCGACGTGCGGCCATGCTTGCGGCCGAGCCCTACCTCCATGACATTCCCTCACTCCAGGGTTTCCGAACAAGAGATGTTGGTCTCCAGGCTAGGTGATTTGCAGTTGGAACAGGCCAGGGAGGACCCCATGGGTGATGAACTCTTCTGCAATGTGTGTCCGGATGGTGTCCATCCCGTCCCTGCTTCGGCGTCTCTGCATGATCCGGATGGTGGGCTTTCTGGTCACGTCCGGGGTGTCAAGGATCTCCTCAGCTCCCTCAAAGCCACCTTGCAAGATCCCATTCTGCCAGATGCTCCCTGCAGCCCCCCCAAGAAGCCGGTGGTCAGAGTTCCTGGACGCCGCAGCGCGAGGTTAGCTGGTAAAACTAACTCTAAGCTTTCTGCCACGCAAAAGGCTCAGCACCAACTGGCAAGGAAACTGGGAGTCCTGTTCGCCAATGAAGTTTTCGACGAGGATGCTCTACGTCGCTATCTTCAGCTTTTCCGCAGCCCTCTCCCGCCGGGGGCCCTGGAGGCGCTTGCTGACCTCCTTGGAATTTCTGGCCGCCCAGACCTCACTGCTGCATTGGGGGCGACCGCGTCGGAGTTCCTGATTCCAGCATGACTCAAGCGCATGTCCGTCAGTCTTTTGGGTTCGACCAGTGTACATGTATGCTCATGCGGCCGGGCGTTGTTCTTATATCGTCTGTATTTTGTCGTTGTTGTTGTCGTAGCTTTGTGGTTGGCTCGCGAGTCCTCTGGTGCTGCCACGCTGGTAGTATTTTGCTGTATGCTGGTAAACCGGAGGCTCGCCATCTAGTATCCCTCCCAGGTTTCGATGTTGTTAGGTTGTTGGCTGGGGCCTGTAATCCTGAACTTCATGCCTGGTTCACTACTTCGACTGTAAATAATGCCTATGTTCACCGCAGTTGTAATGCCTTTTGTCTCTGCCTTATTTTGGTTGTCTCTTCTCGTCGTGGCTGGGGACTGTCCGCAGGTGGTCCATCTCTAGTTTCCCGGCTGCGTCAGCTTGCAGGACACTGGGGCGTTATTCTTTTCGTCAGGTGCCATCTTCAGATCGGCTCCAGGGGCATCCTGCTGGTTTTGCTGCAGGTGGTTCATTTCGTCACCGCTGTAACAGGTTGCCACTCCGTGCATGCCATTTCTCTTGCTGGGCAGGAGAGACGACAGGTGTTCCCTCAGGGTGATTAATGGCTCAACACGACACAAGGATTCTTAGCTGGAACGTTAGGGGGTTGAACAACATTGTGAAGCAAGCGGTCATTAGAGAGTTTGTATTCAACAGTAGGGCGACAATCATTTGTCTACAGGAGACAAAGCTCCAGGTCGTCGACAGTGTGGTGGTCCGTGCACTGTTGGGAGACCCTTTTGTTGACAATTTTTGTTTCCTTCCAGCGGAGCAGACTAGAGGAGGAATTCTCCTGGCTTGTTCATCTCTTCATTTTCAGTTGACTGATGTTCGCACAGGTGTCAACTCCATTTCTGCAACAGTAACTATGAAGGATGACGGAGCCCAATGGTCTTGCATAGGCGTTTATGGCCCTCACCAGGAGGGCGCTAAGTTGGCGTTCTTGCAAGAGATCCGGAATCTCTGGAGCCTAATGCATGAGGGTTGGCTCATTTTCGGAGACTTCAATATGATATATCGGGCGGCCGACAAAAACAATGGCAATCTCAACAGAAGACTGATGGGGGCATTTCGGAGCATGTTAAATGACTCGGAGCTGAAGGAGATCAGTCTCAACGGTCGTTGTTTTACTTGGGGAGATGGAAGGGAAAACCCAACTCAGTCTCGAATTGACCGTTTCTTTGCCTCCTCCGAATGGGATTGCATCTTCCCTGAGTGTCACCTACAGGCTTGCTCTAGTCTGGTCTCTGATCATTGCCCTTTGCTTCTGTCCGGTTAGTGCAACCCGACCAGGTTCCGACCGTTTAGGTTCGAGAGTTTCTGGACTAAAATGCCAAATTTCGGACAGGTGGTTCAGCAGGCATGGGAAAAACCTATTCACGCGAAAGATGCTTTGCACAGGTGGCATACGAAATTATCGAGAACGGCAAAGGCTCTTAGGTCTTGGAGTCGTTCTTTGTTGGGAGACATAACCATGCAGTTCCACATGGTTGCTGAGGTCATTTTCCAACTTGATAGGGTTGAGGAAACTCGTTTTCTTTCTAGGCCCGAAAGGGAGTTCCGGGCGAAAGCCCAATACAGGTTGTTGGGCCTGGCGGGCATCAAGCGGAGTCGTCTTAGGCAGCGCTCCAGGATGATGCACATCAAGGAGGGAGATGCTAACTCAAAAATTTTTCACATCAAGGTCAACGCTCGAAGGAGGAAGAACCACATACAGGCGATTCTATCTGACAGGGGTCTTCTGCAGAGTGCTTCTGACAAACATGAGGAGCTCAATAGGCATTTCTTTCTGCAGCTAGGTACAAAGAAAGATCGCACACACAGATTCAACTGGGAGTCGCTTGGTTTAGACTGGCAGAATTTGAACGCTCTCGAAGAGCCTTTCCATCTTCAGGAGGTGGCAGACGTAGTTTTCGCCATGCCAACCGAAAAGGCTCCAGGTCCAGACGGGTTCTCAGGTCTTTTTTACAGGAAATGTTGGGACATCATCAAAGGGGATCTTATGCAGGTTTTCCAGCAGCTGCATGGTTTGAATGGTCGCCTTTTCAAGCTGCTGAACTCGGCTGACATTGTGCTGCTGCCAAAGAGACAGGATGCAACACAGATCACGCACTACAGGCCTATCAGCCTCATCCACAGCACAGGAAAGATTTTCTCCAAGGTGCTCGCATCCAGGCTGGCGCCTTATTTGCAGGACATAGTGCCAAACACCCAAAGCGCTTTCGTCAAGAAAAGGTCCATTCAGGACAACTTTCTCTTCGTGAGAAATTTGGTTTCTGAGCTGCACAAGAGAAGAATCCCCTTTCTTTTCCTCAAATTGGACATCGTCAAGGGTTTTGATTCGGTCAGTTGGGAGTTCTTGCTCGACTTGCTGGACCACCTCGGCTTCGGGCCGCGCTGGAGGGAGTGGGTATCCATCATACTGGCTTCTTCCTCCTCTAGAATTCTCCTCAACGGCATCCCTGGTACCTCGTTTCAGCACAGGAGGGGGTTACGTCAGGGCGATCCCCTATCCCCTATGCTATTCATTTTAGCAATGAACCCTCTTCAGCGATTAGTTGCTAAGGCGGCGGACATGTCCATCATTTCTTCCATCCCGGCTAGATGGGCTACAACAAGGGTATCTCTCTACGCGGATGACGTGGCAATTTTTATGAGACCTATCAGCCAGGAGCTCAGAGCTATCCATGAGATCCTCAAATTTTTTGGTGGAGCCACAGGTCTTGACATGAATATTCAAAAAAGTGAGGTATTCCCGATCAGGTGCGAGGCGATCGACATGACAACTATTTTGCAGGGATTCCCAGCCACGTTGTGTTCTTTTCCGTGCAAATATCTTGGCCTACCTCTCCGTCCAACGAAGCTCAAAAGGTCGGATCTGCAACCCATCATCGACAAGGCGCGAGGTCGCCTTGCAGGATGGAAAGGGAGACTGTTGTCCAGGGCGGGCCGTTTGATCCTCATCAACTCGGTCCTCACATCTCTTGCTGTCTATCACCTTACTGTTTTCCCTTTCGGCTCTTGGGCCGCCAAGAGTCTGGACAAACTTCGCCGTAGTTTTCTGTGGAAAGGGGACCAGGACTGTAATGGAGGACACTGCTTGGTCAATTGGAAAAAGGTCTGTCGGCTAAAAAAATTAGGCGGATTGGGCATAAAAGACATCGACAGATTCGGACGGGCTCTCCGGCTTCGATGGCTTTGGTTCGCATCGCAGGGACATCACAGACCTTGGGTCGGCTCCACTCTACCTTGTGACGCCGCAGACCGTGCATTGTTTAACGCAGGTACCGCTTTTTCTATAGGGGACGGCGCAACCGCTAACTTTTGGGAATCCAAATGGCTACAGGGGCGGTCACCCGCAGATCTCGCTCCGTCGTGCTACAAAATAGTCAGGAAGAGGACAGGGACAGTTAAAGATTTATTATCGCACAATGCTTGGATTCGCCCGCTGCGGCGGATCACGAACGCAAAGCAGTTCCAGGAATTCTTTTCGCTTTGGCTCGCGCTACAGCAGGTGCAGCTGCAGCCATAGGTTCAGGATAGCATCAGTTGGAAATGGTCGACAACAGGGGAATACTCCACAGGCTCGGCCTACAGGGCACAGTTCGCCGGATCCACATCCGACCCCTCATACAGGATGATTTGGCAGGCCTCAACAGAAGGAAAGTGCATGTTCTTTGCGTAGTTATTCGTACAGGACAGGCTTTTGACCTCAGACAGGCTCGCCGCCAGGGGTTGGCCGCATTCCGCCATGTGTGTTCTTTGTGGCATCGAGCCTGAAACATCCAACCATATGTTGCTGCTCTGTCCTTTTGCTAGACAGGTTTGGCGGCCTATCCTAAGGTTCGTGCAGGTCAGCCTCGACGCGCGAGCTCCGTTGGGGCATTTTGACAATGTGACTTGGTGGGCGAACACGCGTTGCCGGCTTCCTCGTCACAGACGAAAGGAATTCGACGGGGCTATCGCTTATAGCCTCTGAAACATTTGGAAAGAGAGAAACAACAGGATTTTCAGCAATTCATACCGCACGGTACAACAAGTGGCCAATGTCATTATTCAGGATATCCGTAACCGTCGGGTGGCGCTCGGGGTGAACTAGTGTATGGCGGCGACTAGTTACTAGGGGTCTCTAGGCCGGACCCCGTGTTCCTTCGGGGATGTATTTTTCCTTTCCTTCTCCTCTTTTATCTACCCTCTCCTTTTATTTGCTCCTTTCGTCTCTGTGAACTGTTATGTATTATTCCCTTATCTTAATGCATCCGGCAGAGCTCCTGCTTGTTCTTTTAAAAAAAAAACGCCAAAAAAATCATGACCTGGTTCCTACTTTCAGGGAATCTTCTCTACAGCCCTACCCGGAGTTGCTATGCAGCAATAGAGCAGGCGCGTCACTCGGCCATTTCATTTTGGGTTAAGAAGATGGGAAAGAGACAACAAACAATTAGAAGCTAATAAAGTCAACTACAAAAGCATTATATCCATTCTGTGGAGAGGCTGCGTATGATTCCAGCAATAAATGATTCAAAGCACCCATACAATAATATAGTGGAACAAGATGTTCAATTAGCATAAAATTACTTTTTAATACGAACCAATTCACACCAAACATCTCATAATATAACAATGCAATGGACACTAGTTGATCAGGAAATAATCGCAGCATTAGAAAATTTCTCATAATATGACAATGCAACAACTAAAAAGCAACACAAGTCATGGGAATTAACATGCAACTGTGGTGCATATCCTAGCTACATATTTTAACAAACACCTTGCGCACACGCAAAGAAGAAACCATCTACAGCCATGGTTGGTGCATATCCTAGCTTTTTTTGTGAAAATTTTAATTTCAATTTTCTCGTTGGTGCTTTTTAAAAAAATGGTGAATTTTCACAAAAAATGTAATTTCAATTTTCTTGGTGGGGTTTTTTAAAAAATGGCTGGTTAGGAGTTGGCGGCAAATTTGCATTTTTTTTTGCAAAAAAAAAGCAATTTCGGTTTTCTCAGTGATTTTGGTTTTCTCGGTGGTATTTTTTTTTTAAAATCGGCTAGCTAAGAGCCATCGGCAAATTCGCGTAATCATAGGGTCCTTCCTGGAAAAAAAAATGGTAGAAGGATCTATCTGTGCTTGCAGTTTCAGCTGGTTGGCTGGCTAGGAGCTATCGGCAAATTCGTGCAATCATGGGGTCCTTCCTAGAAAAAAAATAGTAGAAGGACCTATCTGTAATTGCGGTTTACCGCAGAGGACCCACATCAAATTTGAGGAACCACGGGGTCTTTTTTGCAAAATAACCAGTGGAAAGACTTGTCCATGATTTCGGTATCTTCGAAGTGCTTTTTCGCAAAAAAATCCAACTTGGAGGCCCTATGTGAGCTGCAATTCCGCGGAGGACCCACATCGAATTTGAGAAACCATAGGGTTTTTTTTGTAAAATAAGCAGTAAAAGGATCTATCTGCAATTTTAGAATCTTTAGAGGGCTTTTTCGCAAAAAGTCCAACATAGAGGCCCCGGCTGCTCTGCAATCTAGGCGGCATAAGGATAAGTACTATTCATAATTTCATATACTTCTGTTCTACTGATTTTGGGAAAAAAATCTGACAAATGACGGTTTCGTAAGTACACTTTGCTTTGCATTTTGAATATGATACCAGGAGAGCTCATTAGTTCTTTCAGCATAACTCTAGGATTTATACTACATAGAAATTATCAAGCCAAAATCATGATAAGTTCTCGTGATGTCTTCCTCTTCCTGATAAGATCATAGCACTTGACAATCAATCTGTCCCCTTGCCTTTTATGTAAAACTTGAATTGAATGAGAAATAAGGACCACAGACCATTTCCTAAAGCACAGTAAAAGAGAAGAAAAGGGGGTGCAAATCCTAACCCGTGGTTTTGTTTTGTCCTTCGTGAAGTTTTTTCATATTAAATATTTTTTACTATTTTATCGTGCTAATCTTAACATATGGTACCAAAACTAGGGTTATAAGATATCGAGGCTCAAGTGGCATCATATCCAAAGAGTCAATCTTTTAAGTGGCAAATTTTCAATTATTGCAATATTTACATTACTATGAGCATACCTTTTTTTGATCTACTCCACGTCGGCTGCTCCAGCCTCCACATCGGCTTCTTGGCGGCTACCTCCGCCTCCAGCCGTGACCACCTCGGTCGGCCATCTTCCCCTGGCCACCTTGGCTCCGTGCCATCCTGAGGCATGACACCTCCTCCCGGACTGCGGTCGACCCCAGCAAACTTCGACCTCATCGACGCCTCAATGGCCGCCAGCTTCCTCGGTTGGGCCCCGCCTGGGCTTCCACAGACCTCGCCCGCACCGGCCCTCTCGGGCGGCCTTTGCGTCGCCATCCTTCAGCTCTTGGCAGTCGGCGTTACCACCTTGTCGTCATCACCAGCGTCGGGCCGCCGCTTCATCTTCTGCCACTGGCCTACTGCAACCCCCGCCTGCATCGGCTTGCCCAGTTCCATGCCTGCGCTAGTCACTCCCGCCTTCGGTCGGTGGCCCGTGTCGTCCGCCATCTTTCGTGCCGACTGCCCTCGCCGCTCGAGCCGGACACTCCAAGCCTCATCCACGTGCCCATGACCGACAGAGACATCCGAGATTTGTTTCAACCGGACTCCCATTAGATCCAAAATTCAATTTAACTTGGATTGGCTTCAGCTCCAGAGCAGCTCCAGTTTCAGTTTGGCTCTGATGTAGCTTCTGTTTTCTGGCTCCAACTTCTTAGCTGGGCTTCAAATTTTAGTTTTTCGATCTATTCCATATCTCTACTACTTTGTTACTATTCTAGATCATCAGAGAAAATTAACTGATTTGGAGGACGCCTTCGAGAGAATAGGTAAAATATTTGATCTTGATTTTGCTGAGACATATGCTCATGTTTATAAAAAGTTTTTTTAGAGTTTTTGATAAATATTACGAAAAGTTTGGTAGCAAAAGTGAAGTAAGAAAATCTACTTCAACAACACAACAAGCACATGGCAGTTCGATCACTTCAAACATACAGAAGATGCTAAAAAGAAAAGTGTCTAGTTTGTCTTCCAAAGTGCCAAGCAAATCGTATTGAAATCTATGAGTAGAGATCAACCACTACCGCGACATGTCTTTTGTAGAGACTGAGCTTGACATGGATAAGGACCCTCGACTTAACTTATTCTTATTGTGGAAGAATCACTAACATATTTACCCCTATGCTATCACATTTTGCACGGGACATGCTTATGGTTTTAGTGTCCACTGTTTCGTTGGAAGCCACTTTCAGTTTAGTGGGGAAAATACTTGAGCCGAAAAGGTCGTCTCTCACACCTAAGATGGTTGAAGCAATTACATGTCTCAAAGGCTAGGAGCGTGCATATTTCAGGACACAACATCAGTCCGAAAATTCGGAGATCACGGACGTGTTAGCCAACTTTCATTATCTCGGTCTCGAGTAGTCTATATATACATAGTTACTGTACTCTTTTCCTTATCAGAGGTACCCTACACCGGGATGTAAAGTTTTCAATGAGACAGTAACTTTATACATGTTCAAGAATGAATAAAATTTACTTCTTTCCCTCCTAATATTTGTGTCAATTATCTCAACTTCGTGTGTCTCCGACTCTTTTTCTCTCGTCACAATAATGCACATGGGCCGGGCCTGGGCAAGCACGGCACAAAGCCAACACGAAGCCAAATAGGGTGTACCTGGGCTCACCGAAGGTGAGTCAGATCGACATGGTATGACACAGTGAGCATAACGAACCATGGCGGCACAACACAATTTAGGCATAAGGCACGATAAATCTGTACCAAACCGGTCTGACGCGGCACCACATCCACCTCTAGGTTTGAGCAAGTGAAACAAACACTCCCTCTATGCCACTGTAGAAAATGTGTTGTTCCCTTCATAACTTAAAATTTTGTTTTCAAAAGGAATATGACTGGCGGGGTCACCCTCTCACACGCACAGAGACGGGGAGGAGTGGGAGCCTACTAGAGCTCCAGCCAATGGTGAGTGGCGACTATCATGGCATTGGCAACCTCAAAAAAGAGAGTGGAGGGAATGGAGCTAGAGGTGTAATTGGATCGGATAATTTTTGACCGATCAGATATCTTAGATTGAATTTGGATAGTTATTGGATTCGAAATTAAATTTAGATATTTTATTTGAATTTAGATTTAAATTTAAAATATTACTATGTGTCAGCTCGGAATATTCCGAGATTATTTTCAGATATATTCGATCAATTAATCCGAAAATCATGCCCATATGGGATATGACCCGGTACAAACTACAAATCTCAGTCCCTTGCCCTTGGTCCTCTGGTCCCGACTACCCCCATGCCTTGTCCCCCGTTCGGCATCACACGCCGCCCGCCTTTGTACGGAGGAGGACGAGTCGTGATCCTCCACGGCTTCGCGGAGTTCACCGCTGCTCGCGGCACGGCGTTCGTGTCGCACCAGTACGACACCAACCCCTTTTACGAGGACATGCGCCGCCGCCTCCAGCTCGTCGAGAAGCTGCGCCGCTTGAAGTGCAAGTACCGGAACTGCGTTTTCCGCCTCCGCGGGTCCGACGTTTCCTTCTCCTTCTGCTCCCGGCATGAACAGGCGATTTTCGAGATTGCGCGCAACATCTGGCGCACCACAAATAAGCACGGCCAGGACCCCTCGGCGGACTCTGACGATGAAGACACTGTTGCCGTCGCAGCCGTCCCTGCGAACACCAGCCCCAATGGGGATGTGTTTGCACCGGTTTTTGGAAATCACGAGAAGAATCGACAGAAGAATATGAGTCTAGATACAACACGAAGCGTCTCAAAAGATTTGGATAATGTACGGGTAATATTTGGAAACAGAGTCCAAATAAAAGACTACGAAGCCGATTCGGATTGCATTGTCGTGTTGGACCGGGACTCGGATCGGCCAGCGGATATATAAGGCGCGTTAGGGCTGCTTGAAGAAACACATCCACAACCATCAACACATCTACTAGTTTTTGCTTTCTGCAGTTTTTAGCCTTTTGGCATTGTAATCTTTCCTCTGTAAGTCGATATCGATCAAATAAAGTTGCGCATCGCCGATTGTTTGGTCGTCATTGGCTCTTCAGGTTTGATTTATTCTGTCTTGTTGCGCATCGCCTTTTCAGAATCGATCTACCTTTTACCCTCGGATTTGTCTTAATCGGCTAATCTAGTTACCCTTCTAATCGGCTTTCTGGCCGATTCTTGTTTTAGCCGATTCGCCTCTAGGATCGGCTTGATTGAGTTTTACAATTCCCTTATCGATTACAGGGTCAAATCGATTGGCACGCTCGCGCACAACCTGAACCCGGTGTTCGTCCGGTGTGTTGCAACCAGAAACCCTCTTCACGTTTTTGGCGTCAACATATTTTTGGCACGCCCGGTGGGACCGATCGACAAGATGACTGCAGGTAAATCTGTCGCGCCTTCCGACGTAAACATCGGCCATAATCGTCCCCACTTTGGGCGATTTAACTCGAGCGCGCAAGGAGATCAAGATCGGAAAGCGCCTTGGAGGAATTGATGTTGGGTTGCTATCAAAAACTCGACGGGAGTCACGCAGAAGATGGCACTTCCAACATCAATCCGCTTAAGCGGTGGCGTCACATCAACTCCGGTAAGCCGATACATGCCAGCTCAAGCCGAGTTATCTGCTATGATTGAACAATCTGTGCATCATGCATTAATTAATCAATCATCGGCTTTGGTCACGACCTTGAAGCCGATGATAGAGAATAGCGTGAAAACGATTGCACAAGAGTTGGCTACGTCTGGGGGATTGATGGACCCATTGCAGCCACTCCCAACGTATCCTGTATATTCTGTGGCTCCAAACACCAGCACGACCAAAGCGTCGGCACCAGCACCCTCACTAATGCCGACCCAACCCACCGTGTTGGTTCCACCAAATCCCCGCCCGAGTCCAGTTACTCATATTCATGCATATACTGACGCCGCAAAATTGGATCCATCAGCGTCAGGGACTCACTATGTCCAGTCGGCTTCTCAGCCGGTTGAATTAGATGGAAATTATAAACCTCAAGGACCAACCCAAGTTAGGAATTTGGCTCCGTATAAAGTAGTTACGTACGCAGATCCATTTGTTCCATTGCCTGAGGTCGCGGCTGCCAGGGCCGATGGGTATGAAGCGTGGCAACAACAGTACCCATCTGGTAGAACAAGCCGACCACCCGAGTTTACACTCGGGGGGCAGGATGCTACCCAAAATAATTGGCCAAATCCTAGTGTTCCATCAGCCAACAACATTAACTGGGCCGATCAAATTTCCATAGTCTTAAGAGATCAATTTGGCTTGCAGCCCAAAGGAAAGACAAGCGGCTATAGAAAGCCATACCCGGATTACATTGACCGCATGCCATATCCCCATAACTTTAGGATTCCCGATTTTACGAAGTTTTCAGGGGATGATTTGGTTACCACTTTAGAGCATGTTGGATGATTTATTGCTCAGTGTGGTGAAGCGGCTCAGTCCGATGGGCTAAAGATTAGGCTTTTTCCCTTATCTTTATCCGGGACTGCCTTCACTTGGTTTACCAATCTGCCTCCAAATTCGGTCTATTTTTGGAACGATTTAGAAAGTCGATTTCATGAATACTTTTTCTCTGGTAGCTTGGAGTTGAGAATTTCAGATCTGAGTGCTGTCCGGTAAAAATTTGGTGAGTCGGCTTCAGATTACATTAGGAGATTTAAAGAAATTCGAAATCGCTGTTTCAGTGTAGTATTGCCCGATAACCAACTAGCCGATTTAGCCTTTCAAGGGTTAATTCCCCCACTTAAAGAAAAACTTGCTGGACAGGAGTTCACTGATTTAAGTCACCTGCTTCATCGTGTGTCGGCACAGGAAAGCCGATATTTGAGTAAAGAATTCAAGGATAAAATTAGATTAAATGGCAATGGGAAAGATAAAGCTAAAATAAACATGGTTGAATATAATTCAAGTGAAACTTCCGAAGATGAAGCAGACGTGAATATAGCCGAGTGGATAAAGGGTTCTAAAAAACCGCTTGTCTGTTCATGGCTCAAGCCGACTAGGAGTAAGTCGGAAGTTAAATACGCTTTTGATGTGTCCAAGTGTGACCGCATATTCGATATGTTGTTACAAGAAAAACTGATATGACTGCCTGAAGGGCATACCATACCTTCAGCCGATGAGATCAAGAAGCGACGATACTGTAAGTGGCATCATTCCTTTTTCCATAACACTAACGACTGTAATATCTTTCGACAGCAGATACAGGCCGCCATTGAAGATGGTCGGCTCAAGTTTGCAGAAGAGCCGGCCATGGAAGTCGATGTCAATCTTTTCCCAATTAACATGGTCCAGTGCTCCAGCAAAGGGAAGCAGATTGTCGACGAGAATCCCAGAGTAACGCGTCAAGTCGACATAGAGTCAAGCTCACAAGGAGAAACACTGAAGATAACGATCGGCTCATTTCAAATCGAAGCCGATCGAGACGGAAAGAATTCAAGAACCGTGAAGCCAAAAGGGGAATTGCAAGTCGGACGATGGTACAAAGCTGAAAGGTCTCCGCCCCGAAAACCAGCATTCAAACCCAAGCCGACTTTTTCACAGTTGCTTGACAAATATGAAAGGATGAGTCATCGGCAGGAGCGGCAGACACGCCGACCAAACGGGCCGCATCGGCCAAACAATGTGTTTCGGTCAGACAATTCGTATCGGCTAGACATTGCAGAAAGAGCTCATCAGAGATGTCCTTTTTGGCAGTTCTGTTGGGAAAGAGGCATGGCCTTACCATCCTCAAGGTCCTGTCCCATGGAGCATTATCCGCAAGGGAATTGGCCAAGACAATCGGTGAGACATCGTCTGTTCAGGCCAATCTCGGATCAAAATGAGTCAGAGTGTAGCAAGCCAGTAAAGGAGAGGCTAGGCGCACCGAACCAAGACAGAAAAGAAGAGGCTATGGAGAGTTTGGCTGGAAAGATCCACGTGCCAGTTGAGCCCAAGCCTAGATGGTGTCCGATTGGACTCAGCCGATCACAACGCAGACGGCTTCAACGCCTAAGAACGCAAGAGATGAGAGAAGCCGAAGAAGAAAAACATAGAGACCAATCGTTTAATGAGTTGCGGCCAGTAAAACTTGTCACAAAGGAGTGGAAGAGAAAACAACAAACCGATGATGAGTCAGATTCCTCAGATGATTTGCTGTCACCAATTGTTCGAAGTGACACTCCTCCCAAGGATATCAACATGGTGTTCACTCTACCGGTAGAATTCAGAATCAAAACTAAATCGGCTAAAGACACATTTGCTCAACTATGCTTAGGTGCGCAAGATGCTGTATTTGAAATGCCACAAGATCCTCATCGGCATCTTAAGCCGCTGTACTTGAAAGGCTACATCAATGGAAAGCCGATATCCAGGATGCTTGTGGATGGAGGTGCTACTGTGAATTTGATGCCACTCTCTACTTGCAAAAAGTTGGGTAAAACTGATGAAGACCTGATTAAGACAAACATGGTGTTAAATGACTTCACAGTTGACCCCACTGAGGCAAAAGGAGTAATGGTCACAGAACTAACTGTCGGCAGCAAAACTTTGCCGACCGCGTTTTTTGTAATTGAAGCTAAAGGAAATTACAGTGTGCTTCTCGGGCGAGATTGGATACATGCCAATTGCTGTATCCCCTCCACAATGCACCAACTTCTGGTACAATGGAACGGGGATGAAGTTGAGGTTGTATCAGTCGACACATCGGCTCATATTGCAATGGCTAGTTCAGATGCAAATTGGCCGCACGAAGAAGCAGAATGTATATCAGGTAAAGCTCTAGACGATTGTGACTTCATATGCATTAGGAAGTCGGGTTTGATGCCGATCAGTGTAAAGCCAGGCACATTTGATCGGGCAAATGAAGTTCTAAGGAGATGGGGTCAGAAATGATCCAAGCATTGCAGGACAGGGTGAGGAGCTATCGGCATGGGATAAACTCCTGCGAAGCCATTGAAGATTTCCAAAGCGAAAAATTGGGTCAAGGCTTCACTTCTGCCGATATGCTGGAAGAGGTCGATATAGGAGAAGGTGATAGAAAAAGGCCAACTTTTGTAAGTGCAAATTTAGGTCTAGAATACAAAAATAAGTTGGTCAAAATACTTAGAGAATACAGGGATTGTTTCGCCTAGGAGTACTATGAGATGCCTGGGTTAAGCCGACAGTTAGTGGAACATCGGCTACCTATCAAGCCGAGGTATCGGCCATATAAACAACCCCTGCGGCGTTGTAATCCAGAACTGTACAATGTGATAAAAGAGGAAATCGAGAGGCTGTTGGAGGCCAAGTTTATAAGACCTTGCCGATACGCCGAATGGGTGTCCAACATTGTTCCCGTCATGAAAAAGAATGGTAAACTTCGGGTATGTGTAGACTTTAGAGATTTGAATAAAGCCACGCCAAAAGATGAATATCCGATGCTTATAGCCGATATGCTTATCGATGCTGCATCGGGTAATAAAATTATCAGTTTCCTTGACGGAAACGCTGGATATAACCAGATATTTATGGTAGAAGCCGATGTCTCTAAAACTGCCTTCAGATGCCCTAGCACGATACGGTTGTATGAATGGCCGGTAATGACATTCGGCTTAAAAAACGCAGGCGCCACCTATCAACGCGCCATGACTTTGATTTTTCACGATCTAATCGGCCATATCGTTGAGATCTACATTGACGATGTGGTGGTTAAGTCGAAGGAAGACTGGCAACACTTGGCCGATTTAGAAAGGGTATTTCAAAATACGAGAGCTCATGGGTTAAAAATGAATCCTCTGAAGTGCGCATTTGGTGTATCGGCTGGCCAGTTCCTAGGGTTTATGGTTCACCAAAGAGGAATTGAGGTTAACCAAGCAAGAGTTAAAGCCATAGCCGATACAAAACCGCCAACATGTAAAAATGAATTGCAGAAATTGATTAGCAAAATTAATTACTTAAGACGATTCATTTCGAATCTATCTGGTAGAATTCAAGCTTTTACGCCATTGTTAAAATTAAAGGATGGTCAAGATTTTATATGGGGAAACGATCAGCAAAAAGCCTTCAACGATATAAAACGGTACCTAGCATCACCACCAGTCTTGGCCGCACCACAAAAAGGAATTCCCTTCAAGTTATATATATCGGCTGAGAACGAGACTATCGGAGCTGTATTGGCGCAAGAAGTCGATGGCAAAGAGCGAGTAATATTTTACTTAAGTCGACGACTCCTGGAAGCCGAAACCAGGTACCCACCAATAGAAAAATTGTGCTTGTCCTTATATTTTGCTTGTACAAAGCTGAGGCATTATATATTAGCATCGACTTGCATAGTAGTATGCAGAAACGATATCATCAAATATATGCTGTCTGCACCAATCTTGAGAGGACGACTTGGAAAGTGGGCTTATGCTCTAACCGAGTTCGATCTCAAGATGCAGAATCGGCCAAAGCCATTAAAGGTCAGCGATGGCGATTTCATAACTGGATATGATACCATGGCAGGAATAGTCGATGTAGCCCCATGGCGAATGTATTTTGATGGGTCAGTTTGTCAAGAGGGAAGTGGAATAGGTATTGTACTAATTTCACCAAAAGGACATAATATCGAGTTTGCATATCGGCTTACAAGCCGATGCTCTAATAACCAGGCCGAATATGAGGTATTGCTCAAAGGGCTGCAGTTGATAGATAGTGTCGGGCGAGTAATGTGGAAGCATATGGCGACTCATTGCTGGTGGTGCAACAAGTTAAAAGAGAATTTAAGTGCAACGACGAGGTGCTATCAAAGTATCTAGAGCATTGTCTCGATATTATCAACACTTTTACGTCATTACTCAGACGCCATATACATAGGGAAATGAACGATAAAGCCAACACATTGGCTCAGACAGCTTCAGGCTACAAGGAAAAAAGCCAATATGAAGCGTTTGATTTAATCGACAAAACAGTTCTGTGCGTCGCTAGTGCCGATTGGAGGACAGAAATAAAAACTTATCTAATGAACCCGTCCAAACCTCATCACATGCGAAAAATTAATTGAGAAAGCACTGAGGTATGTTGTGCTGGAAGGAGAATTATACTATCGGACGTTGGAGGGATTACTTCTACGGTGTTTAGGCAACGAAGAAGCAAAGGTAGCCATGGGTGAAGTTCATGAAGGAATCTGCGGAGCACATCAATCAGCTCACAGGATGAAATGGATCCTAAGACGAACCGGGTATTTTTGGCCGACAATGTTGGAAGATTGTTTTAAGTATTACAAAGGGTGCCAAACTTGTCAAAAGTTTGGGAATGTGCAACTTGCACCAGCATCGGCTTTATACCCAATTATTAAGCCATGGCCATTCAGAGGATGGGGGATAGACGTAATCGGTCAAATATTCCCAGCGTCAAGTAAAGGACACAAATTCATCCTCGCAGCCACAGACTATTTTTCGAAGTGGGTTGAAGCCGTTCCGCTCAAAAAAGTCACCAGTATAGAAGCTATCGGCTTTGTTAATGAACACATTATCCATCGATTCGGTATTCCTCAGACTATCACAGCCGATCAGGGAACTGTGTTCATGTCTAACGATTTTAAGAACTTCGCAGATAGCTTGGGCATCAAATTGCTTAACTCTTCGCCATACTACGCTCAGGCTAATGGACAGGCCGAGTCGTCTAACAAAACTTTGATCAAGCTAATTAAGAGAAAGATTAATGAAAAGCCTCGAACTTGGCACTCTACATTATCGAAATCTTTGTGGGCTTTTCGGCTAGCGTTCCATGGATCGACTAAGTTATCGCCATATCAGTTGGTATATGGCCAGGAGGCCGTGTTGCCCGTAGAAGTAAATGTTGAATCGATGCGAGTAGCAAGGCAGAATAATCTGTCAGCCGATGAATACAAAGAATTGATGCTATACAACTTAGATGACTTGGCAGAGCTAAGACTGGTTACTCTAAATCGGCTTAAAAAGAATAAAGAAAAAGTTGCAAGAGCCTACAACAAAAAAGTTGTGCCCAAGTCCTTCAGTGAAGCCGATTTGGTTTGGAAAACAATATTGCCGATCGGCTCTAAAGATAATCGATTCGGCAAGTGGTCACCTACTTGGGAAAGACCATATAAAATACATCGGCTTGTCGGTGGGAACGCGTATATACTCGAAACACTTGAAGGATTGGTGTTACCAAAAGCGATTAACGGAAAGTACCTAAAGCAGTACCACCCTAGTATTTGGATTGGTGCATAAGTTAAAATACAGCATGAAAGATTTGGGAATGAATCAGTTAAACAGCCGATTTAAACAAGGCAAATATTATCGGTTACACAACCGATTGAAAGTATTACAAAGTACAGCGAAATAACATTGTTTTAAACCATTACAAACACACGAACAGAATTACAAGCCCGACCCTGGAAGTCTGGCACCCAAAGCCGACAGTGCTCCGGTGGCCTTGGCGAGTGCAGCTTGGACACCATCAACAATCTTCTCGTCAGCTTGGGCATTGCCGGGCACAAGAACTATCTTGACAGATTGTTCTTTAACCTGCGCTACGGTTTGGCCGATTCTCTGCTTCTGCTCAGAAAGAGAAGCCGCCGTTGCCGACACTTGTGCTTGCTCCTTGGCCAACCGATCTTGGAGCTTGGCCAGTTCTTCTTCAAGTTGTTTTTTGGCCGACTCCAGTTGAACAATCTCGGCCTTAGTGGATTTCAAGAAAGCAGCATCCTTATCGAACTGCTGCTTCATCCTTTTCGCATCAGCCACTAGCCGATCCAGCGCTTAACGGTCAGCTTTTTGGGCCTCTCGTTGAGCAATGCGCGCTCGAGCAGCCTCCACTTCCTCCCTCTACTCGTCCAGGTGACAGACTCCCAGGATCGCCCCCATAGTCTCTGGAGGAAGATCGGCTTCTACGGCAGCCATGGCATCCCTCAGCGGCTGAGTGTTAGCTAATATTTGCGCTTCGGGCTGATTGACCTCATTGAAGAGCCGATTCAGCTTGTCTTGCATGGTTGGCTCAGAGCGGACAACCATCTCCGACGCCTTCTTGGACACATTGATAATATTACGGAGATCCGTAACATAGTCATCCGAGGCCATTACTTCGGGATCATCGAGATCGTCCAAGCTGAAGCCAAGCAAGTCCATGGGGTCAATTGATACATCGCAAGTGGGTGCATTGGGAGTCAGCTGAGGTGGCAAGACCGCTTGGGGTGCGGCAGGGATCGGCTGGAGCGGCAAAGTGGCTTGAGGAGCAGCGGGGAATCGGTCCGGAGAAGGCAGAGGAGGATCGGCAGCAGACGCGCCCTAAAGGGTGGCCAAGATGCCAGCTACTTGAATCGATGTTGTCGGCTGAAGGAAAAACCGGAGGATTAGTATGGCCACGTTTGAAAAAGTGCAAGAACGGTAAGATAGCAACTCACTTCAATAATGTCGGCTGGCGCGTGAGAGGAACTCTCGGCAGTTTTTTCTTTGCGTTTTGGGTTTTTCTGGGTGACCACCTTCGTGGATTTTGGTCTTTCTGAATCAGCAATAAAGGGTCAGGTAAAGACTTAAAGAAACAACTCCTATCAGACAAAGAACAGATACTCACTCGATCGCCGATCCTTTGTGAGCTCCTCCAGCGACGGGCTATTTACTCGAGGTTGCCCGAAGTATAGCCGGTCAAGCCGACCGATTGGTGCGGCCTTTTTCCTTTGGTCCCGCTTCCTGATTGGCCATCGACGGCCTTCTCGCGCGTGGTTGCGACCTGCACAAATTGTGGAGAGATTAGCCAGCGAGTAATAGGGATTGAAAGCAGTAAAAAGCTACTTAGAAAAGCCGATACCTCTACAGCTACTGATGAATCGGTATAACCCGAGGAACTACTTTCACTCGAACTGTCGCTGCTGCTGCCGCTGCTGCTGGAGACTACCGTCGGCTCGTGGTAATCCGGTAAAAACTTTTCTATGATGGCCGACGGTTCACGGTCCAAATAAAGGGCCTCGGCTATACGGGACCACCAAGCAGTAAAATGGCTGGCCCGACGAGAATTCAGAAAGAAGCGCGGCAGGGCAACAATCTGAAGCTCATCGGCAATTCCCAAAGCTACGTTGGCCGATAGCACATCCCTTACCGTGGCTCTGGGTTGTAGCCGATCAAGCAGGGGCAATGAAGGAATCACTTGACCAAAACCGAGCTGACGGGAATAAATAGAAGGATGGTAAAACTCGTATGAAAGCTGGAACGTTCTGTTTCTGGGGTTCAGGCCGACATGAAGAATGCAAGGGGAAATAAAATTTCGATAGAACATCAATGTCAACTCCGGCATCAAGGAACTGTCGGCTTCCAGGTGTAGGAAAGAAGGCCATTGAAAATCGGCCGCATCGTCATAAGAGAAGAAATCTTGCTGAGAAAATATTACACTGTCCAAACCCAAGAAAAAAGCAAGATATTTATGCAGACCAGCCGGGGTAATCTTTGTGTCGCCACTTGAGCACATTATGAGCCTCTCACCATGCGATCGGCTTGCTCTAAATTGGGGAGTAGCATTCTCTGGATAGTCTTCACGAGGAAAGGCGAGAATCTTCAATGGGTTCGAGAGATAAGTTGTCGGCTAAAATTCTATACTGACCACACTGAATAAACCACAAGGCCACCAACATTACCAACAACGAACTCAAGAAACCGAGAAAAAAGTCGACTTCGATGACAAACATCATCCGTAGATCATACCAAGAACATCTTCCCGAGAGCGAGCCGACGACCCTCCACAAGCCGCCCGCTACCAACCGCACACAGGTTGGTCCAAGAGACGCTTGAAAAGAAACCGCCGAGCGAGAGATTGAGGAAGGTGCGTGCTCTTCGTCCGATACAAGTCCGTTTACTTTGTTGTTGTGCTGTATGTACTTCGACCATCCTTCACCCTTTGTCTGGATCAGCTTGAACTGAGGTCTTCCACTGTAAGCCGATAGCTGGTCTCCATCAGCCTCGAGCGAAGACAGCTCGCCACGCCCGTAAGGGTTGGACCGAGCAGGCAGGACGAAAAAGGAAAGCATTGAAAGTATCGGATCAAAAATAGCACGCCGTGGCCACCAAGGGCTCATTGGCTTCCGGGCAAGCTAGACTCAAAGGAAGACATTCGGCTATGCCCATCCGCTCCCACTCTGCTCTTTTTGGGCCGACACTCTAATATACCGGCTTCTCCATCCCTTGGCGCGTCGCCAAGCCCTAAAACTTTTGCCCCACTCTTTCACGTTGTAACCTTGGGCCGATAGGGGGAGTCTCGGAATTTCTACGTTTATCACCGTATTGGCATCGAAGTTCCCTACCGGTCCTAAGTAATATTGATTATTACTCTCGGGGATCGGGATGAGTACCTTTGAAGGATCCATTCGGCCGATTGAGGGAATCGAGAGAGATCACCAAAGCAGATGAGTCGAAGGAAGCCGATTGCAGAGGGTGCGAGAGCAGGAACGCGTGAATATGACCGTGGGGGTCCCGCATATATATAGCACGGTAAAAAGCAAAAGTGGCGGGAAATGAATTCGAGGCGACGCGTGCCATTAAAGCGCACTGAGATTTTTTACGGCACAATTAAAACAAGCGGTTACTAGAACAGTTCTCCGGCTGATAAGGAAGAAGCCGATGAAGAATAAAGCCAATGAAGAATAAAACCGATGAAGGAGCAGCCGATGGATTTTCGAAAGATAACAAGTTATCTTCCAAAAATGGGGGGCATATGTTTGCACCGGTTTTTGGAAACCACGAGAAGAATCGACAGAAGAATATGATTCTGGATACAACACGAAGCGTCTCAAAAGATTTGGATAATGTACGGGTAATATTTGGAAACAGAGTCCAAATAGGAGACTACGAAGCCGATTCGGATTGCATTGTCGTGTTGGACCGGGACTCGGATCGGCCAGCGGATATATAAGGCGCGTTAGGGCTGCTTGAAGAAACACATCCACAACCATCAACACATCTACTAGTTTTTGCTTTCTGCAGTTTTTAGCCTTTTGGCATTGTAATCTTTCCTCTGTAAGTCGATATCGATCAAATAAAGTTGCGCATCGCCGATTGTTTGGTCGTCATTGGCTCTTCAGGTTTAATTTATTCTGTCTTGTTGCGCATCGCCTTTTCAGAATCGATCTACCTTTTACCCTCGGATTAGTCTTAATCGGCTAATCTAGTTACCCTTCTAATCGGCTTTCTGGTCGATTCTTGTTTTAGCCGATTCGCCTCTAGGATCGGCTTGATTGAGTTTTACAATTCCCTTATCGATTGCAGGGTCAAATCGATTGGCACGCCACAAGACAACCCGAACCGGTGTTCGTCTGGTGTGTTGCAACCGAAAACCCTCTTCACGTTTTTGGCGTCAACAGATGTCAAGTCCGCTCCTTAGGGCGGCAACCTTGCCGTAGGTGCTCAATGGAATTTGTCATCTGCGAGACTAGGGACTTGATGCTTGATAAAATGAGAACTGAGAAGGTATCTCTCATTGTAGGATTCTTGCTACGATTCTTAGTGTAGGTGTTTTAGTTCACTACTACAGAACCGGCTATCACAAGCGGCTCGTAACCCCCTTTAGAAGCGGTTTTATAACCGCTTCTAAGCAACCGCGTGTGATACCCGTCGGGTATCACAAGCGGTTGCTCGAACCGCTTGTGCTGTGGCACCAGAAGCGGTTGGGAAGGTGTCCAAGAGGGCCAGTGGAGCCGCCACGTGGGGGACTCCACAAGCGATTCGTGTTACAAACTGCTTGTGTAGAAGAATATCCAGAAGCGGTTAGTCTTACCAACCGCTTGTGGAGAGCAGCACTCTAGAAGCGGTTGGAATCACCAACCGCTTGTGGAGAGAGTTTTCGATTATATGTATTATAGAATATATTCTTACGGTGTTTTTGTATATCGTTTTTGACCATAAAATTAAATATGAGTGGAGGAGTTTTTTGCGCAATTAAATATATATTACATATGCATACTCATACACATGTGCACAAGCTAGCTCAGTACACAAAAAAACGAACTTAATAGTGTGTAAAAAATGGACAGGTACATACATGCAACCGATGTTTACAAGGTTGAATGATGAAAAAAATGATTAACGAACTCATTTCTTGCATGCGTCACTCTTTATGTCCTTGGTCGACGTGGATGTCGTCATCAGTTCAGCGGTGTTCAACGCAGGAAACCTTACGTGGAACTCGCCATTTGGAGATACAACCTCGTTGACAATGAAGCCAATGAGTTGTTCTTGGAGTGCGCGCACCTGGTGAGGCGGGAGCACGTTGACGTGCTCATCGATGTTGAGCTGACAATTAATTAAGCGGGAAGTATATAAATATCCGATCACATGCAATTAATTAAAATGTAAGTTGTAGCTAACAAATTGACATGCATATACGAACCTCGGCATAATGTTCCGGCTCATCGGCATGGATAAAACTTTGAATATAGTGGAACACGTAGTAGCCACATAAGTTGTTTCCAGCCGTCTGGCGTTTAACCTTTACGGGGAGAAATTTCAGAATATCAGATGAAGAAATGATATGGCGCATGTATATTAATAATAGTTTTTGTGGTACGTACCTGAGTGCTTACTATGACTTCGAATTCTTTCTTGAATTTTCCTTTTTGCTTCTTCTTGAACTTTGCAAATGTCCTGTTAAGGACGTCAATGAACCATTGGTATTTTTGGACTGGATTCCTTCTTGAGTCATGAACTATAATCCTACTGTTGTCAAGCTCGATGACTAGAAGGATCCAGTGAAACCTATTCGTATATTGCAACATATGCGTAAGTAGCTAATCGTACTATCAATGGCTTAAAAAATACAAGAACAAGAGATTTGTGAGAACACGTACTTGAAGTTGAAGGACAGAAGTATGTACGGTTTGTAGTGCTTTTTCAACATTGCATGCAAAAGGTATGCCTGAACTAGCGGTTTTTTCTTGTCGTATGACCAGACTTTCTCGTTGACAATCTCTGGGTCGATGAAGCCAACGTTCTATTTGCCCAGTCTTCTACATCGTTGTATCTCCATTCTACATAAGAAGGGATAACTAAGTTAATTAGATTTTCAATTTTGTGGTGCGAGAGGAAGCAAACGGTAAACTTAGTAGATCGACACTTACAGACACCAGCAGGACATGAAAGACACGTTGACCTCGTCTCCTTGGTACACATGGTACAAGTCCTCGAATTCCAGCCATAGTTCTGTGTTGTTCCCGTGGAAGAAATGCTCATCTTGGAAACAGAGGAGGAACATTTGCTCTCCTTTAGATGCCCTTTCCATGTACCATTCATGCATTTGACGCATCTTGGTTGGAAGATCTTTTATATCTTTTGGATTAATTAGCGGTTTGCCCAACTCATACTTCCATCTGGTTGGTGCCACTGGAAGATCCTGGTCTATTGATTAGAGTCCCGCCTCCTTCAAGAATGCCATTTTCCTCAACTCCTCAGCACTCTGCTAATCTTCCACTTTCTTCTTCTTTCCCGCCGACAGAGCCCGTGTATTTTTCACTGTAGCCTTTCTTATTGTCCTTTTGTAGTCGCTCATCACAGGCGGCGGCGTTGTTCCGCATGACTGAAAGTGCTTCACAGTTTTTTTATCTATTTTAACCTTGGACTCTGGCTTCTTTGGCGCAAGTCGCCGCCACATCCGTCTTCTGATCTGCTAGCTCCTCCGCAGTCAGATCATATGGCCTCTTTGGCGGTTCCTTTGACATTCTCTGGCTGCCAGATGCCGACTTCGTGGGAGGAGGTGCTAGTGTGGAATCCCTCCTTCTGACATCGAGGTTCTTCCTCGGGGGAGATGCTGGAGGCGTGATGACTGGAGATGTTGGGTGCTTCTTACTTTCGGGCGGTGGCGACAGTCGGGCTTCTTTGTGGAGCGGGGAGGTGGAGGAGGCGGCTCGACCATCGGGAAGCATTGCGTGCAGGCAACGCTAAAGGAGTCGTGGGTTGTCGATGTGGAGGAGGCGTGCTTGCTCCTGCAGCTGGCTCAAACTGCGGGGCCTCTATTGCTGGAGATATAACCTCCACACCATTTGGAAATATGATGTACTTTTTGCGCCAGAAGATGAATGTGCCATGGAGGGCCTGTCCAAGCTTGGTCACGTCGTCGCCCCCAGCAATCTCGAGCATGAGATCTTCGGCCCCCACCACCTCTTCCACCGTGACCTTCGAGTATCCGGAAGGGTATCTGAGTTGCGATGGAACGTCTCGCCCGCCTCCACCGGATAAGCCATGCCGTAAGCCACCTTGAAGGAGAGGTTACGATATCAATGTGTAGCTTCGACCGGGCGCGAACCTTGATCTTGTCCACGGATGACGAACTGCGGTCGCTCACATGAGGCCACTACGGACGCCAAGAATCGTTCTTTTGCACGTCGGATGATCACGGATTCGGCGCCGCTGAAGATTGGTCGAACGTAGTGCTCCTGGTGGCTCATTGCTTTGACACTTTTGCATGACCAGACATCGATGGAAGCCTTTGTAGCTCTAAGCTCTTCCTCCAATCGCCCACTCTACCCTCGATCTCTCCTCTTGCTTCGTCCCGCTCTGTAAGTGCTTGAGTCTTTGGCAAAGCCGTGCCTCCATGGCACCTTCCGAAACCTCGTGTCCGTCCCGGTGCTCGTGGTTTTGAAGGGCATATGTTAGCTCGTCATTCTCCTGTCCGTCACCAAGGATCTGGACCGAGTCGCCGATGGCTTCTACAATCCTTTCACCAACTTCTTGGGTATGGGGTGCCATCACCAAGCTACCGTCATCAGCAAGTTTGCCCCCGTGAGCCAAGATCCAATTGCGCAGGCGGGGCTCCCAATTCTCAGTTTCAGGTACAATATCCTGCTGCCGAAGTTCCTCTTCCCGCTTGTCCCATTTCTTTGCAGCCTTGATGTAACCACCGATCCCGAGATGGTGGTGGTATTTCTTCTTCTGGGCATTCACCCTGTTTTTCTCTCTCGCGGCCTGTCCTGCATCCGACAGCTTTATTCCTCGAAAGCATCCCAATGATCGGCCAGCTTAGGAAATTGATTGAAGTCTGGCCTTTCTCCTTTGTCGATGTACTTGCGGGTGAGGGCGACTTCCACTTCCGAAAGGAAGTTGCCATCTTCTTCAAAGCCCATCCCTTGGCCTTCGCTCGTACCCATTCGGAAAAGTGAAATTTTTCTTCATATCATTCCGCAGCGCCTTGGTAGCTGCAGGGACTTCGGCCCATTTCTGGATGCTGATTGGGACGTGATCCCTCACGTGGTAGCCGCAAGCGTTGTTGAAAGGGCCAATTGCTGATTCCGGGGCTAGCATACTCCCGTCGTTGCCGACTTCGGTTATCACGTACTTTGTCGAAGGTTTCTTGTTAGGTCCTCGGTTCATTCCGGACTGGGTGGCCGATGAGGTACCGGGCTGGATACACATATAATATGAATGATTTTAGAATAATTAACATGTTTACGGTGATTTTATAATGGGCAAGAGTATACCTCGGTACCAGTGTTAACGGCCTCATCGACAGCGTTGGCAGCACCATCGTGATTTTCCGCATCAGTGTTAACGGCCTCATTGGCTAACATGCTACCCAGCGCAATGGTCTCGAACATCAGATTTTCCGCCTCATCGAAAGCCGGCTCACCACGTCTTGGTGTCGCCATCTAGAGTAGAGCAAATCTCGAGGCTTAGATTATATATGAAGACAAGATTGTTGAGAACAATTCAAGTTTGAAAGCATAGTTTAAGATCGCCAAATTTTAACTCGTGGTTGAACAAATTTCCATGGTTGTGGTGTGAATGTTACCTTTAGTAAGGTTGGGCTTAAAGTGATTTAGGTAATGCATTCATCCACATGTATGCAAAATGTGGAGATTTGGGTTCAGCATCAAGATTATTCGGTGAGATGGCAGAGACGAATATAGTGAGTTGGAATTTGATTGGCCTATGCCGTGCATGATCAGTCTGAAGGTGCTCTTTATCTCTTTGAGCAGTTGACAGGAACAGGTTTGTGCCTGATGAGATCACATTTCTTGGGTTACTTTCTGCATGCAATCATATTGGTTTAGTTTCAGAAGGGCGGTACTTTTTCAAAAATATGAAAATGGTTCATGGGAAAGGCCTTTCTTCAGGTGATTTAGGTAAACAATACATTGACATTGTGTTACTATATTGATTATTAAGAATCCCCAACAATTTCGTGACAAATGCAGTAAAATTTAACGACTAAAACGCACAATTTAGCAACTGTTGTAGTAAAAAAATATATGAAATGCTAGTATTGTGAAAATATTCATGCATAGAACTAGCGGCTTAGCCAAATATAATATTATTTGGACCACAAAACAAGTATAATATTATTTGGACTTGAAAATATAATAACACATTTCACATATACTTACACATTTCACATGATATATATACAATTGACAATTCACATATATTTACACATTTCACATGATACATATACAATTGACAATTCACATATATATTTGTTTAATAAAATAATAAATCATTCTTATTCCACACTAATATGATTTTCAAAAATGAAATGTATTTATAAATCCACGGCTAGTATGTTAGTAGTCTATTACACCAAAAGAAAGCAAAGCGATTATTCCATGTCAACCCATATACCGGTTGTTCTCCTGTAGCCATGCTTCTTGAACTTGCAGGGCTTGGTCAAGCCAGCCAGGATCTTCTCAACGGCCATTTAATGCACGATGGACTCACCACGGCGGCGTATCGTTCGCGTTGCGGTACAAATTGCTATGAGCCCATCGGCGACATTAGGTGCCGCAGATTAGAGAAGCTTCGTCGGGCTTGACCAAATTCAAAGTTCAAGAAGCATGGATGTTAAGAGAACATCCGATATACTGAGAGACGTGCCATGAGGTGTAATAGACTACTAACATACTAGTTGTGGATTTATAACCTTATTTCATTTTTTGAAAATCATATTAGTGTGGAATAAGAATGATTTATTATTTTTTATTAAGCAAATTTTACTGAGTCCTTATCTTCATCTGATCAACCTCTTGCACTCAGTAGTGCCATAATTTCAGGGGATATCAATCTAGAATAAAGGATAGATGGTGATTATGTCCCAGGAGTAAGTAAACTACTGAAGTAAACTGAATCAAAGACATATTGTACATATAATAGCAGCACATCTTATACATGGGACACAAAATGATGTGTAGCCACACATTTCATAGTAATCTCTGATCACAATAAGATGCTTGTACAGAGAACTAAATAAAAATAGAGCAGAACAAATCAACAGGCACATAGAACAGTAATTTTAATTTGACATATGTTCATCGAACATCCCATAAGCTTGTCCCACAGGGCATGCACAAATGTCCTCCATCTCAAGATTAGAAGCGTGCAAAATGAAGTGGATTGCATCAAGAAGTTGCACAGACTAGATCATAAGGATTGATGAGGAAGAACAGTACAAGGCACCCTGTGGGTATTTAGTTGAACACCTTGTGGGCAGCAGAATAAAGAGGGAGGAGGAGAGCGTGCACAGCTATACCTCTGTCCTTCGGGGTGGAATGGTGGTGTGGCAGTGGCTTGGTGGCTGAGGAGGCGGCGGCTTGGTGGCGGAGGCGTCGGCGAGGTGGCGTGAGGAGGCGATGAGAGGGCATCCGCTGGGGTGGAGGGCGCCGGGTGGAGGGCGCCGGATGGTTGGGTGCCGGACGAGGCGCGACGACGCCGAGAAGGACGGGCGCTGGTCTCGGCGGAGGCGGCGGTGTGAGACATGTGGTCTGAGAGCGGGGACTTAGAAATTTTGTGGTCTCGAGAGTGGGGACTTAGAAAATTTAGTCTCTTTATGTACTTATACTGAACTCACTTCTACAAGCTTGCTAGTAAAACCGCTTGGGAAGGATTTCTACAAGCGGTTGGTATTACAAACCGCTTGTAAAATATCTCTACAAGCGGTTTTTAGAACCAACCACTTGTAGAGGTAGGACTTCTACAAGCGGTTCATATTACCAACCGCTTGTAGAAGTGCTGCCCGGGTCATATTACCCCCTTGCCATTTTTACTGTGCAGCTTTCTACAAGCGGTTGTTACTAAGAACCGCTTGTAGAACTACCATCTACAAGCGGTTGGTATTCTCAATCGCTTGTAAAGAGAACTTCTACAAGCAGTTAATATTACTAACCACTTGTAGAACGCATGGATGGGCGGGAGTGGGAAAGGCCCTATGCAAGTGGTTAGTATTATCAACCGCTTGTAGAGCGCAAGCTACAAGCGGCTATTAATACCAACCGCTTGTAAAAGTGCTGACCGGATAATATTCAAAACAATACGGTGCCCATATCGTTCGATAAGATCTCTTCTCCCCACGGCTAGCGCGTGGCGTTTGAGTGTCTGCTCGTCCACCCCTGTTCGAACCCGCCGCGCCCCTTGCCATTCTTTTTTTTATCAGTAGCTTTCTACAAGCGGTTGTTACTAAGAACCGCTTGTAGAACTACCATCTACAAGCGGTTGGTATTACGAACCGCTTGTAGAAGTGGGTAGAGCTTTAAATTCTCTAAGTCCCCACATGCACTCTCCCACACCTTCATTTTCGAAGTCCCCGAGAGCCTCCTCTCTGTCGCGCGCTCCCTCCTGCTCTCTGTTTTCATGCTCACAAGGTGTTCGGTGAAATGCCCACAAGGAGTTTTGTTGATATGTTGATGTTGGAGTAATGAAAAAATATTGTTGATGCTAATTTGTTTCACTCTTTGAAGCTATTAATTCATGTCGACGGCTTCATCAAATGGCGAGATGAAGAGACAACTAGAGGCATTGCGATGAAGCTATCGTGTCCTCGGCGCGAGATCCTCAGAATGTGTTCACCTCCCATACATCCAAGAATCCATCCCGAGTGTTCATGAAGTGTTCGAATATGTCGGTAAGTTTTTGAAGTTATTCATTTGTTCATATTACTTGACTTTCACCTTCCGCTCCATTCTTTCTGCTTGAAGGGCACAACATGTCCAGATATTAGCGTTAATGATAAAGCCAGCCATGGTGTTGAAAATCTTGCAATGCAAATTGCTGCATTCCAAGAAGATTTGCTGCCAAGTGATGATGGCCTACGGGCTGTAACATTTAATTATGTTGCAAGCCAAAGAGATGCACATCCGGCTGCTTCTGATGACAACAAGAGTATTAAAAAGCTAGAAGAAAAGATGGAAAGAGTAGAGGACATGCTAAAGAAATTAGTTAATATAGCTATTATTGTAATGTTGCTCCTTTTATATGATGTACTAGGTAAGTAGCAGTAGACAACCTGTGCTCAAATTGTTGAAAGCTCGTATGTCAGTTGTGTAAATTTCACACTGCTTTTGGGGTTTTTGTATGGGAATTTATGAGCTAACTATGCTAAGCTGAATTTCTCTTTGTATGTCTGTAATTTCCTTTTTAGGTATGCTAAAATTTATGCAATCCTTTCATAGAGTGGATATAAATCACAGAATAAATGTCATTTGTATTTAAAGTGAATGAACAAATGAATAACTTGTAGAAATAATTTTCGTGCTTTGTTCTCATTTTAAAATTTGTACAAATGGTTTTCGTGCTTTGTTTTCATTTTAAAATTTGTAGAAATAATTTTGTAGAAATTATGTACAAGCAATGTTAAACATCAACATATCAACATGATCATATGGAATAATTTGTATACAAGTAGTACATCTTAAGTCTTCGCCTTTACAATTGTTCCTTCGTTATGATCGTGACGTATGTAAGGAGCATCGACATCATCATCCACGCAGGCGCTTATGTCGACATCAAGCTGTAAAAGGAGGGAGCTCGTCGAATCGACCAAACTCTTCCTCGTTGGTGACGTTCTCAACTCCTACAATCCTTCGCTTGCCTTGGAGAACCACATGTCGCTTTGGCATTACCTTTTGCTTGTCCTTCGCTTTTAGGTTTGCTTGACATGCCCATTACATAGAAGATCTGGATCACATCGTTCGCGAGAACAAACGGTTCGCGCCTATAGCCGACTTCGTGAGATCCACGGTTGTCATGCTTTGTATTTGTCGACCTTCACACCGCTTTGGAGTCACTTGACCCATTGGCACTTAAATAGAGGGACCTTCAGAGGTCCATAGTCGAGCTCCCATATTTCTTCTATGAAACCATAATATGTGTCCAACTCCGCCATTGTTGTCTTGGCGTCTATACTGACACCATTGTTTTGGTTGGTGCTTCATTATCCAGGATCCGTGTAGAATGTGTAACCATTGATCTCATACCCTTGAATGTCACGATTTCTTGTGATGGTCCCCGGCCAAGCGTTGCAATAGTTCATCGCTTGACCCTTCCTCAAGGATGTACTTCAGAGCCAGCTGCCAAAAGAATCCATGTGCTTCAGGGTTATCCAACTCTCTGTCTTCCCTGTGAATTCGCGGCGTAGGATACTCTTGTGCTAAAGGACATAGGGGGCGACTATAGTTGATTGCTTCAGAACACTGAAATGTGCTTGCTTGAATGCAACAAGATCATTGCATGCAACTGATTGCCTTCCTATTGTCCCTTTGCACCGTAGCCTCCCCTCGTGTCGTGATATGGGGACGCCGATAGGATTTAGATCATTCATATAATCAACACAAAACTCTATCACCTCCTCCGTCACGTAGCCCTCGGCAATACTGACCTTCCAGACGCGAATGGTTACGGACGTATTTCTTCAGAGACACTCATGTACCTCTCGAAGGGAACATGTTGTGCGAGATACACCGTCCGAGGATACTTATCTCCATGACAAGGTGAACGGTGAGATGAACCATGATATCAAAGAATGCAGGAGGAAAGATCATCTCGAGGCTAACCAAACTTTGTACCACATCAGCCTCCAACTTAGGTAGTTTAGCTGGTTCGACAACCTTCTGCGAAATGGCGTTCAGGAGGGAACATAGCTTTGTGATTGTCCCCCGCACCCACTCAGGCAAGATACCTCGACACCACGGAGCAATCTGTGTCATCAACACAAGGCAGTCTTGGGATTTTAGGCCTTGGAGTTTGTTCTCTTTCGTGTTTACAAGTCTCTTTACATTTGAGGAGTATCCAGAAAGGACCTTCACACTGTTCAAACACTCAATCATGCTTTTTCTCTTCTTTGCTTGGAGTGTAGCTCGCAGGATGTAGAAAAAGTTGTTTTGTCCCTTCTTTGTTTTTGGATGTAGGTCACTCCTCACCTCCATGTCTTCAAGGTCCTTCCGAGCTTGCGCAGTATCTTTCGATTTGCCATACATATCTATGTAGCCTAGCAGGTTCAAGCAAACATTCTTCGTGATGTGCATGAAGTCAAGCGAGTGACGAACCTCCAAAACTTCCCAATCGGCAGTCCCAAAATATTGATTTCTTCTTCCATGTGGGTGCATGACCATCCTCGTCTAAACGCATGTATACTTCCAAGACCCTTCCCAAATACCACTTTCAGATCCTTTACCATAGCAAACACAAGTCGCCCATTACGGCCGAGGCTTAACACTAATTTCTGTTCCCTGATTAATTTATCGCTTTTCCACCTCAAAGCATGATCTAGGAAGAAACTGCGGTGGCCCATGTACACACACTTCCGAGAGTTTTTAGGTACATGCAATCCGCTTCATCTATGCACTGGTGTAGGCTTTAAACCCTTTGACAGCTTTGGTAGACAGTTATCGAGAGCGAGCCAATCATTGATTGTTACAAACAACAATGCACGCAGTTGAAATACTCTCTTTTGTACTCATCCCAAACCCGTACACCATCCTCTCACAACTTCACAAGGTCTTCAACCAATGGTTTCGGTAGACATCGATGTCGCTTTCGTGTTGCTTCGGGCCTTCGATCAACAATGGCATCATGATGTACTTCCGCTTCATGCACGACCATGGAGGAATGTTATAGATGCAAAGCGCCACGAGCCGTGTTATGGATGCTGCTCAACCGACCGAAAGGATTCATCCCATCGGTGCTCAACCCAAACCTTATGTTTCGACCTCATTTGCAAAGTTCGTAAGCCCGATCGACTTTCCTCCATCGCGAGCCATCTCGAGGGTGTCTAAGCATCCTGCCTTCCTTACGCTCTTCTTCATGCCAACGCATCATCTTGGCATGACCTTCGTTAGCAAACAGATGCTTCAACTGAGGGATCATAGGGAAATACCACAATACTTTGGCTGGAGTTCTCTTCTTCGTACGATTCCCATCTAATTCACCTGGATCGCCACGCCGCACCTTATACCGGATTCTTCGCTGCACCGACAAACGTCCAAATCGGCATACTCATTGCGATACAGATACAATCGTTAGGACATGCGTGTATCTTCCGTACTTGCAATCCTAAAGGGCGAGGACTCGCTTCGCTTCATACGTGATTCGGTAGAGTGTTACCTTCGAAGCAACTTTTTTACGAGTGATAACAAACCATTGAATGCTTTGTCTAACACATCGCTTGTGGCCTTCCATTGCATGAGTTCTAGTGTAGTACGCAGCTTTTGTGGCCCTCCCACGTTTGGCTACAAGCGCTTCGTGGTCCTCTACCATGCTTTGAAACTTCTTGTATTGTCTTTCCTCTGTGAACTCTCCTCTCCGTCACGGAGCATCCGATCTAGCTTATCATCGCCAAACTCGCCGATCAGATCTTCCACGGACCCGTATTGAGTGGTGTCCCAGATATCGCTAGCTCTATCTTCCTCTTCTTCGCCTTCTTCATCGCCTCTGTCAATCGCCTGCTTTCGCCATGGTGGGTCCAGCAGAGTATAGTTTGCCATGAAACCTCTCGTGATCACATGCCTCATAACCATCCATCGCTCGAGTGCTCCTTCTCATTCTTGCGCCCTACGACGGACAACGATGAAGCTTCCTGGAGGCAAGAATGCAACAGCCGCGTCGAGAAACTCCTTCATGCCATCTTTGAACTCTCTTGACCGACGGTCCGCATTGTACATCCATTGCCGGTTCATCTACACCAATAAAAATAATAACAACATCTATCACAATATTTAATTAAAGCTAACTATGTCTAATAGTTTTGTATTTTTTAATCATTCTGTATTCTTTTAACTAAAGCCAACTAATTATTTCTAATCCTGCTGCATTTTTTTAAATAAAACTAACTAATTGTTACATGTTCATGCAAACCTTTTCTATCATTCCGCATTTTAATTTTACTAAATAAAAATTATTTTTTACCTTTTCCCCACCTTTGTAATTTTTCATCGTTTCACATTTATTGCATTTCATTCCATACACCAAACAATATATCACCTTAAGAACAAAAAAATAAGCCAACAACAGAAACACTAATAATTCCCACAAGAACAAAACATGATTTCTCCAACAACAGAAACACTAATAATTCCCACAAGAACAAAACATGATTTCTCAACATCCAATGTACAAAAAACATCAATATATAGGTGAGAAGGATGTCAACATGTTACTCACCTTAGGAACAATTAATTCGAGCTAATAGCCTCAATTGAAAATTTTGGCACTCTCCCCATGAATCGCTCTCGCCCACCACTCTGCTCCTCAAGCGAGCTCGGGAGGAAGATAGGGTTTAAATGCGCTGAAGATGGGGTTTAAATCTATTGGCGGAAGGGGTCTCTACAAGCGGTTCTACACACGAACCGCTTCGATCCCCACCTATAGAAGCGGTTAGTGTCTCGAACCGCTTCTAGATCTCTAGAAGCGGTTCTAGACACGAACCGTTTCTAGAGATGGGACTCCAGAAGGGGTTCGTGTCAAGAATCGCTTCTAGAGACCCTCCCACCTGTTGCCCACGAACCGCTTGGCACGTGGCGTGCCTGGCGGTCGCACTCTTCGCTTGTGATAGACTAGTTGTGAAGGCCGGTTCTGTAGTAGTGGTTTTTGCAGATTTTGGTCCATAAACGAATATTGTTAACTGGGTTGGGGCTTGAAACTAGTTTATTTATGGTTCTAATTGTTCATGTGACATTTAGCTGCCATTTTTTGTCTTTTTCTTTAAAAGGTAGGTACATGGTCCTCTGTGGGCGTGCAAACGGAGCGGATAATTCCCGACCGATCCGAGACCGAATTCGTTTAAAATCTGATTCGAATCCGAAAAAATGATATCCGGTTATATCCGGATTCGATCCTGATTCGAATCTGCCTATCCGAAGAAATATGGGGTAAGATATGGGAAGAGAAGTATCCGATCCGTATCCGATCCATATCCGCATATCCGAGATATCCGAAAAATATCAGTGTAAATGAGTGAAATAGATATCCGATAACAGATCCGATAAACATAAACATTCTACATCATATAAGTTCATATGTTGATTGGAATTATACTTGGCTGCATATTATTTTTATATAGGGAAGGCAACTATTATTGAATTTGAAACACTTATATGTCTCCAAGGTTCTAGTAAAGTTTTGTGTATGGTTGATTGATCTTAATATGCGCGACATATATGGTTTTTGCTTTCACGTATTATCCGACTAGCTATTCGTAACAGAGATTAACCGTATCCGGAACGATCTGTATTCGCTCCGTATTCGCGACCGAAGTAATCCGTATTCGTATTCGAATCCGGCACTGTCCGTATCCGATTCTATATCCGAGAAAAAATTTGGAATAGAATACGGAATGAGTGAAATCCGTCCGTATCCAATCCGTTTGCACCTCTAGTCCTCTGATTACGGTGGAAGTGGTATGCTTTGAGCGGCCAGTAAGGTATCGTTACAGAAAGCTGAACACTTTCAATTAATTTATCAGGATTACAGATTATTGTAATTTCACCTTGTTTTACTATTCTCTATCATGTGTGCTGTCATCAAGTTAAGGGACCCATCAGGATCCCCACAAAGGTGCTCCACATCACTACTCGCAAGTCCCCCTGTGGTGAAGGTATTATACCATCTAATTTTTATACTGTTGTATTATTATCTCTTGGCTTTGGTCAATTGATTGATAAATAGTCTTGGTTACGGTCAATTAACCAGACTGAATAGATGAAATGCGTTATTACATCTCAGGTTCCGTTGGTTATTCGTTGTTGCAACTTATGGATACAAGTATGAAATGCTACTAACTTGGAAACTTTGAGGGCTCTTACAGACATCTTATGATAAGAGAGACCTCTTGAACATAACTGATGGTACTTTCTATTTTATGAATCTGCAATAAATTTCAGACATACATGACATACTGAAAGTTTGAAAGTGAAAAAACCTGCATCAGCCGCTGCCGCCCCTCCCTCCGCTCCTCCCGCTAAACCTCCTGCTGAGAAAGCTGCAGCTGAGAAAGGGAGCTCGAATGACAGAGGTAACTATTGAATAATTTGAGTTCTCTTGTCATCGAGTACAACTATGCTGATAAAACAACCTCTGCAGCCATCCAGATATCGCTTTTGCAAGGGTGGAAACAGAGAAAAGGAACTCTTTGATTAAAGCATGGGAGGAGAATGCGAAGACAAAAGCTGAGAATAAGTATGTTACTGGCTTACATTCATGCATCAGTATGCCTTTTTCAGTAGAGTTATCACTAATTTGTTATAGCGCTTGTGCATATTGCAATTTGCAAAGGAGCTCTTCAGTCATTTGAATAGTTTCAACCAGGGTATCAGATGCTCCATATGGCTTTCTGTTAATAATATGTCTGCTCTTACTACCAAGTCGGTGAGGATATGCAAATCCTGTTTAATTCAAACAATAATGAGAAGACCTAGAGAGCAAGACGGTTTGAGATTCAAAACCGTTCGGTAAACCGGTCTAATTTAAAAAAATTCAAAAAAATTGAAAAATTTATGCGTTGAAAACCGCTCGAAAACCGTTGAAAAACTGTGAGAATCTCCGGATGTTTCGAAACCCAGAGCAGATTGAAGCACACTTGATTCTACGGGGTTTCAAAAGGGGGTATACATGTTGGACCAGTCATGGTGAAGAGCAGATTATGCAGGGACGAAGTAGTACTACCATCGTGGACGAAGTCGACGATACTTCGGATGATATCGACTGTACTTTCGATGACAATTTGGATCAGATGCTACGGGATGTAGAAGGGAACCGTGATGAGTGGGAGTATGTAAAATTTCAGGGCTTGATGGACGACTCGGAGAAACCTTTGTTCCCAAGTTGCAAGTTCAAATACACAAGATTGTCGTCCGTGCTGGAATTACTGAAATTAAAGGCAAGCAACGGTTGGTCCGACAAGAGTTTCACGGTGTTGTTAGGTCTGTTAGCGGATATGCTTCCAGAGGGAAACGAGTTGCCGACAACCACCTACAAAGCCAAAAAGGTTCTTTGTCCCTTGGGAAAGGGAGTTGCTGACAACCACCTACAACCCTCGGCCGCGCCCTCCCCCACGGTGGTGTCTCCCCTCCCCTGGGTGTTGTCTCCCCTCTCCATCGGTGGTGCCCTCCTCCCTCCCCCTGAGTGCTCCCTCCCCTCTCCATCGGTGGTGCTCCACGATTCGAGTGCTATTCCCTCTGTGAGTATTTTCGTTTCTGCACTTGATTCTTGCTGGCTGAGATACTAGTGTTGCTCTGTGATGAAATTAGGGTTACTATATGAATATGACAATTGATGAAATGATTTAAATCTTGAACTGCTAGACTTGTATGAAATTATTGATTATATTAACGGTTCTGCTCAATTTGTATTTATTTCTGTTATCGCTTTGATTTTGTCGGTATTATATCACTGTTTGTTCATTGCTTGGTTCAGGTACTAGTTGATTGATTTAGCTAGTGGTCAGGCCTCTTCCAGTTGGTTTATTTTGCTTATATCACTGTCTGTCAGTTTATTTTGCTTATATTAATCTGAACTAAGTTGTCTCTGTTGACAGAAATCTCTTGTCATAGCACTGCTATTTATTCTGTTAAGTGATCTTTGAAATGATCTGAACTTGCAATATATATTGGCTTTGTTATTAGTCTGATCAGATCTTTGCTTGTGGATAAAACTGACATTTTCTAGCTGATCTGAACTTGCAATATATATTGGCTCTGTTATTAGTCTGATCAGATCTTTGCTTGCGGATAAAACTTAATCATTTCATGTGCATGCTAAGGTGGTAAGGGTTCAAGGCTTAAGTTATTGAATTGATTAGTCTAGTTCATTTGTGATTGTGGTGAAGATCCTTATCTTCATTCAAACCCTAAAATCTGAGAGCACAACAAAATTAATTCCTCTCTTTGAGGTAGAAGGCATAATTCATATGATGGATGGCTTAAACTTGTTTAATATCATCTTGTTTATGTCATGTTGATTGTATGTATTCTCGTATATATATATATATATATATATATATATATATATATATATATATATATATATATATACTTAGAAGTAATAATCTTTTCCAACGGTCCAAAAAATCTTCTCTTAAATTTGCTTTTCTTAATTTACCTACTCTTAACCATACATCATACAAGATAGCGTCTCCTCAATTCTCGGCGCCGAAGGGATCTGATAACGCGCCCAATGTAGAAAGAAACAGGCGCAGTGCAAGATGGCTTAGTAAAAGACCTCAAAGCCGATACACCATCACGGCGGTCAATCCGCCTGATGGGGCCCCTACCGCGCCTTCAAAGGCTGTGGCAGCTTTTCGGACCATGTGCGGGATCGTTGGGCGTGAACGGGTCCCCATCACCTATCCATCATGGAAGACGCTGACAGATGAGGAGCGCGATAACTTGGTGACAGAAATATTCGCGTCATTCAAGCTTCCACAAGACGTCATGCCTGCACTGCGACGGTACGCGTTGCTAGTGGAGGGAAAGGCGTGGAAGAACTTCAAGAAAGTCCTTGTTGCTAATTACGTCAATAAGGAAATAACCCCGTTCCAGAAATACGGGTTCATCTCTGAAGATGTTTGGGGGCAATTTGTTGAGTTGAAGACGACGGAAGAGTTCATGCTTCAAAGTGCGGCTCACAAGACCGTCCAGTCAAAAAACACACCCACACAGACTCGGCTCAACTGGGTACGCGGGTAAGATGGCGCAATGGACGAGGGAGGACGACGAGGCAGTCCAGAATGAGGTCGCGTTGCCATTTGCCTCGATCGTGGACCCGCGTGCCCGAAACTAGGTAAGAGCGAGGTTACGTCACACTTCTTTGGGCAATGTGTCCTTTGCAAACCCCGCTGATGAGGAAGTGTCCCAACGCCTCATATCGTTGAGCGCGGAATCTTCCCAGGGCTCTTTCACTTCGAACAGAGAGAAAGACATGCTCTCCACGGCATTGGGAAACAAGGAGCACTCGGGTCGCACCAGAGGCCTAGGTGTTTTCGTTCCTTAGAAAATGGGATTCCCACAGGACTCGGCCACGTACCGGAGTAGGAAGAGAAGCAAAGCCGAGCGTGAGGAACAGCTAGTAGCCCTCATTGAGGAAAGGGCTGAGGAAAGGCTTAGAGTGCAATTCAATGATCAGCTACGAAGCCTCGAGGAAAGGCTGGAGCAAAGGGTGGCTGAGGAGAGGCAGGCATAGAACGTGCTAGCCCAAGAAGCACATGTGTAGTTCAGCCTAACCAACCGTCGGAGCAGCTGCGCGTCCGCCCCTAAGACAGAGGTGCATGAAGCCAGATTTCATCCTGATGACATCATGCAGGTAACATGTCTGCAATGATCCTTACCTACACTTTTAATGTTGGACGTGTTAGCTAATTACTTATGTACCCTTATGCAGCTCATGCTGTGCAATCTGCAAGTGAGGCTTGCCAACGGCTCTATTCCCCTGTAGGCTGCTTGGGGACAAGCGTATGCATCCAAAGAAGGGGCATTACTGCACGGTCATCCGTTACAGCCGGGCTATGGGAAGGTCAATGTCGATGGTGTACATGAAATTTTCAAGGCCGTCACGCTGGACTTCCCCCCAAATGACTAGATCGTCACACTAGGGGATGCCATCAACACATTCATCCAGTGGCCCAAAAAGGACATTTCCTTCGATGCCCACCTAGGAGCACCGAAGTACAAGCAGTCCCAGAGGCACCACATCATGCGCCGAAGCTACCAACACTATCGGAGCCATGCCATGCACGGAACGAGCCAGCCAAATCGGTTACAATGTCCTGTCCTGCGCAGGCCGTTGCTGCAGTAAAGGCCCAATCATTTCCTGTGAAGACAAAGCTTGGTAGCAGGGCACGCGGAGACAAGGGCAAATCGAAATATACCACGTCAGCCCATGACTTTCCGTTTGCCCCATTGGCGTGGCAATTCAAGATGGGGCAACCATTCATACTGGATGACCACAAGGAGACGCTTTCATTATCCTGCTTTAGATTGCAACAATGGTGCATGCAACAAGCTGACAAGCCGGTGGCAGAACGGTAAACAAGTATCTCCGTGACCTTCATGGAGGAGTATTTCTTACACCGGGCTCTAGATGGCGTCTTCGTGGTCGGCTTCAACGACTTGTTCAATCTGTATAACCTCAGAGCGCTCGACGCCTCACTTATAAGATGTTGGTCAATGTAAGTGCACGGTCTACATTTCTAACGCACCGATAAATGTCATATATATATATATCATCCTTCATTTTGTATATGTAGACACATGATCCACGAATCAATAGCAAGGGAAGAACCGATGGGTTTCGTCGACCCACATATTTTGTACAAGCAAACCATGGACGAAAATAAACAATTCGTTCATGAGTACATGGAAAAAGTACTGCTGGCTCATTTGGACAAAAAATTCATACTTTTACCCTACAACCCGGAGTAAGTACTTCGTCCAGATGCTATACTCGTTGATTCTACTCTATATCTCACCTCGAACTAAGGTTCAGTGACCATGACGACATACCTTTGTAGGTATCACTGGCTTCTAATCGTAATTATACCGAGACAGAACCGGGTCATTTATCTTGATTCCAAAAAGGGCGGCACCCACAATTTGAAGCCTATCAGATATTTTCTCGACACGTCGTTCGGTGCCTACAAAATATTGGGAGGGCCACACAAGAAAGGCCCGGCCACTCTAAAGCATATTTTTAACTTTCCGGTATCCAATAGTATGCAATAATCCTTCACACTCCATTATAATACCTTCGGAACTAATTAAACTATTTTGTTTTGGTAGTGCCACCAGCAGCCAATGGCCACTGACCTATGTGGATTTTATGTTTGCCACAACATGGCACTCCTCATTGGTTCCAATCAAACCAATGTCATGTAGGTCTGTCAATCTTCCAACAAATGTCTCCACTTATTAATTTATATACACGCGAGACTTTACTTTTCTCATTGACAGGCTTGGCAATGCGCTGAAACTGCATTGGAACAGGCTAACCTTCGAAGTATTCGAGGACAGCTCTGTGCCTTCTTGCTGCGTGAGGTCTTTAAATCCAACGGGCAGATGCTACTCAGGCCTCAACAATGAGTTGTGAATTTGTTACTTACCGTACATTAATATTAATTTGTTAACCTTCTGAAGTGAATTTGTCATTTGTACTTCTGAATCCAATTCGTTAGTACATTTGTTGTAATGTGCCATTTGTACTGTAGATGCTACTCAGGACGGTATATATTTGTTGTATATCTGAAATGGATCGATGCGTTGTGCATATGTTGTAATGTGCGATGTCAGTTGATTCATGAAATGGATGCGCTGTATGTTGTGTAACATGTGATTGGAGTACAATTTTTAAATTTATGTCATAATAATATACTAGTCACACTATGTATACTGTGTTTTGTTTTAGAGGACATGGCTAGCAATTCCTGAGGCTAGAAAATATATTGAATTTAGTATAAAATAGAAAATAAACACATAGACGGTTCTAACGAAGAACCGTCTGTGAATAGACACAAATCACAGATGGTTTAAAATTGAAACTGTCTGTGATATATTAAACTTCACAGACAGTTCTTCTTTAGAACCGTCCGAGATATGCCAATCATCATAGACGGTTCGAAAGTAAAACCGTCTGTGATATATTACACTTCACTGACGGTTCTTATTTAAAATCGTCTGAGATATGCCAATCATCATAGACGGTTCGTAAGTGAAACCGTCTGAGATAATACCACATCACAGACGGTTTGTAAGTGGAACCGTCTGTGATGTTGTCTTTCACAGACGGTTGGAAAACCGTCTGCAATGATCCTTTGTCATCACTGACACTTGCTTATAGACGGTTCAGAAAACCGTATGTGATGAGGTTTTCGAACCGTCTGTGATGAGTTTTTCTGTAGTAGTGTCATGAGAGTCAAGCTAGACACATGTAGCAACTTGTATCCACCTGTCTCTTAAAAATACTTGGGAAGGACAAACTAACCCAGCATGTGATGACCCCGATTGTCCGTGTCCCCTGATGTCAATTATTTCTGCCACTTGGGAACTTACTGGTTTCTGGTAATGAGAGATGTATTCGTGTCTCTATATTAGATCCAAAGGCGGGTCGGGATTTTAGATTAGGGGGGCCACGTAAACCAACCAAAAATTATCATAGTACCTATATAAAATATCATTGTAATATTGATACATTTAAATTTAAATATAGCATAACTATATGTCCACATAAGTAAAATATAACATATTTTTTAGAATAAGAAATTTACATCTCTATTAACTTAAATTTAGATTCATGGTCATACAGGATGTGCCATGTAACTTTTTCTAGCTAAACATGCAACCTAGTCATGTAGAAATAATTTTGAGACAAATTTTTGCCCAAGCCATGCACGTATGCAATGCAAACTTTTTGTAGGTTGAATATTGACTTCTGCTTTGGGGTTTGTTGCGGTTAGTGGATCGACTCTTCCGCTTTGCGCCACGTCCTCTTCGATGTAAATTCACCATCTGTTACATGATTTTGATATGCTACCTAGCATGCACGCTGACAACAAAAATAAGGCGATAATCTAATTATAAATAATATAACTGGACTTGATATTTTAAGGGATGATAGATAGTGTACTGAGGATATTATACTCCTAATGGTTTTGCAAAGTTTTTTTTTTACTAGCTAGATTCGATGACCCAATCAAATGGTTTGCATGACAGTATCATTGTAAAGAGTTTGCGTTGCATAAACCACTAGTGATTCATTATAAATTAGTCGTCCTAAATTACGACATGAAGTTGCATATGAAGCAAACGTGTATTATTCGTTTCACATATACAACTTCATATTATGCTACTTAATTATGTCCACGAACCACTCCAAAACGAACACGCATAACGGCAGGTGATATTTTTCACTCCAGCAGAACACCCAGAGCCCCACACGGCTTGAGTGCTATAGCAGCCCTATCCATTCTATTTCTATTCTAGTTAACTAGATCCCTACGGTCCCTACCGTTTGCGTCCCCATCTATACATGTACACGACAATTCCCAACACGTTCTAGATCCAGGAACCAAAAATTCAGAACTGTGAAACTTTCACATGGGACTCGTCAACAACCGTCACTTGGTCGTCTTCTCTCCCTGCAACAAAAATCTTCTCGGTTCTAGCTAGTTTCTCCATGGCAACCGAAGTTTCCCGGGAACCAGCAGAGCACAGCCGCTCAAACTCACCAATTCTGGAGACAAAGAAAACAACCCAGCTGATGTACGACACAGTTGACACGTTCGCACGTACGCACGAATATATTTGTCAAAAGTAAATTGCAAGCCAAGTAAACTCTGTACGTTCTTCGTCGTTGAATTCCAACAAGTCGACTGTCAGTTTTCGTTAACTAGAGCCAGGTTCAAATCCCACAACCGAAGAAGCGGACGGTGAACTACCATCTAATCAATCTGTTAATTTTGTTGATCTATATCTAGTCTTTTAGGATTTAAAAACATATATTTTAAGGAGTCATATATAGATGAATTCTAATAGGATTGAGATTAACATCTTCTTTTGAAGTAGGATTCCTAGCTATTTTCCTTTGAAGGATAAACTCATAAGGTGGTCATAGAGAATCCAAGTAGCCAAGAAGTTATAACTCAACTCATCCAAAGCTAATGATGCACAAGAGGATTAAAGGCCAAATTATTCTTTAGCGACAGATTTTGGTATAGAGCAAGGATCCAAGGTTTTAAAAAGTCCGAAAGTTTGTGAGAGGGCAATAATCTCTTATACTTTTTTGAGGTTGTGCTAAAAAAAATATGGTCGGATTCACCAAATCTTTTCTCTCTCTTCGTAGTTGATTCATTACTGTATTTTGGTTCTTTTCATGAGATCCATCTTCTTTATTTTTGAAATTATGTATGCTTGTGTCATATCTCATAAAACTCTAATCCAATCTAAGGGCTGTTGCGTACAAGATGATGATCAGAGTGTAACATAATCTTAACTCCGAATTGAACTTGTTTGTTTGATTTGAAGAATGGAATGAGTTAATCTATCGCCCCCTCATTGTTTATAAGCACAGTGCTAATGCAAAATGTGGGATAATGTTGTTCCACTATCCACTAAATTTATAAGATGATTCTACAGTAGATCAAAACCCATCTATTATAAGATGAGGTGAGATGACGAGTTTTTGAGCATGAGAAAAGTTTGCTGGGTAGATAGACTATTACAACAACGATGAATTAAACGTTAAACAACGTAGTGAGTGTCGACAAACGATCGAAGAAAAAACGCGCGATGCAGAGCTTTTCACGACAGTGACAGTTAGCAGCTAAACTACAGCTATAAATAGAAAGGAACATCACGTTAGTTTTATGCATCTCAAGGCCGGTATCATCTTGTTTCGTGCTCGTAGCGATCGAGTAAAGACATCACCGAGGCCTGTGCATGCATGGAAGGCATTAGTGCGTCAGCGAGCAGCGCCGGCGGCGGCAAGGGCAAGGTGGTGGTGGTGATGGGCGCCACGGCCACCGGCAAGTCCAAGCTGGCCATCGACCTCGCGCTGCGGTTCGGCGGCGAGGTCGTCAACTCCGGCAAGATCCAGGTCCACGACGGCCTCGACGTCGTCACCAACAAGGTCACCGACGACGAGCGCGCTGGCGTGCCCCATCACCTCATCGGTGGGGTGCACCCCGACGCCGACTACACTGAAGCTGACTTCCGCCGCGACGCCACGCACTCCGTGGAGTCCATCCTCTCTATGGGCCGCGTGCCGATTATAGCCGGCGGGTCGAACAGGTACCTCGAGGCGCTGCTGGACGGCGAGCCGGGCTTCCGCCAGCGGTACGACTGCTGCTTCCTCTGGGTGGACGCCGACCTACCGGTGTTGCACCGGTACGTCTGCGACCGCGTTGACTGCATGGTGGAGAAAGGGCTCGTCGGCGAGGTACGGGAACTCTTCAGGCCGGACGCGGACTACTCCCGGGGGATCCGGAGGTCCATAGGCGTGCCGGAGATGGACACCTACTTCCGGCTGGAGGCCGCGGGGGCAGTGGACGGGGACGACGAGCTGCGCGGGCGGCTCCTCGCCGCTGCCGTCGACGAGATCAAGGTGAACACGTGCAGGCTGGCGTGCTGCCAGCTGGGGAAGATCCACCGGCTCCGCGGCATCCCCGGCTGGAGCCTCCGCCGCCTCGACGTCACCAGGGTTCTCACGCTGAAGGTCGGCAAGGTGAAGGAGGCCGGCGCTGAGCGCGCCTCATGGCAGATGGACGTCTTGGGGCCCGCCACGACTGCCGTCGAGATGTTTCTGGCGGAAAGATGGCCCATGGTGGCAGAGCCAAGAAGGAGCTAGACACGGCGGCGGACACCAGTGTAGAACACCAGTTTACTACCGGGTCCATATCGACATTACTGTCGAATGTGGACCCGGCACAACCTAAGTGGCAGTAATAATCGAGGACTATCACTGCCGATATAAACCGACAGTGATAATCACTATAACTACCGGTTTATATTGTCCAACCGGCAGTGATAATAATTAGCACTGCCGGTTATTAATTATAACCGACAGTGATAAGTAACTATCACAGACGTATTTTCAATAATATCTAGCAGTGATAAGTAACTATCACTGACGTATTGTTATCAATATCCGGCAGTGATAAATAGTACCACTACCCCTTTTTTCTTGTTAACCGGCAGTGGTAACTCTGTGTCCTACTACAGGAATGGCATTCGGTACCGGTTCAAAAAGGCCTTTAGTACCGGTTTTTGAACCGGTATAAACCATCTAGGACTGATGCTCAAGGACATCAGTCCCGGTTCCCTCACCCGGTACTGATAGAGTATTAGTACCGGTTGGAGACCACACGTGGCAACACATCGTGAGCCCTCAGGTTTTATCAATCGATCTGGGTTGGAGGCACCAACCCATCGATGAGGGTTTCATCGATCTCGGTTGGTGTCTCCAACTGCTGTCGATGTCTCAGATATGTGTGTGTGTGTGTCCACTAGCTATTATATATATTTGTGTGTGTTAAATCACAACTAATTAAAGCACATATAATTAATCATGCACATCTGACTGATAATCAAATAACTGAACATTCATTAACAAATTTAATTACAAGTAATGCATTACAATATGTACACATTTGAGTTCTTCTGTTCATTGGGATCACAGAATATTAGTCGTTCTTTTCCTTCTGTTCATCGGGATCTTTTACATACATCGCTATTGCTAGCTGTCGACCCCGACAGTTCACCGGTCCTTATCAAAGGGTCCAACCTATTTACATTTGGTTCGTGAAACTCGTGTTTCGGATTTATAACCTCATCGTAAATGAAGCCGACGAGTTGTTCTTGGATTGCTCTCACTCGCGCCGGTGAGAGTTCCGATCCTTGTTCCGCCAAATATTTTCTTTACATTTTATCTTGAGATAAGGTTGGATTATTTTTATTTAAATCTGACAAGTTTACTGTTGTTAGTCAATGATCATTAATTGGCTTTTATTTCATACATAATTGCTTTGATATGACATTTTAAATTTTGGAATTGAGGTTCTAGTGAATTCTTGAGATTATCTAGAATTTTACACATTTTCTTTACATAATATTTTATTTTTTGATTTATCTATTACTTGTAAAGATTTTTCCATTAAAGTAAAAATCACGGAAAATTCAGAAAATGCAGAAAAGAATTAATAAATATAATTCAATTCTAACATTTAATTTCTTATTTTATTTTAATTTTTGGTATGTTACAATATTATAATGTATAGTTGTGATTTCAATTGTTATAAATATACATACTAATCACTGATCATAGAACTAGTACTATATACATATGAGATTCTTATTTTCGTATTTATGCAAAATTGGAGATCGTTACATAAACCGCCCGGTACAGACAAACAGCAACGGCGTACTGCTTGGACTATTGTGCAACGTGTGCGGCAACATGGCAGGACTGTTTAACGTCTTTCATTGTTCATGTCAAATCTGACACATCAGCGATGAAAATATATGAACGGGGAAAGCATATGGTCAGCAAATAATAATACACTTTCAGGTTACAGGTGGGTCAGATTTGTTAATTAACAAGCTGATTCTGCTTATTTTGATCTCTCAGGAGAACGAATTAAACTATTGTTATTATCACCTTGGCTTGGACCTGTTTTGCTGTTCAGCATTCCAAAGGTAATTCAACAAAAAACGTGCAATAATATCAACAAAATTACAAGTGCATATTCAGGCCCTATCCGCTCTACAAGTTTGTTGATTCCAAATTACTCAACCGCGAGAATCAACTTAATATACTTGTGGATTTGCAAATTTGTACAACTCTCAAACTTGTGAATGACCTTCACAAGAGTATTAATTGCTTGATATGCTGTCAACAAAAGCAAGTAAAAGTTAATATATACTAGGAACATAAGCGCGGTGCACGTCGCGCGCGTGAGCGGGAAACGATTTTCCTTTTTTTTTAGAAAAAACAAGATGAGATGTATTTTCTATTTTTTTTGTCTCCCGGTTCTTTTTGGAAAAATGGAACAAGACATTTTTTTTAAATCTTCGTAGGATCTTTCTATCTTTTTTCGAGAAAATAGACCGGAACGGAAAAATAGACAAAGGCGTAGCTCCTAAATCTTCGGAGGATTTTTTTTGTTGTGGCACTCGGACACTCTCTAAGGTCTTGCAATCTCTCAACTTTAATGCATAGTATATATTTTCTCGGGAAAGACGGAGAAAAGATTTTCTTTTGCCGAATTTAACACTCTATACGTTCAACCGTCAATAATACATGCTTCGGAAAATACTATAGATCGAATTGCAAAAAAAAGTCTATAAAGATACAACCGCACACATATTCCTCTCTCCGGAAAATAGCAGAAACTGAGTTACGAGGGAAAAATAGAGAGATAGAGTTGTAGAAATATCTCTTTCGACGAATTATTTGGAAAATATTGGAAACCGAGCTGGAAAGCCGAGGTGGGAAAATAGTCTAGAGGAAAAAGAGTGAAAAATTATTAGAGATGACAACCTTCTTTTGTCGAGCCTAATACTCTACGCGTTCACCGAGTAATAATACATGCTTTAAAAAATATCAGAGATCGAGATGGAAAATCGAGCTGGGGAAAAAGTCTAGAGATAGAGCTACACACAAATCTCTGGTGACGAAAACATTTTTTCCGGGAAAAACGTAGAAAGGACCTAGACGTAAGGAGCAAGGGACTATTTGTTACGTTTTTGGACCTATCCGCTATCCTGAAAAATTAGAAAAGGGCTTGCTCGTGATTTGAATTTAATACGAGTTTTTTTTCGTAAAATAGCGCACGAGGGACCTAAACGCGAGAAAGGAAAAAATATTTTCCCCTCACAAAAAACGCAAAGGACCTATTTGTAATTTACAGGGACCTATCTGTAATTTGAAGAAACAGAGGGGGTTTTCTGCAAATGGGCGTACGGTGACACGTGGCAACGTGGTTGAGCCGGAAACTTGCAAGCTTTAATAGGGGTATGATTCCAATAACTTAAATTCCAAGAAGTTAGACCTTTGAAATGCATGGGCCATTCCGAAGGAATTCGAAGTGAATATTGTCGGAAGCGTTTGTTCCAAAGGACCTCTTCTAGGAAAAAAATCCATCATACCCTGAATTAAAGTTCGCAGGTTTCCTGGAAGGAGCGGGTGCCCACGTGTCTTTCTTGGCAAATTTGCCAAAAAAACCCTGTGTTTCTTGAAAGTACGGATAGGTCCCTGTAATTTACGAATAGGTCCTTCGCGATTTTTTGTGAGGGGAAGATTTCTTTTTCTAAATCGCATTTGGGTCCCTCGTGCGCCGTTTTACGGAAAAAAACCTTCCGTTAAATCATACCCTGAATTAAAGTTCGCAGGTTTCCTGGAAGGAGCGGGTGCCCACGTGTCTTCCTTGGCAAATTTGCCAAAAACCTGTGTTTCTTGGAATTACTGGATAGGTCCCCGTAATTTACTTAATAGGTCCTTCGCGATTTTTGTGAGGGAAGATTTTTTCTAAATCGCATTTGGGTCCTCGTATACCGCTTTTACTGAAAAAACCTTCCGTTAAATTCAAATTGCGAACAAACCCTTTTCTAATTTTTCAGGATAGCGGATAGGTCCAAAAACGTAACATTTAGGTCCTTACTCTTTACATTTAGGTCCTTTCTCCGTTTTTCTCAGAAAAAAGTTTTCGTCACCAGAAAAATATGTTCAGCTCTTGAGACGACCCCCATTTTAGCACGGATGCAAAAATAGAAATCTAATGTGCTTGCAGTACTAGTCCCTGGATCAGTAGCTAGCACGCACATTTCAACAATTGGAATCACAACCATACATTAAATTAATTAAGCGGAAACAATTAAATACATAAATCTTACAACTCAGAGTATATATAGCAGCAAAAGAAGCAAAGCCTTGTAGTGTACCCATCCAATCCCGCAGGCAACTGACCAGGCATAAATCCTTAGAAAAGATCGCGACAGAAAGCATCCCGCAACCTGCGACGAAACAAACCTTCGAAGCTTCGCATTCTAATCCACCTATAAATAATAGATTAAGCAAGGGTGAGTACTTTCGTACTCCGCAAGACTTGAGCAAAACCTATAATATATGCAGGCCATTTCAAAGGAAAGGCTTCTACAGATAATTTTCATAAAGCGAAATTGAATTTGTAAATCCAAGTTATTTGCAAACGGAATTTATAAGAGCAAGTTTAATTGATAACAGATAAATAAAGCATAAATAACACTCACAATCCTCCATGACGTGAGCGATTTAATCATCAATTCTCGAAATCCAACAATGTCACCCTTCGACATAAAGCACATTGCAAAACAGCCAAGCCGAACTCCAGCTTTTAAAATACCAAAATCTAACATTGGAATGACTTCACCAAGTGCCCATGATCATGGCGCGCTAATCGGTTAGATTTAAACTCGCAGAGGTGTACAATCTGTACCCACAAGACATGACCTTTTTTTTCGCCACACGCTTCACATCCCATGGTAAGCGCGATGGCGTAATGTTCATGACGAAAACCTTTACATTACCTGGGTTAACTTCACACCAGCCCGGGACGTTAACCCCCGCCGTAGAAACAGAAACACACACCCAAGCCGTAGATCCACCTTCATCACACCCAACACAACGTTTCTGAACACGGCAGGGTGTACACCGTTACACCGGTCAGGCAATTACCCACACGAACTGTGTGGAAGCCCCTCACAAGCAAACCGAACTGGAGTGCTTCTGCTAGCTCCCGCCTACCATAAATGCAAAGTTAAACCAGGTAACTTAATCGGTTTAAGGCTGCCCCATCCCAGCACTTGTGGTTTGTACGGAATTCTTGGATCAATAGCGTCCCATTGCTCGGTCCTTAATTCGACACGGGCGACACTTCACCCTACACTACGCGCAATTCCTTTCGCATATCCGGCTATTGCCAATAATCGCCCGCATCAAAGCATAGTTTTATTTTGGGTTTTTAATCAAAATTACCAGCAACAAACGGTGCCATTTCCAAGGTTTTCAGGAAACAAATGTTGCTTTGATCATGTACATTGCTGATTCTAAAGCATGGCTAAGCATGAATAATATGAACGCATATACCCATGATGACATTAAGTAATGCCTATCCTTAATCTAGGGTTATCAAGGTTCACATGTCCATAATCATCAAAGAAGGTTAATGAGACAACAAGTATAACTACCAAGATCAAGAAAATAGCAAGTTTACGTAAAGTAAACGCATGCATAATACTGATTATAAAACAACATATTGTAGGTAAAGCATCGATCAATATGATCAAAGGGGTGCTTGCCTTGCTTATTTGTCGTTTACGACGAAGATGAAGATTGCGGCTGACGAAGGCGACGATGACGGAATCGGAGGCGTCGAGTTCTACACGTCGACCAACGAAAAATACAGCAAAATACTAATTTCAATAAGGGCAAAAAGAAAGGAGATAGAAAGAACAAATAAAACTCTTCACAAGAACAGGGATTGCTCTTTTATGAATTTATTAATCTTATTTTACGAATTCAAGACGCAAAAATAGTTTAGATTAAATAGAATTAATCATTAGTTGCAAGCTTTCATCGATTCACTATTCATAATACTTTTCTGGCAACCTTATTACTTAAGGGTTTTAAGCTATTTGGATTAATATGCAAACCTTAATGAAATAAGATTCTTTTTACAGAATATGGTAGTATGAACTTTGTAGAGTGTTACTAAATTAGTTTTACTGATTTTAGTATTTAGATGAGTTATTTTATCTATCGCTGAAATAGCCTAAATGGTCATATTTGCAACCTTAAGTCGGCCAAGTTTCAAACTCAATTTCCAACTACTCTATACGTGATTATTGATTCATTTTTTAGGTATTAACAGAGTACCATCCTAGAATTGTTTTAAAGTTGATTTGGCATTATTTTATCTTTAATTGCGATGGATTATATATTTATTTGCTGTTGTTGTTTGCACTTTCTTGCATCAAAGAATGCAAGATAAGTTTTACTTTAAATATTTTCACATAAATGGTTCTCTATTGATTCCAGGAATCTATTCAAGGTATTCTTACCATTTTATAAGCCATCATGCCCTTACTCTTATAAATAGTCATATTAAGGTTTGTTAATATTTGCATAGTAAGCAATTTAAACATAATTCAAAAGTTACATGTTTTTGCATATCTGAGCTTCTCCAGATGTGACAAAGGAAATGGCGAGCTCAAGCTGCTTACAGTATGGCGCGAGAGACTTCGTGGCGTTGATCGCGATCGTGATGAGGTGAGAATGACGCCGGTGACACGATTTAATCGAAGGAGCGATGCAATGAATTGAGCTGGTCAAGCGACTGGCTTCGGGTGAGTCTCGCTCGGTCGCAAGCACAGAGGAGGAAGAAGATGACGAGTGGGGTCGGGGTCCACCGGTCAGTGAGTGAGGCGCCCAAAAGAAATGGTCTAGCTCGGATGCTTCTAGTTCCGATTTTACTGTGCTGTCAAATGGAAGTGGAAAATTTCCAAACTTTTTTACCATGGTCTTTGAATATATTTTGATGCCTGGTAAAATTTTGAGGCTAAAATGAGTTACCAAAAAATTGATAATATTCTGACAACAGTGATAGCTCCTAATTACTTGTTTCGGATTTTGATTTTTAATTGAGACCAATTGTAGTCTATTATTTTTGAAATTTTGTTTTTCAAATGTATTTGGTCTCAGAATGCTTATTTAAAATTTTCAAGCCTAAATATGGTTCCATTATTTTATAAAAATTCTGACATTGCAAATTTCTAGATTTTCAGGGTTTCTGTTTTTAAATTTGGAAAAGTCTTAAATATCATTATTAATTTATGATATTATTTATGGAGGTATAAATAGCTTTGAGGTATTCATGGTAATTTTTACAGCTCCATCCGAGGTCTATAAATATTTTATAAATTCTGACAATACTTTGTTTTGATTTAAAAGTTATCTTTCTAATTTATCTCTTCATTATTCTATGTATAAAATTCTAATTGCTGGCTAAAATGGTATACTTACATGCTCAGGGTTCTCATGGAAATTTTCTAAATTTTCACTTTTTACATTTTTGCCTTTTTCTCTTTTTCATTCTTTATTTCTCTTTTGTTTGACTTTTCTTGCAACACAAAAATCCAAGAAAATCCAAATAAGGAAAACAATACTCAGAAGTTCCAGAAATATTCACAATCAAATTCAAATATTATATTTTTACTGTTCTAGAATTTTCGGGCTATTACAGCTCTATCTCTAGACTTTTTCCCCACCGCCTCAATCATGGTTTTCCAAATTTCGGTCTCCAATATTTCCCAAGTAATTCATCGAAAGAGGTATTTCTACGATTCTAGCTCTCTATTTTTTCCCCGTTACGCTCATTATTTCAATGATTTAAATAATAAAACGCCGATAAGCAAGAAAATATAAATTTATATGATATATTCTCGTATGAAAGGTGATATCGCTCAAAACGTTTGTCATCATCGATCTATTCAAAATGTGATCCGGTGATCACTGTAAACATGCTATCCTAACTGATTGTATTGCATGACGTCTCACGATATGTCTTTCCATGTCTTTCCATTTAAATCTTATTAACTACGGGCGCGGCGTGCCGCCGCGCTTCCTTATCTAGTAGTATTCAAATCCGTGATATTTCATATACTCTCTTGTTTCTAAGATGCATTTCTTCTTAGCACATTGACCAAGGAGATACTGAAATAATTATATTATCTCTAATTATTATCACTAAACACTATATTTAATGATGCATATATATATATATATATATATATATATATATATATATCTATATATATAAAAGAAGTCTCTCTAAGTACATATTCCATTTTGCCATTAATGAGTATCAGTTAAAGGTAAGCCAGGTATACAGAATCGTTTTTGAGCTTCCAGTTATTTTGTATTGATACACAAAATATACATCGACAAATTCATGCATGATTCTAAGCAAAAATGGTAGAGTTGATACATTCTTCGGAGAAATACACAATACAGAGATCTCCATACTGTTTGGGGCGTACCACAGTCCACAGTGCCTCAGTTACATATAATTAAATCCAAAATACTTACTGAAGTAGTTACAGATTCAGAGAAAATTGAACTATAGCGCACTTCCGACTTCCAGGTTCCACCAGTAGAAAGAAGCTTTGCTTTCAATGCTGTTAATGTTTGACACTTGGAATGCATGCATGCTTTCACTTGAATATTCTTGAATAGAGTAAGAGCAGTTAAAGACATCACTTCACAAATAACAAAAAAAAAATATCAAATTGAATAGGATCAGACGGCTTGAAAATATGGGTAAAAATAACTGTAGGTGGGAAACTTATCTAGACAGGCTTGGAAAGCCCCATATCATATAGCTACCTACTGAAGAAACACAAAAAGGATGGATATATAGTTCACAACCACAAGTTTTTTTTTTTTTTGAGAATATCTAAATCTTGAATCTAAAAATATCAATAGGAATCCGGCCAATGGTACCAAAATAAAAAAAGTTCAAGAACATACGAAGAATTTGAACAACAAATCATGCACAAATTCAAGACGGATGATTTTATGCACAGGTATTTTGAGCAAGGGAGCACATACTTGCCCAGCGCGGTTCTTGGGGAGGTGCTGTAACATCCCAAAATTTGAGTTTTGGTATGTTTAAAGTCAAAAATAAACCATTTGCATTTTCTTGGAATTAACTGAAGCTTAACATGAATTTTCCAATAATGAAAAGATTTAATGTGATTAAACTATGCATCAAATCAAAGGTTTCCAGTTTTTATTGGGTTCCTTGTGCTTCAAGAAATTTTTCTGTATTTTTGGAGATTTTTCTGAATTTATTTGCTATTTGTTTGAATTTATTTGGATTTATTTGAATTTCTGAGATTTATTGAAATCAAAAACGAATTTATAAATCAAAAAGGGCTTTCGGGCCGAATCCTTCGCCGGCCCATTTCCTATTCATGCCCGCCCGTTCGCTCAAGGCCTCCGCTCGATCGATCGCATGCGTGGACGCTTGGATTGCCGCCACGTCGCCCGCACCGCCCGGCCGAAACCCTAACCCTAATCCTCTCCGATTTCCTCGCGCCGCCCGCCGCCTCCCTCGGTTTCCGAGTTTTCCTCGCCTCCCGAGGCTATTTAAGCCGAAGCCACGCACTGCCCGAGGTTCGCCTCTCCGCGCCGCATCCGCCGCCCCTATCCACGCTCGCCGAGACGCAGTCATCGCCGTGAACGAGCTCGTCGAAGTATCGCCGCCTCCCGAGACCTTCCGCCGCCGTTTCCTTCCTCTCCGGTGAGCCTCCGCCGCATCTTTTGGTCCCGTTGAGTTCACTTTGTCAACCTCTACCCGAATCACTAACTCTTTCATCCGATCTGTCGTTCCATCGCCGTTTTCGGTGCCGTCTTCCCCAAGTCCGGCGCGTTCGAGTCGCAGCCTCGCCGTCGACTCTCTCCGTCAACCTCCACCGTCTGATCCGCAACGGACCGCTCGGATCTTCGCCAGTCTTCAGATCGGTAAGCCCTCCCGAGCCAATCGCCCGTCACCTTTGCGTGTCGCCTTGTCAGCCGCCACGTTGCCGCCGAGTCGGCTATGGCGTGTCGCCCTCACTACCCTAGCCGCCGCGTGGCATGCCACGTCGACGCGGTCTGCCACATCACCCGAATGCGGCCTCGGTGCTCTCGGTCTACCGTGGACCAAGCCGCTGACATGTGGGCCCCGCATGTCGGTCGGCATTTATTTTCTTTTCTGATTTTCGAAAAACCGAAAATTCCAGCCAATCGAAGCTGACACGTGTCACCCTTTCCGAATTTTTCTGATTTTCTCTGAATTAAATCTTCCGGAGGCCCGTTGTCCTTCGTCTGAACTCCGATTGAGCCAATTCAAATTCCTAAATTTTTGTAAAATCGAGATCTACATTCTAGAGCCATTTATTTTCAATTTTGAGCTTGTTTGCTTCTCTGTTTTGTATTTATTTGGTTTCGTTGCTTTATTTTCCGGTAGACGCGAATCCTGAGGGAGTGAACAGAGACTTCGAAGACCAAGAATCAGCACTTGAACAACAAGGCAAGTCGTAGACCTTTGATCATATTGAACCCATGTTTGCAAAAGTACTTTGTTTTATACAATTGCATGCTATTTGTGTAACAATGCTAGTTTATGGGAGTAGCTATTTACCTGTTTGAGTATGCCCCTTTGATTATTGGTATGCCGTGTATCCATTGTTAACCATAGGTTGGGACACTATTAGTTGGACCTAATCATAGTACCAGCATTGGGTTATCGTAGGTATGCTTAGCCATGCTTAGTTGTCCGATGGGATTCATATCACCTGTGAGCTAATGTTAATCTTGACTTAATGAGATATTGAATTGTGGTCATTGACCACCTTGTAAAACTTGTTGTACCATGGCAGGGGATGCCATTGGTTTTGGGTTGAACAAAATGTTTCCCTCGGGCAATTGATCTTGCAAGAAAGGGGTCTTTGCTTGGCACATTGGGATGTGGTGTCTTGCTCGAGACAATTTAAGGACTTAATCTTGTGCGCCATTGAACTGGCCTAACTGTGCAACCACAAGTCCCAGATGGGACGGACCTAGCTGATTAATTTGCAGTGTCTAGTCTTAAATCGCCAGTTGTTGGTGTGAGACGGGTAGACTCACATGGCTCAAGAGGGGGCCCCGAGGGGCGAAACCTTAGAGGGCAGTACTGGGTTTAGATATGCATTGTAAAGGCTTTGTAGTGATCTCTCTGCCGACACACCAAAGGAAGTGTGTTCTTAGCGCTTGGCACCAAGGGATGATCATGTCTTGTGGGTAAAGCTGTACAACCTCTGCAGAGTGTAAACTATTCGAATGGCCGTGTCCGCGGTCATGGACAAGCCCGGGGATTTCACACGGGGTATAGAGTACTTTCATGAAATGTGGAATTGTTGGAATGTGAACGGGGAGTTCACTGTTGTTTTGTTGTCTCAAGCTATACCGTTGAATTGTGTGGTTGATACTTGTTTCGAATGACGTAGGGTGATGCCTAGTCATTCTGTTCATGTTGTCTACCATTGATTTACCAGTTATTTATTATTGTTTTATTAATCTGCTTTCACTCTATTTACTGTATTTCAATTCAAGTTATGGCTTTACGCAAATGAACCATATTATGCCTTCCTTTGTTTAAGCCATGCATTTAGTTACTTGCATTAAGTTTCCGAGACTTGCGAGTATGTTGCATACTCACCCCGCTTTTTATTGCGGGTGCTTATTCCATAAAGCGCATTTAAGACATCTGTGGTGAAGACTTTGAAGAGGAGGAATACTATGAAGACTACGCCGACTAGGATGGCGTTTCCCAGACGATTATTGCTCGTGGCATGTCGAATGGCCCAAGTTATTTTATTTCATTGCAATGCTTTATTTGTTTCTTAAGCCAAGAGGCATTGGTGTATGAACCTTGACTATAAGGTCGTTTGCTTTAATCAATAATAATTTGCTTCTTCTTAGTTATTTCGATGTATGGAATGATATGTCATCTATGTTTCCACTGTGTGCACTAGCGTGATCCTGGACTAGTGCAAGATATACGAGAGGGTTTTGATTTGCATATCCGGTCCCGACAGAGGTGGTATCGAGCCATATCGATCAGAGGTCGCTTTCTTAGTTAGCATGGTCTTCAAATTTATTTTCTAAATCAAACCAACAAATTGGTATTCAATAGTTGTCTCTTCTCATCTTATTCTTAGGTTCTTATTCCTCTCCTTTGCTGAAACATTGTTTTAAATTTAAATTGATCTTATCCCATTAAACTTCTTGAAAGCCATGGATCTTCTGCAAGGAAACAAATCAAGGGGGACGATGATCAAGCCATCGAAGAGTATATCCGAGAAGACTACCATATAAGGTAGGTTTGTGGTGCTCTATGGTGTTTGAGCATGCCATTCTCTTTTGGTTTAGCTACGTTTAGTCTGCGTATACTAGTATTTTTGTTGCTTGTGTGCCGGGTATGTTGTACACTTGCCTCCAGCACGGTGTTACAACTGTACCTTAAGTTGAAAGCTTTATTTGGATCTTTATTTTGTAGCCTTTTCGGCTATGTCTTTGGTTGACCTTTGTTCATGGGTATTACCTTCTCCCCTAGAGGACCTTACCACTTTCCTATTGCTTTTCCCTCTTACCTATTAAACCCTTGTGCTGCATCGCAGATGGTTGACACTGCTCGAGCCGTCGCGATTAGCGAGGATGCCAATGCTAATGCCACGCCAATGCCACCCCGCCACCACCTCCTGTAGTGACGGACGTAACTTGGGACATTTCTTGGCAGCTCAGACTCGACTTATGAATACAATGATGCGAGAATATGAACAATATGATGAATCGCCAGAATCGATCTGCAGCTGTTCTAGCAAACTTGTTGAACCAACAAAATCAAGCTGCTTCTTTGTTGTCGCCAAGACCTCCGCAAGCTCGTCCGCAGTCCAAGCTAGCAGAATTCATGAGAACTCGTCCACCTACATTCTCCAACTCTTCAGAACCATTGGATGCAGATGATTGGATTCGCTCCATTGAAAAGAAGCTCGCTATTGCTCGATTACGAGATCATGAGAAGGTTCTTTATGCCGCCATCGCTTTGAAGGCACCGCCATGAATGGTGGGAGAACTACATTGCCGCCCATGATGACCCTCAAACCATCACTTGGGCGTAGTTTTCACTGCTTTTCGCCATTCCCATATCCCCGATGGAAAGGTAGAGATGAAGAAGAATGAGTTCGTGGAGCTAAAGCAAGAAGGGATGTCGGTGAGTGAATATCTCAATAAGTTCACTCAACTTGCTCGCTATGCCCCGAAGATGTAGCCACAGATGATGCTCGCCGAAAAAAGGTTCAAGCGTGGGCTCAACCCAGGATTAAAGGTACAAGTCATTGGCAACGACTATGCAGATTTCCAGCACTTGGTAGACAAAGCTATGCTCATTGAGGAGTCTCGTCATGAGTTGGAAGAATCCCGCAAGAGGAAGATGATGCAACGTGGAGCTCATCAGAATCACCCGCAGAGAGCCAGGCCCAATGCTCAACAGCCTGCTCGATTCACTACTCCTCCATCAGCATTCAGAACACCTGCCCCAGCACCTCGCCCAGCTTTTCCAGGCAACCCTAACATCAACGCCAATAGCAATCCGCCTCAGAGGACCAGTAATCCAGCTGCAGGAGTGACATGCTTCAATTGCAATGAGCGTGGTCACTATGCTAATAATTGCCCCAGGAAGCAAACTGTGACACCCATTCGTCTCAACTTGGGATCGACACCAGCCAAGACCCCTGCACCGGGAGCCGGACGTGGAACGTCTCAGACTCCAAATCAAGCTACCAGGACTTCCCCGCCTATTGGAAGAGGTCGTGTGAATCATGTCACCACTGAGGATGCCCAGGCTGCGCCAGACGTCATACTAGGTAAGCTCCTAGTCAATTCAAAGATCCGCCATGGTTTTGTTTGATTACGAGCTACGATTCGCTTGTTTCTCGAATTTTGCTGCAAATCATCACTTAAAGACAAGGCCTTTGAAAATGTTTTATTGGTGCAATCACCGTTCGGATTTGAGTACGAACCAAGGCTGCCCCGGTTAAGATCTTAGTCTGAGGGTAGAATTCTAGCCAACCTCATTGTCCTAGACACCAAATCCTAGATGTAATCCTAGGAATGGATTGGCTCTCCAAGAACCAAGCGCTTTTGGATTGTGGAAATAGAGAGATCACGTTAACTACCCGGATGGAACAAAGCTTAAGTTTCAAGCTGCCATAGATCAGTCCGAAGGAATAAAAGTTTGTAGTGCCAAAGGAATAAGTTTGAAAGATGTGCCAATTGCTAGAGATTTTCCTGATGTGTTTCCAGATGAGTTGTCCGGAATGCCACCGGATAGAGATATAGAGTTTTTGATTGAGTTAGTTCCTGGAACGCCACCCATTTCCAAGAGACCGTATAGGATGCCTGCTAATGAGTTAGCTGAAGTAAAGAAACATATCAAAGAGTTGCAAGATTAGGGTTTTGTTAGACCAAGTTCTTCGCCATGGGGAGCCCCAGTTCTTCTAGTTGAAAAGAAGGATGGAACTCAGAGGATGTGTGTGGACTATCGTGCCCTAAATGAGGTCACCATTAAGAATAAGTACCCTCTGCCAAGGATTGATGATTTGTTTGACCAGCTTCAAGGAGCAGGAGTATTCTCGAAGATTGACTTGAGGTCAGGTTACCATCAGTTGAAGATTCGTAAAGAGGATATACCCAAAACAGCTTTTGTGACTCGGTATGGACAATATGAGTATACCGTGATGTCTTTTGGTTTGACCAATGCTCCTGCCTATTTCATGACCCTGATGAATAAAGTATTCATGGAATATTTAGACAAGTTTGTCGTTGTCTTTATCGATGACATTCTAATCTATTCCAAGAGTGAGGCAGAACATGAGGATCACTTGCGGAAAGTATTGACAAAGCTAAGAGAAAATCAACTCTATGCTAAGTTCAGTAAATGTGAATTCTGGATGAAAGAAGTTGCTTTCCTAGGTCACGTTATATCAGGCGAAGGTGTCGCTGTTGACCCTGGTAAAGTGAGAGATGTGCTCAATTGGGAGTCGCCGAAGACGGTAACCCAAGTTAGAAGTTTCCTTGGAATGGCGGGATATTATCGCCGTTTCATAGAAAGTTTTTCCAGAAAAGCTAGACCGCTCACCCAACTTTTGAAAAAGGAGAAGAAATTTGCTTGGACATCGAGTGTGAGCGAAGTTTTCAGAGCTAAAGAAGTGTTTGACGACCGCCCGGTGGCTTGTTTTGCGGATATCGAAAGGATTTTGAGATATTTTGTGATGCATCCCGTCAAGGACTCGGTTGTGTCTTGATGCAAGATAAGAAGGTTGTGGCATACGCTTGGCGTCACCGAGGCCACATGAAGTCAACTATCCGACCCATGATTTGGAATTAGTGCCGTAGTGCATGCTTTAAAGATTTAGCGTCATTACCTCATCCGAATCGTTGTGAGGTGTACACCGATCATAAGAGCTCAAGTACATTTTACCCAAGCCGAACTCAATATGAGGCAAAGAAGATGGTTAGAGTTAATCAAGGACTATGACATTGGAATTCATTATCATCCAGGCAAAGCTAATATCGTAGCTGATGCTTTAAGTAGAAAGAGTTACTGCAATACCTTGATGATTAAGGAAAGTCACCACTCTCTATGAGGAATTTCAGAAGCTTAGTCCGGAAGTGGTTGAGGAAGGTTACCTAGCTACTTTGGAAGTGCGTCCAACATTGGAAGATCAGATCCGGAAGCCCAAGTCGATGATGCTTGATATCAAGGAGATCAAGAGTAATATGAAGAAAGGAAAAGCCCGAGATTCATCAAGATGAAAAGGGTTGTGTGGTATGAGAATCGATTTGTGTACTGATCGTAAAGAGCTCAAGGAGTCATTACTCAAAGAAGCGCATGAGACATTATACTCCATTCACCCTGGAAGTACCAAGATGTATCAAGACCTCAAGGAAAGGTATTGGTGGCCTAGCATGAAGCGTGAGATTGCAGAGTACGTCGCTCTTTGTGATGTCTGTCAGAAGGTCAAAGCAGAGCATCAGAGGCCCGCAGGATTGCTTCAGCCATTGAAAATTCCAGAGTGGAAGTGGGAAGAGATTGGTATGGATTTCATTACCGGACTTCCTAAGACCCAAGCAGGTTATGATTCGATCTGGGTGATAGTGGATCGATTGACTAAGGTAGCTCACTTCATCCCAGTCAAGACTACCTACACCGGAGATAAATTGGCAGAATTATATATGTCAAGGATTGTCAGTCTTCATGGAGTGCCTAAGAAGATTGTCCCCGATAGAGGAACCCAGTTTACCTCTCGTTTTGGCGAGTTTGCATGAAGCTATGGGAACTCATCTCAGTTCAAGATCGCTTATCACCCTCGGTCGATGGACAAACTGAGCGTGTGAACCAGATTCTTGAGGATATGCTAAGAGCTTGTGCCTTAACCTATGGTGCTAAGTGGGACAAGTGTTTGCCCTATGCAGAATTTTCTTACAATAATAGTTATCAGGCCAGCCTGCAAATGTCTCCTTTTGAAGCCTTATATGGAAGAAAGTGCAGAACCCCTCTCAACTGGAAGGAGACGGGAGAAAGACAATTGTTTGGTCCTGCCATACTACAAGAAGCCGAAGAGCAAGTGCAGTTAACTCGAGACAAGTTGAAGATAGCTCAAAGCAGACAGAAGAGTTATGCAGATAATCGTCGCCGAGATTTGAGTTTCGAGCCCAATGATTATGTGTATCTCAGAGTCACACCTCTTAAAGGAGTCAAGAGATTTCAAGTAAAAGGGAAACTTGCCCCTAGATATGTTGGACCGTTCAAAGTCTTGGAACGAAGAGGAGAAGTTGCTTACAAGCTTGAGTTGCCTCAGTCCTTCGCTGGAATCCATGATGTGTTCCATGTGTCTCAGTTGAAGAAGTGCCTGCGAGTGCCAGAAGAGCAGATGCCGTTGGAAGCTATTGATTTGCAGGAGGATCTCACTTACAAGGAGCAGCCAATGAAGATATTGGATGTTGCAGAGCGCATCACGAGAAGCAAGATCATCCGTTTTTGCAAAGTCCAGTGGAGTAATCATTCAGAAGAGGAAGCCACTTGGGAGCGAGAAGAGGATCTGAAGTCCGAGTTTCCCCACCTATTCACTAGCCAGTCCGAATCTCGGGGTCGAGATTCCGTTTAAGGGGGGGAGGTTTGTAACATCCCAAAATTTGAGTTTTGGTATGTTTAAAGTCAAAAATAAACCATTTGCATTTTCTTGGAATTAACTGAAGCTTAACATGAATTTTCCAATAATGAAAAGATTTAATGTGATTAAACTATGCATCAAATCAAAGGTTTCCAGTTTTTATTGGGTTCCTTGTGCTTCAAGGAATTTTTCTGTATTTTTGGAGATTTTTCTGAATTTATTTGCTATTTGTTTGAATTTATTTGGATTTATTTGAATTTAAAGATTTATTGAAATCAAAAACGAATTTATAAATCAAAAGGGCTTTCGGGCGAATCCTTCACGCCCATTTCCTATTCATGCGGCCCGTTCATTTCGCTCATGGCCTCCGCCATTGCGATCGATCGCCAGCGTGGACGCTTGGATTGCCGCCACGTCGCTCGCCCGCCCGCCAAACCCTAACCCTAATCCTCTCCGATTTCCTCGCGCCGCCTCCGCCTCCTCGGTTTCGAGTTTTCCTCGCCTCGAGGCTATTTAAGCCGGCCACGACCGCCCGAGGTTCGCCTCTCCGCGCCGCATCCGCCGCCCCTATCCACGCTCGCCGAGACGCAGCCATCGCCGTGAACGAGCTCGTCGGTATCGCCGCCTCCGAGACCTTCCGCCGCTTCCTTCCTCTCCGGTGAGCCTCCGCCGCATCTTTTGGTCCCGTTGAGTTCACTTTGTCAACCTCTACCGAATCACTAACTCTTTCATCCGATCGCTGCTTCCATCGCCGTTTTGGTGCCGTCTTCCCCAAGTCCGTGGCGTTAAGTCGCGAAGTCGCGTCGACTCTCTCCGTCAACCTCCACCGTCTGATCCGCAACGGACCGCTCGGATCTTCGCCCGTACTGTGATCGGTAAGCCCTCCCCGAGCCAACTGCTTCGTCACCTTTGCGTGTCGCCTTGTCAGCCGCCACGTTGCCGCCGAGTCAGCGCCGCGTGTGCGCCACCTCAGCCCTAGCCGCCGCGTGGCATGCCACGTCGACGCGGTCTGCCACATCACCCGAATGCGGCCTCGGTGCTCTCGGTCTACCGTGGACCAAGCCGCTGACATGTGGGCCCCGCATGTCAGTCGGCATTTTATTTTCTTTTTCTGATTTTCCGAAAAACCGAAAATTCCAGCCAATCAGAAGCTGACACGTGTCACCCTTTCCGAATTTTTCTGATTTTCTCTGAATTAAATCTTCCGGAGGCCCGTTGTCCTTCGTCTGAACTCCGATTGAGCCGATTCAAATTCCTAAATTTTTGTAAAATCGAGATCTACATTCTAGAGCCATTTATTTTCAATTTTGAGCTTGTTTGCTTCTCTGTTTTGTATTTATTTGGTTTCGTTGCTTTATTTTCCGGTAGACGCGAATCCTGAGGGAGTGAACAGAGACTTCGAAGACCAAGAATCAGCACTTGAACAACAAGGCAAGTCGAGACCTTTGATCATATTGAACCCATGTTTGCAAAAGTACTTTGTTTTATACAATTGCATGCTATTTGTGTAACAATGCTAGTTTATGGGAGTAGCTATTTACTGCTTTGAGTATGCCCTTTGATTATTGGTATGCCGTGTATCCATTGTTAACCATAGGTTGGGACACTATTAGTTGGACCTAATCATAGTACCAAAGATTGGGTTATCGTGGGTATGCTTAGCCATGCTTAGTTGTCCGATGGGATTCATATCACCGTGAGCTAATGTTAATCTTGACTTAATGAGATATTGAATTGTGGTCATTGACCATTGTTGTAAAACTTGTTGTACCATGGCAGGGGATGCCATTGGTTTTGGGTTGAACAAAATGTTTCCCTCGGGCAATTGATCTTGCAGTAAAGGGGGTGCTGTTTGGCACATTGGGATGTGGCTGTCTTGCCTGAGACAATTTAAGGACTTAATCTTGTGCGCCATTGAACTGGGCCTAACCGTGCAACCACAAGTCCGGTATGGGACGGACCTAGCTGATTAATTTGCAGTGTCTAGTCTTAAGTACTGCCAGTTGTTGGTGTGAGACGGGTAGACTCACATGGCTCAAGAGGGGGCCCCGAGGGGCGAAACCTTAGAGGGCAGTACTGGGTTTAGATATGCATTGTAAAGGCTTTGTAGTGATCTCTCTGCCGACACACCAAAGGAAGTGTGTTCTTAGCGCTTGGCACCAAGGGATGATCATGTCTTGTGGGTAAAGCTGTACAACCTCTGCAGAGTGTAAACTATTCGAATGGCCGTGTCCGCGGTCATGGACAAGCCCGGGGATTTCACACGGGGTATAGAGTACTTTCATGAAATGTGGAATTGTTGGAATGTGAACGGGGAGTTCACTGTTGTTTTGTTGTCTCAAGCTATACCGTTGAATTGTGTGGTTGATACTTGTTTCAATGACGTGGGGTGATGCCTAGTCATTACTGCTCATGTTGTCTACCATTGATTTACCGATTATTTATTATTGTTTTATTAATCTGCTTTCACTCTATTTACTGTATTTCAATTCAAGTTATGGCTTTACGCAAATGAACCATATTATGCCTTCCTTTGTTTAAGCCATGCATTTAGTTACTTGCATTAAGTTTCCGAGACTTGCGAGTATGTTGCATACTCACCCCCGCTTTTTATTGCGGGGCTGCTTATTCCATAAAGCAGACGAAGACATCTGTGGTGAAGACTTTGAAGAGGAGGAATACTATGAAGACTACGTCGACTAGGATGGCGTTTCCCCAGACGATTGCCTGTGGCATGTCGAATGGCCCAAGTTATTTTATTTCCGCTGCAACAGTTTATTTGTTTCTTAAGCCAAGAGGCATTGGTGTATGAACCTTGACTATAAGGTCGTTTGCTTTACTCAATAATAATTTGCTTCTTCTTAGTTATTTCGATGTATGGAATGATATGTCATCTATGTTTCCACTGTGTGCACTAGCGTGATCCTGGACTAGTGCAGTATACACAGAGGGTTTCGGATTTGCATATCCGGGTCCCGACAGGTGCTGTCCAAATTTTTAATTTGGGGTGATTAGCTCCAAATTAAGTGTTTCAAGGTTAGTATCATTATGTGAACATCCTTCTCACCTAGAGATTGCTATTTTTTTCAATGGATGTGGAGAAATCTTGAACTTTTTAAGCAAGATCACCATGATCAAAAATTAGTTTTGTATGCTTGTTTTTGTTGTTGTATGAAGATGTAGGGTGGAGATCTACTTCAAAATATGACATTACACAAGGTAAAGGTGATTGGAAGCTTTAGATCTAGGTGGTTGTTAGCTTTAGAATCTTAAATATCACAATATTGCAAGGAAGTAATTATTGGTGTATGAAATAAAATAGATAAACATGTGTAGAAGGATAAAAATAATTACAAAGGTAGGAAGGATACAAAATAATTAGAAAGGTAGGTCTTTAATTGGATGACGGTGTAGGTGGAGGTTTTTTGTTGGGTTTATGTGGTCATGAGCTTTAGATTTTTAAATGTAACTATAAGTTACGTTATAATTTTTGTAACGAAATTTGTTATAATTTTTAATGAAATTATAACTTGGTGTAGATGAATCGGCAATGGATGTACAATGCGGACCGTCGCTTGAGAGAGTTCATTGATGGCGTGCAGGCTTTTCTCGATGCGGCCGTTGCATTTTTGCCTCCAGGCAGCTTCATATGTTGTCTGTGTGTAGATTGCAAGAACGAGAAGGAGCACTCCCAGCGATGGCAAGTTATGAACCATTTGATCATGAGAGGTTTCATGCCAAACTATACCTGTTGGACCAACCATGGCGAAGTTGAGGCGATTAGCGAGGAAGACGATGAAGAAGGCGAGGAAGAGGAAGATGGATTCAACAAGTTCCCTGGACGGCACGCATATCTTGTTTAAGTGGAAGAAACACTTGGTGACTTTGGTGATGATGAGCTAGACCAGATCTTTGCGTGATTCGAGAGGGAGACTACATAGATGAAAGACAGTTCGAGAAGTTCCAACAAGATGTTAGAGGACCACGAACTCCTTTGTACCCAAACTGTAAGCGGGGCCACACAAAGCTGCGTACCACAATCGAACTCATGCAATGGAAGGCTACAAATGGTGTGTCAGATATGGGATTCAATGAGTTGTTATCACTCGTAAAGAAGTTGCTTCCAGAAGATAACACTCTGCCCGAATCTACATATGAAGCCAAGCAAGTCGTCTGTCCTTTGGGATTGGAAGTACAGAAGATACACGCATGTCCTAATGATTGTGTCCTGTATCGTAATGAGTATGCCGATTTGGATGTGTGTCCAGTGTGCAAAGAATCACGGTATAAGGTGAAGCGTGACGATCCAGGTGAAATAGATGGGGAGCGTAAGAAGAAGAGACCTCCAGCTAAAGTATTGTGGTATGTCCCTGTGATCCCCCGATTGAAACGTATGTTTGCTAACAAAGCGCATGCCCAGATGATGCGTTGGCACAAAGAAGAGCGTAAGGATGACGGGATGCTTAGACACCCTGCAGATGGCTCACAGTGGAGGAAAGTCGACCGGATGTACCCAGACTTCGCATATGAGGTGAGAAACATAAGGTTTGGGTTGAGTACCGATGGGATGAATCCTTTCGGAGAATTGAGCAGCAGCCATAGCACCTGGCCTATTACACTATGTATCTATAACATTCCTCCATGACTGTGCATGAAACGCAAGTACATCATGATGTCGTTGTTGATCCAAGGCCCCAAGCAACCTGGAAATGACATCGATGTCTACCTGAAACCATTGGTTGAAGATCTTGTGACATTGTGGGACGATGGTGCAAGGGTATGGGATGAGTACAAAAGGGAGTATTTCACCCTATGTGCATTGTTATTTGTAACAATCAACGACTGGCCTACTCTCGGTAACTCGTCTCGCTTAATCACAAAGGATATAGAGCACGCATCCTGTGCTTAGATGAAACGGACGGCATGTACCGAAAAACTCTCGGAAGGTTGTGTACATGGGTCATCAGAGGTTTCTTCCTCTGAGTCACCCGTTCGCGGAAGAAAGGCAGAAATTTAACGGCAACTGCACCTTCGTGCAAGGCCTCGGCATCGTAGTGGGCCACGTGTTTTTGCTATGGTAAAGGATTTGAAAGTAGTATTTGGAAAGGGTCCGGAAGCAAACATGTGCGTAATGAGGATGGTCGAGCACCCATGTGGAAGAAGAAGTCAATATTTTGGGACTTGCCTTATTGGGAAGTCATGCGAGTTCGCCACTCACTTGACTTCATGCACATCACAAAGAATGTCTGCTTGAACTCGCTAGGCTACATAGATATGTACGGAAAATCGAAAGATACACCGCAAGCTCGGAAGGACCTTAAACTCTTGGAACCGAGGAACGACCTACATCCCGAAAAAAGAGGAAAGGACAACATTACCTACATCCTACGAGCTACACTCTAAGCAAAGAAGAGAAAAAAGCATGATAGAGTTCTGAGCAGTGTGAAGGTCCTTCGATACTCCTCGAATGTAAAGAGACTCATAAACACGAAGAGAATAAAATCGCATACCGTGAAATCCCATGACTGTCTTGTGTTAATGACACGCTTGCTTCAATGGTCATGAGAGGCATATTGCCCGAGTGGGTGCGGGGACAATCACAAAGTCAGTGTTCTTTTTTCAACGCTGTTTCACGAAGGTCATCGACCCGATAAACTAAGTAAGCTGCAGGATGACGTGGTACAAAGTGTGGTTAGTCTTGAGATGATCTTTCCTCCGCATTCTTTGATATTATGGTTCATCTCACTTTATCACCTTGTCAAAGAGATAGGTATTCTCGGACCGTGTATCTACACAACATGTTCCTTCGAGAGGTACATGAGTGTGCTAAAGAAGTATATCTGTAACCATTCTCGCCCGGAAGGATGCATTGCCGAGGGTTATGGGACGAGAGGAGGTGATTGAGTTTTGTGTGGATTACATTAATGATCTAAACCCGATCGGCGTCCTATATCACGCCATGAGGGAGGCTACGGGAAAAGGGACACTAGGAAGGAAAGCAATTGCATGCAATGATCTTCTTACATTTAAGCAAGCACATTTCACGGTTTTGAAACAATCAACCGTATTGGCCCCGTATATCCTTGAGCACAAGAGTATTCTACGCCGCGATTTCCCGGGGAGGTCTGAGGATTGGATAACACTAAAGCACATGGATTCTTTCGGCGCTTGGTTACAAAAGTACATCCTTTTGAAAGGGTCAGACAATGAACAGTTGCAACGCTTGGCTCAGGGACCATCTAGTGAAATCATGACATTCAAGGGGTACGAGATAAATGGTTACACATTCTACACCAAATCCTAGGATAATAAGAGCACCAACCAGAATAGCGGTGTCCGTATAGACGCCGAAGATAACAAAGGCAAGGTGGATACATATTATGGTTTCATAGAAGAGATATGGGAGCTTGACTATGGACCTTTGAAGGTCCCTCTATTTAAGCGCCAATGGGTCAAACTGACTTCAAGCGGCATGAAGGTCGACAAATACGGTATGACAATCGTGGACCTCACGCAAGTTGGCTATAGGCGCGAACCGTTCGTCCTCGCGAACGATGTGAGACAGGTCTTCTACGTAATGGACATGTCAAGCAAACCTAAGAAGCAGAAGGACAAGCAGAAAGATCGTAGTACTAAGCCAAAGCGACACGTGGTTCTCCAAGGCAAACGAAGGATTGTTGGAGTTGAGGACGTCACAGACGAGGAAGAGTATAGTCAGTTCGACGAGATCCCTCCTTTCGCTGTGAATGTCGACATAAGCCTCCTCAATGACACAGATGTGGATACTCCTTTCATACGTCGTGATCATAATGAAGGAACACTTGTAAAGACAAAGTACGTTACTACTTAAGATGTACCACTACTGTATGAACTATGTATATGTAACACGGGTCTTCTACTGTATGAAGTGTTTATTTGGAATGAATGTAAACTGCCAAAATTCTGGAATGAAACTAACGTGCTAAAAGCTTTTTTTAAAAATTGTGAAATGAAAGTGAAGTGGTAAAAGCTTTTTTAAAAATTATGGAATGAAACTGAAGTGCTAAAAGCCTTTTTAAAAATTTTTGAAATGAAACTGAAGTGCTAAAAGCTTTTTTAAAAATTATGGAATGAAACTAAAGTGCTAAAAGCATTTTTTTAAAATTATGGAATGAAACTAAAGTGCTAAAAGTATTTTTTAAAAATTATGGAATGAAACTAAAGTGCTAAAAGCCTTTTTTAAAAATTCTGAAATGAAACTGAAGTGTTAAAAGCTTTTTTAAAAATTATGGAATGAAACTAAAGTTCTAAAAGCATTTTTTAAAAATTCTGAAATGAAACTGAAGTCCTAAAAGCTTTTTTAAATATTCTGACATTAATTTTACAAGCGGTTGGTACTAACAACCACTTGTATATATTAATCTTACAAGCGGTTGATAATACCAACCGCTTGTAGAAGGCTGTACAGTTAAAAAAAAGAATGGCAAGGAGGCGCGAGCGGGGTTCGAACCGGGATGGACGAGCCCGCACACTCAAATGCCACGCGCTAGCCAGGGGGGAGGAAGAGATCTTATCAAACGATATGGGCACTATATTCTTTTTAATATAACCGGGGTAGCACTTCTACAAGCGGTTGGTATGAATAGCCGCTTATAGCTTGCTCTCTACAAGCGGTTGGTAATATGAACCGCTTGTAGCTTGCTCTCTATAAGCGGTTGGTAATATGAACCGCTTGTAGAAGTTCTCACACTACAAGCGGTTGGCTCTAAAAACCGCTTGTAGAAATATTTTACAAGCGGTTTGTAATACCAACCGCTTGTAGAAGGTCTTCCACAAGCGGTTGGTATTAAAAACCGCTTGTAGAAGTGAGTTCCCTGTATAAGGTAAAGAGACCAAATTTTTCTAAGTCCCCACGCTCTCAGTCCCAAAATATTTCTAAGTCCCTGCTCTCCAGACCTCTTGTGTCTCACCGCCGCCGCTGCCTCTTGTGTCTCTCCGACCGCCACCGCCGTCGCCTCCGTCGAGACCCCGCGCCGCCGTCCTCATCGACGCCGTCGCCCTCCTCCGCCACTCCATCCCGGCGCCACTCCACCCCAGCGCTGGTGCCCTCGTCGCCGCTGCCACTCCACCCCGCTGGCGCCTCCTCCGCCACCTCGCCGACGCCTCCTCCGCCACCAAGCCGCCGCCACACCGCCATTCCACCCCGGAGGACCGAGGTACAGCTGTGCACGCCGTTGTCCTCCCTCTCTAATTCGGCTGCCCACAAGGTGTTCGGTGAAATGCCCAGTAGGTGTAAAAATGAGATTTTAGGTGTGATGCGCCTTGCTGTGGCTGTGATGATGCGCCTTGCTGTGGCTGTGATGATGATCGTAGGTGTATGCTGATTTTATATATAAATCATGAGGGAGGAAGAATGAGGGATGAGGAAGAAGGGCTGGCTATGAGAGAAAATAGGGATGGATAGGATTACTTGCTGCCTGTTCTTGCTGCCTGATTTTTGTCTGAGTAATTTGGAGATAGCAGGCATTAGCTACCCTTATACATTTCGGTTATGCATTTTGCAAGCCAACTATTTCATTTTACTACTTACTGTCTTTGATTCAGTTTACTTACTGTCTTTTGCAAGCGAACTCTTATACTTTAGTGAGATGTGCAGTAGAATTTATGAAAACATTTATGCCCTGGGACATGTTATCACCATCTATCCTTTATTCCAAATTGATATCCCCTGAAATTATGGCACTACTGAGTGCAAGAGGCTGGTCAGATGAAGATAAGGACTCAGTAAAATTTTCTTAATAAAATAATAATGAATCATTCTTATTCCACACTAATATGATTTTCAAAAAATGAAATAAGGTTATAAATCCACAACTAGAATGTTAGTAGTCTATTACACCAAAACATCGCGATCATTCCATATCAACCAATCGGCGTCACCTCGTGGCTTTCTTCTCCCGATGAGTATGCTCTCTGGCTCGATTTTGATCATCACCAGAAGTTCCAAAAGCATGGCACCTAGGAGATGTATACGATACACCGAGAAGAAAGCCACGAGGTGACGGCATTGGTTGACATGGAATGATTGCTTTGCTTTTTTTTGGTGTAATAGACTACTAACATTGTAGTTGTGGATTTATAACCTTATTTCATTTTTCAAAATCATATTAGTGTGGAATAAGAATGATTCATTATTTTTTGTTACAAATAAGTATATGTGAATTGTCAATTGTATATGTATCATGTGAAATGTGTAAGTATATGTGAATTGTCAATTGTATATGTATCATGTGAAATGTGTAAGTATATTTGAAATATCAAATTGTATATGTATCATGTGAAATGTGTAAGTATATTTGAAATATCAAATTGTATATATATCATGTGAAATGTGTTAGTATATGTGAAATATCAAATTGTATATGTATCATGTGAAATGTGTAAGTATATTTGAAATATCAAATTGTATATATATCAAGTGAAATGTGTTAGTACATGTGAAATATCAAATTGTATATATATCATGTGAAATGTGTTAGTACATGTGAAATATCAAATTGTATATATATCATGTGAAATGTGTTAGTATATTTTCAAGTCCAAATAATATTATATTTGTATAAGTATATGTGAAATTGTATATATATCATGCTTGTGTTGTAATCTGTAATATGGTTGTTTATGTCAACATTTTTTCGCTATTAGGATAGATGGCGCAACTAGGACGTGGTGACCCTACTTTCGATGCGGGAGAACAGTTCTTGTTGGACTCCATCGCGCTGGGTAGCATCGAAAGTGATGCTAACGCTGCTGCCGCTGAGGCTAATGTTGGTTCCGGTGAGGCCGTCGAGGCTGCAACCGATGAAGCCATTGACGCTGGAGCCGCTGAGTCTGGTAACACTGGTTCTGGCGAGGATGAGGTATAGCCAGAAGAATATAATCCCCGTTGACATGCTAATTAATCACGATTCATTAATATAATACACTCTGACACGTTTATACATATGTTTGTGTATTTCAAGCCCCGTACATCAGCAACCAACCCAAGCATCGGGGACCTAACAAGAAGCCATCCACAAAGCACGTGTTTACCGACGTTAACAATGAAGGGATGCCGGTTGCCCCTCTTTCAGCAGTTGGGCCGTACAACAACGCTTGCGGTTATCACGTGAGGGATCAAGTCCCAATTAGCATTAGAAAATGGGCCGAAGTTCCTCAAGCTACCAAGGACATGCTCTGGCAAGATATTAAGGAAAATTTCACATTTCCTCAAGGGTTCGAAGATAAGGCCAAGAAATTCACTTTGAAGAAAATGGCAACCATGTTTCAGGCGTGGAAGACGTCTCTCAGCTGCAAGTATGTGCAGATCAACCAATTTCCTAAGCTGGCGGATCACTGGCAAGCATTCGAGGAGTACAAGCTGTCAACTGAAGGCCAGGCCGCGAGTCAGAAGAACAAGGCCAATTCACAGATGAAGAAATACCACGACCATCTTGGCACCAATGGATACCTCAAGGTCAGATTGAAATGGGAGAAGCGGAAGCGAATTAATGGCGAAGGACGTCACACCGGCTACCACTTTGTGGGAAGAGCGCTGCGCAATTGGTTCATGGGTCACGGGGAGCCTTTCGGATGACGGCAGCTTGGTGATGGCACCAGAATGCAAGAGGTGGTCAAAGGATTGTACAAGCCGCCGAAAGCGCCTCGAGCAGTGCGTTCGTGCGGATAGGGAGAATGACGAGCTAACACATGCCCTTCAAAACCCTGAGCACCCGGGACGGACACGAGGTATGGGCAAGCATACGCCGTGGAAGTATGGTTTCGCCAAGGATACGAATATGTACAGGAGCCGGCAGAGAAGCAAAGCAAGAGAAGCATATAAAGTGTACCAATTAGAACAAGAGCTCAGAGCAACCCAGGATAGCATTGGCGACATAATTGCGCAACAAGTACAGATTGCCCTCAGCAATCTTCAGGGACTAGGTCCGAGCAATCAACCGGACATCGTGATCAGCCCCTCCGCGCGGCGGAGTAACTGCGCGTTCACCGGGGCCCCTGAAGCAGAGAACTTGCTAGCCCGTTATCCTGTGGATGACATAGGGTTCGCCGTCAGTATGAGCTACATGTTGAAGCGCGTAACCTCTCCATCAAGGTGGCTTACGGCATGGCATTTCCAGTGGAGCAGGGCCAGACGTTCCACTGCAATGAGATACCCCTGGGTTACTCGAAGGTCACGGTGGAGGAGGTGCTGAGCGGATTTGATGAAATTAACCTCGATATTGCTGGAGGCGACGGCGTGACCAAGCTTGGACAGGCCCTCCACAGTATCATCCTCTGGCGCAAACGGTACATCATATTTCCAGATGGTGTGGAGGCGTCATCTCCACCACGGCAACCCACGCCTCCTCCAACGTCACCTCCACGCAATGCCTCGCCGGCAAAACAAAGCACGCCTCCTCCACCACCCGCTCCACACAGAAGCCCTACTCTGCCACCACCATCTTAAACAAAAACGAACCCCCCCAGGAAAACCACGCCTCCACCATCTCCTCCGAGGAAGAAGCTCGATAGCAGAAAGGCTTCTCCACCTGCTTCCAAGAAGGCCTCCTCCAGCCGATCGACAAAGATAAAGGAACCTCCAAAGAGGGCATATGACATGACTAATGAGGAGAGTGACGCGGTCATGAAAGCAGAATTGGCTGCACACTTCACAAAAAAAAGCCAGAGCCAAAGAAGGTACCAATTGATCCAAAAGCGGCGAAACACTTCGCGACATGCCGTGCAAAGCCGCTGCCTGTGCCGTCCAACTATGAACGGACAATAATAAAGGCTACACAGAAGAATAAACGTGGTCAGGCGGCGGTGGCAAAGAAAAAGATAGACCAAGATCAGGACAAAAACCTCGAGAGGTTTATGAAGGAGGCAGGAATTAGTTCCACAACTGCAGCTCTTGGATTAATAGATGATATTCCAATGGCAAAGGTCAAATGGCAATATCAGTTGGGCCGGGAGCTAATTGACCCTAATGAGATAAAGGATCTGCCAACCAAGATGCGGCAATTTCACGAATGGTACATGATGAGTCCGCCAAGGAAGAGCGATGTTCCCCTCCGTTTCAAAGAAGAAGATTTTTATCGCGGGGACAACAGCATATGGCTCGAATTCGAGGACTTCTACAATATTTACCATGCCGACTCCATCAACGTGTCTCTCATGAGCTGCTGGTGCCTGTAAGTGTCAAGCTCATACCTTTATCGTGTGCTTCCTCGTACAATAAAATTGCAACTCTTAAACTTATACCTTTATATGTAGAATGGAGATACAACGATGTAGAAAAGAGAACATCTTCAACGTGGGCTTCATCGACCCAGAGATTGTTAACGAGTACGTCTTTGGATTGAACCATGGCCGAAAGGATATTGAAGATTACATTCTCGATGCATTCTTGGGACAGCACTACAAATCGTACATACTTCTGCCCTTCAACTTCGGGTACGTATACGTATATATACAACCTCTCGTTCTTATATTTTCCAAGGCATTGATAATACTACTAGCTAGTTACATATATGTTGCAATACATGAATATGTATCACTGGATCCTTCTTGTCATCAAGCTTGATAGCAGCCAGATCGTTGTTCAAGACTCAAAAAGGACTCCGGTGGAAAAATATCAATATATCATTGACACCCTAAACAGGTATATAGCACATATATATACGATAGTTTTCCTTATTATATATATTGAAATACCTTGCTAATTCCAACTCTGATAATTACTACTCATATATAATAACGCATCACACAGGGCATTCGCAAGGTTCCGAAAGAAGCAACAAGGAGATTTCGAGAACGAATTTGATGTACAAATAAGCACTCGAGTACGTATTAAAGAATATTAATATGCCGTAACAGTTTTTCATCCCAATAATAATTGTTTTCTTTTCAAATTTCATCGCAGGTTCTAAAACAGACGGAAGGAAACAACTTATGTGGCTATTATGTGTGCCACTATATGCAAAGTATTACCCACAGTGATGTGCCGACAACCAACGCCGAGGTAGTGTGAACATGTCAATTTCTTAGTACTTAATTACACTTTAATTACATGTCCAGAGATTTATTTACTTCCCGCTTTGTCAGCCCAACATCGATGAGCAAGGCGTGATCCCGCCAAGACCGGTTACAAACAATCCAAGAACAACTCATCGGCTTTATTGTCGACAAGATTGTATCCACCAAAGGCGAGTTCCACGCAAATGGTTGGAGACCTTGTCCTGAAATAAGGACAGGTGAACTGACATCAATGTCGACCAAGGGCACAAAGAGCGACGCACGCAAGAAATGAGCTCAAGATTCACCCTTTTATTCTTTGAAACTTGTAAAAGTGGCTTATTATTTCATGTGTTCATCACTTGTTCATTTTTTAGTCTATTAAGTTCGTATTTTTCTGTAAATGAACCTGTAATTATCTGAATGAGTATGCATGAATAATATATATTTAATTATTGTGTCAAAAAAACTCCTGCAGTTCTATTTATTTTAATTGTCAAAATCTATATTAAAAACCCCTCTGAAAACATATTCTATATTGAATATAATCAAAACGCTGTGCTGTCAACCTCTTCACAAGCGGTTGGTAACTACAACTGCTTGTGGAGAGAGCCTCTCCACAAGCGGTTCGTAATACCAACCGCTTTTGGAGAGAGCTTCTCCACAAGCGGTTGGTAACACCAACCGCTTGTGAAAGTGTCCAACCAGAAGCGGTTCGGGGAACCGCTTGTGATACCCGACGGGGTATCACTCGCGGTTGCTTACAAGCGGTTCTAAAACCGCTTCTGAAAGCGGTTTCGAACCGCTTGTGCATGCCCGATCCACTGTAGTGAGTTGGCTAACAAGACAAACTCCTCCGTGATTCTTGGTAGGTGAATGGATGAGTCGGCAGCTAATAAAACCCTACAGCCATCTAAGAGTGGACTGAAGAGAGCTCTCTTACATGAGCTACAGTCTTGATGCCCCAAATCAGGAGAACGAAAAAACACAATGGGAAAAGGTGACCCATCTGCATCCGCTGATCTCCAGTATATCATCTCCTAGAAAGAGAACACAGAAGGTCACCTTGAATTTCTTGATTCAGAAGAGAAATCAAGTTTTTACAACTAGATTATGGAAAGGCACACCAAGAAATTAGATTGACAGGAGAATACCAGGGGAGCTTGCAAGGCAGGAGTAACACACAAATGGAGGGGAAAACGTTGAGAGGTGTTACTACTAGGGAATAGAAAGCGAAAAGGAAGGTTTCTTGTATTTGTTAGGCTATAAGGGCAGTCTTAACCCATGATTTTCATAAGCAGTATCTAGAGAGGAGAGAGAGCAATAAACCAATGCATAGTTTTCCAACCCATGGTTTCTATGAGCAGTGTCTAGAGGAGAGAGAGAGCAATAAACCAATACATGCACCACAAACACACTTTGGTTAGCGCGCAGAAACGTCCAACGCAAATTTTGCTCGTTTCTTACGTCTTGGTGCCCGCACCGACCCAGTTTCTTGTATGAGACACGGTTTCTTTGTTTTTCCTTCTCTCTATTCCTTAATTCCTATGCCACATCAGATTTTTGCTTAGTTGACAGCGTAATTAATTCTATGGACACTAGCTAAGGTGGAGGGTTAGGACTGCCCTAATCTGTTGCTTGGAGTTGGAAGCTGGAGCAATTAATGGTGCGGCTCATGGATCGGATCATCCGAACACAAGCGAGGTCTTAAATAGTAAGGAAGGAGGAGCATGACATCATTGTAGTCAGTACCGCCTAGAGGGCTAGTAGCCTATAGGGCCACAACCAGGGTTCAAATATCAAAGTTTCGATTTTCGAATGATTTTAAATTTTTGATTATCGGCAAAAACCAATTAAAAATTGCTAATCGTCAGAAACTAAAGGGTTAATAAATCAAAATTCTTAGAAAAAAATCAAATTGCTAATTGAATATTTCTTGGAGCCAATTTTTGAGTGGTTTTCACTTGATGTTCATCGAAAATAGAGCGATTTTCACCGATTATTGACGGGTTTACGTTGCATAAATTTTTTCAATTTTTTTTGATTTTTTTATTAAACTGAACCGGTTTATCGAACGGTTTCTAATGCCGAGACGGCTCGATACGGCCAATAATCTCGATATTCGAACGATTATCGGCAATATATTTTGAACCTTGGCCACAACCTACATATACTTCTTCATGTTTGGCACGGATGGATTTTTAAGACAAAAATGGTATATTGTTCTGAGTGCGGATTTTCCACCAATGCATTGCCAGCCCATTGGAAATTCAGTCAACCTGTCGATTATCTGGCCGTTTCTAGGTATCAATCTCAAGTATCAACATTTTTGAGCAAACCAAGAAGTTAGTATATAATAGATGATGTATTGGGAAGGGGAAGGTTGATACCAAATCAGTGGACCATTTGATCATTAGAGGTGAGAGATCTATGCAACAATTAAATTATGATGGGGTGATCTAGTATCAAGCTTTAGTATCAAAGCATTAGGGTGGTTGTTACTAAAAGCACAGCTAAATACTCTCTCTCTCTCGTATCAAACAATAGTATGTGCTACATTTATTTGTTGCCATTTTTTTGGCAGGACTTGTTGACATTAGTACTCTGAATTCAATGTATTTTGTAATTTATGACCAAATTTTAGTCATATCTAATTTAGAAATAGTAGTACAATTTTGCAGGCATCAAACCATTCCCGTTCTTTTTAAGTGATACTCTAGAATACGTGCCCTTAAAATTTCTACACTAATATATTTAAAACTATCTAGATTGACTACATGATACATTAGTTTTGTCATTAAAAATGCTTTCATAATATTATAAAATTATTAATATACAATTAAGATAAAAGCTACAAAAAGTAACGGTTAAAGTCACACCTTGGATACTGTAAAAAAATGTCACTTAAAAAGAACGTAACAAATAAAACATAGTCAAACTTTGAAATTTTAACTATCAATATCTTTTAAGTATTTAAATTGGATACATGAAAATCATATGTATAGATTTATCTCAAATGTACATTCACAATATTATAATTTTATTAGATTTTATAAATATATTATAAAAAATTAGTGATGAAAGATATCTTCTGAAAACTACAGATATCCACAACAACATGTATAAATGATCGAAGGAAATAGTTGACTCATCTAGACCTCAACCCTCATGATCATCTCACTCAGCAGGAGAGGAATAGGGGGTGCCAGGCACCCCCAAAAAGTTGTAAAGTGTTACAAGTTCACATATCTAATAGACTAAATTTGTTGATTGAATTGGTTTCAATTTTAATAGTTTAGGATTTTAAAGACCTTAGAACTATTTGTATTATACTTTTAGTAAAATTTCAAATATATATGCTGAATTTATATCTTACAAAATCATTATATAAGATTACAGAGCTGTACATATGAAGTGTACATACCCAACAAAAATTTTCTAATTCGGTCACAGCTCACCGGTGCAGCCCACTACTACAAAATAGCACATAGGTGACACTCTATTTGTGGTGGTTTTTTTAGAATCGTCACAAATAGCATTATCAGTGGCGGTTTTAAAAAAATGATGGGAAGACTATTTGTGACAGTTTTTATTTGGAACCGTCACAAATAATGCATTATTAGTGGCAGTTTTTCTTGGAACCACCACAAATATATCTGTGGCAGTTTTAGCCAAAATCAGTGGTGGTTTTTGGCTAAAACCGCCACTGATAATATAAGTATTTGTGTCGGTTCTAGCCAAAAAATCTCTACTGATAATGTGAGCATATGTGGCGGTTTTAATTTGAAACCGTCACAAATAATAAAAAATAGAAAATTTTAAATATTTCTAATTACCTCTCCTACCTTCTAATTTGAAAGAATTAAAATTAAATAATATTACATTTGAAATAATTGGAACTAATATTCCATTTGCAATAATTAAAAAGAACGATCGAAATAGATTCAAAACTTTAGAGGCCATTTTGAGATCCTAAATGACCTTTCTTTGGAATTCTGTCTTCAGGCATCTGACACCTCCGAGATGGTATACCAGCCTTCAGGCTTCTTAGTTTTCCCTCGGCCTCGACATCTTGCAACGGGAGCATCATCTGCAGCAGCGGTGGAGACCTCAGCAACTTCAGTGATTGGGTCGATGTTAAGATACCGGCTCGGGCTCGAGTCGGAAGTCTCATCCATTACAGGATCAGGATTGGGCTCCATAAGAACTACATTTTGACAAGAAATGTTGATGTGGGTCAGAAATCATAAGTGAGATGGAAAGAATCATAAGTTCATAACTGGCCAATTGACTTGAAAGAATATTCATACATAGGTTGAGCCAATCACCACGTACAAGACAAACACACTACACCACATATAATGCTGGGTTGCATTATGCATTATGCCAATATAATGCTGTCTGCCACCTTTTCAAATAGGCACTACAGTACAAGGAACTCTATCTCCATGGTGGTCATGTCGTGCAAGAAAGAAGAAGATTGATGCGTGTTATCAAGGTGTTAACAAGTAAAGGGAGGAGAAAGGTTAGAAGGCAAGGCAAGAGAAAGGATGACGCATGGATCGGAAATGGGCTAGAACAGGAGGCAAGCTAGGTCAATAGGGAATGATTCAACCCATAGATCGAAGCAGATTTTTAATTTGTCTTCTAATTTATTTAATTAGAGAAATCGAGTTTGAATATGGTTAGCTATAAAACTTTTAGTTGAAGGATAAAACACAATGCTAAAAGCTGCATGAGGTGAGTTTCTAATACCCAGCCCCAATAACTATTCCTAAAAGATGAGGTTAATAAAATTGCTATGATTTAGTGAAAATTTCTATTTCTCATTCGTCCTAAGATATGAGCTGCAACAACATTGCAGTAGTATCACCAATTCTATATTGTTGCATATACTTTCATGTAGCACTAACCAAATATGTTTAAGATTTTCCATACAGATCTCCAAAAGGCAGAACAATATGTCCATGAAACAGAATAGACATAATAGCACATGAGGATACTTTGATACATGACAGAAAGCAATAACACAGTCTAGGAGCTCATAATCAATGATATAAACATGTGCATTGTCATGAATATCAAAGAGGGCATAACAACTAGCATATATCATAAGTTGATTATTATAAGTTGTTCTCAGATGTCGGGTTGCCTTTAAAGGCCTTCCTCGTCACTAGGGTAAGATATAGACGTATTTGTGACAACCTTATATACCTTAAATTAACAGATTCAATATATATAAGCACGCTAAATTAACAGGTTCTTACTGGACAACCGAAACAGACAGGAGCATGAACAACAAGAATCATGAACTGATACTGAAACTAATAGGGAACTACCAGCACAGCAGAGAAACAGATTGATAGTAAGCAAACTATCACATATATTTGAATTCACAAGTTATAGACAACAGTAAAAGGATCTAACCAAGTATTGCAGCAAATAAAAAATCAACTTGTTGTCACAAACAGTCTATCTTAATCTAAATCCTCATAGAACAATTGATCCCAACTTGCAAGGTCCCTAAGCCAATTGACTAGCCTCTTTGCAATACGCATGCAAGGTCCCCAAGTCGCAAGATTGGCCCCTTCTGCAAATCATCGACAGAGAGCAATCACAAAAGAAGATGAAATAAGTACATACTAGCATGCAAGATGAAATAACAAGTATAACTTCGGAAGGCAATTAGCTATGTTCAATTTTAACAGATAACACACAACAATGTATATCAACAACAAGTTATCAGTTCTTACAGAGCATAGCCGTGATATTGCTTGTGGTGAAAGGCTATATTATGATTACAATGTCTATGCATTTTCTGAACTACCAGCAATGGAACAAGCCACACCTAATGCTGTAAACCTCCATCTAAAATGCAATGTGATTCTACGAAGCATTTTATAAAACATAAACATAGACGTTTGGGTTACTAAATCGATTACATATTTTCAGTCTTAATTGGCAATGGCATTCACATTACATTATGAAATTCATACCACTAACCGAGGGCAAAAAGGTAATAAAATGAGCTGTCTCTACCAATGCCAAACCTTGGGAGGTGATCTCTAAAGTCTGAAAAAATAAAAAGTAGCCAAATATTGTGCCTTGTTTTTCTTGCTATATGGCTACTGCTTCACGAAGGTAATAATTGGCCACTGGGAAGGTTGCAAACCACAGCTCAAAGTTCATGTCAGAAGGATGGAGATAAAAGGAAAATTACAACAGAAAGTGGCAGTGAATATCAAATTACACATCTTTGCATCAGTTCATATCAAAATCTAGTCTATCGATGTTCATATTAATTCATGCAACACTGATGTGAGAACAAAGGAAACAATCTTGGCACAAATATTTTTATTTTTATCTCTCTTTTTGAACCAAAATGGATCTGTCTGGTCAGTTGTTTATTCAAGGGCCAAATTTATCAACCAAATGTACACATATTTGAATATTTCTAAAAATGTACACATTTCTGTAACATGAACACATCTCTAAAAATGCATTCATTAGCAACCACAACCTCTAACCATCTACTGCTTTGCATATCAAGAATTTGTCATTCATTTGCCAGATTATGGATAACAACAATAGTGCACCCAATCCATCACATTGTCATGCAAATCACTTGGATACAAATCTCCACATCGAAGCACCAATCATTAGTGCTAGTAACATGTATTATGAAATGTTCAAATATGGAGCATCAAACACAAGCAAAATTTTCATGTTCGTACAGGATGGCACACAATTTTGTGAGGGTAGGGAATGCACTAACCGATGGGGGGGGGAGGCTATCAGTTAGGGGTGGCGGGGTGGGGGCACTGGTGGGGGCACCGGTCAGGGACGATGCAGTGGGGGGCGCTAGTCAGGGGCGACGTGGTGGGGGCGGCGCCGGTGCAGATTCGGGTGCGGAGTTTGGTGTCGTCGTAGTCGAGGACAACGGCGGCCGAGGGGGCGTGGGGGAGGAAGCCGCCGAGGGGGACTGATGAGGACATCACCAGCATAGATACGACCAGTGTGACTGCTGCCCCTCCTTCCTCTCCGGCCGCTCCAACAACTACCGACGTCGCTCCATCTTCGTCACATACGATCGACACTGCGGCATCTTCATCACTAAGAGGCCTTAATCCAGAAGCTTAGCCATTCAAAACCACATCAACGGACAAGGGCCTCAAGCACACACCTTGAGGACAGCCCACGCGCCAAGAAAGGCCCGTGTGGAAGCCCAAGATGCCAAAAAGCCCGGTTCGGCCATCCAGCAGCACGCCAACTTCAAACGGGCGTAACTCGGGCTCTGGACTCCATTGATTCTGAATTTGGTTAGAATTGAAGCAGGGTCGGCCTGAGCTTGTTGTGGTTGTCGTGTTGCTCCCCTCACCATGGTTCCTAAGTAGAATAACATCACATGACTTAGATAGCAATCCACCGTCAATAAGAAAATTATCAACTCCTAGAAACGCTCTCACCTGATAATTCAATTGTCATGCACGTACTCTTATCATAGGTCTTTGGCTAGCATCGTGTGAAGTGGAGTATTGTGTATATCTAAGGAAGTGATGTCCTTATCACCACACAAGTACCATGTACGAGTTTCAATGAATAAATTGGCCCTAATGGGTAGATTTGTGCACACATAAACTTGCGGGTGGGTTTTGATAAATTTTGGGGTGCAAATAAGGTTTTTAATAAACTCCACTTGTAGGTAGGTTTTTCCATTGTCATTGTACAATTTTGAATTTCATTAACCTTTTCCCCTACCTATCCCTCTTTCCAACAGAATAGTAATGACTCTAACTAGGCTTGAAAAAAAAAAGATTAAAACAGAAAATTAGTTTCTTGCCTTATTTCTATGCCGCATTTTTTCAAGTACAAGACAGACACACAAGCACAATACACTAGATTAATACTGAGCATGAACGTATGTGTGTAATTTTTAATTTGGTGTGTACCAGCGTCTGCTGATGGAATGGGTACACACTCACATGTATAACCATACGGTGACATGGCAGCCTCCCTTGTGTGGAAATTTAACTACTCCCTCCGTTTTTAAATGAAACATGTCATTCTAACTTTTAAATTTTGCTTGTAATACATGTTATTCTACAATTTTGAGGCTGTTTTAAACTATTATTTTCTTTGTATACCCCTCTTTTTCGTTAATCATATGGTCATTTACTACTATAGTTAGACTTACACACCATCTAATAAGAATAATAAGTGAGGTAATGAAGAAATATAATATAGTCTTTTATACGAATCTAGTTATAGTGCAAAATACTTGAATGATACTCCCACCATCCAAGTTTATAGGGCGCATTTTCTCTTAGCACATAGACCAAATATGGCATATTTTCTCTTAGCACATAGACCAAAGATATATTGCAAATGACTAGACTATCCATAATTATTAACTTTAAGCACTATATTCAATTCATGCATGTAAAGAATATAAAGTAAACCCAGATATTTATTAAGAGTATAAAGGAAACATCACACTAAATTGCATTGGAACATGAAATATACCTTATATTTATGGACAATATTGAGTTGCATGCACCAGCCAATTCATCCAAAAGCTTAAACTAATGAGGAAAAGTGAGCAATTTACTTATACTTCAACACTCCCCCTCACGTATAGGCTCCCTCAGACCTAGGACGTAGAATAGAAGTGGGTTGTAATTTTTTTTAATTACGCCAACCGGGTCTTGAACTCGAAACCTCTTGGCTTTGATACCATATTGAGTTGCATACACCAACCAATTCACTTAAAAGCTTAAGCTGATGAGGAAAAGTGAGCAATTTACTTATACTTCAACAGACAACATTCTTTTATTTCTTTTGCATGATATTGCAAAAAGCTTTTATTGACGAGACCCTAATTCAGCACAAATGCAAAAGATTAGGCTATGCTTGGCCCCTATGCATATTAGCCTTGGGTTTTATCAATATAGGGACATGCATATCTTCCAGGTTGGTAGGATGTCTCCAATCCTAGATTCGTTAGCAAGTTCCAACAAAAGCGCACAATTCTAAACAAAGTCGTCCACGATTCAAATAGACTTCATTAGTATTCTTTGGCGGCTCAGGGATTTTATACAGTATTTCACCATGCCGCGCCCTCAATCTTGTGCTTTGTTCAGGTCCCTCTCGCCTTCCATATGCATGCTTTGAATAATATACTCCCTTCGTCGTAAATAGTTATCGTTTTGAATATAGATATAGTTAAAATTTTGAAATTTTGATAATAATATCTTTTAATTATTTAAATTGGATACATGAAAATTGTATGTTTATATTTGTCTTGAAATATACTTTTTCACAATATTATAATTTATTAGTTTTATAATACAAATTAGTAATCAAAGCTATGTTTTAAATACCGTCTCGAACTCTCAATCTTCAAAACAATAACTATTTGTAACTAGAGGGAGTATGAACCACAAGGGAATTAAAGAATCGTTTAGTGGCCATAAAAAAAGAATCGTTTAGTGAATCAAATTATTAGTACTATATTATAAACTAATTAAGGACAGAAATTTCAACAGAGATGATGACCAGACGAAGGTGATGACAAGGAACGTGCAGCTAGGTACGTGATATTTCAGCACAGATGGAATCAAATCGATGAATCAAAGTTCAGAAAGACATTTTGTCGGGAATAAAAGACAGCGAGATGAGAGTAACGAGTAACGACAACGGGGTGTGTTTATGTAGTTACTCTTCTTCGTGGTTATGATATCCTTATTGTCATTATTGTTCACAATGTTCACTCAATCGCTGATGAGTTTGATCGATCGTTTTGAGTAAGGACATAGCTACAGCACAGTATACCCGTGCAAGTACAATCCAACGGAACAGGATCGAGCCGTCAGAACAAAACTAATCCAACGACCCACCAACCACCTGTAGGCTACATTCTGTGCGTGATGTTTATCACCGTCACTTCCGATCACATGATGAGAGATCATGTGGTAGAATATTATCTATATCTATGATAAGTAATTAACTATATTAAGCTTATAGTGCTGAGGTTTGAATTTGATTTGAGCTTACTTTGTTATGGGTAATTTGGTTTGAGAGATCTTGGCCTTACCAATAGTTATCATAGCCTTTGTGACATCTAAGGTGGTTGTTCGATCACTAGAGTGATCGTCCTCTCTAGATTGGTCGCGACCTCCAGCGGAGTGATTGTGACCGCTATTGGAATGGTCGTGACCTCTGTGACCACTAGAAATCGTCCCTAGAGTGGTTGTAACCACTATAGAAGTAGTTGTGACCTCTGTGACTACTAGGGAGGTTGTCCATAGAGTAGTCATGATCACTATGGGAGTAGTCGTGACCCCTCTAAGAGTGATCATGAACTCATGTGACTAATGTGGGAGTAGTCTAGACCTCTAAGGATCTCCATAGGAGTAGTCCTGACCACTGTAAAAGTGATCTAGATCTCTAAGGACCTCTATAGGAGTGGTCTTGACTATTGAGGGAATGGTCTAGATCTCTATAAGAGTAATCTTAAGATGTCACAGCAAGTGTGGTTTTCAGTGGTTACAACCTAATGTGGTCATACGTTATATAATCCAAGTTGGGATTTTCTTATATGATTTTGGACATTGCTATGTGATGATTTTCTAGTTTGTATTAGTTGTAGGACTCCGGGGTTAGGTCATGGTGAGGCGAAGGTGAGACTGGGAGTAGGCTAGGAGAGCTGAGGTCCAGGACGGTAAAAAGATGCCAAAAGATGATTGAGGTTAGGAAGTGATTGCAAGCTGGAAAGATAAGGAACCAGAGCATAAAGCATTGGTGATGGATATAGCAGGCAACTACTACTAGAAATCTAACTTTTACCGAGTGTGAAATGTAATGGCCTACCCCGTCAGGAAGAGAAAACCTCTCACCCATGTATTTACCGAGTGTTATGAAAACCCTCGTTAAACTAATAACCGAAGGTACCGTCGGGAATCTCACGAATGGCCGACCATGAGTGGCCGAGGGGAAGTTACCGACGGTTTACGCTCGGCTATATACATGGCCTACGGTATTTTGCAATGACTGACATATTTTTCACACTCGATAAAAGTTAAAATCTAGTAGTCGAGGTCTAGAACGGTTAAAGAAACCAAAGCCGTCATGATGAAGCAGATGGCTGATATGTTAACTTGAGCTCTACTCAAGCGAAGGAGTATTGTTAGATCAAGTGTTCGCGGTGCAGTAGAGGCTGAGTTAGTGCTAAAGAATGTAGTCAAAATCCGTGATGTTGTTAGGTTTCGAGTTAGCCCATGTATGAGAGTGGAAATGAATCTACACCCTTAATGAGATTTCTTGAAATTCAAGAAGATCATCTAAGGGCGGATATTACTCTTAGAGTGTTATAAATAGAGGGTGAGGGGTGCCTTTCCCTGTGTGCATCTTGTGAAAGATTTTGGTATCCTAATGTTCTCTGAGCTTTTGCCCACCCAGTTGTGAGGCTTCGTAAACCATCCTTTTAAGAAATAGAAATAGTTTTAGCACAAGAATCTTGTTCATGTTTGTATTTACATTCTAGTTCTTACTTTGCTTTGTTTGCAATCATCATTTTCTTCATCTTTTGGTTCTTTTTTATCCTTCTTGTTTGATTTTGAGCCAAAGATGAGTGATTTATGGATAGTGTATCTCTGGAACGCATATCAATCATCTAGGCCCTCAACAATTCCTCTTTCTAAGTTATTGATCATAAACTGATCTGCTATAGTAAGAAGAAAGACCTCAATAAATCGTATTCTCTTTATTTTGGTAGTTGATCGTGTCGAGACCTAGCTTGCTAGGACGTGTGGGAGTTGATTTAACATCATAGATCACCCCACGAGCAAAAACAGATCAAGATTCTTAGTACTTGTTTTTAGATCGTGCTGCTTTTCTAAGAGCTTTGGACATCTATCCAGTACTACCCTGACTGATTACTTTAGTTGGTGATCCAGGGAAAGTGACTAGAATACTATTTTGTCCGGTACTAAATTTGTTGATCCTTTTATTGGTTTGAGATGGTTGGATACTTTTGAGGGGAAAGTTTTTATTTGGTTTTTATTAACTCCCTTCTAGTAGTCATTTCAGTCCTTCACTTGAGCAGCATCTCTGCCACACATGCGCAAAGAGCAGGTGGGGAATCTCAATGTCGTCCACGGACTTGGGCCTGTTTATTTTAGTTTTGGATTTTATAAAAATTGATTCTGGATTATAGCTGTAGAGAAACTGATTCTCCAAAAGCTGAAATCCAAAGGCACAAGTGGATTGTGAATTCTAGTGTATGTGGATGAGTTGGATTGTGAGAATCGAATTTTAGAACTAAGCTATTTATTTTTTATTCTAGTTTTAGAGCCAGAATCTAGAATCAAAGGCTAAAACAGACATACCTTAATCAAACAATCCTGCAACCTCGCTGTTGTCCCCTTGCCCAACGGAGTTCACTGTAAACCACACCGTCGTCCATCGGGCGCTAGCGGGAGCTTGTCCCACCCTCCATCCAGCGAGCTACAGCGCCTGCGAAACATCGCTGTCATGCTCCATACGCCGCTGGAGCGCACTTAGAACTTCATCCTCCTCACCTTCGTGCGTCCTCCTCCTCCGTGCACACAAGAGCACATGAGAAGACATATATGTCAGCTTGGAAGGATCCAACTGGCCTTCCCATGTTGCTCAACTCACTCCAGTTCCTTCACCATCATAGTTATAGCTCATTCAGAACCTTCACCATTGACACCTCAGGCCCCTTTTGGACATGGAAAATTTTCGTAATTGTTAATTGAAAATGTTTGACGAAATGCCCAGATTGCAATTTTTCAGATTGGATACCTTAGGTTTCAGAGTTACAATTGAGCTTGTCTCTCTATGATCTAATGTTGTTAGGTCCTCTTTTCAACTGTCCTGACATAAAATCCGTTGCATCAATCTTGCTAGATTCATGGATGGATTGTTGAAAAAACCATGTGAAAAATGTAGTTGTTGTGTTGAAATGCAACATACTTCTCTTTTGTTGTGTTCACCAGACTGGCATTTGCAAAGATTTCTCTTCAAAAAGGTGTGTTCACAGAGTTGAAAAGATACATCAACTTTCATGGAAGTTTTGATGGTATGGTAAGTCTCACAGAAGTTTCAGGTTTTAAGGTAGAAGTTTTAAGTAGGTTTCAGCAAGTTTTATGGAAGTTTCAGGTCGAAGTTTCGGGTAGCTAGGTTTCAGCAAGTTTCATAGATTTTTTAGGTTTCAAGACCAAAGTTTCATGTAGATTTCCACAAGTTTTAAAAAAGACTTTCAGAAGTTTCAGAAGGTTTCATATTTGATTCAGCAAGTTTGTGGAAGCTTCAGGTTTCAGGTTGAAGTTTCGGACATGTTTCAGCAAATTTCACGAAATTTTTAATTTTCATAGTCAAAGTTCCGTGTAGTTGTCAGTAAGTTTCAGAAAAAAATACTTTAGGAAGTTTCACAAGGTTTTAAAAGGTTTCAAGGATTTTTTATACTTGATTCATCAAGTTTCGTGGAAGTTTCATGTTTCAGGTCAAAGTTGCAGGTAGATTTCACCAAGTTTTATGGAAATTGCAGGTTTCAATGTCAAAGTTTCATGCATGTAGGTTTCAACGAGTTTCCCAAAAAATTAAACAAACTTCTTGAAATTTTAGAAGGTTTCAAAAAGTTTTATACTTGATTCAGAAAGTTTCATAAGGCCAAATTAAACTACATTGACCAATTATCACCGAATGGACATACATGCATGTTGCAAATGTATCAAACATCAAGCAGGCAACGCCAAAAAATCATTTTTTTCGATGAAGGAAGATTTTATTAATTGCAAGAACGTTACATCAAGATGATACAAGCCTTTGAAATTTCTCCCGGCCTCTGCTTACCAAGAAGCACACAGCCCTTAAACCAAAAGAGAAATAAAAAAAGAAATAATACGCACACTCTAGTGACTAGCAATTCGAAGACTAGATCACCACCCATGCACCTGGGAATAGAAATCCAAAGCCACCTACACCAACTGCTGCGTAATCTCCACCATAATAGTTTGCCATTCCGGCTTCTGTAGTACAGCCCAAGTACGCAGCCAGTGGGAAGTAGCATAAATAACCTACAAGGGGGTGAGTATGATTTCCTTTCAAAAACTATATCATTCCTGCTTAACCAAAGAGACCAACAAATGGTAGCAGCTCCTAGTAAAGCAACATTTTTAAGATCCTTTTCAAAACAACCAAGCTAACTCCCAAACATATTAGAAATACTTAAAGGACGAACAATGCCAAAAGCTAGATGCAGAAAACCCCAGACCATACGTGCAAATCGACAGTGAAAGAACAAATGCCTAATTGTCTCCATTTTGTGACAAAAGCAACATGTTTTACTACACTGCCAAGTACGTTTGGCCAGATTGTCCTTAGTCAAAATGACCCCTCTTCTAAGATACCACAAAAACACCTTGATTTTTATTGGTACTTTCAGCTTCCATAAGCGCTTGTTAAAATTAGGAACATCGCATTTAATCATCGCCAGGTAATGAGACTTCACTGAAAATTGTCCAGATTGGCACAGATTCCAGCGAAATTCGTCATCCTCCTGCGACAGATGAAAATTGGCGATGTGGGAAAGCAAAGCATTCCACGCCACCAACTTAGATCCAATCAATGACCGTCTCCAGAATATATTTAGTTGAGGAACCGAAAAAACATCAGCAATAGTTATATACTTCCTCCTTGTGATGCTATATAACTCAGGATATTGGTCTTTTAAAGGGCAACTGCCAAGCCAGATATCTTCCCAGAATCTCACCTGTGATCCATTATTGATTTTGAAGGTACCAAAACGAAGGAAATATCATTTTACCTGCATCAAACTGGACCAGAAATGCGAGTCTCCTGGTTTCCACTCAACTTGTACTAACGGTTTAGATACAAGGTACTTATTTCGAAGAAGCTGCTGCCAAGTACCATCCGAAGTTAAAAGCTTAAACAACCATTTACTCAGAAGGGCGATGTTCTTAACCTTTAAATCATGAATCCCAAGGCCCCCTTGATCTTTGGGTTGGCATAAGATACTCCATTTGGCAAGACAATATTTTCTTTTGCCCTCATCACCTTGCTAGAAAAAGCAAGAATGGAAATAATCAAGTTTTTTGAGAACACCTTTAGGAATCACGAAAAAGGACATCATATACAGTGGAAGGCGTACTTAATACTGAATTTATAAGTGTTAATCTACCTCCAACTGAAAGGTGTTTCCCCTTCCAACTGCTGAGTCTCTTTTCGAATCGCTCTTCTACCCTTTTCCAATCATAATTACACAATTTCTTAAAATGAATAGGAATTCCTAAATACTTCAGAGGGAGATCCCCTTGTTTGCAGCCAAACAAGTCCAAAAACTATTCTAAGGAATCTTGGGCATCACCAAAGCAAATTAACTCACTTTTATGGAAATTTATTTTGAGCCCCGAAATTTTCTCAAACGCACACAGCAATAGCTTCATATTACGAGCTTTATCCAGATCATTTTCCATAAATAAGATGGTATCATCTGCGTATTGAAGAATAAATAAACCACCATCAACTAAGTGTGGCACTACTCCACCGATTTGCCCCTGTTCCTTAGCTCTTCTAATCAAAACCGTCAACATATCTACGACAACATTAAACAAAAGTGGTGATAAAGGATCCCCCTGACGGAGACCTTTTCTAGTTTGGAAAAGGTGTCCCACTTCATCGTTTATATTAACCGCCACACTACCTCCCGAAATGAAAAACTTAATCAAAGAAATCCACTTGGATGAGAAACCTTTCATTCGAAGGGTTTGCAACAAAAAAGGCCATTTAACCTTATCATAAACTTTCTCGAAATCAATCTTAAAGATAACCCCACTAAGCTTCTTTCTATGCAACTCATGAATTGTTTCATACAGTATGACAACCCCTTCTAGAATGTTGCGTCCACGCAAGAAAGCCGTCTGTGTTGGACTAACTACTTTTTCTGCAACCACCCTCATTCTGTTTGTAGCCACCTTAGTAAAAATTTTGAAACTGACATTTAAGAGACAAATAGGCCTGTATTGCTGTATTATATTTGCTTCCTGAACTTTGGAAAGGAGAGTAATTATTCCAAAATTCAAACTAAAAAGAGATATATCCCCAGAGTGAAGCTCCTGGAACATAAGCAAAAGATCCCCTTTGATAGTATCCCAGAATCTCTGATAAAATTCTGCAGGAAAACCATCTAGGCCAGGAGCTTTATTATGGTCCATCTGGAAAATAGCATCTCTAACTTCTATCTCAGTAAACTGAGCAGTAAGAAGAGTGTTTTCCTTCTGGGAGACTTGCAATATATCTTGATTATTTTCCTCATCGAGTTCTAACAGACTTTCCTCCGGTTCCCCAAAAAGCTCTTAGTAAAACTTGGTTATGAAGCTTTTAAGATTAGCCTGCCACTCAATCTTACTATCCCCATGGTCTAGAGAATAGATTCTTTTCTTTCTATGTTTGCTCAATTCCATTTTTAAAATTCTGAATTTTCATTTTTACTACTTTTTGAAATTTCGGGATGTTACAAACCTACCCCCTTACAAAAATCTCGTCCTCGAGATTTGCGGGGACTAGACGGGCTTAGGGATTGTTTCCTCGGTGATGATTTAGTTATTTTCTTGTTGCTTTGTCTTTAGTTCAGTTGTTTCATTAAACCTTTTCTTGTTTTTCTAAGTTTAAGTTGATGTCCCAAGAATGGAGAAGATTTTTATTTAAGTTTCAAGTAAACAGATGAGGGACATTAACGCATTCTACATATCTCTTTTTATTGGTTAAGGTCCGCTAACATAGATAAGCTGGTTCAAGGAGAGGTATGGAATATGTTCGAAGAAAGGATGTATAGCAACTATAGTTTTTCTGGGAAGGACCAAATGTCGACATCGAGGCGGGTATTCAAATACAATGGCTAATTTGTGTAGGTCAATTTAAGGAAACTGAGAATCTCTTTATTTATCACATCCAGTGGATCTATTGGTGGACTAGGTCACATGCATCCTATAATCATGTTTGTTGAAATGCTGAGATCGGGGAAGGATGGTCAGATGGGGTTAATTCGGGTTACAAGCTAGGCAACATTCCGTTCATTAGGATATTAATTTAAGATTGGTCTTTACTTGGATTAGGTGATTGTCAGATAGTTTATAAGGCAACATTTCGTTCCTTAAAATTTTATTAGTTAAGGTTTCTTATTATGTAGGGTTGGCACATTTCAACCCAAGGGTTTAGTATTTACGAGAGTAACCCGAGGAGCACTACAGAAGATCTTACAATAGAACTCCAAAACACAAAAGATCACTTACTCAAACCAATACATAGGGAGCCTATAATTACTGTTTGGCTACGTAACTAACGTATTTGGCCTAACAAGGCTACCTCTAATGCGGACACAAAATGGGGACCCTCTCTTTGTCCTTAAGGTGTCACTTGCAGCTAGTTCGCGGGTAGTCGAGACAACAACTGTCCTTTTGTCGTTGTCACGCAACTACTACTAGTTATTTCCGTCGTTGTCGCTCTCTTCTCCCTTATTCCCCCCCACAACTAATGTGCAGTGATTTTTCTTTTCAAAAGGCAAATAAAGAATTTGGAAAATAGATAAGGTTAGTTTTAATGCATAGGTACCTCATGAGGAGTACATAGAGCATCAAGGATTACGAATGACCCAAAAAGGAAAAAAGAACCATGCAGGCTAATCAATTATACTTCCAAGGATTTGTTAGATCGAGAAGATCCGAAAAAGATTTTCGAGGAGATTTGTAAGGACTTGGTTGCAGTTATCATAGATCATGATTATCCCGAGATTGCGGGGAAATTGGGAGATAACACTTGATTTCTTGGACATAGTTAGTAAGTACCCGAGTTACTCAGTGATAAATAGTTCTCAAGAATGGGATTCAGATCGATACCGAGTAGATTTGAGATAAGGAATAACCATTGAGATCTTGATTTTAGAAAGTTAATAGAAACATGAGTTAGTTAGATCTCGCACAGATAAATTGCATGATAGATCGATACTTTTCCATCTAATGATTCATGGACATAATGATCGATTTGATGACTCATGGACATATTGTAACATCCCAATTTTTGCTTTTCTTGCATTTAAATGGTATTTTGAATTTTTGGGAATTTCTGGAATTTATTTGGATTTATTTGGAATTAAGCCATTTATCAAATTAATTAAATAATAGAAAAGTTAAAATAAAATTTTGCTGAAAATATTTTATTTGAGTCACAAATGTCCTAAAATATTTTTGAGAATTTTTCTAGAATTTTTTCTGATATTTTTAATGCCCCAAATAAATTATTTTATTTTTGGAAATTAATTTTATTCGGAAAAGGATTAAAAATTCCCGTGAACAGTACTGGGCCGAGTACTGTGCGGCCCGTTCCGGAAAAACCCTAGATCTGTGACCCTCCATTTCCAATCCGACGGTCGGGAGCAGGCCACGTCACCCGATCCTATTCCCCGCCGGACTCCGCCGCCGCCATGGACTCCTCCGCAAATTTCGCAACGGCACGGACGCCAAGAGCCCCTATTTAATGCGTTGCCACCCCTCCTGTGTTCCTCGGTTTGCGTCACACCCAGCCATACACCGCACGCCGCCTGAGACGCCGCCGCCTCGCCGCACGAGCTCGCCGAAGTCCCAAGACCATCCGCCGCACTTCTTCGCGCCGTTTCGTCGCCGCCGGTGATCCTCCGTCGTCACCGTTGGTCCCTTGGAGTCCCTCTCGTCGAGCCGCGTCGGGAGCGTTACTTCTTCGCGCCGGAGAAGCACGGGAACGCCGCCGGCCACGTCTTCGTCTCCGTCTCTGGTCGGACCACGCCGGCGCAACGTCGCCGGGTTTCGCGAGCTTCGCCAGCCGGACGATCTCCATCCGACCGCTGAGGTGAGCCCACGTCGCCTTAGGAACAGTAAACTCCAACGTCAAACCTCCGCCGTTAGATGCAAATCCGAGGGCAGCTGAGGAGCCACGTCGTTCTTCACTGTGCATGAGACGCTGACAAGGCGGACCCACATGTCAGTCGCACTGTGTGCTGTACGCATGAGACGCTGACAGCATGGGCCCACTCGTCAGCCGCACGCGCTGTGCGTGTGACGTCAACACGACTCGGCTATCTCGCTGACAAGTGGGTCCCACCGTGACGTCATGCTGACGTCATCACGGGAGCCGGTCAGGGCTGACGTCAGCAAGGCCACGTGTCGTTCTGTGGTGGCGACACGTGTCATAGATGACGCAATAATTAATTTTCCGAAAAAGAAAATATTTATTTAATTCGGTTTATTGATTTAAAATGTATTTTGAAACTTCAAATGCTTATAACTTTCGCGTTTTAACTCCAATTTGAGTGATTCCAATTTCTATAAATTTGTAAAATTGGGATCTTTCTGTTTATGAATTTTAATTGAATTTTTGAGTACTGTTTGTCTACTGTTTATTTATTTTATTGTTTTGTGTATACGTTTAGCGTGAGACGTTGAAGTCCCAAGCGGTTTCGAGGAGAGGTTCGACCGAGAGCAAGCTCAGGAGCCAGAATCAGCAGTTTTTGAAGGCAAGTTGTGTTTGATCATGTTGAACCTATTAGAGCAAATTATTTTGATTTAAACTATTGCATGCTAATTTGATAGAAATGACTTTGAATAAGTTTTGGGATTAGTTAAATGCCTAGTTGTTGTATGCCACTTTGTCGTATATAATTGTAGGCCATGAATCCTTTGTCACCCTAGGTTATGGACTAGTAGTTGGACATTAATAAGTTGCCAACATGGGTTGAGTAGACCGAAGTAGTATGCTTAGCCCTGCCACGTGTACATTTCATGATTTTGGAATACCAAAGTAAATATTGACTTAATGAGATATGGAACATGTTTTGTGAATGAGACATGTGTTATTGAGTTGATGATGGCACGTGGTGCAATGGTAAAGAACCGGGGTGGAAAAATGATTTAGACTGAGGCATGTGGCAAGATTGTTTCTGGTGGGCCAAGAGTGGCAACTGGGCGGTCGTATTTGGTTTTATTGGTTTTGGATGTTTAAGGTCATTCTTGGTTAGTCTTGCCTCGGTCAACTAAGGATTTAACCTTGTGAGCATTTGAACTGAGTCTTTCATACAACCACAAGCTCCGTAATGGGACGGACCTAGCTGAGTAAACTGGAAAATCTATTCTTAGTACTGTCGTGGTGGTGTAGGGCCCGGGGAAGCGGATGAGAACCCACATGGCGCAAGAGGGGGGCCCTGGGTGTGGTAACCAGTCCCTCCAGTGTTGAAACCTTAGCGGGCAGTACTGGGTTTAGACGGAACTTTGGAAAGGCTTTGTTACGGTTATTTGCCTTGGTGGTATTTGACTGTATCTTGTGGGTAAAGTGTATAACCTCTGCAGAGTGTACAACCTATTCGAATAGCCGTGCTCACGATCGAGCATCGCTTCGGTGATTCTGATCAAGGGTTAGATTTTCATGAAAATAACTTGTTTATGGAAAATGCTTGGGATGGTGATGATGAACTTGACTTAGGATGGAAAAATGATTTACGGTTGAGATGATTGTGACAGCTATTATTCCTACTACTGTTTTACTGCTTTGAAATCTATTACTGTTTATCTTGAATGCTGTACTGCTCATGAACCATAGCCTATCCTTTGTATTAAGCCATGCATGTAGAATATTATAATTGCATTCTGTGCATGACTTGCTGAGTGCTCAAAGTACTCACCCCACAACAACACAACTTCAGTTGAAGAAGAAGCAACCCCTGCTCAGGAGGAGGAGTATCAGGAGGAGCCGACGAACTAGGGAGCGAGCCCAGTCAGTTGCCTGTGGCAAATTGGTTGGCGCCACGAGTTTATTTTATTTCCGCTGCTTTTGAATATTTTAATAAGTTTTCGCCCTGCGAGGCGTATCCTTGTATCTTGACCATAAGGTCAATCAACTAGTTTGAGTATCTAATTAAAGTACTTCATTATTCCGCTGGTTATGACTGTGATATGAACCAATGTTGAGACTGTGTGCACTAGCGTGATCCTGGACTTGCATATTTGGGTCCCGACACATATGTACAGACTTGAGGATCCATAGACATAAAGATCGATTCAATGATTGTTAGTAGATCAATGATAAAATGATAGATAGGAGGTCACACTTGCATAGGTCGAAAGAGGAAGACCAAGATTAAGGATTATGGTTAAAATGATATGAGAAGAATGAAGAGCATTATTCATGATACAATGATGATATTTGCCATGCAACGAGATGCGCTTGATAGTTAGGGTACACCAGAGAGATTCACATTCTTTTATGGAAGTAGATGTATATGGGAGGATAAAACTGATCCGTAACGATTTACATGATGAGAATGATTTAACTTGGGGAAGGGTATGCGATACATCAGAAGGATTGAGATGGAAGGTAGGATGCATAAGAACTAGAGTGATCGAGAGAAAGGCAGGAAATTCATCTCAGGGAGAGTATATAAGGACGATGACAAATTTGGACGGCCATACGGTTGTTGATGAGATCATGTTGAAGATGTATTACAAACGCAACATGGAGGTCAAAGGTGTTTGATTCAAATTGGTCATTCGTTTTATGAGCAAATTCTAAAAAGTTACAGAATTTGGAACCATAGGTGGAAAGGATAATAGAGATAGCAAATCAAAATACAAGAGAAAGTTTTGATTTGAAGTAAAGTAGGGAAGAGTTAACATGCATAGTATACATTTTCTTTTTAAACATATTATAGGAAACTTTGAGTATTTTTTTTAAATAGATGGGCACAAGCTGCACACACACCATCTTAATGGGATAGCATTTGTTACAGCTTGGGCCTGGCAACAGAATAATCAAAGATAGCTAGGGGGAGGTGCTAAAATAGAAAAACTGTGATGCTAAAGGTTCTGTCCAGCTGATTTGTGGAATTTTTATGTGCTGCTAAATAGCTGATAAAATTGCGAAAATTTTTGGGTAGCTTTCTGGAACAGTCGTGCACCCATGGAAAAATTTTCGAAATTTTTACACTGCTATATTTCCCTACAAAATTGAAGAAGTGAGGTTCTGTCCAGATTAGTCATTCTGCGCGTACTACCCCCTTTTAAGGTTCTAACCTCCGTTCCTTAAGTCGGAATTTCGCAAGATCCTATGGGCTTAGTCTTGACCCAGAGTTGACTCATTCCAAAATTTTAGTGAAAGTTTTCTGTGTCTCTAAGTTGAGCAAACAAGAGCCTAAATTTCCTTAACCTTACATTTACTTGCGGCCTATCTAGTTTTTGAAACAGGGCAAGGTTTTAAAACTTTCGCCACCAAAGGAGACGGTGCAGAGCAAGGAGAGATTACAGATCTTCATGCTAGCCCAATTGAATTTTTATGTCTTGGTTTTATAACTTCAAAACTCAGTCTCCATCAATTTTTGAAAGGCATAAGAAGTAGAGCAAAGTTTTATGGTGATGTCTCCTAGAAAACCAATTTTTGAAGTTTGAGATGAGCTCAAAATCTTTTGAAAGGTAGGATGAGGAGGAAAGCCTATGGAAGAGATAAGGATAGCATTCTATATTTTCACAAATAACTTTTACAACCGAAAATAAACTTTTGAGAGAAACTTTTGTTCTTAACTATCGACCATGCTAACTAAGGCTTTTCCTACAGTCGTATGGGCTCTGATACCACCTCTTGTGGGCACCCGGAAATATGAATTGGTCCTCACACGTGCGTTGGACTTAGAGGTGACACCCATACTCCACTTAAGTGTATGCTCACTGCCACCCAAAAGTCCCGTGCACGGAGTATTGACTAAATGGCCCTCACTCAAGCAAATATGAGCCACATAGTCGCACCGTACACACTTACGCGTCCATGGGAGTTTCGATTCCATTCCGAACAACCATACCGGGATTGAGACCAACTCATCCACGCATAGCATTCGCCATCCGTCTCAGGACCTTGGTATCGCCCGCACTCTCCAAGGGGAGCAAGAGCAATAGCCAAAGAACGATGGTCGCACGAGTGTATGCATCGATGGTTGATGACAATTCCAGGTACCCGAATACGTGTCTAGTGCTAGTTCCCAAGATCAGCGCCTAGTACCCACATATCCCGCATTCAAGATGTATCGCAACACATACACATGAATCTAAGCAGTTGGAATAGCATAAACATAAACTGCAACTATTACAACTACTTACTATTACAAGTAGTGGCCGACCGGCCAAATATTACATGTCAAAGAGTAAATTGCAGCGGAATTTAAACATATACCAAAAGTGGGACAGCGGTATGCCCATCCAATAACCCAAAGGCAACCGACTTGGAAAAGCCCAAGTTCATCCATCAACATCATTGTCGGACCCCGGAGTAAAGTACTTGTCGTCGGGGAGTTCTCCCATACCGTCGTCTATATTGTTAGGATTAAGCAACCGTGAGTACACGTATGTACTCGCAAGACTTTAGTGTATGGAAATACAGTAAATGCAGGGCTATAACAAGGAATTAAGCTTCTACACTAGTCTCATTTCAGCATAAGGCAGATTTTGTTTAAAAGCAAAAGATTCATAAAACGGTAACGAATTTGTAAAGAGCATTTAATATGAAGCTAAATAATAGTAAGTAGAGTTCATATACAGCAATTCACAGCCCTCCTTGGCTGTGATCAACAAGTAAAAACAGCCACCATTGGCTTCCCAATCCACCAACTCATTCCAACACCATTTCCAAAAGTTTTAGCAAAAACAAAGACTATACTTGACATTATTCTCCCAAGCTGCTCATGACCGCGAGCACGGCTAATTAATTAGATTTTAATCTCTGCAGAGAGTGTACACTTTACCCACATGACACATTCTAGCAATCATGTCAACCATGCCTCGCGATACTCACTGCATCGATTTGCTAGGCTGTGTGACGGCCGTTCAACTAGTTAAAGCTTAGCCTTGCACCAGCGACAGTGATGTTAAACCCTTGCCACAGTTCAGGAGATCCTGAACCGATGGTGCCCCATCGTGAACTCTCCCCATGACAAGGCATGCACCATTGTATTGGAATGCTTGGGCCCCAACACCTCGGTGAAGAGAGCACCTAGAACGACTCCAGTCTGTCGGATCGTCCATACTACTTCGGCCTACCAAAATGTAAGGCTAAACAACTAATCTAGTGAGCTTAGGCTATCCCATACTAGCACATGTGGTTGCACCGAAACACTTAGGTGATAGCATCAAGTTCGGTCCTTAATTGACCCGGACGAGGATCTCCCCCTAACTACGCGTGAGGTCCTTTTCACGCCTCAAGTTAAGTAATAACTCGCTCGCGTCTAAATCATAAGTTTGAGTTGGATTTTTCATCAAATTAAGTGGAAACCGTACCGTGGTTCCATCCATTTAAACAAAGTTTGCTCAATGTAGTTGAAACATCTCCCATCATTTTGAAACCAAATCTAGTGAACAAGTCTAAGCATGAGCATAAGATAATTCGCGAGTATTACCCAAGCGACATTAATTATTGTCTACACCATTACTAGGTTACAATGGCAGTAATTCAAATATCAAGGTAATGGAAATGCATACAATTGGATTTAGCTACCATCACCCACAATATAGAAATTTTAAAACATACACGCATGCATATAGTTTGATAAAACAAAATAACATTGCACATATGGGATCAAAATGGTCAAAGGAGGTTCTTGCCTGGTTGCTCTTCATCGGGAATATAATCCAGATCGTAGTCGATGTCGTTATTAATCAGATCCGAAATATCGTCTTCTATGCGTCGAATAATAATAACCGAGACAAAAGCAAATAGCATCGAATCAAAATGGGACAAAAAGAAATTAGATGGAAATCCAAATTGATGAGGGTTGGGCAACCCTTGCCCGGTCCACGCGCGGTCAACGGGGTACCCTGCTCGGGGCAGTCTAGCGTTGGGCTCCGCACGACCTGGGCACGTTGGGCTCCGCACGACCTGGGCATGTTGGGCTCCGCACGACCTCGAGTTCGAATGGTGAGAAGCCTCATCTCCGCTCGACCTCGGCCTAAGCCCGGGCGTACATCAACTCGACGGTTACCAAGATCCGAATGACTGCGTCAAGGTGGGAGTGGGTGGCGTTTCCGGGGTAGTTGCAGCCCACTTTCAATGCGCACAAGGCCACTCTCTCGGGAATCTCTCCCGCCCGTTGCAGGCAACCTTCGGGAGTATATAAAACCTCGCAAGGCGCAGGTACAGAGGACACAGGCAATAGTGATACATACACAGCGCTCAAGCTCGAGTTGTAAACACTCTTTGTACTCACAATTAGCGAGTTCCTCTGTTCTCAGAGAAGACTGGACGTAGAGCTATTACCCTCGTGGGGGCTCGAACCAGTATAATTCCCTGTCTCCTGCTCGTTGACGCCTCGCCCGACCTTCATCTACGCCATTGTTGTTCGAAGCGCTTTCTGGGTCCCTCATACGCTCTAACCCCCTCCACATTTCTGCGGTCAGGCGATCCCGATCGTCGACAGCTGGCGCCCGCCGTGGGGCCCGAAAGCTTCGTTCAACCTGAAGTAATCTCAGCTTTTCGAGGTATGGAATCTTCTGCAGCATTGCATTCCGCGAGCTCGGACCCGAATGCGGCCCTCGAGCGTGGGAGCTCCGCGTCCCCGTTCTCCCCCTCTCCGCCGCTGCGAAACCGTTTCGTTCTCATGGCCGCTAGCCATGATGAGAATGTGGAGGAGGGAGAACGCAGCCCGAAGACCCCGGAAGATGCTCGCCGGATGGCTCGGGTTGCTATCAACCAGGCCATAACCACTCTCCGGCGAGAGGAGCTTGTGAAGGGTGGTACGTCCTCGGGGCATTCCAGGCTCTCTCGCTCGGGCGAGCGCCTCCGGGCGTTCGCACGAGTCATGACTGATCCCACGCGTCCGGCATCGGGTTTCTTTGGCCGGGCTCTCGCAGACGAGCTCGATAAGGCCGCGGCCGAAGCTGTGCCATCGCAGCGCCAGGGCCTTCCTGCTGGGTCCCCGTCGATAAGGAGCGATGGCAGCTCCTCGCGCAGGCGCCAACACTCCCGCTAGTCTCCTGTGCACCGGCAGTCTCGAGGTCTGTCTCGTACGCCGCCTCGCCGTCGTTCCCCGAGCGTGACTCCGGACGAGGTGTGACAGCGGCCGGCGTACAGTGATTCCCGTTCCAGCAGCGGCACGTCCGGCCTTTCCCCCGACGTCGCTCCAAGGCGTCGACGGGTCCATGAGCGCCTGCAGTACCTCCCGGGCGACGCTCGGGCCCACCGCCGATCGCCGCCGGGGCAGGCGGGCGCCGGCGACAAGCGTCAAGGAGTCGATTCAGCGGCGGCGAGCACCTCCCCTGCGCCCCGTCGGCCTCTACGGCTGGCGTACTCTAACGACCTTCGACGGGTGCGGTGGCCGACCCGCTTCAAGCCTGCGTTGGTCGAGCGGTTCGACGGGATGAAGAACCCAGAAGCGTTCCTCTCGATCTACACCACTACCATCCTAGCCGCGGGAGGCGACGAGTGCGTGATGGCCAACTACCTCCCTACTATCTTGGATGGTGCAGCCCGCACCTGGCTCTTCAACCAGAAATCAGGTACTTTCCGCTCGTGGCACCAAATTTAAAGCGCCCTTCGCTCAAATTTCCAGAGCTGCTACGAGCGACCCGGCAGGGAGAAGGACCTGGATCGAGTGATCCAGGGAAAGAATGAACCTCTCCGTGACTTTGTGCGGCGGTTCATCCGCACTAGGAATCTGATCCCAAGTGTGTCGGACGAGGACGTTATCAAGGCCTTCAAGTTCGGCGTGCGCGACCGGCGCCTCACCGAGGACCTGGAGATCACGGTGAGGCTCACGGTCGGCAAGCTCTTTCGCATGGCGGAGCGCTACGCGGACGCAGATGACGCGATTCGCTGGAAGCGCGATTACGACCAAGGTAAGCATGGTGTCAATGCAGGTGAAGCTGGTCCCTCCGGGGTCAAGAATACCGACAAAGGTTCGGCCACCAAGAAGTGGAAGAGAGGTCGCAAGCATGATGGTCACGACCCCAGCAGGCTATGGAAGTACGGGACTCGGCCCAGGAGAGGCCGCGTCCTCAGCAGAGCTGGTCACGACCCCAGCAGGCGCAGCGCCGACCTCGGCAGGACGACCGCCGGTCCGGATCGCGACAAGCCGACGGTCGCCCTCAAGGCTCTGAGGGGCTGTCTCGGTTCGATGAAGGTAAATTTTCCCTGTTTCATAGGGCTCCGGGCCACGATCTGCGGAGCTGCAGGGTCTGGCAGGCCAAGCTCGAGGCCTTCTACGACGGGCGTGGTGAGATGCCCACGCTCCCGAAGGAAGGGGATGAGCCCGAGAGGGTAAATGCCGGAGAAGATCAGGCCGACCTCGACTTGGACTTTCAACAAGGTGACCGCCGGATTGACGTCATCTTTGGTGGCTCCTCGGCGTATCAGTCCCGGTGCGAGATCAAGGATGCCGCGCGCACGGTCTACCAGGCCGCCGTCGGAAAGTCCTCAGACCAGCCATGCAAGTGGGCCGGGGCGACTATCACCTTCACGTCGGAGGATGCCCCCCAAGGTATGTCGAAGGACCTCAAGACGGCCTTGGTCGTAACCCCGACCATCAGCAACACCACGGTCGGGAGGGTCATGGTCCATGGAGGCAGTTCCCTTAATCTGTTGTTAGCCAGCACGCTCGACTGGATGCAAATTCCCCGGTCGAAGATTAGGAGCATTGCGATTCCGTTCTTCGGGATCGTTCCTGGGAGCTCGACCACTCCTTTAGGGTAGGTGGTTCTGCCCGTCACCTTCGGTGCCTCGGATAACTTCCGCACCGAGCTGATCACTTTCGAGGTGGTCGAAGGCGATCTCCCCTACAACGCCATCCTAGGGCGCCCCGCCCTGGTGAAGTTCATGGCAGCCAACCACTACGGTCACCGATGCATGAAACTCCCAAGGCCCAGTGGTGTCATCACTGTGCGCGGCGACCTCAAGGCGGTGCACGGTTGTGAGACCCAAGCTCTGGCCCTCGCCGGCATGCTACCACAGCGAGGCCCAGAGGCAACGGAGAAGAATGCCCGCCAAAACGCGGCGATCCAGCCCAGCGGGGCTACGAAGGCGGTACTGCTCGAGGAGAGCGACCCGACCAGGTGCGTTCACGTCTCGACCGAGCTGAGTTCCAAATAGGAACTCGAGCTCGTCACCTTCCTCCGCGCCAATACAAGTATATTCGCCTGGGAGTCGGCGGACATGCCTGGCGTCCCGAGGGAGGTGGTCGAGCACAAGCTGCAGGTACGACCCGACTGCCAGCACGTACACCAGAAGCTGTGGCGTTTCTCGCCGGAGAAGGTCGCCATCATTAGAGAAAACCTGGACAAGCTCTTGAAGGCTGGGTTTATCCGCGAGATTGACTACTCCGAGTGGCCGACTAACCCGGTCATCATCCAGAAGAAGGGCGGAAAGTGGAGGATGTGCATGGACCACACGGGGTTGAATTCGGCATGCCCGAAGGACAACTTCCCGCTCCCGCGCATCGACCAGATCGTCGACTCCACCGCGAACGCTAGGATGTTGAGCTTCCTGGATGCTTACTCGGGGTACCACCAGATCAAGCTGGCGGTTGACGATGAGAGCAAGACCTCATTCATCACGCCGTTCGGCACCTTCTGCTATACGACTATGTCGTTTGGTCTCCGCAACGCCGACGTGACCTTCCAGCACCTGATGACCAAAACGTTCGATCCCCAGATCAGCCGCAATCTCGAGGTCTACGTGGATGACATCATCGTCAAGAGCTCTTCCGAGAGTGACCACGTTCAAGACCTTGGGGAAACCTTCGCCAACTTGAACAAGCACAATATCAAGCTCAATCCGGAGAAGTGCGTATTCGGTGCTGCTTCGGGGAAGGTGCTCGGCTACATGATCGGGGGCTCCGGGGTCGGCCCAAATCCAGAGAAGATCGAGGCGGTCGAGAGGATGGCTCCCCCGACCTCGGTGAAACAGGGCCTTGCGCAAGCAAGGTAGCTTCGAGTGGACTTCCGAGGCACAGTGATCGTTTGACGACCTGAAGGCATATCTTTCAAGCCCGCCCTTGCTCACCACTCCACAACAAGGCGGCATTTCTTTGCTCTACAGCGGCCACCTCCTAGGCCGTCTGTCTTTGTCTTAGTGGCGAGCGGGGCCAGCGTGCAAGACCCGGTTTATTACGTCAACGAAGTCCTCCATGGCCCAAAGGAGCGCTACCCGCAGGTCCAGAAGCTTTTGTACGCTCTTCTCATGGCCTCGCGCAAGCTTCGGCACTACTTCCAGGCGCACTCGGTGGTCGTCCCGAGCAGTTTCCCGCTCGGGGACATTCTACGGAATCCAGAGGCCGAGGGTCGCATCGCCAAGTGGGCCATGGAGCTAGCGGCGTTCGACATTAGGGTCGTGGCGCGCACGGCTATCAAGTCGCAGGTGCTCGCCGACTTCGTGGTCGAGCAAACATCTCCTCCCACCCTTGAGCCCGAGGTCGAGGAGGAGAACCCCTGGGTAATGTACTTCGACGGCTCGAGGTCTTTCAAGCGCTCGGGGGCTGGGATTCTCATCCTTACTCCGCGCGGCGATCGTCTGAGGTATGTGGTTCGTTTTGGGTTTCCAGCAACCAACAATGTTGCAGAGTACGAAGCTCTCTTGGCAGGCCTGCGGGCCTGCAAGGCCCTGGGCGTACGACGGCTGGTTGTACGGGGCGACTCTCAGCTCGTCGTTAATCAGTACAACAAGGAGTACCAGTGCTCGGAAGACTCAATGGCCAAGTACCTCGCTGAGGTGTGCAAGATGGAGAAGTGGTTCCAGAACTTAGAAATCACGCATGTGGCGTGGAAGGATAACTCCGATGCTGACTTCCTCTCCAAGCTCAGGTCGTCCAACGACGCGATTCCTCCTGATGTGATCCTGGAAACCTTGGCGTCTCCTTCCATCTCTAGTGAAGAGGCCTTGGTCGCCTTCATTGAAGATGTCCCCTCGTGGGCCGAGGCAATTCATCGCTTCTTGGCGACGGGCGAGCTCCCGGCCGAGCCAGCGGAAAGGAGTATGATCAAGCACCGCGCTAGTTCGTACAGACTTGTGGATGGCAAGCTGTACCGTTGAAATCTTTCCGGAATCCTGACGAAGTGTGTCACCACAGGGGGGTAAGCACCTGCTACGTAACATTCATTCCGGTCTATGCAGCGCACACTCTTCTTTCAGGACCATGGTCGGAAAGGCTTTCCGCATAGGGTTTTATTGGCCCACGGTGCTTCAGGACGCGCGCAACATTGTCCGTACCTGTCGAGCTTGCCAGTTCCATGCACGGAAGTCACATCAGCCTGCCTACGCGCTCCAGACCATCCCGCTAGCTTGGCCTTTTTCGACCTAGGGGTTGGACATCCTCGGCCCCTTCCCGCAGGCGATTGGAGGGAAGAAGTTCTTGTTCGTTGCCATTGACACCTTCACCAAGTGGGTCGAGGCCGAGCCCGTCTCGACCATCACGGCTCGTGCGGCGGTCAAGTTTTTCCGCTTGTTTGTGGTCACCAGGTATGGAGTTCCGTGCAGAATCATTACTGACAATGGAACTCAGTTTACCAGTGAGCTGTTCCAGGAGTACTGCGAGGACATAGGCACCAAGGTGTGCTATGCTTCGGTCGCTCATCCACAGAGCAACGGGGCAGTCGAGCGTGCCAACGGACAAATCATTCAGGACGTGAAGAAACGAGTGTTAGATGAGCTCGAACGTCACGGCTAGACCTGGGTGGACAAACTTCCCACCATCTTATGGTCTATTCGTACCACGACCAGCCGGGCAACAGGGTCCACACCCTTTTGGCTCGTGTTTGGTACTGAAGCCGTCCTGCCTCCCGAGGTCACGCTGGGCTCTGCCAGGGTCAGCTTGGTCGATCAGGTCGACTTCGAGCAAAAGCGGTCTCTTGACCTTACCATAGCGGAAGAAGTAAGATGCCATGCACTGCTACGATCGGCGCATTACCTGCAAGCTCTTCGCAGACATGCGTCCAGGTCGGTATGATCTAGGGAGCTCCTTGTTGGGGACTTAGCCCTGAGGTGGATTCAGGCACCGTCCAACACCAACAAGTAATCCCCACGGTGGGAGGGCCCCTATAGAGTCATTTCAACAGATCGCACGGGGGCTTACCGGCTAGCGATGCCCGATGGCAGAGAGCTCTCTAGCTCGTGGAACATAGATCAGCTCCGTAAATTCTATGTGTAAATCTTTTTTACCCCGAATCTCAATAAAGCTCTTGTTCAATTATCATGGTTGGCCTAGGTGCATCTTTTTCCTTTTTTCCTATTTTTTCGCATTGACTAGAGTTCGATTCGGTTTGAACCCGACCTACAGGCAGCCGCGCTTGCTCTTGGTCCAGGTGTTGGGGGCTTACTTTCAACCCCAGTGGTCGAGTTACGTGTAAGCCGAACCTCTTCGCATCAGTGCTCCCCCTGCGTCTAGGTTCGAGCTAAGCCCCTAACCAGACTTAATGGGCAACGCGCATCATCTTGGCTCGGAGCGTCACCATGGAATCCGAGTTTTTTCCTCATGTGACCGAGTTATGTTCCCTATTGCTTTTTTTTTCTTTTTTGATCTTTTAGGACTTGGTCTTTGATGGGTTTTTATCTTGCGCCCAAGGCCGGCGTTGCTCGACCTTGAGCCCAACGGGGGCTAGATGAGATACATCACGACCAAGAAATAGCTGAGTGCACGATGGAGGAAAATCTTCCGATCAAACCAAACAAGACATTAAGCTATTCTCACGGTAAGGCTTTTTGTCCTTATAAAAAGTATTGCTTACAAAATTCTAGCCTTATTTACAGGTCAGCCACTTCACTAGCGAGCTTCTCTTGCTCGAGCTCGGCTACCCTGACCCTCAAGGACGATAGCTCGCTCTGGCGTTGGAGGGCTTCTTTGGAGGTATCCGCAGCTCGGCGCCGTTCCTCTTGGAGTTGGGCCAAGGCGCTCCTCGCCGCTTTGCTGGCGCGTTCAAGTTTCTCCTCAAGCTCCAAGATCTTGGCCTCGAGCTCGGGCGACGCCTTCGGCAAGGAAGACGCCTGCTCCGTAGCGGCTTTCTCCAACACCTCGACCTTGGCCCGTTCGGCCTCGAGCATCTTGGCCGACCACGCGCGCTCTTGCTCGACGGCCTTTTAGCCATGTTCGCGCTCGGAGACCCTGGTTTGCTCGAGCTCGGCCGCGTGAGCTACCTCCTGCGCTCTCATCGCCTGGCGAAGGTCGTCAAGCTCCTTGGTCTTCTGCTCGAGCTCCTCCTAGTCGACCTCGATGGTCCTAATGAACTTGGAGCGCTCGGCCTCCCGCGCCTCCACCATGTTCATGAGGACCCGCAGCACGTTGGCATGCTCTTGAAGGCCTTGCAGCCCTTGGGAGACGTTGTCAGTCACCTTCGCGACAGGGAGGGTGACCCAAAATAAGAAAAGAAGCAAGGAAACTCAGGCTAACCTGCTGCGAGGTGCGCAAGGGGGTACTTACCTTGCGAAGGCGGTCCTCGAGGCGTGCGCGGGTGAACTCTTCGTGGTCGTCGATGCGCTCGCGGGAGATCTCTTCCTCTTTGTCGCCCGGCGCTCCCGAGCTGGGGCCGGTCTCGACCACCGCCGGCGCGTTTGGGCCAGGGATTTGAGTCTCCGCGCCGGTGGCGACCTGGAGTTCTGCCGTCCCTCCCGGTGGGTTCAGCTCGCCGGCAAGGGCGGTCGTGGCGGCATCGTTGGTCCCGGTCTTTGAGGTCGGGGCTCCGCTCGCTTCCAGCACTAAGGAAACGACGGTCAGATCCACCACGTGCTCTACGGCTGTGCTCTCAACCTCCGTGGCCTGGGGGGCCATAGCCTCAGCTCCAGACGCAGTCTCGGTTGGGCGGACCTGAGAAGCTTCCACAGTGCGGCCCTCATCGGTGGCTAGTGGCACCACGACCTTGACGTCTGAAGCGACCGTGGCCGAGCGTTCCTGGGGTGTCACCGTGGCTGCGTGTAACATCCTCAAATTTGGCTAATTTTAAATTTTAAAATTTTATTTGAATTTATGAGAATTTCTGGAATTTAATTGCAATTATTTGAATTTTTGGAATTTAACTCTTATATGAAAATTAATTAAATAATGATCAAGTTTTTGAAATTTTAAATGGAAATATTTTATTTGAGTTCAAAATGTCCTAAAATATTTTTTAGAATTTTTCTAGAATTTTTCTGATATTTTAAGTGCCTCAAATAAATTAAATGAATATTCGGAATTATTTTAATTGCAAAATCATTAAAACCCGGATGAACAGTAACGGGCCGAGCCCATTACTGTGCGTCGCTCGGGAAACCCTAACGCCGCTCTGATTTTCCACCGTTGGATTCCGCGCGAACGGTCGGATAGCCGCCACGTCGCTTCGTCTTCGTGCGTTCGAAACGTCGCCGCCGCCGTGCGTCCGAGTGGAAACCGTCGCCATTAACGCCGGAGCACTAACTTTTGCGCTTCAACTTCTAGCCCGGCGTATAAATCACTTCCTCTCGCGCCGATTGAGCTCTTTCACGCACACTGAGAACCACCGTAGCCCACGTACGTGCTCGCCGAAGTTCCGTGCCCTTTCGCCGCTGTTTGCGCTCGTTCCGGTGACTCTCCGCCGTGGTTAAGACCTCCGGAGTAAAGCCCGCGTCAAGCCGCATCCGAAGGACTACCTCACCTCGCCAGAGCATCACGGAAACGCCGTCGTGGAGGTCTTCTTCTTCAACTCCGGCCGTCGGTCTTCGCCGCGCCTTCGCCGAATTTGCGAGCTTCCTCGACCATCCGATCGGCATCCAACAACGGAGGTGAGTCCACGTGTCCCTCCATATTAGAGACCAGAACAGTAGCGCGTTAAATCTCAGCCGTCGGATTCGAAATGGACGCCTAGGATTAGTGCCACGTGCCCGAGAAAGGGATTGCCCACGTGTGCTTATAAGCCGTATACGTGTCGCGACGAGAGACTGCCACGTGTCCGTGCTGACGTCAGCGGCTGACGTCATCGGTGGGTCCCACATGTCAAACCTGGCGGGGTCGATGCTGACGTCAGCAGTGACGTCATGCTGACGTCATAAATAGTGATGCTGACATCATAAATCCATTTTCGTGAATAAATAATTCGGCCGAAAATGTTTTCGGTGCTGACGTCATAAACAGTGATGATGACGTCATAATTAATTTTAAATATATATTTTTCGGTAGAAAATCAACTCGGTGCTGACGTCATAATTAACCATGCTGACGTCATAATTCTCGGATTTTCCGTATAGAAATAAATAAAGAAATTCGGTTTATTCTTTTCAGATTTATTTTAAAACTTCAAACACTTATAACTTTTGCGTTTTAACTCTGATTTGAGTGATTTCAATTTCTAAAAATTTGTAAAATCAAGATCTATTTAATGATGAATTTTATGGAATTTTTAGAGGTGAATTTGCTCTCTGTAAAATATATTTATTGTGTTTATATTGATTTTAAATAGACGTTGATTTGTCGGAGGGTTGCGAGGGGGAATTTCCAGTACAAGATTTGACTTCGGAGCAGGATCATTAGCTTTTTAAAGGCAAGTTATGCTTTGACCATGTTGCTCCTAATTTTTGAAATGTACTTTGTTTTAAATTGTGCATGCTAATTGAACTAAAAATTGGATTAAAATATTTTGGGTGAATTAGTTAATCAACCCAATTGTTTATGCCACCATGATATTATTCGTATGCCATGATTCAAATGATAACCTAGATTGGGTATAAATAGTTGGTTGATGATATTGTGCCAACATGGGAGGCTAGACCGTGAATAGTTGCTTAGCCATGCTTATATCGTGAATAATCATTTTGAAATACAAAGGCAATACTGACTAAAGAATAGTGAATGCTTTTTAATGAAATGTGGAATGATGTTGGTATTAACATTGGAATGTAGAGACCTGTGTGGTCCTACATGAAAGATGAATATGAGCATGTGTTGCACTGTTAACAACTTGGGGTGGAAATGATTTAGACTGGGGCAAGTGGACCGAGGCTTCGTGCCAGGTGGGCCTGTGTGGCAACTGGGGGTGGGTTGAGTGTTGTGAGGGCTGTGTGCCAAATTGAGAGAAGGAAGTCTTGCCTTGGTCAGTTAAGGACCTTACCTTGCAAGCCTTTGATCTGAGTCTCTCGTACAACCACATGTCTGAATGGGAAGACCTAGTTTAGTAGGATTCTGATATCTCTCCTTTGATACCTCGGGGTGGCGATTACAGGGGTAATCAGACGGGAGCGTGCCTGTGCTTCGGCTTGGTACCCGTCCAACGGTGTTTGTCTGCCCTATACTTTGGCTCTGTGTGAGGGAAGTGATAGTGGAGGCAACACGGAGAGGTTCTTAGGTTGAGGTAGAAGTCTCTGAAAAGCTTTGTTACGGTCAATCACCTGTGTGGTGAGCGACTGTATCTTGTGGGTAAAGTGTACAACCTCTGCAGAGTGTCAAAACTGTTCGAATAGCCGAGTCCACGGTACTGGACAATGCTCGGGGATTACAGTCAAGGGGTAGTGTTTGAAAATAAAATGGGGTGGGGGCTGTGTGCCAAAGAAATGTGACTAGAGACTGTGTGTCCAAAAAGATGTGAAATACAATTTGAGAAATATAGTGATTATATGGTTTTGATGCTTTCAATCTAACTAAATATTAGTTTAAAATAATGTTGCAAAAGCAAATTAACCAATCGAGCCTTTCCTTTGAAATAAGCCATGCATATAGTAAATAGATCTGCATTTTGTGCATAACTTGTTGAGTACGGTGTGTACTCACCCTTGCGGACAAACTTACCAGAAGAAGAGACTACACCTGCCTATGAAGAAGAGTTTGTCGAGGAGCCGAAAAACTAAGGGAAGCAAGCCTGAGTCGGAGCGTCTGTGGAAAAGATGGAGCATCACGAGGATTATTTTTAATTCTGCTGTTGAACTATGTTACTCTGATTATTGTAAGCCCTACGTGGCATAACTATTGTAAGGATGACCATAAGGTCGTATACTCGTTTATTTAAATGATTGAAGTACTTTATTTAATATTCCGCTGTGTATGATGTGATATTATACCCTGTTTAGTCTGTGTGCACTAGCGCGATCCTGGACTAGTGCAGGATACACAGAGTGTCCGAATTTGTAAATTCGGGGCACGACACTGCGACCAAGGTATCCTGGGAGCCCTCCTCTGTATTGACCTCGGGAGGGTCAGCGACAACGACGGCTCCCATCTCGCCAGTGTCAATGTCCTCGCTGGACGCGGGCTGTTTTTCTTCGGCAGAGTCGTCGAGCTCTTGGTCGGACTCACCAACCGGGGCCCAGCTCGGGGGCTCAGAAGGAGAACGCGCCCGGCCCGAGGGGCGGCGGCTGGCCAGCACGTAGGAATCCTCCTCGTTCTCGGACTCGGACTCGCCCGGGACAATAGCCATCGTCAAAACGGGCAAGTTTCGAGCGTAGGCGCTCGAGGTCTACGATCAAGAACAGACACTAAGCCGGAAAAACTCGAAGGGGGCGGAGCAAATAGGAAAGACAAAGACTTACATGGGCCATCGGCCTCTGCCTCGTCGAAGGCCGGCGTAGGTCTTGTTGCCCCGTTGCTGAAGGGGCACTTCGCTTTCGCGCCCCACGAGCTTGGGACCTCGGAGCTCGAACTGGATCCACATTATCTGCCGCGGCGGTCCTGGGGGCTTAAGCTTGGGCGCCCAGAGCCGGCTGGGGGCTCGAGGTCCTGGCGGCGTCCGCCGCACTCTACTGCTGCGGAGCAGATGACATATCAAGCAAAGAAGGACATGAGCATGGGCTCGGGGGCTCGACCATGGGAATCCTTACCGTGGCGCGGTCGCCCCACTCGATGTGGGGTTTCTTCACCTCCCGGTGGCCAGCTCCGGCAGGGGGAGACCTCTTCTTCCCCTTCTTGCCCTTGCCCCCGCCGAGCAGCGGGAGCATTCCCCTGGCTGTTTCGAGCAGCTCTTGATGATCCTACGAGCACTTGAAGTTCGAGAGGGGCCTCGTGGGCAATCAGGTAGAGAGCATGGACGGGGTGGCTTACTTCGGCCTTTCGGTGGAGCACGTTCTTCGGGACGGGGTCACCAATGGCGTAGTCGTGCGCCAGCTTCCCGAACATCTCGTTCATCCTGGCGGCAATCTAGGACTCCTTCGGCGCTGCAAAAGAAGCAACCATCAAAGAAGATTGGTGGACGTGCTCAAGTAGACCTCGAAGCATGAAGGCTTACCAGATGTGCCCTCGCGGGTCGGGTCGATGCGCCCTTGAATCTTGAAGAATGGGTGTACCCTCCTTCGCAGAGGGGACACCCGGTTCCGCAGGAAATCATTGGCGATCGCCTACCCGGTGAAGCCGTGCGCGGCGCAAATGTGTATCATGGCGATGGCTTCCTCGTCGGCTTCGAGGTCGTCCGCCTCCAGGGTCTCCTTCTTCCCGGCAATAGGGGTCCCCTCGTACACTAGCGCGCCGGTTTCCCCCTTCTTCAGATAGAACCATCGCTCGGACCATGAGCCGAGGGAGTCCCGGGATTGCCACTTGGGGAAGAACCACTTGAGCCCTGTCCACAGCCGGAAGTAGAGGCATCCGACCACGGGATCCTTCCCAGAGCGAAAGAGGCTGAAGTACCGGAAGAAGAGCGAGGGGTGGGAAGGATTCCTAGGAACCCCTCGCACAGGTGGGAGAAGATGGTGAGAAGGAGGATGGAGTTTGGCACCAGGTTAATGAGTTCGATCTCGCAGCTGGAGAGGACCGCCGCGATGAATTCACTCTTCGGGGTCCGCAGTCCGAAGAGGGCGTAATGCTCGATGCAGACGATCTCGTCGTCTCTGGGGCGCGGCTCGGTCTCGCCGCCTGGCAACCGCCATGTTACCGGGTCGATCAGCCCCAGGGTCTCGAGTTCCTTCATCCTCGTCGGCGACAACGTGCTCCTCCCAAGCTTAGCCATGGCGATCGCGGCGAATTTGGTCGAGGGGGAAAAGGAATCTTGCTTAGGCAAAGAGGCTTGGAAGGCGAAGCGTTGGATCATGAGTTTTGTCTCAGCAGTTGCTGTGGGCTCAGGTGCGTGGGTTGCATCGCCGATAAGTCCAGTCCATGGTGTCTCAAAAGGCGCACCAGCCGCGTTTTGACGGGCGCAATTAAGGCCCGGGCCGCGGACTCGAGGCGCCCCAGGTGTCCACCGGCCGTCCACATCCGTACTATTATCGCGAAGATCAAAGGTTGCCAGGTGTTGAGACCGAAGGTTTTGCTTTGTGGTCTTCGCCTGACCTCGGCCAAGAGGTCGAGACCTGCAGAAGTTTGTTCCCTACACCTGCAATGAGAGGCTCGAGGTCGTTTTCAGGTGCCTTCTTCGACCTGGAGCCTCGGGGGCTAGCTGACGAGGGTTGGGCAACCCTTGCCCGGTCCACGCGCGGTCAATGGGGTACCCTGCTCGGGGCAGTCCATCGTTGGGCTCCGCACGACCTGGGCACGTTGGGCTCCGCACGACCTAGGCATGTTGGGCTCCGCACGACCTCGAGTTCGAATGGTGAGAAGCCTCATCTCCGCTCGACCTCGGCCTAAGCCCGGGCGTACATCAACTCGACGGTTACCAAGATCCGAATGACTGCGTCAAGGTGGGAGTGGGCGGCGTTTCCGGGGCAGTTGCAGCCCACTTTCAATGTGCACAAGGCCACTTTCCCGGGAATCTCTCCCGCCTACAGGAGCAACCTTCGGAGTATACAAAACCTCGCAAAGGCGCAGTCTGAGAGGACACAGGCAATAGTGATACATACACAGCGCTCAAGCTCGAGTTGTAAACACCCTTTGTACTCACAATTAGCGAGTTCCTCTGTTCTCAGAGAAGACTGGACATAGAGCTATTACCCTCGTGGGTGCTCGAACCAGTATAATTCCATCTCTGCTTTCGTTGGCGCCTGCCGACCTTCATCTACGCCATTGTTGTTCGAAGCGCTTTCTGGGTCCCTCATACGCTCTAACCCCCTCCACATTTCTGCGGTCAGGCGATCCCGATCGTCGACACAAATATAAATAAATCATAGAAACAATTAAGGTTTATGCATATTTGTTCATATTGTTATCTGTTTCTAGGTCTATTGTTATATGGTTTCTTTTTATAGGCTATTTATTCTTATCTTACGAATTCTAAAAGCTAAGATTATGTATTCATTTATTTATAATATCAAATTCAAGATGCAAAGGTCATTTGGATTAATAGAATTATTCATTAGTCAATTTGTTGTATGTTGTATATATGAATAGTATTTATTTCTGAGTTATTATTGCACAAGAGTTAGTGTGAGTATTCTAGACCTATTATAATAGGTTACCAGTTACATTTTCGTGTTTCTTAATAAGGTTCTGGTGATACAAATATTACAATTAATGATTCCTTACTTGCAACTAATGTTCATTCGTTTATATTCCGAGCTACAGGAATATGAATACTTAGGGTTGTTAGGCTAACAAGATTAATATGCAGATTATGGCGAATTGAGATTATCTTTTCATAATTGGATAGTCTATATATTGGACAGCACTACTAAGCTAATTTCATAATTTTTAGGGTTTGGACAAGATATTGTATTCATCGTTAAAAAGGCTAATGTGATCTTATATAGTTTGCATTATTCGAGTTCGGCCGAGTGAAGTTTTACGATTAACGACTAAAGGTTTTGAGCTAATGGAATTAATATGCAAACCTTAATGAAATAAAAATCTTTCTATGGAATATGATAGAACAAACATTATAGATCATTTCTACACTAGTTTTATAAGTTTCAGCATTTAGACAGGTTATTTAATCAACTGATGAAATAGCCTAAATGGTCACAATGAATCTCTAAATCGGGTCAAGTTACATCCTAAGTTTGCGACTAAACTATAAATGATCATTAACTCATTTTTTAGGCATAATTAGGGGATGATATTAAGAATGTTTTAAATCTATTTTTGTAATATTTTACTTATATCTGTAATATTTTTCCTATAAGTGACTATGAGGGCCTAGTATTAAAATACTTTACCACATCATTAGTATGAATTATTTTTACATAAACAGAAAGAATATCATTTTATAAGATTCCATAAATTGGTTTCATCAAATTTAAAGATCATATGCAAAAGATATGATTATTTAGACTACTCATGCATTGCATATCTGATTATTGTGCTTTTAATGTTAACTATGGTAAAACCTAAATATTTTTATATATATTTATGATCCTTGTGACTTTAGGAGCATAACAAAATTAGTTTTATTCAGATTTGAACTCATTTAATGCAAATTTTAACTATTTGAATTATTATGCATGGAAAGCATTTACTATTTTTTTGGTTCAAATTGAGTGTAAATCTAAATGTTTTTGCATATTTGAAGTTCTAATATTCTCAGGAATATTATAAAATTTATTTATAATTTAAAGAGTTAGGTTTACATGTGTTTGTATTAGAGACCATATTAGGGTTTAATTTAAATTTTGGTTTAAATATTTCAAACGGAGATGTAAAATTAAATATTTTTCTATATTCTTAAAATACATGATTTTAGATGAATTTAGGAATTTATTTCACTTCATTTAGAGTTAATATGCAAAAGATATAATCATTTGTATGTATTCGGTTTAAATAAACACAGGAAATAGAGAATATACCAGAATAGGAAAGTACGTTTTCAAACTGTGATTACGCCTTCCGTTTTTGGCTGGATCAGTTTGAGTTACTGACGGCTGGGCCCAGGGTGGCAGAGACTTGGCGCTAGTGACACTGACTGGCAGGTGGGCTCCGCTCGGCAGCGACAGAGAATGTATGTCGGTTTCTTTGGCTCGCCAATGCAAAGGTGGCTGAACCGCGAACTAACTCCATGGCAGGCTTCATAACATCCTCCCGCACCTAGGGGTGGTGCCAGGGTGGCCGGAGCGAGGTTGCCCACGGCGCACATGGTGGCGGCGACGGAAATGGACCGTGCCGGCGAGGGGAGGCCGGAGACGGTGAACTGGCTGCACTGAGAGCAACGGCAGGTGGTGGCGCACATGGGGATGGTCTTCTTTCTCATCGGAGATGGCTGGAGATAGTCGCCACCGTGAGGGGGGGGGGCGGCGGCGCCATGACCGGTGAGGAAAGCTTGAGAATCATTGCTTCCCTTGCATTGTTTTCATCGGATAAAGAATCAGTGAGAAGAATAGACTCGGTTTTTGGGTTTCATTCGAAGAACTTACATGTGGGGATGAGCTACCACCGTGTGTCTCCATGGCGGAAGGGAGGAGCTTGGGGCGACGGCTCACCGAAGAAGATGAGCACAAATTGGCGCCAGGGATGGAATCTAGGGATCATGAGGGTACTTCGGTGTTGATGGTTTGGATTGATTTAGAGTATAGAGCTTCGCGGTGGAGTTTTTCCCTTTTCCGGTCTTGCCGGCTTTGGAGAAGAAAGTGGAGGCTGCTTCACAGGTGAGGCTCAGGGCGAGTGAACGCGTAGCTGTGATGATTCCTGGAGATAGCTGCTCTAGTTTTTGTAGTGGAACCGAGATGGTTTAGCAGTGGTTTGAGCGAATGAGGAATGGCCTGGGCGGTGCGGTTCGGCAAGACGAAGTTTACCACGAGCTCACCTTGCTGCTGGCAGCTCTGAATGAGGCTTGCCTGGTTTGCTTGAGCTCAGAAGTGCTCAATGCGGAGGAAAAAAGGACCGGGCAAGCAAAGAGGAAAGAGGTTGGCTACCAATCTTTATGTTAGAGTGATGGCAGTAGGTGGCTTCGGCATGGGCACCGGCGAAGAGGGCAACAAGGCTCACCAGACCAGCGTGGCTCGCGTCTTCTGCTGGCGACATGCACGAGAAAAGGAGTGACGTGGCAACGTTTTGGCGAGTGAATCCTTGCCGTGAAAGCTTGGCAGGAAATCGGCGTCGAGAACCTTGCCGTGGCGGGAGATGGGCATCTGAAGGTGGCTCACCGATGAAATGAAGCATAGAGAGCGCCAAGTGGGGCCAAAGGAACAAAAGGGCCCACCGCGTTAAACAAATCAAGAAAATAAAAAGGACACTCTAGCTCTACCGATTCGATCTTCGCATTTATTGGGTCATCAACCTTGGGTAGGAAATTTTCAAACTTTTTGACTGGGGTCATTGGATAGACCTTGATGTTTGTAAAATTTTGAGGTAAAGAGGAGTTACCAAAAAATTATTAATATTCTTACAACGGTGACTCCTCCAAATCCTTGTTTCTGATTTTGATTTTTCTTTGAGAGTAAATAAAGTCTATTATTTTTGAAACATTGTTTTTCAAATGAATTTGAGCTAATAATTCTTCTGTAAAATTTTTAGCTCAAAACCATACTACATTATTTAATAAAAATTCTGACATTGCAGATTTCAGATTTTCAAGTTCTCTGTTTTAGAATTTTAAACGGCAATAAAAGTAATTATTAATTTTCTGATATTTTTACCAGGGGTTAAGTATGTTATGAGGAAGACATAATAAAATTTTCAGTGAGGTATAAGCTTTTATTATTTTGAAATAAATTCTGTCATGTCACTGTTTTGGAATTAAAACATGCCGCTTTATTATTTACTTCTTTACCTAAATCATTAAAATCTTTGGACAACTGAAAAGATGTGATGGGGACTTTTTAATGAATTAATATTATTTTGCTGGCTTTTTACTTTTATCTTTTACCGTCTTACTTTTATTCTTTTACTAATTTCATTTATTGGTTTTTCTTTTAAACCCAAAATTCAAGAATATTTATTAAGGTTGGAAAAGTTTTAGAAAAGATGGGAATTCAAAATAAGATTACTTTCTCAACTCATTTTCATAGTTTGTTTATTTTAGACCCAAAAGTTTTAATGTAGCAACTTGTTCTTTTATTTTGGTTGGCAAACTAGAAAATGAAGAAAAAAAGATAATGTTTAAAATGAAAATCTTGGTTTTAGTTAAAATGTTTACTCAATTCCATTTTTAAAATTCTGAATTTTCTTTTTTACTACTTTTTGAAATTTCGGGATGTTACAGCGAGGGACATTCGCTCCAGCTCAGATAAATCCCGAACCTTTGCTGCAATATCTAGCTCATTAATTGTTGCTTGGAGCTCACTTTTCTTTTGCTTATAAACCCCATTGTTATGCAATGCCCAACCCCGAAGAAAACTACGCAAAGCCCCCATTTTACGGTTCCGTTGTTGGACAAAATTCTTCCCTCTCACAGGTTTGTTCCATATTTCCACCACCTTATCATGAAGATCTTCACAGGAAAGCCAACTAAGTTCAAATCTGAACTGTTTAGCTATCCCAGAAAAAGCTGGACATCCGGTATCTAATAGAAGGGGGTATGATCCGACATGCCTCTATCCAAAGCCTGAACAGAAACAAGTGAGAATTTAAACTCCCACTCGGTAGTCATAAGAACCCTATCTAACTTCTCATAGGTTGGACTGGGCAAAGAGTTCGCCCAGGTAAACTGACGACCGGTGAGTTCAATCTCTCTCAGGTCAAAACTATCAATTACAGCATTGAATAAAAAAGGCCAGCGTGCACTAAATCTGTTAATGTTCTTTTCTGTACTTTTTCTCATAATATTAAAGTCTCCCCCAATAATAGTCGGTAAATGATTATGTTGGCAAGTACGAACAAGTTCAGCTAGAAACACTGCTTTAAAGTCTTCCTGAGCTGGACCATATACTGCCATTAGGATCCATTTAAATTTATCTGCCTTATTGGTTAGATAGAATTTTATAAAAAATTCTCCTTCCACAAACGAAGACAGAACCAAGGAATCCATATTAATTCCTAAAAGAATCCCACCTGATCTACCTCTAGGGGGTAAACAGTGCCAAACGAAATCCGCACCTCCAGAAAGCCGTGCAAGATTCGATTTTGACATATCTTGCTTGCCTATTTCCATTACAACAATGAAGTCTAGATTGTTATCTTTAACAACCTCTGAAATGTACCAAAATTTAGCCAAGCCTGAAAGACCTCTGCTATTCCAAAAAAGACCTTTCATAGTGACCTTTTCTGATCTTTTGATTTACGGTTCCTACGAGACTTACGAGAGGAGGCCATTAGATCACATATCCTCATGTCTAGATCCTCCGTCTCTAGGTCCACTTCTGACACATCCTTGATCAAGTGCCCGAGAAAATCACTATCATCCTTAGCGACTTCATCATCACTTGATTGAAAGGGATTAACCTCCCTACTCTCTAACAACAAACCACTGTTGGCACCCTTTTGTCTATCGGATTGGTTCAGTTTTAACCTATCAACTTCCATCCTTTTAGAGCTTTAATCGAAACAATAGGACCAATACTACTGTTTTTCATCCTAAAGCCTATGCTATCAAGGTTTGCTACACAAATCTCATCAGACAATGCAGCAAAAGAAAGAGGGTTTGAACATGGAGTCGTACCAGTGTTGTGAGGTAAAGGAATCGAAGGCGAAATAGGTTTCTCAAATGAAGGAACCACCATCTTGAGTCCTGAATCGGCATCCAAATTCCTCACTGCAGTTTGCCTCATAGCTTTACATAGAGAGTCACCATCTGACATAGAAGAACCGTCAGCAGCTTGAACATTACATCGTAAGCTACGACGGAGACCATTAATAGAATTAAAATGAACCTGACACATACCAGCAAAAACATCATAGACTGGAACCATTCCTTTGGGAATACTAAGCATCCCCTTATCATGAACCAACCCATGTTCCAGCTGGACTGCTCCCTTCAACGCATCACCAAGACTCGCTGGATTCTGCACACCAGCAGAGGAATGACATCACCACCACCATGACTCGCTGAATTACCCACCACCTGCGCACCATCTGGATTCTGCACACCAGCAAGAATCACCTCCCCACCACCATGACACGCTGAATTACCAACCACCTACGCACCCTCATGAATCACTTCCCCACACGGCACCTGATCGGTATGAGCATGCACGTTCGACAGCCCATGCGCTGAACTAACGCGACTCTTCCGCACCAACCCAGCCGAACCCGATGAAGCGACCGGATGCAGCGACTCCCCCTCAGGTGACAAACAGCGAACCAAAGAAAATCCCTGTTGATCATCCGGCAACGATTGCAGCGACACAGAACTCAGCTCATAAGCTCATTCATATGTGCGCAATCCTGCTTGGCCACATGCAAAGTGTTAGTGTTAATCTTGTTGTTAGAATAATTCTTCATGTTAGTAGTTTTCTGTTTTCCTGCAAACTAGTTGCATTCATGGGTGGCTAAATGTGTGCATGAGAATAGGTCAAGGAGTACTTGCATGCGTGAGTTAGGAAGTGCTGTGCATGGCCTGCATGCATGTGTTAGCAGACTTGTTCCATGCCCCCTGCGCAACATGCAGCCAAGACTGATTCAAGCGGAAGAAAAGGATCTGCATGCGCACGTTTGAGGACTTCGTGGCCAGGAGAATAAGCCCACGTTGTGGGGTTTGGTGCTATAAATACTTGTACACAGGAAGCTCAAAATGAGGCAAAGAGTAGTAGATGCCTTGGGGAGAGTAGCTAGGAAACCAAAGAACGGCGCTAACTCAAGTCCATTGTAATCTTGAGTCCATGTGCGCCTCCAAGGGTGTGTTCCTTGTACTCTCGGTGAGCTAAGTACAAGAATATATAAGCGTGTGTTCTCTGTGTACTCCGTCTAGTTTGTGAAGAAGCAGGCTGATGAACCTCTTCATGCGATACCATTTTGGGACTTGACTCCTTCTGCATGAAACCAGCACTGTCAGTCCCACCCACAGGAAGTGATAAAGATCTATTAAGAGGGGAAGAAAATACCTGTAAACTCATATCTGGCATTTTAGTTACCAAGATATTAGGCAAAGATCCCTCAAAATCCGTCATTGAAAAACTCTCCAGATTCTTATGAACATTCCACGACCGATTCACTGGTGAGACACTAGCCGTCTGCATAGGAACTGGACCACTTCCGGATAATGCAGAACTGGAGACAGAAGGATCTTGCACATTTTTTAGTTTCTTTGCAGCTTGATTACCTTCACCCCCTTTGCTTGCCCCCTCACAACCTGAATCACCATTATCTTTATGATCTGGATCATGTGGATTAGGCGGAGGCACGGCCGGCTCAAATGAGCTTTCCTCAACTGTGAAGAGAATATCATATCCCACCTTGTTGAAGACCAGATCAGTTTTGAGCGGAAGTTGGCCTCTGTCTATCATGCCAACTAAAATCCGAATAACCCCTTTTTTCTGTATGTATACATATCAACCTCAAGTGTGACCCCGATCAAAGAACCTAACGCCCAGAAACCCAGATAGTGACGCCAAGCATGAGGAACACCCGTTACATGCACCCACACCTCATCAAGGAAATAAGCAGGTGCCACATCGCCACTAAACTCCCACTCAGAGATAGTAAGAGTAACTTGATGATTCTTTAACTTATACTTAATGTCTGACATACGCTTTAACTCATCCTCAGATGGAAAAGTGACGAGAAAAGCATCATTCTCATGCGGCAGAGCCTCCCAAGTCCAATCAATTCGAGTTAACCTAGCAAGCTCACTTTGAACAGTGACTGCATCCAATTTTCCACCCGAAACCGTAACCAATGCAGTCGGGGCTGGATTAGGCGTTTCCAACTTGTAATCAAATTCAGGAATTCTAAAGAAACATAGTTCATTTTTCGCGCACCCGAACATAGAAGCATTAGGTTTCGGCAACTTAAGCAGCGGGCACTTGACCGACACATAAGAATTCTTTTTATTGTAGATGAAGCATCTAAGTTTGCTTGACAAAGCGATTCTAGATGACCAACAACTTTGCAACGGAAACAAAATGGAGGACGAGGTTTTTTCACCTTTGATGCATCTGCCGATGGCTTCTCCTGCACTGCACCATTCTCCGCAGACCCACCTCCATCCAGCGGCAGCTTCACCGGCACACATTGAAGGCGCGTCTGAGAAGAAAACCGCCCCCTTCCACCAGCATGAAACCCCCGGTCAGCACCCAGGGCACCGCGGTCCCTCCCGCTAGGCATGCCACGAACACCCCCCGCGTGACCAGCGGGCAGAGCGACACACCCAGCGAACACTCCACGTCCTCCAGAATTTGACCGCACCGGACCTTGTCCCCTACCCCATTGGGGTCTACTGATGGGAATCCAATCCCGATCCTGCCTAGCCGCAGGCGGAGACCTCTGGAAACGCTCTGGCTGCTGATGAGCCATTACCGGTGGCGGCGGCGGAAGAGCAACAATTGCCGCGTATGATCGTTGCGACACCCCACCTCTGGACCCAACAGATTGGAACGGAAAAGCCTGACGAGCGGGCCTGGGCCTCCTTTCAATAGGACGTCTGAGTATATTACGAAACTTTCCATATTCTTTAGCACGCTCGACTAACACGCCGTGAATGTTAGTCTCACTCAAATTTTGAATGACAGTATTCCCAGTCGAAGCAATCATCTGGCATCCCATGTCTTCGGCAACCACCGGTGACCGAACAATGTCAGCCCCATGCAAACCAACCCGTCTAGACCAATCAGACTTGGGAATACACACGGAGGTCGACGAAGATTGCGGCCAAAAAGCCTGAAGAGACAGCTTCGGCCGAGGCCGTGGCTTTGGCAACGGACCACACCAAGGACGGATCATGCAGTTCCGACGAGGTCGACCCTGACACTCCGTCAAAACCTTCTTGGAAACGCAGTCCACACCAAGAACAGTCAGATCAGATGCATTAAGTGATTGTTGGATAACTCGATCACAATACAATTCTGCTGATCCTGTTGCTTGTCCGACAAAAGCACACTGAACTTTTGGATCCGCAGAAACTGATGATGAAGCATCAAGAGCTCCAACCGTAGATGAAATGGTATGCGATAAATCTTTTGATCTATCCACCAAATCAACACCAGTTGGGAAAATCCTTGAGCCAACACAATGAGAATTTTCCCTCGATGACAATCGATCCGAAGGAGATAACGAATTCTCCCACTATCGACTACCCTTCGGGAAACCAATATCGCTCCAAAATTTTTCGCGAACATCATCGTTATCACATACCTGATTCATCCGGCGAATCAACAAGGATAATCACATACCTGAATTGATTTCTGACTCTTGCCTAGTTGATTTTGGATATCTCTTTTTTAAGCCCCCTATTTGGAACTGTTTGCTCCGCCACTGTTTCTCTTTCATGACCTGGTTCCTACTTTCAGGGAATCTTCTCTAGAGCCCTACCCGGAGTTGATATGCAACAATAGAGCAGGCGCGTCACTCCTCAGCCATTTCATTTTGGGTTAAGAAGATGGGAAAGAGACAGCGAACAATTAGAAGCTAATAAAGTCAACTACAAAAGCATTATATCCGTTCTGTGGAGAGGCTGCGTATGATTCCAGCAATAAATGATTCAAAGCACCCATACAATAATATAGTGGAACAAGATGTTCAAATAGCATAAAATTACTTTTTAATACGAACCAATTCACACCAAACATCTCATAATGTAACAATGCAATGGACACTAATTGATCAGGAAATAATCGCAGCATTAGAAAATTTCTCGTAATATGAGAATGCAACAACTAAAAAGCAACACAAGTCATGGGAATTAACATGCAACTGTGGTGAATATCCTAGCTACATATTTTAACAAACACCTTGCGCACACGCAAAGAAAAAACCATCTACAGCCATGGTATTGGGATTGGGAGGAGAAGCATGGAAGATATGGAACATCGAATAGATTGGGAGCAATCGATGGAAATGTATCGGGCTCGGTTGGAAAGCGACGTGGGACAGGGATGTTGCATTGAAAAGCTGGGAGGTCCCCATTGGATGGGATACCGTCTATAGTTTTTCTCTTTGATTAAACGTAAGATTCCATATGCCTGAAATGCTTCAATCAATCGAGCGATGATGGGCCCTGCAATCAAACATGTATCTCCCAGACTCAAGTGATGAGAAAGGTTCCTACTACTTGTAGAGTTGTATGGTTAATATATACTAGACAGCGCGATGCCGTGTCACGCAAAAAAAAATTGGTGCGAGGCTCTTTTTTATGAAAAACATAATTTCGGTTTTCTTGTTGGTGCTTTTTTAAAGAACGGTGAATTATGACAAAAAATGTAATTTCGATTTTCTTGGTGGGGTTTTTTTAAAATGTAATTTCGATTTTCGCGTAATCATAGGGTCCTTCCTAGAAAAAAAATGGTAGAAAGACCTATCCGTAATTGCGGTTTCGGCTGGTCGGCTGGCTAGGAGCCATCGACGAATTCATGTAATCATGGGGTCCTTCCTAAAAAAATAGTAGAAGGACCTATTCGTAATTACGGTTTACCGCAGAGGACCCACATCAAATTTGAGAAACCACATGGTCCTTTTTTGCAAAATAACCGGTGAAGGACCTGTCCATGATTTCGGAATCTTCGGAGTGCTTTTTCACAAAAAATCCAACTTGGAGGCCCTAGCTGAGCTGCAATTCCGCGGAGGACCCACATCAAATTTGAGAAACCACGGATCTTTTTTTGCAAAATAACCAGTGAAAGGACCTGTCTGCAATTTCAAAATCTTCAGAGGGCTTTTTTCACAAAAAAGTCCAACATGGAGGCCCGGGCTGCTCTGCAATTCTAGGCAGCACAAGGGTAAGTATTATTCATAATTTCATATGTTCTGTTCTACTTATTTTGGAAAAAAAATCTGACAAATGACGGTTTCATAAGTACACTTTACCCTGCATTTTGAATATGATTCCAGGAGAGCTCATTAGTTCTTTCAGCATAACTCTAGGATTTATACTACATAGAAATTATCAAGCCAAAATCATGATAAGTTCTCGTGATGTCTTTCTCTTCCTGATAAGATCGTAGCACTTGACAATCAATCTGTCCCCTTGCCTTTTATGTAAAACTTGAATTGACTGAGAAAAAAGGACCACAAACCATTTCCTAAAGCACAGTAAGAGAGAAGAAAAGGTAGTGCGAATCATAACCGGTGGTTTTTTTTTTGGTCCTTCGTGAAGTTTTTTCATATTAAATATTGTTTACTGTTTTGTCGTGCTAACCCTAACATGTAGTACCAGAGCTAAGATTATAATAGATCAAGTCACTGCCCACTGGAGGAGAAGACTCCAGGGGCGGCACTAGCACGAGAACATCGTACAATATTTACAGTACTATGAGCATACCTTTTTTCCGATCTACTCCGCGCCGGCTGCTCCAGCCTCCATGTCGGCTTCCTGGCTGCCACCTCCGCCTCCAGCCTTGACCACCTCGGCTGGCCATCTTCCTCTGGCCACCTTGGCTCCGTGCCATCCTGAGGCGTGACACCTCCTCCCGGACTACGATCGACCCCAGCAACCTTCGACCTTGCCGACGCCTCAATGGCCGCCAGCTTCCTCGGTTGGCCCCCGCCTGGGCTTCCACAGACCCAGTGGCGGTCCTGAAATTTTAGGGGCCCGGAACGAGATTTAAAATAGGGGCCCTTCTGATTAATAATAATAATAATAACATATACGGAATTGCTACAGTTCGGACGTCTGAATTTTTCGGATGCACTGCAACATTTTTTTTCTACATATGTAATATTTTTTGCCAATGCGTGCAACATTTTTCTTCGACAAACAATGAATTGCGGCACAGTAAACGAATGTTGCAAGCGTCGAAAAAAATGTTTCAAGTGTTAAAAAAATGTTGCAAGAGGCGTCCGGTGAAATAAACAGTATCGGATGTCCGAGCGCTAGTTCTTCCCATATATATAAGTGTTACCAATAAACACTCAAGGTGTATCCAAAAAAATTATTTATATCAAGCTACAGGCAAAGCAATAAGTACATATTACAATATTACAGTATATACTGTTATATATACAATATACTGATACTAGTATATGTACAGGGGTGGGGCCCCATGGCTTGAGGGGCCCGGAGCGGCGGCCCCTCTCGCCCCCCTCCAGGGCCGGCACTGCATAGACCTCGCCCGCACTGGCCCTCTCAGGTGGCCTCTGTGCCGCCATCCTTCGGCTCTTGGCAGTCGACGTTACCACCCTGTCGTCATCACCGGCACAGGCAGAGCTAGTGGTGGGGCCTGGGCCCTCCTGTCGGTCTATGAAAAGAGCGTATATTTTACAGCATTTTCAAAATATGAGGACTCACAAATATCAACTATCGCCTCTTGTAAAATAATAAGTGGTATATTCTCTAAATTCTTGTAAATTACAAGTGTTACATATTGTACTTACTACATATTAAACTTTGAATATCAATCTTTAATAGAGGTTTATTTTATTTTTAGATCATCTCCTTTAAAAATTTCTCGCTCTGCTACTTTTCACCAACGTCGGGCAGCCGCTTCATCTTCTGCCACTGGTCTGCTGCAACCCCCGCCTGCATCGGCTTGCCCAGTTCCATGCCTGCGCTAGCCACTCCCGCCTTCGGTCGGTGGCCTGCGTCGTTCGCCATATTCCGTGCAGGCTGCCCTCCAGCCGTTCAAGCCGGACACACCAAGCCTCATCCACGTGCCCATGACCGACAGAGACATCCGAGATTTGTTTCAACCGGATTCCCATTAGATCCAAAATTCAATTTAACTTGGATTGGCTTCAGCTCCAGAGCAGCTCCAGTTTCAGTTTGGCTCTGATGTAGCTTCTGTTTTCTGGCTCCAACTTCTTAGCTCGGCTTCAAATTTCAGTTTTTCAAGCTATTCCATATCTGTATTGTTTTGCTACTATTCTAGATCGTTAGAGAAAATTATCTGATTTAGAGGATGCCTTCGAGGGAATAAGTGAACTATTCGATCTTGATTTTTTTTAGGCATATGCTCATGTTTATAAATAGTTTGTGATAAATATTATGAAAAGTTTGGTAGCAGAAGTGAAGCAAGAGGATTTACTTCAACAACACAACAAGCACATGGCAGTTTGATCACTTCAAACATATAGAAGATGCTAAAAAGAAAGACGTCTAATTTGTCTTCCAGAGCGCCGAGCAAGTCGTACTGAAATCCATAAGTAGAGATCAACCACTACCGCGACATGTCTTTCGTGGAGACCAAATTTGACATGGATGAGGACCCTCGACTTACCTTGCTTTTATAGTGGAAGAATCACTAACGTATTTACCCCTATGCTATCACATTTTGCACGGGACATATTTATGGTTCTAATGTCCACTGTCTCCTTGAAAGCCACTTTCAGTTTGGTGGAAAATACTTGAGCCGAAGAGGTCATGTCTCACACCTAAGATAGTTGAAGCAATTACATGTCTCAAAGACTGGGAGCGTGCAGATTCCAAGATGCAATATCAGATCGAGGATTCGGAGATCACGGACGTGTTAGCCAACTTTCACTATCTCGGTCTCGAGTAGTCTATATATGCATAGTTACTGTACTCTTTTCCTTATCAGATGTACCCTACACCAGGGTGTAAGGTTTTTAACGAGATGGTAACTTTATACATGTTCAAGAATGAATAAAATTTACTTCTTTCCCTCCTAATATTTGTGTCTATTGTCTTAACTCCGTGTGTCTCCGACTCTTTTCCTCTCATCGCAATAGTGCACATGGGCTAGGCTTGGGCAAGCACAACACAAAGCTAACACGAAGCCAAATGGAGCATGCCTGAGCTCGCCGAAGGTGAGTTAGACCAACACGGTATGACATAGTGAGCATCACGGACCATGGTGGCACAACACGATTTAGGCAAAAGGCACGATAAACCTGTACCAAGCCAGTCTGACACGGCACCACATCCACCTCTAGGTGTGAGCAAGTGAAACAACCGCTCCCTCCAAGCCACTGTAGAAAATGCGCTGTTCCCTTCATAACTTAAATTTTTGTTTTCAAAAGGAATACGACTGGTAGGGTCACCTTGTCACACACACAGAGAGATGGGGAGGCGTGGGAGTTAGAGCTCCGGGCATTGGCAACCTAAAAAAAAAGAGAGAGAGTGGAGGGAATGGAGATAGAGGTGTAATTGGATCGGATAATTTTTGACTAATCGGATATCTTAGATTAAATTTGGATAGTTCTTGTATCTCTCTAATATAAATTTGCAGTTGGTGGCAGCGGTCCGTTCTTCCTACCCCCTCCCCCGCCATTTCTCCAATAATGGCCGGTCATTATAGCTAATTATTCTTTCCTGATTTATAGCCAGCCATATCTCTCTAAATATGGCTGATTATTATAGCAAAATCCCTGATTATTGCTGGTAATTAATAGCCAACCAATCATTCCTTTTGTACTCTATATATGCTGTACAGTTTTCATAGAATCAATCAAGGGAATTCATTCAAGATCTCCCATGTTGTGCTGCCGCGGCGAATGAACTCGATGAACTGATCAATAAGTGATGGATCGACGTACATGGTCGCGAAGCACAGGAGGCTGAGTGCCACGGTCCAGTAGTAACTGCGGCCAAAAGGACAGCCAGAGCGCGACACCCACTGGGTGCCGTGACCCCAGCGTCGGCCAGTTGAATATGAACAAAGCGTACGACGCTTCGGCTTGGTTGCCCGGCGACATCGGTGGGACGTCGTCGGTGGTGAGAGAGTTATTGGCATACCCCTTGAAGATAAATGGGTTGATCCAGCTGAATGTCGAGAGAGAGAGAGGAACGACGCGGCGGGGCACGGCGTGGCGGGCGCCTCGGCGCTGGTGTTTTTTGGTTCACCTTCATGGGCTCCGGCGTCATGGCCGGTGAAGTCAGTGATGGCTAGATACGTCAGAGGCATGGAGATGAGTAGGCCGGCAAAGGCGAGAGGGTTATCTGGGAATAGCAACAAACCGTCGGCGCAGCGGACCACCACCGAAGCAGAGAAGAGCGTGGCGCCGAGGGCGGTGGCGATCCAGAAGACGCGAAGGTGCAACGGCTGAGTAGCGGCGGTGGCCCCTTTCTCCGAGGCGACTGACCATGCGACCATGGCGTGTGCGACGAAGTGGGTGGCGAGGAAGGCGGACTCCACAGCGCGCCATGGCGTGCTCGGCAGGAGGAAGAACGCGAGCGTGAGGAGGACGGCGGACGCCTCGGCGAAGACGGCGAACGCCCCGAGTGCGACAGCGTAGCGGCCAATGGTCCGAAATTGCGGTGGTTTTGGCAGCAGCGCCTTGTGCTCGGGGGGAAGCCCCCGTGTCGCCCATGCGAAGGCGGTGGATGATGAGGATGAGCAAGGCGACGAGAAAGACGAGGTCGACGGCGCCGAGGAGCGCGTGCTGCGGGCATGGTGAGAGGAAGAGGAACGCGAGCTAGTAATATAAATTGCAAAAAGAGATAAAAATGATTGATTGATTTTTTAGATTGGTAATATATATTGCTACGTACAATATATTTGGTCTTAATTCAAACCAGAGAAGAAACCATAAAAACTTTTGTAATCGGGAGAAATAGATGTTTAATCTTGTAGCACAATTTTCTTTTATTGATTGACCTTTATGTTTTGTTACTAATTTTATTTTTCGTAGCAACACACGGGCATTGATCTAGTTGAGAATCAATTTTGGATATTTTGTTTCAGATTTATATTCAAATTTAGAAGATCACTGTCTGTCAGCTCGAATATATTACGAGATTATTCTCAGATATATTCGATCAATTAATCCGAAAATCATGCTCATATGGGATATGACCCGGTACAAACTACAAATCCCAGTCCCTTGCCCTTGGTCCTTCGATCCCGACTAACCCCATGCCTTAGACCATCTCCAACGGCGTCCCATCCCAAGTCCCCTCCCGTTCGCGATGGGAAAGCGAGCGATATGCTCAGCCGAGAAGCGCTCCAACGCTCTCCCTTCCCAGCCGGGCGACGCAAGAGAAAGGAGAGAGATTCCCACGCCCCCCGGTTCCTCTCTCCATTCCCTTCGGCCTCTCGCGTAGTTCGGTGGAGCAACGGCCTCGACTTCGCGCCTCGGCTCGGATCCGGAGACCGTCGGTGCGGGTGGGGAAGTGTCCAGCCGAGGGCTCCAGCGACCCGTCCGTTGTGCTCCAGCGCCCGCCAACGAAGACGACGCGAGCGGGATCGACATCTCAAGGTACTCCCGGTGCACCCTACTGTCATTTGGTAGTTCGATTTGAGGGATTTGGTCTGTCGATTTAGGGTTCCGATTTGGGTGAGGAAAACCTGGATAGATACTTCGGAATCTTGTGATTATAGGAAACCTAAATCCAAACCCTAAATCGAGATTGCATGTGGGATGGACATCTCAAGGGTCTCCCGGTGCACCTTGAGGGATTTGGTATGTGCATTTCTGGTATTTCGAATTGAGGGATTGCGTATGTCGATTCGTAGTTCGAAGACCGGCTAGTTTCTTCGTTATGGGGGCAGAAAACTCGATTTAGGGTTTCGATTTATTGGTTCCGATTTGGGTGAAGAAAACCTCGATAGATAGTCCGAATCTTGCAATTACAGGACCAACCGCGTGCCACTTTTTTGCTCGTTCAAGAAAATCCAGTCTGAATGTGGTGGATCTGTATTGTTACATGTATGCTCATAAATCTGTATGTCTGAACTTGCATGGATGCCGATAAATTTGTTACCTTCTTGGGAAGTTCACAAGTCAAACAGACCATTTTTCCTTGATCTTTGCAACAAATGTCAAGCTACTGGACTTAATGTGGTGTTATAGTCAGAAGTCACAATTTAGGAACCATATCTTGAAGTTTTGGTCCATATGGCTACTCTGAATGATTTTGTTATGCTTTTACTGTCTGCATTATGATGGCTCCGTCTCTCATTCAACAGCAACACTTACTGCTTTTTTGGGGAGAAAAGGGAACAGCCGAGGTTATTACCTGTATGTCTGTACATGTATGCTGATAAATTTGCTAGTTTACCTGCGGCAGTGTCTGGGAAACGGTTACTAGACCATGTGGTAATGTCTGAACTTTTAGTAAATGCGTGAAATTAGTTTACTTGCGGCAATGTGACAGTTTTCCAGCATAATGTTTGTTTGTATGACTGGATAAATCTGTATGTAGTGGTATGGTACATGTCTGTTTTATTCCTGCGTGTTAAGTTCATTTCTGTTGCCGATCCGATAATGTGAATATTGCATTTGTTGGGTGGTTTTCATTGTACTGTGTAATGTGGAAGTACTGCTAGGGAGGTCCAATTGTTATTGTCGTATTTTAGATGGACGCGCAGACCCTCCGAGACGTCATCTCGAAGCTCCGAGAGATGCTTGAGGAGAAGGCTGATGACCTGATGAAGGTCGTTGCAGAGAACTTCATTGACAGTGACGGTAGTGGGGGCATTGACATCAACACGGCACTGCTCCAGGTTGAGGCCATAGCTGAGAGCTTGAAGCAGATGTCCTTGGACACGGCCGATTTTGGGAATGCACCTCCTAGCAGTGTCAATGATGAAAATGGAGGTGTTGACGGTGTTGATCCGGATGACATCGTACCTGCTGTTGACGATAGCCCCAACTACTCTCCAATTAGCGTCTCATCCGTGGAGTCCGATCGTTCGTGGCACCTTTCGTAGGTCTATTATCGTTGAGACGTTGGTTATGTGTTTTGTACTTTAATGTCATCCCTGTCAGTTTGAACTTGTCAAGCTTTCGTAATGTTAAGCTTATCTAGACATGTGCTCAGTGAGAGCTGTGTAACATTATTGTGTTGTTGCTTATATGTGAACTACTCGTGTTACATGTGAACTTTCGTAGGTGCTTATGGTGTTCTTGCTTTTCCATCACGGGATATTTCAATCCCATTATGTTTAATCAATGCCCTTATGTGGATTATTTCCTATTTATAGACATAACAGGATTGTGTGCAAAGTTGCCAGCATGCCTTGAGCAACAATGGAGATGCATTGCCTGCTACTAGCACACATTAACATAAGTGATTGTCATATGATTCTTTTAACACAACCATATTGGTAAATAACTTGTGCGGTGCTCTACCTCATCAGGGAGGAGGAAATGGACCCATTCTACGAGAACTTCCTGCATGATGAGTCCGGTCAGATGTCATGGTCTATGTCACCTCAACCTGCAATAGGAGACTGTACGCATGGTAATACTCCCCCTCCACCCACTTTAATCCCAGGGATTGCAGTACCTAGCGATAGCGGCTCCAACCGATCGTCACAAAGGAACAAGGGAAAGAAACCATACACGAAGACTGAGAGGACCAAATGGACTGCGGAGGAGGATGAGGTACTTGTCTCAGCTTGGCTGAATGTTAGCCAAGACCCCATTGTTGGGAAGGACCAATCATCTGATAGCTACTGGAATAGAATTGCGGAGTATTTCAATGTTAATAAGAAAGAGCACGTGAAGGAAAGGTCCATCAAGGGAATGGTTAACCACTGGGCATTGATCAATGAGTGTGTGAGCAAATATGCTGGGTTTTTGAGTCAGACTGACGGTTTAAATCCGAGTGGTACCACTGAGCGTGACAGGGTATGCATCGTTCATTGTCGATACTTTCTACTTGCTCGCCCTTTTCTTTTATGAAGATATTGGTGATTGCTACATTCATTTCATTGACAGATGGCGCATGCTGCGAGGATGTACCAGGACATTGAGGGCAAGCCCTTCGCCTTCCACCACTGTTGGGTGATGCTAGCGGATCACCCAAAGTGGGCTACGCACATGGGCAGCAAGAAGCAAAAGATGGAGCGAGAGGCATAGAAAAACATTAGTGTGGACCTCGCCTCCTATGGTTCATCTGATGAGGCGGCAAGACCCCCTGGCCGGGAGGCCGCAAAGGCGGGCAGAAAGAGTTAGTCCGCCTCAAGTGCGTCACATGCCAACTCCTCTGTTGGGGTGTACAAGGAGCAATTCGACAAGCTAAACCAGACAAAGGATGCTATGGTTGAGCTAAAGCATCAACAATTGGCTATGATGAGGGAGGCGGAGGATGAGAGGATTATGAAAATCGATGTCAACTCCTGTATCGGTAAGCTTTGTGAGTTCTACGAGAAGCAACAGGAGGAAATATTGCAGAGGTGGACGTCTAGGCCCTCATCGGGATGATGTGTACGTGGGACTACGTCCATGGGAGGAGATATGTGCTTTGATATTTCACTTGTCGTTGTTACGTGGTCTGTTTGCTTATCCTTGAACTTGTAATATGGACTATTTGCTTATCGTGAACCTTGTTATCTGGACTATTTGCTTATCCTGGACCTTGTTATGTAAAATTATCATGGTCTCTAAAATTATGTGGACTATTTGCTTATCCTGGACCTTGTTAGCCTTCATGATGAGGATTATTTCTTTTCCTTAATAACTTTATGGAGCACCTTCCTGCCAATGTTCACATTGTCTTCCCGGTGATCCATGGGAAATTTGGTGAAGATGGTGGTATTTAGGTTAGTAGTTACCACCTGTCAGTGAATATTGTATTCTTCTTTACAAGGTATGATATATAATTCTTTCATTTCTGTGAATTGCTGTTTGAGGACATGCTAAGCCAGTCAAGGAGGATCGGCGCGAACGGTAGTGATGGCTGTGAGAAGCTAAACATCAACAAGAAGAAGGTGCACCAGGCAGAGAAGATGATCAGAGGTGCCCTGGTTGAGCTGTACAAGGGCTTGGGGTACCTCAGGACATACCGGTAGGCTCAGCTAATATGGCATGTAGCTGTGCACTGAGTGTGTACTGACAGGCAAAGCATTCTTCTTGCAGGAGCTTGAACATGATGGCCTTTGTGAAGATTCTGAACAAATTTGACAAGGTCCCTGCCAATGCCTTTATCTCCTGATTCCATTGCCTTAAAATTATCACATTTAAGCATTGCTGAAAGTATAGAATTTTTTTTTTCATGTTTCAGGTTGCAGCAAAGGAAGTTCAGCCAATTTACAAGAAAGTAGTGGAGAGCTCCTACTTCAATAGCTCTGACATGGTATTTTGCAATGATACAGAAGTCTTGAGAAACTTTGAAGCATTTTCACTGAAGGGGACAAACGGAAAGCAATGAAGTATCTGAAGCCAAATCAGAGGGAAGAATCACATACTACCACATTTTTCATAGGTAATAATTTTTTATAAGCTTTGCATTCCTTCCTTCAACAGCATAAATTTCAGAATCCTTATGCATAACTGTATTGACTCTCCCGCATATGAACTCTAGCTTTATTCATTGGTTATTGTATCATGGCGCGCATCGCTGGGATGTACACTTAGCAATCGAACAAGGTCTACATGTCAACATCCTATCCTGTCCTTAGGTCAGCACCTAAAACGCCATTGAACTACACACTTTTTGCAAATAAAAATTGTTACAATTCAGACACTCCAGTGCTGACATTAAGCGATCCAAACTGTAGCGTGTTCAGCCTCTTCTTTCTACATCTCTTCCTCTATGGATGCAACATCTCTGATCTAGCACTTCATATTCGAATACGCGCCTACCAAAGAGCTAATGCATCGCTGCTCTAGCACTTCTCTGATCTCTCCCCAAATTCTTCCCTTGCCAGTCTATAATTGCAAGAAGATTCGTGACAATGCCTTGGAGGATAAAGCTCCAGAAGAAGCTATTAATGTACAATACGGATGCAAGCAATGGAGGATAAGATATACATGCTCTCATTTATTTAAGATATACATGCTGTCATTTAGTTCAATCAATCATCTTCTTCCTGACAACATGTGCGGCATTAAGGCATTAACCCCCCATGACGAGCCCAAAGGTGTTCGACAAGATCTTCCAGCAAGCGGTGATGGATTTGCCTGTCCTTTCGCCTTTGTGTTGCTTCAATGCAACGCAGCACCGACCCATTGGGATCCCTTCTAACGACAGCCGCGGTGCCCATGTAGTCGAAGTAATCATCCTGAGGTGGTCCATCTCTCTCGTCTTCCACAATCATGTTATGCATTATGATGCATGCAGTCATTATATACCTTAGCGTACTCTGTTTCCAACAACGGCCAGGCCCCCGCACAATGGCAAACCTCGCCTGGAGCACCCCGAATGCTCTATGCACATCCTTCCTTAAGGCCGCATGCATGTTCGAGAAGTACATCTTCTTGTTTCACATGGGCGTTGAGATCGCCTTGACGAAGGTTGCCCACTCAGGATAAATGCCGTCGGCGAGGTAGTATCCCATATCGTACTGGGTCCCATTGACAGAGTAGTTCACCTCTGGGGCTGAACCGTCATTTTCCCTGCAAAAGAGATTAGAACGGTGCAGCACATTTATGTCGTTCAAGCTACCTGGCATCCCGAAGAAAGCATGCCAAATCCACAAGTCTTGCGAAGCAACTGCCTCGAGGACTATGGATGGCTTGCGAGTATGGCCTGTGAAAGCCCCCTGCCATGCTTTCGGGCAGTTCTTCCAGGTCCAGTGCATGCAGTCGATGCTACCAAGCATCCCCGGGAAACCTCTCTGCCCAGAAACAGCTAGAAGTCTAGCCGTGTCTTCTGCGTTTGGAGCACGAAGATATTCGGTACTGAATACCTCCACCACGGCCTTGACGAACTTCTTCAAAGCCAGAATCGCCGTACTTTCGCCGATACGAACGTACTCGTCCACGGCATCAGCAGGGACACTGTAAGCTAACTGGCGGATAGCTACCATCAACTTTTGAAGTGGTGCCAAACCACGCTTGCCGGTGGCATCCCTTTTCTGTTGGAACCAAGCGTCGTGTGCTTCCACAGCATTGGCTATGCGTAAAAATAGGGAGCGGCTCATCCTGAACCTGCTTATTCATAATGACTTGCACTTAATAAGTAATGAACAGAACAACAACATTAGCATTGCATCATGGAATCATATCAGGTATTCGGCTTTAGTACCTCCGCCTGAAAAAGGTGTGGCCGTAGACAGGGGAACTAGCGAAGTAATCGGCATAAAGCCTTGCCGCACCTTCAGCATGACCTCTGTTGATAACTGCATGTCCTGAAACCGAGCCCCGACGACGGATGGTAGCTTGGGCAGCTATCTCCTCCTCCTCAGCGATAAGCAAGAGAAGGGAGTCTTCGTCATCATCACTTGAGGATGAAAGGTACAGAGCACTGGGTAGGTTGGAAGAACTCATGGTGAGGTTGGTAATGAGTTGTGGGTGAGCAAGTAAGTCACGGGTACCCCTCAATATATAGGCTGCCTTCTTGGTCATGGGATTCTTGGTCATGGTGAACACCACTTTTTTTGATTCCCCGTCAGGTTGGAGTTTAGCTTTCGGAGCTCGAATCTGAAGCTTTTGGGATGTTGCTCTCGGGACACCAATAATATGGTGGTGTTTCAGTTCATTGTGCTATGTGAGAAGATAATGGAGAAGGGAATTGATCAATGCATGCTCAGCCTTATTCACCTCAATAAAACACTCCAATGATTCAAACAGAAACTACAGTTACCAAAGAACAGTTCACATATAAGACTTGTTGTTGCTGTCTAGGCAAAGCCACTTTTGGAGGCTTTGGGGCTGTCTAGGCAAAGCCACTTCTGGAGGCAATTATTGATGTTGCACCTATATTCTTCTACTCTTAAAATTTTTGTGTGCTGAATGCAGTAAAAAGTGCATTCAAGTGGCTACAATGTGATCTACTGCTAGTTAACTACGAAACATTATTATACATGCTCCAACTTTCATGAAATAGTATCTTGTTCAAGTTCAGAAAATAACTTGAAGTATTATGATTCTACTTCCTTGATAAACTATATAAGCAGATGAGAAATTGAGCATTACATAAAAAGAAATTGAGCATTACATAAAAGGACATAGTAATATTATTGAAATGCCACAGCTCACCTGAACAGCAAATTGTCCTGTTCCAGGAGATAGTAGTGTGTAAAAACTATACATAGAGTGCAGTACCACCGTGAATTCAGCATAGTGTATTCACTGATCACAGTTTGGTCTTCACATTCTCCGGTCATATTTATTGTCTAAATTTGTTATCCACCTCCAACAATCTCCAGGTTTCTGATTTTGGACTTGCAAGGTTAGCTGCTGATTCCAATACACATGTCACTACACGTGTCATGGGAACATTTGGGTAAGTTATTGTACAAATGTAGCCACATTCTTGCAATCTTCAGAATTTCGTTAGTTAATCTGTGATCTATAGGTAGTTTCCCAGTTCTAATGTAATAAATCCTCTGCAGGTATGTGGCTCCAGAGTATGTATTGTCCTGCAAGTTGACAGCAAAATCTGATGTGTATTCTTTTGGAGTTATTCTTTTGGAGCTTATTACAGGAAGAAAACCTGTTGATGCTTCTCAGCCGTTGGGAGATGAGAGTCTTGTTGAATGGGTGAGCTTTTTGAAACATTACGAACTTGCTGTCTGCCACTGGTTTTAGGTCCTAACTCCACCTATGCACATATTTTCAGATTGTTAACCTATATTTATTTGATTGAGATCTTCTAACAAATTACATGATCGAGTTTTTCATCTGTTTTACTTTCATGAGATCGAGATGTTCTAGACTTCTAGTAAATAACAAGATATGGTTGTAAAACTGTAATAGATATATTTAGTGTGCTTCTAGATTTGGTGGTGATTTCCTGTTCCACGGGACTAGAATTTTTTTTTTAATGAAAAGGCAGGTGAACTGCCCTCTATATCGATAACGGTACTAGATAATTGTTGTTTGTTGATTAATATACTTGTTGAGTTGATATGGCCCAATTTCTAGTGTTTGGTACCATGCAGCTACTGAAGCCCTGGTGATGTGTCCCTTACCTCTTTTGCCCTCTATATCGATAAAAGTACTAGATAATTGTTGTTTGTTGATTAATATACTTGTTGAGTTGATATGGCCCAATTTGTAGTGTCTGGTATCATGCAGCTTCTGAAGCCCTGGTGATGTGTTCTTTAGTTCACATAATGCACCTCTCCAAGTTGCTCTTTCATCAGAGTCTTTTGTTCAACTTGGATTTTTGATGGCACTGCCCATTTCTTTTCAATCCTTCTGGATTCGAGTGGCAGAAGATTGTGGAAAATAAGCTGAGGTGATTTTATGGCACTGCCCATTTCTTTTCAATCCTTCTGGATTCAATCCTCTTTTCTCAGTGTGATGGGACAGAGGAACTACCAGAAGAATGGCTAGTTGATTACTCGCAAGATAGTGAGCATCATTGCCCGCCTGACATTAACTAGTTAGCAGCTAAGTGAAACATCTGAACTCCCATTTATTTGAGCACAGAGTTTAAGTTCGTCAGGCCTGTGATGCTTGGACATGAGACGCCTGGATGTATTACTTACTCAGGTTGTCTCAGCCTTGCTGTCATACTTTGTTGGCGCTTGACAACACTATGCATGATAGGCCGAAAGAACAAAATCTTTTGGGAGCTGAACAGACAATGTCAAGCACTTATAAGTAGCAGACTTTGTCTCCTTTTTTTTTTTACTGAATAACTATGAGTCTATGACCTGTGCGCTGAAAAATTATTTTTGTTATGTTTGTAGAAAATAAGTTTGCCGTGGGAAGTGGTGCTAAATCTGTGTGCATTTGCTACTACGAACAAGAGAACAACTGGTATTGATCTCCGGCACTAACATTAGTTGACTACTGTTTTTGGATTACCTTATTTATCCTTTAGTAATGGTGAATATCTTAATTGATGAGCGTGTTTTGTACTGATTGAGTTCATGCAATCAGTGAGGTTGACATGTCACTCTTGATATGCATTTTTTTTCCTGCAGGTGGATTAGCTAGGTCATTAGGAAGAAGCATGAATCTTCTGTCACAAGTGTCGCATGCCATCCAAACAATGTGAGCATAGTACTATGTCTATTTGAAGTAACGGAAACTTCAGTAGGGAAACTGAAGGCTCAATTCTTTATGGTGTGCTTTCATTACAATTGTGTTCATACATGATGTTTGTCTGTCACTTGCAAGATGCATATCTCCTATTGCCCGAAGTGCGATATGTTACGAAGACAGCAAAGAGATATTGGATTGTTCCGTTGCTTTGCCTTCAGCGTGGAGCTGAACTTCTGAAGTGTTTTTAGTGCGGGTTTTTCACATTAGGAATTTGGAATGTGATACGCCAGTCTGATTGCTTGGTTGGTAGATGAGTGGGATTTCTCTGCCCAAATAAAAGGAATGCACTTCATTTGGAATTGCGGAGTGCAATGTGTATTCACTGATCACAGTTTGGTTTTCAAACTAGGAACTTTGTAAGTTTGCTCTGCGATCAATTGTTTGGTGTTGAACTAAATATTAAACTAAAAGTTAAATGACATATCAGTGGGCCGTTTTGTGAAGAAGGTAGAAGTTGGTAGTTAGAAGAGAATGATAAAATAAGTATTTTTAATGTGGGAAGAGAATGGAGAAGGGAATACTATTGGAGTGTTTTTCTAGAAAGAGAATAAAATCTGAAAAGAAATTCTCTTCAAAGGGTGAAGAAGGGAATGAAATAAACGGAAACCCTTGGAGATGGTCTTATCCCCCGTTCGGCATCACACGCCGCCGCCTTTGTACGGAGGAGGACGAGTCGTGATCTTCCGCGGCTTCGCGGAGTTCGCCGCTGCTCGCAGCACGGCATTCGTGTCGCACCAGTACGACACCAACCCCTTTTACGAGGACATGCGCCGCCGCCTCCAGCTCGTCGAGAAGCTGCGCCTCCTGAAGTGCAAGTACCGGAACTGCGTTTTCCGCCTCCGCGGGTCCGACGTTTCCTTCTCCTTCCGCTCCCGGTATGAACAGGCGATTTTCGAGATTGCGCGCAACATCTGGCGCACCACAAATAAGCACGGCCAGGACCCCTCGGCGGACTCTGACGATGAAGACACTGTTGCCGTCGCAGCCGTCCCTGCGAACACCAGCCCCAATGGAGATGTCAAGTCCCGCTCCTCAGGGCGGCAGCGCCGCCGTAGGTGCTCAGCGGAATTTGCTGCTGCAGGACTAGGGACTTGATGCATGATAAAATGAGAACTGAGAAGGTATCTCTCTTTGTAGGATTCTTGCTACGATTCTTAGTGTAGGTGTTTAGGTTTTTGCAGATTTTGGTCCATAAACGAATATTGTTAACTGGGTTGGGGCTTGGAACTAGTTTATTTATGGTTCTAATTGTTCATGTGACATTTACCTGCCATTTTTTTGTCTTTTTCTTTAACAGGTCGGTACATGGTTCTCTGATTACGGTGGAAGTGGTATGCTTTGAGCGGCCAGTAAGGTATCGTTACAGAAAGCTGAACACTTCCAATTAATTTATCAGGATTACAGATTATTGTAATTTCACCTTGTTTTACTATTCTCTATCACGTGTGCAGTCATCAAGTTAAGGGACCCATCAGGATCCCCACCAGGTGCTCCACATCACTACTCGCAAGTCCCCCTGTGGTCAAGGTATTATACCATCTAATTTTTATACTGTTGTATTGTTATCTATTGGCTTTGGTCAATTGATTGATAAATAGTCTTGGTTACGGTCAATTAACTAGACTGAATAGATGAAATGCGTTATTACATCTCAGGTTCCATTGGTTATTCGTTGTTGCAACATTTGGATACAAGTATGAAAATGCTACTAACTTGGAAACTTTGAGGGCTCTTACAGACATCTTATGATAAGAGAGACCTCATGAACATAACTGATGGTACTTTCTATTTTATGAATCTGCAATAAATTTCAGACATACATGACATACTGAAAGTTTGAAAGTGGAAAAACCTGCATCAGCCGCTGCCGCCCCTCCCTCCGCTCCTCCCGCTAAACCTCCTGCTGGGAAAGCTGCAGCTGAGAAAGGGAGCTCGAATGACAGAGGTAACTATTGAATAATTTGAGATCTCTTGTCATCGAGTACAACTATGCTGATAAAACAACCTCAGCCATCCAGATATCGCTTTTGCAAGGGTGGAAACAGAGAAAAGGAACTCTTTGATTAAAGCATGGGAGGAGGATGCGAAGACAAAAGCTGAGAATAAGTATGTTACTGGTTTACATTCATGCATCAGTATGCCTTTTTCAGTAGAGTTATCACTAATTTGTTATAGTGCTTGTGCATATTGCAATTTGCAAAGGAGCTCTTCAGCCATTTGAATAGTTTCAACCAGGGAATCAGATGCTCCATATGGCTTTCTGTACCCATAAATGTTATGTTACTCTTACTACCAAGTCGGTGAGGATATGCAAATCCTGTTTAATTCAAACAATAATGAGAAGACCTAGAGTGCAAGACGGTTCGAGATCCAAAACCGCTCGGTAAACCGGTCTAATTAAAAAAATTAAAAATTTTGAAAAAATTTATACGTTGAAAACTGTTGAAAAACCACGGTTTTCGCAAAAAACCGCTCGAAAAGCCATTTTTTAGGAACATTCAATTGGTCGGCTAGTTTTTCACGAAAAACCGAAGTTTTCCGTTAAAATCGAATGGTTTTCGATTTTTTTTCAATTTTTTTTATTTCTTAACTCTTTGGTTTCTGACATTTTTCAACCAATTTTTGCGGTTTTCGTATCGCAAATTTTGAACCGGTTTTTAAAAAACGGTTTTTGAATCCCTGGAGAAAGTAACATTACCGAAAAAAACTACAGATATCATTTAAAGAAGTTATATACTTATATCTATTATCTGTCGTTGAAATCATTATACACGTTCGTTGAAGGGACAATCTGAAAATTCCTAACCTTGAATCAATTGACATTACCTTGAATCAATTGACATTGATGTCAATCTTTGTTCTTCTTTTCGCTATGGAAGTAGCCATGGTCATGCAATCGTTAAATTAGGATAGTTCTATTACATTCAAACTCATACGGTTGATTAAATATTACTAAATGTGTGCTTTATACTGTATCTATTTTCGAGCAATATTCGACAAAAAATATCCGATAATGTATCGATTCCACTCCATATTCGCTTCGAATCTGTAACCGATATTTATCTGTGCCATATTTGTATCCGACACTATCCGTATCTGATTCCAAATCCAATAAAAAATATGGTTTAGGATTTGAAAAAAATTCATATCCGACAGAATCCGAGCTGATTGCACCTCTAAGTGGAGCTGATGGTTGTTGGTGGTGGTGTGATTGGAGACGCACAGATGTGTGCTCGCAACGGCTCACGGCGGTCGAGATGTCATTGAGGTAACAGCTTGCCGATAGGAAACCGAGGGAGATGAGGGCCGCGTTAGCATCTGTGAGGTGTGGGCCGGTCACCGATGGCCATGGTTGTGACACGCTCGGGTTGGAAAGGTTGCTCACCACCAGGGATGGATCTGCCGTTGGGGCTCCAGCCCCACCTCTAGTCAGCCGAACCCCCCTCCCCCTAGTATCCTCAACGCCAGAAAGAAGAAGTAGAGCCATGGCGGCAAGCTGGTAAATCGGCAAGGAATTGGGAGTAAGATTGTAAGAAGAAAATAATATTGCCATTGTGTAAGTGGGCCATCAAATTAGTCATGGGCTTACTCTCACAGGCTTTCACTTGGTACAATACTTGGCCTCCTTAATGTAGCGCAACACCGCGAGTCGGAGAGACGAACAATGTCGCGAGTGGCAGACGCACGTGCGGGCGATTCGCGAGAACTCATCGTGGCACGTCAGCACCGACAAGCGCTGGAGATCTGAAGTCAAGGGCAGGGCGCTGGGGCCGAGGCAGGTAGGTAGTTGAGAGGCGGCAGAGGCCCGAGAAGGCGAGCTCGTGTGGCGGCTCGACCGCTCAGGTGACAATGTCAGCGAACGCCGTCCAGCCGGCTGAGGGCGAGGGAGAACGGGTGGGTGCCTGGGCGGGCAACGCTGGTGGCGGAGAGCCAATCGCTCGCCGGAGGAGGAGTCTAGGTCGAGGTGATCGCGCACGTCAACGGTCGAACACGCATCGCCAATGGCCACTCGCCAGAGGAGAGGAATCGAGCCATCGAGGTGATCAGCAAATGAGGAGCGACCAACACTACTACAAAATACCACATCATAGACGGTTCACAAAACCACATTACAGACGGTGCTAGATTAAAACTGTCTGTGATAAGGGCTCATCACAGACGGTTCTAGCCTAGAACAGTGTGCGATGCTCTCATCACACACTGTTCTAGCTGGTAATTTAAAAACACTAAATTAGGGGAGACATCCCAGGATGTCACCCATCCTAATACTATTCTCGCCTAAGAATGCTAACTTCATAATTCTGATTGGATCCAGACGTTTTTAACACCACACGTGTGGTCTTCCCAAGAGGTCACCCATCCTATTACCACTCCCATCCAAGCATGCTTAATTTCAGAGTTCTTATAAGATCCAGTACTTTGGTGGTGGTATGATAACATCTAACATATAATGCATCCTTCCTCCTTTTAACCCCGTGAAGCATCCGAACACCGATTTCCAATTATTTCAAATTAGCAAACTATAGAGGTAATTAGCAAAATTTAAAACTTTCAAATTTATTTTCCATACTTCTGACTGTTAATGATGCTTGCAATATATGTGCCATTACTATTCACAGAACATGTAAAACACACCGTAACTTTTGACTCGTACCTTCGATTTTGGTGTTCTTGAGCTTTTCAGAATCATCACATGATAAACTCTCCGATTATATTCTTTTGGACACCGATTCTATTTTGCAAATGAGAAGTCCGAGCACTTTTGTTAAATGGTCATAACTTTTGATTCGTAACTCTGATCGGGGCGTTTTTTGGCTCGTTTGAAAGATAACGAAAAGTAGCACCCGAATTTCATAAGCGTGCCAAAATGAAATGGTCGGAACCTGATGATTGATTTGTGTGAGTGCGTGCACGGTGACGAAATTCCAAAAAACGTCGTTTAGGGCCTCAAAACGGCCTCCGAAGTTTTGAATCTGTTTCGGTCGTTCTTTTCAATTATTGCAAATGGAATATTAGTTCCAATTATTTCAAATGTAATATTATTTAATTTCAATTCTTTCAAATTAGAAGGCAGGTGAGGTAATTAGCAGTATTTAAATTTTTCTTTTTATTATTATTTGTGGCAGCTTCAAATTAAAACCGTTTGTGATGAGGTAAACCAAAAACCATCTGTGATGTTCACCTCATCACAGACGGTTTTATTTGGCTAGAACCTCATCTCATCACAGATGGTTTTTGGCTAGAACCGTCTGTGATGAGGTGAACATCACAGACGATTCTAGCAAAAAAACCGTCTAGTGAAGCTCTCGCTTTCATCACAGACGGTTTGTGGATAAAACCGTCTGTGATATTTCCTCATCACAGATGGTTTTATCCACAAACCGTCTGTGAAGTTCTCGCTTTTATCACAGACGGTTTGTGGATAAAACCATCTGTGATGATTGTAGGGTCGAGGATGCGCCTAGAGGGGGGGTGAATAGGCGTTTTTCAAAATTAATCGCTCACTAAAACTATTCGCTCTAATACACCCCTAAATCAAAACCTAATCAAAGATATATGCGGAAGCGATAAATAGGTTTTGATAATTAAAGCCTAAATCAACTAGGCTCACTAGTGCACTAACTAAATTAAGTCTCTACACTAGAATTGCTAAATTGATCAACTAAATAATACTAGCAATTCTAATTCAAGCAATTGATAAATATTCAATAATGTAAAGTGCTTGAATATAAATGAGACAAGAGACAACCGATATTTTTCCGTGGTGTTCGGAGACTTGCGGTCTCCCTAGTCCACGTTGAGGCAAGCCCGACCACTCGGACCGGCTCCCGCCGAGCACCGCCTCTTTCCACTAGTCGTGGTTTTCACGCTCGCGTAGGCTCAACCCGAACCTTCACAAACTTCGCCGGGGCTTCTCACAACCTTGAGAGCTCCCGCGCACGACGCCTACGCCGTCTAGGAGTCGGCAACCTCCAAGAGTAATAAGCCGCTCCTCCGCTTGAACTTCACCGAGCACAACACATGCGCTCCGGCGATCACCAAGTGCAACACATGCACAAGGACCTCACTCAAGTGCAACACATGCACAAGAGCTCACTCAATCCACTCCTAATTGCAACACATGCAATTAGTGCTCACACTCAAGCTCAAGAAGCAAAGGAGGAAGAGCAACACATGCACAACCCTCCAACACACAGCCAATAACATCAACAACAAGCCCCAACCCCCCCAAGGGGGTATTTATAGCCTCCACCAAAGAAACTAGCCGTTTGGGGCTGAAACGGGCAGAAAACAGCAAATCCGGTCCGACCGGACCTCTCCCGGTCCGACCGACCCTCACAGGGCAACGGTCGGAAAAACGACCGTTGCGCGGCCGAAAACACTGCCGGTCCGACCGGACTTCCACCGGTCGCACCGCTCGGTCGGTCCGACCGGAGCCCAGCCGGTCACACCGCACAACAGAGACAGCACAAACCCGAAAACAAGCTTCTCTGGAAAATACGCACCGCACTGCAGTCGGTCGGACCACACACATCCGGTCACACCGCAACCCGTGCGGTCGCACCGCCCGCATGCATGCCCGGTCACACCGGTGCCAACACGGTCGCACCGCCACGCCCGAGAAAACACAAGCCGCACGGGGGTCCGACCGCCTGAACACCCGGTCCAACCGGTGGACCACCGGTCCAACCGCCGCTCGGCGCCCGCGGCAATTGACCCTAGGGCGGTCCGACCGCCGCTGGCGGTCCGACCGCCCACCTCCTATACACCGCCGGCACCACCAACGGAGAATTTTCGATATAATTCTAAAATGATTCTCCAAAAACGAAAACCATTCCTTGAGCCAATAAATGATCAACACATGATCAAACACACGTGCAAAACACATTTGCACCAATTTAGCTCACGCTCAAGAATTTAACCAAATTGCGAAAACGCATTCCGTAATAAACACCGAACTTACGCGTTCAACCCTCTAGCCATGTAAGGATCAACACATGACCCCGACACTTTGCAAAACACATTTGCAAATGCCAACACATGCTCTAGAATCGAAACGCATAACTCCAACGCTTATTTGCAAAACACATTTGCACAACCGCAATCAACTCCAAATGACGAAAACACATTTCGCCAACAACTCAAGATCTATTTGCAAAACGTATTAAGCAAATCAAACTCGAGTTTATGAGATTAATCCCCCTAGCCATGTGAAGGTCAACACAAGACCCGGTCAACTTGCCAACACTCGCTGCAAGCCCCACTCACATGCTCTCGGGATACCGACTCATAAACCTCGGTTTATTCGCACAACGAACTTGCAAATAACACGATAAACATCATTTCATGCTTGAGCACTACTCTTTGCAACACATGCAAAAGTCTAGCTCAAAGCAACATCAAATCAAGATGCATGAACTCTTTAATTGCAACACATGCAATTCTCTAGTTCAATGCAACACCAAATCGAACTAACACCAAAACCAAATCTCAAGTATGAGCTCTTTACTGCAACACATGCAAGCCTCTAGCTCCAAACACACAAACACTAAATCATGCTTGAGCTCTCTCCTTTTGCAACACATGCAAAACTTAGCTCCAAGCAAACTCACGGTTTTATAAAGATTGTTTTGCGAACCAAAACATGAAGCGTCAACTAATGCAACACATGCAAAAGTGAACTTCACGCAAAAGCCAACGCACTAGCTTATCCTATTTGCAACACATGCAAATCAAAGCATAATGCGAAAACCAAATACAACCAAGCATAAGTTTAACCCATTCGCAACACATGCCAAATGGTTAACCCTCATGCAAAAACCAAATCCAAATGGTTTGAGCTCGAGTGAACGCGGAATGAGATCACCAACACATGATGAAGCTCAAGCGAAAGAGGCAACCCCTCTTAATAGTACGGCGGTAAAACCTTAGACACAAAGACTACAAAAGTCCTTAGCCTATCTAGTTATACCTTCGCCGCCGCGCAAGCAATCCCCTTTGGGGTCTTTATGATCATCACTTGATACTCCCCCGGGATCATCACTCGACTCCTCTGCTTTATCATCTCATCCATCTTTGGACCTAACTCAAACATAACTCATGAAACTTATTAGTCCAAGATGCATGGTTGTCTCAATTATCTCTTGCACTCCATTAACACATAATGGATGCCTTTAGATCAATTGAGCACAACCTAAAACAATTGAAATGATTTAAGTATGTCTTAAGTACAATAATGCAACTCATGCCTTATTATACTTAAGAACTATTCATTGTCCTTTCTTAATCACGAAACACCATCAACACATGATGAAGTGTTCTCTAATGATTAACACGACAAATGAACTCAATTTAAATCATCATTTAAATTGATTCTTCAAGTTAGGGTGTGAACTCCCCCTAAATATGTGCATCCATGTAATATATGGATTGGGAAACATGATACACATTTTGTGGTTAATATAACGGGATATTCATACTTTAACTTGACTCCAAAGTATGCAACTAATATTAAGATGAATATGCAAACATACCTTGGGTTTTCCATTTTTCAATGCGATGAGACTAAACAAGGATATTCTAAATAAACAAGTTAGTCTCGATACAAGATTTGTCATTAATAATAATATCGCATTAGGGGATAATCTTAATACGAGATTTGTCATTAACAATAGATTAGATTTGTCATTAACACCAAAACCATAATTAATGAAGGTTGAACTTACAATCTCCCCCTTTTTGGTGATTAATGACAAATCCAAGCTTAATGAGCACATTTGGATTAAAATCAACATGTTGAGAGAATTTAAGCTAATTGAACACATATGCATATTAATTCTCCCCCTTAATCATATTAATCTTATTTTTAAACCAAATGACATTAAGCTTCCTAATTCTCCCCCTTTTAGCATTAAACACCAAAAAATGGAAAAACAATAAGATTTACTTGAAAAACATTTGCCCTTTTATTCATATTATTCTCCCCTTTTTGGCAAACATTTTTAAATATTCTCTCCCCCTTTTTATTATTCAATTATTCTCCCCTTTTGGCATTTAACAATCTCTTTTAGGGTCATATCTAATGAAGGTCATTCAAGAATTTGAAAGGATACTAATGACCTTGGCAATGGAATTTGAAAAACTTAAGCCAAATGAAAAAGATAGGCAATGAAATCCTAAATGAAAAGGATATACGAGGAATAAAACAAGTTTTCATTTGAAATATGGCCTGATACCAAAAGAAGAAAATTCGAAAAGAGACCATATTCGGGATTTTGGATACCACTTTGAAGGAAGAATAAGCGCTTGCAATTATGGATACCACTTGTAAAGATTTGCATTAAAATGTGGATACCACTTGTAAAAACAAATAAGCATGAAAAGCAAATAAGGGATAGTATCCAAAGCAAATGACCCGTGCGATACCCTTTTTCAACTAACTCACTCTTCATTTTATTAGGCTTTGCAAATTTCAATATGATTCTTTTAAAGAATCCAACACTTTGCCTAATAGGGACAAACGAGGAACCCAAAGGAAAAAATACCACTTGAGGAATTAGATACCACTTGTAAAATTAATCTCAAGGGATTTGCTTGAAAATCCAAAAGAGATGAGCATTTTCAAATTTTTGTTGAAGAACAATGCTCAACAAGAGATTTTTCTCTTTTATGTATTTCAACACATAAAGAATCTCACACAGAGAATTCTTAAGCGGTTGAACTTACAATGTTAACTTGAGAGGAAAAAAAACTTAATCAAGAATGTGGGTATCGGAGTAATGCTACAAAGAGGTAATGAAGTACCACTTGTAGGAAATAAATGAATTCAATGATACCACTTAACAAGATTTATTTAACCAAGGATATCACTAGAAGGAATGAGCAATGACCTCAATGATACCACTTGTAGAAAATAGGAACTCAATGATATCACTTATAGAGGAAATCAAATAATCAAGGATATCATTAGAAGAAATGAACAATAAGATCCATGATACCACTTGGAGAAAAGAATCTCAATTATACCACTTGTAAGCATATGAAGTGAATAAACGCTCAATTGATACCACTTAAAAGAATAATCGATAACATCGATGGGTATCAGAGCAATATTCTCAGAGCAATATAATTAAGAGCAACATATACTTACGGGTATCAAAAGTTCAAGAAGGATCAATAAAATCTCAAATGATTAGTATCAGAGCACATTAAAGACATGATACCACTTGGAAGCATTAAAGTGCCCAAAACTTGCAATGAATAAACTCCCCAAGATGTTTAATGAATGAATCATGGAGTTATTTGCATTTGAATTGCACAAGTTTTGTCTTTTCAAAAAATCAAGTGAAAATCACTCTTTAGTTCAATTAAAGTGCTCATAACTGATACTACTTGAAAACTTGATCAAACAAATTTTAGAATTTTTCAAATTTTGCACAAATAAACTTTGGGATTATAAGAAGCTATTGCAAAAAGAATTTTTGCAAAAGGAAGTACCAAATAAAAGATATCCCAAAGCGAAGTCGAGAAAAAATCTGAAAACTCAGAACCAACTGAGCCATGGCCGGTCTGACCGCCCCTGGGCCGGTCTGACCGCCCTAGTGGCCGGTGCAACCGCATGGGGGTCGGTTGGACCGGCCCTGACAGGCTGAAGAACCTCGACTTTTTGCAATTTTAGGCAAAAACGATTCAAATGAAGTCCAAAAAATATGAAATTTTGCAGAGATGAACTTTGGACTAATTAGAAGGTATTGCAAAAAGAATTTTCTTAAAAACAATTTTATTTTGAAAGATATGGCAATTTGCGCTTTGAGGCATAAAAGGAAATCGATTTTCACAAAAAGTCTCAAAATACAATTCAATTTGGATTTTATGCAATTTCGACTTTCATGGCTTAGATTGGTGTATCAAGAAAGTTTATAGCCAAGATTTAATATGAAATCCAACTCGAATGCCATAATTTTTGCATATTGCTAGAATAGGCTATTTTGGATTAAATCGAATCGTTTTGAGCCAAAATTAGATTTCAACATAGAGTTTTCATTTTGAGAACTTGTAAAACATTTGAAATACATAATAGAATACTTTTACAAGTCTTTTCACAAATTTGGGCCTTTTAAATATGATTTTTGACTTTTGTCCTAAATAGTCCAATGAAGAAGCAAAGTCAAATCCAATTTAACACAAAACTTCAAATAAAGCAAGGGGTAAGATATATGGATTTGAATTTTGTGTATGAGTCTAAAATACCATTTTGAATCACAATCCTACACAAGAATTGATCCAAATGGTGAAACTCACTAAGTGCAATAGTATGACCATTACGGGTCAAGTATAGTTTTTCGGCGAGTTTCAAAATCAAATATCTTTTGACAAGTTGGTCTTTTGAAAATCTTTTGAACACGAAAGTTGTTAAGAATGACCAACTCCAGGATTTTTGTTTTGGAAATACTTTCAAAATCCTTTTACATTTATTGCTATGAAAATTATAAGTTTAAATCAAAATCAAGATACTAGTAACTATATTTAGGGCTAAAAACTTATTTTCTTTTGAAACTAGTTTTTGTAAAGCCAAAACCATTTGAAAACCTTTTGAAAGCATTTGTATACACTTTTCAATTAGTTTTTTTTCATAAGATTAGTAATAGTATACAAAATTTTGAGTTTTGGCTAAATGGCTTGATTTTGAAAATATATATGCACTTATATTAATATGGGCACACGTAGGGATGTGGTACACATGAATATGAATTAACACTCCCCCTAAATGTGCCACTACATAACTTGCTCAAGATTGCAATAAGAGAATAGATAAGAGGCGAGAGCAAGTGGCCATAACAAGTGATCTAAGTTGATATTCATTAATATTTCATTATAACCTACACAAGGCTATAAGACATAAGGATCAATTTAAATACTTGTTACCGAGATGGCATTGGCTCATGATGGACTTGATTTTCTTCAAGCTTGACACCACTTGTAGATGAATATAATCCTTCTCCTCCATGAGTGTGCAAGCGTCCAATCCATCTCATATCACCTAAAAATCTTTTAGGCGATCTTTGGTACCCAATCCTTGTTGGGTCCGACAATATTAGTCACAAGAGTTTTAGGAACCCAAATGGTCCTAACTTTAGCATTTTTGAATTGACTAACATTACTAGAAATAGTTTTGCGAGAATTATTCCTCCTAGACAAATGATTGGCATTTTTATGAAATAGCTTAGGAGGACAATGATATTTTGCAAAATTATTTCTAGTTTGATCTCTTCTAAGCATATGATAATTAAGATTATGAAATGGCTTAGAGGATTTAGCAATTCTAGTAAATGTTTTGCTATTGTTTTTCCTAAGCATATAATCATCATGGTTTTTCTTATTCTTAGGAAATTTATCATTTTGAGCAAACACATATCTAGAATTACTCCTCCTATGCAAATGAATATCATTTTTAGTAGGCATAGGGGACTTGACAAGTTTGGCAAACACATTGCCATTCTTGTCCTTCCTAAGCAAATAATTTTCATTAATGAGAATAGGCTTAGGAGTTATACCTTTGGGACAATCCTTACCGAAATGTCCCTTTTCCCGGCAATTGAAGCATGTCACGCTATTTGGTCCTCTCTTGACCGATTTGACTTGCTCTTTGCCGGCTTGCCTCATTGTTGAAGTTGAGGCCTTGTTATCCACTTGATTTGGACACACGGAGGCGAGGTGGCCCTTCTTGTTGCAAGCAAAACACTTGACGATCTTCGAGTGGCGTGCGTTGTGTCTTGTCTTGCTATTCTCCCTCTTGGAGTTGTACCCGAGTCCTCGCTTGTCTTGAGGCGCCCTTGGCTTGCTCAAGATTTCGTCGAGGAGGGCTTTTCCTTTAACGCACCTCTTCAAGTCATTTTCCAACTTAATGACTTGAGCCTTGAGCTTATTGTTTTCCTCTACAAGGTTAGCCTCACAAGACATAGAGGAAATAATAGCGATAGAATTTGAATTGGAGCTACAAGGCAAATCATCGCTAGAAGTGGATATGCATTTATTTGATGAATTGTTTGTAATTGGAATTGAGTGAGGCAATTCATCAACTAAATCGCATTGAGTGGCAATATCCACACTAGCTTTACTAAATTCCTTGAATAGGAGTTTTTCATGATTTTCTTTTAGAACATCATAATCATTTTGAAGTGAATCATGTTCTAATTTCAAAACTTTATATTTCTTCTTCTCCTTTCCAAGAAATTCATTTAGCTCCTCTAATAAATTCATAAGTTCATCATAAGAGGGCTCATCTTCGTCGTCACTCACCTCATTCTTACCTTTAGCCATGAAGCAACGAATTTTTGATTTAAGTGAATATTCGTCGTCGCTTGAGGCGGAGGTTGAGGTTGATGGAGATGCCGGTTCATCACTTGATGTTGACGTTGGAGTGTCATCAACCGACAATTCTTCCTCATTGCAATTCTCACTTGATGTGGATGATTCAAATTCATCTTGAAGCTTTATCCACATTTCATGAGCGCTCTTGAGATTGCAAATGAGATTGAATATCTCTACGCTCCTGGCGCTAAATAAAGCATTAGTAGCTTGAGCGTCGAGATGTAGACATTTCTCCTCTCCTTTAGTTGGAGCAATTTCGTTTATTGGAGAAGAAATGCCGACATCTACGATCCACCATATTTGTGGGCTCATGGATTTAAAATGATTAATCATAAATATTTTCCATGAAGCATAATTAGAACCATTAAGCATTTGTGGATCGTGTGAGTGCACTAAACCGCTAGGCGCCATCCTTTTACTCTCTAGACGGTTAAGCCTAAAATGAGAGTGACCGTGGTTCTGATACCACTTGTAGGGTCGAGGATGCGCCTAGAGGGGGGGTGAATAGGCGTTTTTCAAAATTAATCGCTCACTAAAACTATTCGCTCTAATACACCCCTAAATCAAAACCTAATCAAAGATATATGCGGAAGCGATAAATAGGTTTTGATAATTAAAGCCTAAATCAACTAGGCTCACTAGTGCACTAACTAAATTAAGTCTCTACACTAGAATTGCTAAATTGATCAACTAAATAATACTAGCAATTCTAATTCAAGCAATTGATAAATATTCAATAATGTAAAGTGCTTGAATATAAATGAGACAAGAGACAACCGATATTTTTCCGTGGTGTTCGGAGACTTGCCGGTCTCCCCTAGTCCACGTTGAGGCAAGCCCGACCACTCGGACCGGCTCCCGCTCGAGCACCCGCCTCTTTCCACTAGTCGTGGTTTTTCACGCTCGCGCGTAGGCTCAACCCGAACCTTCACAAACTTCGCCGGGGCTTCTCACAACCTTGAGAGCTCCCGCGCACGACGCCTACGCCGTCTAGGAGTCGGCAACCTCCAAGAGTAATAAGCCGCTCCTCCGCTTGAACTTCACCGAGCACAACACATGCGCTCCGGCGATCACCAAGTGCAACACATGCACAAGGACCTCACTCAAGTGCAACACATGCACAAGAGCTCACTCAATCCACTCCTAATTGCAACACATGCAATTAGTGCTCACACTCAAGCTCAAGAAGCAAAGGAGGAAGAGCAACACATGCACAACCCTCCAACACACAGCCAATAACATCAACAACAAGCCCCAACCCCCCCAAGGGGGTATTTATAGCCTCCACCAAAGAAACTAGCCGTTTGGGGCTGAAACGGGCAGAAAACAGCAAATCCGGTCCGACCGGACCTCGGCCGGTCCGACCGGACCACACGGGCCAACGGTCAGAAAAATGACCGTTGCGCGGCCGAAAACACTGCCGGTCCGACCGGACTTCCACCGGTCGCACCGCTCGGTCGGTCCGACCGGAGCCCAGCCGGTCACACCGCACAACAGAGACAGCACAAACCCGAAAACAAGCTTCTCTGGAAAATACGCACCGCACTGCAGTCGGTCGGACCACACACATCCGGTCACACCGCAACCCGTGCGGTCGCACCGCCCGCATGCATGCCCGGTCACACCGGTGCCAACACGGTCGCACCGCCACGCCCGAGAAAACACAAGCCGCACGGGGGTCCGACCGCCTGAACACCCGGTCCAACCGGTGGACCACCGGTCCAACCGCCGCTCGGCGCCCGGCAGCCATGACCCTAGGGCGGTCCGACCGCCGCTGGCGGTCCGACCGCCCACCTCCTATTACACCGCCGGGCACCGCCTTTAATCGGAGAATTTTCAGATATAATTCTAAAAATGATTCTCCAAAAACGAAAACCATTCCTTGAGCCAATAAATGATCAACACATGATCAAACACACGTGCAAAACACATTTGCACCAATTTAGCTCACGCTCAAGGAATTTAACCAAATTGCGAAAACGCATTCCGTAATAAACACCGAACTTACGCGTTCAACCCTCTAGCCATGTAAGGATCAACACATGACCCCGACACTTTGCAAAACACATTTGCAAATGCCAACACATGCTCTAGAATCAAACGATAACTCCAACGCTTATTTGCAAAACACATTTGCACAACCGCAATCAACTCCAAATGACGAAAACACATTTCGCCAACAACTCAAGATCTATTTGCAAAACGTATTAAGCAAATCAAACTCGAGTTTATGAGATTAATCCCCCTAGCCATGTGAAGGTCAACACAAGACCCGGTCAACTTGCCAACACTCGTTGCAAGCCCCACTCACATGCTCTCGGGATACCGGACTCATAAACCTCAGTTTATTCGCTGTGAACTTGCAAATAACACGATAAACATCATTTCATGCTTGAGCACTACTCTTTGCAACACATGCAAAAGTCTAGCTCCAAGCAACATCAAATCAAGATGCATGAACTCTTTAATTGCAACACATGCAATTCTCTAGTTCAATGCAACACCAAATCGAACTAACACCAAAACCAAATCTCAAGTATGAGCTCTTTACTCGCAACACATGCAAGCCTCTAGCTCCAAACACACAAACACTAAATCATGCTTGAGCTCTCTCCTTTTGCAACACATGCAAAACTTAGCTCCAAGCAAACTCACGGTTTTATAAAGATTGTTTTATAACCAAAACATGAAGCGTCAACTAATGCAACACATGCAAAAGTGAACTTCACGCAAAAGCCAACGCACTAGCTTATCCTATTGCAACACATGCAAATCAAAGCATAATGCGGAAAACCAAATACAACCAAGCATAAGTTTAACCCATTCGCAACACATGCCAAATGGTTAACCCTCATGCAAAAACCAAATCCAAATGGTTTGAGCTCGAGTGAACGCGGAATGAGATCACCAACACATGATGAAGCTCAAGCGAAAGAGGCAACCCCTCTTAATAGTACGGCGGTAAAACCTTAGACACAAAGACTACAAAAGTCCTTAGCCTATCTAGTTATACCTTCGCCGCCGCGCAAGCAATCCCCTTTGGGGTCTTTATGATCATCACTTGATACTCCCCCGGGATCATCACTCGACTCCTCTGCTTTATCATCTCATCCATCTTTGGACCTAACTCAAACATAACTCATGAAACTTATTAGTCCAAGATGCATGGTTGTCTCAATTATCTCTTGCACTCCATTAACACATAATGGATGCCTTTAGATCAATTGAGCACAACCTAAAACAATTGAAATGATTTAAGTATGTCTTAAGTACAATAATGCAACTCATGCCTTATTATACTTAAGAACTATTCATTTGTCCTTTCTTAATCACGAAACACCATCAACACATGATGAAGTGTTCTCTAATGATTAACACGACAAATGAACTCAATTTAAATCATCATTTAAATTGATTCTTCAAGTTAGAGTGTGAACTCCCCCTAAATATGTGCATCCATGTAATATATGGATTGGGAAACATGATACACATTTTGTGGTTAATATAACGGGGATATTCATACTTTAACTTGACTCCAAAGTATGCAACTAATATTAAGATGAATATGCAAACATACCTTGGGTTTTCCATTTTTCAATGCGATGAGACTAAACAAGGATATTCTAAATAAACAAGTTAGTCTCGATACAAGATTTGTCATTAATAATAATATCGCATTAGGGGATAATCTTAATACGAGATTTGTCATTAACAATAGATTAGATTTGTCATTAACACCAAAACCATAATTAATGAAGGTTGAACTTACAATGATCCGACATCACAAACAGTTTCAACCCCAAACCGTCTGCGATGTGTCTGAAACACATCACAGATGGTTTTCATAAAAAACAGTCTATGATGATGTGTCTAATATAACCCTTTTTGTAGTAGTGCAAGGAGCCTCTTAGGTCTCAGCTTTGGATTGATCGCCACTCGCCAGGATGCCAGAGCCTAGAGATTCACCACTCGGTATAAAAAAATTGCCCCAAACCCCAATGCAATGCCTCAATGCCTGAATGCCCTCTTTCTAATAACTAATAACAAACTATGTTCTATTAATTGGTTGCAATTTGTTTTATTATAGCAAACTAAATTACAAAAATGGATAACTAAACATTGCACAATTTTTCTAATAATAAAGGAATCATTTGACGCTTTCAAGAGATGAAAAATCGTAGAGTGAAATTGCGTGATACTCACTACTAGTGCCTTCGTAAGTTTTATTTCAATTTATATTTTTATAAGTATTCACAAATTAAAATTACATCACTAAGTTTTATATTTTTATCTATAGGTCGAATGGTTGATGATCCGTCCTCAGATATTTATGTCATTCTATCTATTAGCAAGGTACCACACTTGATATATTTTGATTATTCACTTCTTTGTTTCTTTTCTATTTATGTATAAATTTAAAATTTGGTTAGCAATGTATTGGTAGATGTATCATTAGTATGCTTGTCTTGAGTTAAAACTTTGACATAAGATCCCTCTCTATTTTTATCCTGGATTCGCCACTGCTCACCATAGAGTAGATTGGGTCTGGTGCAGTGCGAACCAACGGAGCGGAGGAAGATGGTGAAATTCGAAGAGCTTGCAGCGGGAATGGGAAAATTAGTTGAGGGCAAAAGAATTAGGGGAGGTAGAACATATGATGACACGATAGGTTTTGGATGGTGCTCACCGATTTGAGGGCGACAGCAAGGCGGACATGATGGCCGTCGTGGAATCGGCGCGATGGCGCGTGTTCATTGTCATGGAGTACACGCGCGGCGGGTGCTCTGCTCCATAGCAGCACTAAGAGGTTGCCCCATGGCCTCGCCCTCATCTCCCCTCCACCGTCCCTCGGTCTCTGCTCCCCATTGCTACCGCCACTTCGCCACCCCTCCCCACAGTGTGACAAGGCACCGCCATGGCGATCACGGGGTGCCACAGCAACGTGGGCCCGATTCGTGCGTGCGAGGCAGCAGGCAGCCACGGCGAGGGGAGCAGCTACCTCAGCAAGCAGCCTTGAAGGGCGAGCGAGGCCACGACAACGCAGGCGTCCCTTCCCTCTCTTCGGCACATCCATGACGGGCAACTGAGGCGGCAGGGCAAGGGGCGGCCACGGCAATGGGCATGCATGTGAGGCGGCTGGCGGCCATGGCAACGGGCGTGCGTGCGAGGTGGCTGGTGGCCACAGTGGTGTAGGCCCGATTCTTGCGTGCGAGGCGGCAAGTGGCCACAGTGAGGCGAGTGATGGCCTCGACCGGCGGGCAAGGCCACAGCAACGTGAACATCCCCTTAGCACTCTCCGGCGTAGCCACGGTAGGCATGGGAGCCAAGGCTATAGGGCAACGGGCGGTCACCGCAATGGGCGTGCGTGCGAGGCGGCTGGTGGCCACGACGGTGCAAGCCTGATTCTTACGTGCAAGGCAGTAGGCGGCGGCCTTGGCGGATGGCCTCGACTGGTGGGCAAGGCCACGATAGTGTGGGCATTCCCTTCCCCCTCTACGGTGCGAACATGGCAACGCAGGCTCGGTGTGACCATGGGCCGCTGCACGTACAATCTCTTTGCTCCTCCCCTACCACAGTCATGCGGCAGTGCACCGTGTCTCCATGCCAACGTGCCCACAGCGGGCCGGTGTGCCACCTCCATGCCGTGCCGACATGGACCAGGTCCAAACAGCCGTGCCAGGCCATGCAGCCCATCATGCCTGGTTCGCGGGCCTAGCATGATCTGAGCTATAGTACCGTGCTGGTACGGCACAACCCACTTCATATCAGGTTGAGCTTTGAATCGTACCGTATTCGCCATGACTCAGGCTGACCCAAAATGTCTGACCCGATGCCTACCTATAGTCTTGGAGTATTCATAGGGTGTGAGTGTCGTGTCGGGACGAGTTGTCTAGACTATGCTGGCGTGTGGGTGTGGCGATGGGATGTTGGAGTGTAGCGCATGTGCCGCCTTTCCCGAGGTGGTGTGAGAGATATTTTATGGGGCTGAACTCATGAATTTTTTTAAAATAATACATTTTTTATTCAAATTGCAAAAATATATTTCGATTGGAAAATATTGCAAAACTATACCTCTGTCGCCGTTTAAAATGACTAGAGGGAAATTTTGCTATATGATATGGTGACAAAGACTCGTGTTGCCATTTGAACTGACGAGAAATAGCCATGTCAGCGCCATGTAGACGAAAAAACAGTCGGCCTCCCTGTCGCCAAACCATACAGCGATAGTGCAAAAATCGGCTGTTGGTTTGGCGACAGGGACCGCGTATATATCCGCCGAAGCAGTTACTATTTGCCGTGAGCCCTCTCATTTTTTTCGCCATTCAGAGAAAGAGAAGAGAGGAGTGGAATGGAGAGGAGAGAAAGGAAAGGGAGGGGGAGAGAACAAGAAGGGAGAGAAGGGAAGGGGAGAGGAGAAAGCCAGATTTGAGGTTTGTACTCATTGTGTAGGTAAATTTTTTTTCTATTTATTTTGTTTAGCAATATACCATGGTAGGATAGCAAAAATAATAGATCTAGTTAAATTTAGAGGTTACAAATAGATTTAGTATATTTTTAGTAATTTAGTTAGTGTGTACAAATACATTTACGTTGATATATATTTTTAGGAATGTAGATGTTTTTTATGGATAAATGTAGATAGATATGTATTTTTAGGAGTGTAGATTTTTATAGATAGAAGTAGATAGATATATATTTTTAGGAATGTAGATAGTTTTTACAGATAGATCTAGATAGATATATATTTTTAGGAATATAGTAGTTTTTCTATAGATAGATCTAGATAGATGTATATTTTTAGAAGTGTAGATATAGAAGATCTAGATTTTTTTAACATATAGATATAGTTATGTTAGGTGTCATAGTATTTTTACGAAAAATAATTAATTCATGTGTTAATGAATTGGTCCGCAGATATGTTAGAACGAGTTTCATTTAGAATCTATTATAGAGAAGGGGTTGTCATGTATGGTTTAGAGGGTGCGGATCTGAGTAACTTCTAGTATGTAGACAGATGTTTGAGTAGGGTCGAAGAGCATATATTTTCTTCTGTGTTGAATTGGTTGTATTATACTTTTTGGATGGAACCAGATCAGTACCAACTGAAGTTATTTTGCCTTTGTAGTATGTGAAATGATCCTGTTTATTGGGAGTTTGAAATCATCTAGGCCCCCAAAAAGTATTTCATGGTTTTGGTAATTAATGACAATCTCATTTAGGAGACTAACATGTGTGTTGAGTATATTGAAATATGTTAGTCTCAAGGATTGGTGACCGTGCAAGCATGGAGATGGAGAAAAAGAGGATCAAAGTGCAAATTCAATCCAAGGTAAATACTCTAAGGACATTTCTCTAGTCATTTTACCGATCTCGGAGTTTGGTGAAAAGATCGGATTGCTAAAAATAGGGCCGTACTATTAAGAGGGGTTTGATGTTTTGATTGGAGTTGTTGTTAGTGTCTAAAGGCTTAAATTGGTTAATTGCACTCATACACAAGCATATAGAACTCCATAAGTGAATGCCTTGAAAAACCTAAAAAGGAAGTCTCTGAAATCAGAAAAGCCGGTGCTACCGCTCATGGTATCCCAGTGCACCAGAGTGGCGGTAGCACCGATCCTTAGCCCGGTGTAATAATTCCAGAGGCCCTCTTTTTGGAAACCAGTCAAGGCGGTGCTACCGCCGATAGTAGCCCGGTGCTACCGGGGTGGCGGTAGCACCGACCCTCCACCTGGTGTATTAATTCCAGAAAGTACCCTTGCGGTGGAAAAGAAAAATCTGGAAACCCGGTGCTACCGGTTCTACATGGGCGGTAGCACCGGATTTCCTGCGCAACGGCTATGTCAGGGCATTAACTGCTCTGACATCCCCTCGGGGTTGAACCCCGGTGCTACCGGTCCTACATGGGCAGTAGCACCGGAAATATTGGTTGAGTTGATTTTAAGTAGTTCAACGGCTAGTTTTCGTGGATGGGGATATAAATACCCCTCCACCTGCCATCTACAGTACTTCTTGGGCACTATTGAACACACTTGAGCTATAGCAAAAGGTTTCTCCTCTTCCTAGAGCATTCAATTCACATTAAGTGCTAGAGAAGAGAGAAAATTGAGTGTTACATTTAGTGTGAGCCATTAGACACTCAAATCGACTTCGAGCAAGCGTCAAACTTGTTACTCTTGGAGGTTGCCGCCTCCTAGACGGCTTGGAGGCGTGTGGATTCGGAGATCTTCACAAAGAAGCTTGTGTGAAGGCCCGATCGGTGTGAAGGCAAGGAGCTCGCCTACCTGGAGCGGGGAAGAGCTACCACGAGTGATCGAGGAAGGCTCAAGAAAGTGGAGCCGGTTTGAAGAAGTTCAAGCCACCTCAACGTGGAGTAGGGGAGGCCGGCAAGTCTCCAAGACCACGGGATAAAATCTTCGTGTTCATCATTTGTGGTTTGCGTTGTTTTTCACTCTTGTATTAATTCTAGCAAATTGATCATCTTGGTGCTATACTTGTTTAGCTATTGGTATATTTGAGTAGAGATATTATTTAGTGATCTTTAGAATTGCTAGGTATTAGAATTGCTAAAATTGTCATTCGTGCTTAGAAATCGATAATCTTGTTTTTAGTGATTGAAAATTTAAAAACCTCCCATTCACCCCCCTCTAATCGGTATCCTTGATCCTACAGAGTTAGTTGAGGTGAAGGGAACTGTATCGTGGAGGTCATATGTGAGGAGGGCAGAGCAATGTGGATGGTATCGGGTGCTTTTAGATCAAACATATGATAGGGTTGTTGCCCCATAGCAGCAGTTGGACACTGGTAAGTATATTGAGCCTCAAAATGAGTTCAATTATGGTGACACCAAAATTGGAGAATCTAGCCATGAGCAGCATGTAGAGAAATGCAACAAGAACATCATTTACCAGATGGTGAATAAGTTGTGGTTGGGGAGGATAATGAAAACATTGGACAAGAAGCGTAGGGATAAGTATACGAAGGTGAGGAAATTAAGGAAATATAGCACGGATGGATGAGGAAAACCGTGAATACACCAGAAGACTAGTGGAAGATGATGATGACTCGGATGAGGAAGATGGTAGTACGGAGCCGCTTGTGCCAACAAATTAGAGCGCGCATCAATTTAACAAGCTGGTTGTGAATCAAAGCAGCGATACACCTTGGCAGTATAGTGAAATGAGGTTAGGTTAACAGTATGTACTCGACAAAAGAGACAGTGCAGGATGCTGTAAAAGATTGGGCCTTATCAATAAGAAAGACTTTCAGGGTTAAGAAGTCCACCCTAACCTACTACGACATAGTGTGTGAGATCCATGAGTGCCCTTGGAGAGTGCACGCGTACAAGCCCAAATGGGGCACCCACTGGTTATGTTCGAAGGTTGAGCAACATATCTGTATGACTGAGAATACTCTAATGGCTCATAGGAACCTGTCATCCGGATATGTCGCAAATATTATGTACCTAGAGATAGTGGAGAATCTCAATTTTGAGCCTCGTGCTATTATTCGAACAATCGAGAATAGATATCAGTATACAATTAGTTACAAGAAGGTACGGAGGACGAAGCAGAAGGCTTTAAAAATGAGGTTTGGGAAATTTGAAAATTCATACCATAATCTGTCCGCACTGCTCAGTTGCGTTCAGGGAAGAAATACTGGCACTTATTATGATTATCAAGACTGTCTGTCAAGTAAATGGCCGACCAAGAGACATCCGAAGAGATTATTTTTTGCATTCGGAGCTTGCATTAAGACGTTCTATCACTGCCGTACATTGTTGTGCGTAGACGACACATTCTTGATCGGAAAATACAAAAGGTAAATAATGATAGCTGTGGGCGTTGATGGAAACAACCAGATTCTGTCTATTACTTTCGCCTTTGTAGAAAGCGAGAACTACGAGAGTTGACTATGGTTCTTACGGAACTTGAAGATCAGGGTGGTGAAAACTCGTCAAAATGTGTGCATACTGTATGACAGGCTTGCTGGTCTGTTTAGTTCTATCAAACAGTTATAAACAGGGGAAGATGAGCCATTTTCATGGCTTGACTTGCAGAGCCGATGGTGCATGAGGTATTTAGGTGCAAATTTCTATAAACAATTCAAAAACAAGAAACTGATGAAAATATTTAAGAGACTATATATGTATAACTAAATGAGTAAATTTTATACTCTACGAAAGAATCTTAATAAGCTGACAAGAAAATACATGCTGTTTTTCTTCCTCGGCGCGCCAAGAGCAAGAGGGAGCTCACCAAACTCTGGAGCTCACTGCCGTGGCACCTGGAATTCCAGAAACTGCTGGAGCTCTTCTATGGGCGGTTTGTCTGATGTCACAAGCAGAACATGTGCAGAGAATTAGACATGCACAACATCCATGTAGAGGTGGGATTTGGGCTGTGCCGGGCCAGTACGGTCCGAACCCGTCGTGCTTCAGGCCTGCATGAAACGGGCCAGTACGGTCCGGTCATTTCTTTGTGCCGGGCTGGGCCAGTACGGACGGTAAAAATCAAGGCCCGGCACGGCCTAAAGGCACGCCAGGTCTTGTCGGGCGGGCCAAATAACACGGCACCGAGAGAACGCAGCACACTAAATATTTTTTATAAATTCATACGTTGTTCAAATGAAAAAGTTGTCTACATGAAAAAGATGTGTCTCGAAATTATCTACAACTTTCATGTAGAATATAAATTCATATGAGCAAAGGAAGACCCTGAAAAATGCAGATTACCGAGAGATGTGGCGTCGGTCCGAAACTATACAGCGCACTAAATATTTTTTTATAAATTCATATGTTGCTCAAATGAAAAAGTTGTCTACATGAAAAAGATGTGTCTCGAAATTCTCTACAACTTTCATGTAGAATATAAATTCATATGAGCAAAGGAAGACACTGAAAAATACAGATTACCGAGAGATGTGGCGTCGGTCCGAAACTACACAGCGCACTAAATATTTTTTTATAAATTCATACGTTGCTCAAATGGAAAAGTTGTCTACATGAAAAAGATGTGTCTCGAAATTCTTTACAACTTTCATGTGGAGTATAAATTCATATGAGCAAAGGAAGACCCTGAAAAATACAAATTACAGATTTAGGCCGTGATTCGGGCCGTGCCGGCACGAGCACGGCCCATACAGTCGGGCCGTGCTGGGTAGCCCATCGTGCCAGGTTTTTAGGCCCGGCCCGGCACGCCATTCGGGCCGTGCCAACCCGTCCATTTTTTTTTCGTGCCGGGTCGTGCTTCGGCCCATTTTTTCATGCCGGGTTGTGCTGGCCCACTAAGGCCCGGCTCAAATCCCAGGTCTACATCCATGTACTTGACTACTGTTGCCGAAATATCTTGGAATATTTGGTTGTTGCCTAGAATACTTACATTTGAGGTAGAGGTTCAATGCATGATTCGGGAACCCGCAGCCTCGAACACCGGTCAGCAGAGAAGTCATACGCACAAATGCCATCGAGATGACATCCCGAAAGCTTTTGATTGTTGGGAGCCATTTGCTGTGATCTCGACCATTATCAACACCCCATTATCAACACCCCCTCTTCTGGTGTGAATACTGACGATGTTCTAACAGTTGATTAGGGTTTATATTTTTTTTTTTTGACAAAATTTTCATATGTATTCTTCAAAACTCTTTACGTTTCGCTATAAAAAATATAGTGATAAATTTGATACAACAAACATGAAATAAAGTCGAATTTGTGATCATTTCGGTTCAAAAAAACCGGAATAAGCAAAAAATCCTGAAATTACTGTAACAAATTGAAAATATCAGATTTTTTAATTCCGCCGAGATTTGGAATATTCGCCCCGGTTGAAAGCCGAAATTTCAACCGTGATATCCGAAATTTCTATGAGATTTTGAACCATAATACTAAGTAGTAAATGCCGATATTCATTGGGTAGATTTTTTTTCGTTGCATAGGCCTAGTTTGAGGTAACTTATGATTGTGCAAATTCTGGATCCTTCAAGAATCAGTTAGGTAACAGCTTCTGATTTTGTGTACAAATCTGTTTCTGATTATAGAATAAGCTTCTCAAGATGCTTATTGGATAATATAGAATTTGGATTATTAGAGAATCAAAAATTATCACTCACTTGATTCTTGTAAAATTTAGAATATGTATAATCAGAAGTTGTCTTAAACTAGGCCATAGACGGCAAGGAACATATGTGTGTTTTGTACTGTACTGAAATATGACTTATTTCTTATCATTATGCCGAAAATAGCGCGTGGAACCTGATAGGCCTGTCTGGGCCTAAGCTGACTATGACGGCCAGCCTATACCTCCCATTAGCACGGAGACAATCCACCGTGTTTCCAAAGGCCCAGCCGAGCGAACGCATGCACTCATATATACTTCTGGGCCTGTTTGGAACATAATCGTCGCGTAAGTTGGATTGATCTGTGGATGTTGCTTTTCTACGTGCGAAATTGTTATCAACGTGTAGTTCTTTCTCTTCCACGCCATGTCGCCATGTACTACTTACAAACCAAAAGAACAATGCTACCTGTAGAAGTCTTGACCATAATGGTAACACAAACTACTCAGGGTATGTTTGGATCCATTAACACTAATAGTTAGCTAGCTACTAGCTAATTATTGGCTAACTATTAGCTGGCTAATTATTAGCTAGGGCTGTTTGGATGTACTAGCTAATAGGTAGTTGAAAATTTAGTTATTGGTGGAAATGTCCATTGTACCCATGCATTAATAGCTGTGTTGCACAGTGCTAAGGGCATATTAGTCATTTCACCATCTATTAGCAGGAATTAGCAGGGAAGAACCAGCTAATGAGATAACTATTAGCTGGGTTAGCAGCTAACTGTTAGCTGGGTTATTAGCTAACCTGTTTGGATCCAGTTTAGCTAATTTTAGCAGCTAACTATTAGTGCTAATGGATCCAAACATACCCTCACTTGAATCACTCGCGTCATTGGGCCACAACACACTAAACTCACTTAGCGTATGGAGTAATCTATTGTATACATAAAGTGTGTATGGTTGCCTACATGGCTACATCAATGGTGGCTAGTAAAAGCGCATGCATTTTTCAACCCGTTTTGTTACTTGCACTGCACCAAGCTCCGGCCCAGGTTGAGCTCGATCGTGCGAGATTCCCTCTCAAGCCTGGCCGAGGGAAACGCAAGTGGTGAACTTCTCTCGCGAGCCAGGCTAGCTCATAGGATGCAGGTACACGTGCCTTGGGGCCGGGTGCAACATCTCTGGCATCCCGGAGACCCGGAATCCCTCCTCCCTCTATAACACAGGCAACCAAAAAAACATCCACCTTGTTATAAAACGTCGTCGTTGTCTACTCGAATCAACAGCACGCATGCATAAACACGCGAATCAAGAATCGAGAACACACAGAATATAGGGTGGAAATCTCTCTCTTTATTGATGCAATTCTTTACAATGAGGGGGCACCCATATATATAGCGGCGTGAGAAGAGAGTTCGGATTCGACCACACTAAGAAGAGATAGAGTCCTAACCATATTTGGTTTAGGTTTCCTTATCTCATAACACTCCCCCTTGTCGAATACCGCGTAATGCATATGTCTCGTTAAAAACTCCACTCAAAAACCCAGTGGGAAAAAAGGAGATGGAGAAAAGAGTACATCGTACTCGCATGCTATGCTGCACTAGTTGCCTCATTAAAAACCTTTATGTGAGAAAACTTCAGGAAAACTCACCAAAGGGAAAACGAGTACAACTTATTACCTTCAGGGTTTTATTAGGATCTTCAAGATCGCAATAAGGGTTATGGTTCAAGGGTTTCTCCCCCTGAACTCTGCATCTCTCTAAGTCTTCTCATTCCAATGCCGTTAACATATCTTTGAAATATGGATTTAGGCAAGAACTTGGTGAATAAATCTGCGAGATTTTCACGTGACTTAGTTTGTAAGATTTTTATCTCACTGCTCTTCTGGAGTTCATGAGGATAGAATAATTTAGGAGCAATATGCTTCGTGATATTGCTTTTTACATAACCCAATTGCATTTGTGCAACACAAGTAGAATTATCTTCATAGATAATTGTGGGGGTATCGACGGTGTTAAGGCCACATGACTTCTGGATATGACTAATCACATGTCGCAACCAAACACATTCACGTGAGGCTTCATATAGGGCTATAATCTCTGAGTGGTTGGTAGAAGTTGCTACCAGCGTCTGTTTACAAGCCCTACCAGAAACAATTTGCACCCGCAGAGAAATACAAAATCGATCGAGATTTGGCAATTTGTGGGGATCGACAGGATAGCCAACATCCGTATATCCCACCATGGTCAAGTCTTGGTTCTTCTGGAAAAACAACCCAAGATCTTGAGTACCTTGGAAATATTTTGAGTACAGTCTTTACACCAGCCCAATGTCTCCTGGTTGGAGCTGAACTATATTTTGCTAGCAAATTTATCGCGAATGCAATATCGTGCCTTGTGCGATTCAAGAAGGTACATGAGTGCTCCAATAGCACTTAAATATGGAACTTCGTGTCCTAAGACTTTCTCATTTTTCATCCTCGGTCTGAAAGGGTCTTTATCCACTTCAAGGGATCTTACGACCATGGGGTTTTCAAGGGATGTGATTTATCCATATTAAATCTTTCCAATACCTTCCGGGTATAGGACGACTGGTGAACAAGAATTCCTTCTGGGAGATGCTCTAGCTGCAGGCCTAAGCAAAATTTGGTTTTACCCAAATCTTTCATCTCAAACTCCGTCGTGAGGTAAGCACTAGCTTCCTTTATCTCCTCTGTGGTTCTGATGATATTCAGATCATCAACATACACTGAGATGATACAGAATCCGTTCTGGGATTCTTTATGAACACACAGGGGCAATCATCATTATTGGAGTATCCTTTCTTCAGGAGGAACTCACTAAGCCGGTTATACCACATTTTTCCCGACTGTTTTAATCCGTATAGCGATCTCTGCAATTTGACGTTATACATGTTACGATTATTAGGATCCAGGACTTTTACTCCTTCAGAGACTTTCATATAAATGTCCGAATCCAGTGACCCATATAAATATGCGGTCACCACATCCATCAACTGCATTTTTAAATTTAAGCCAGCTGCCATTGATATTAGATATCGGAACGTTATTCCACTCATTACAGGAGAATATGTTTCATCGTAATCGATGCCGGGTCTCTGCGTGAACCCTTGTGCTACAAGCCTCGCTTTTTATATCTCACCACCTGGGTATTTTCATTTCTCTTCTGGATGAAAAACCCATTTGATCCTGCAGGGAATCACTTTAGGAAATATTCAGTTAACAGGACCAGAAATTTTCCTCTTATTAAGCGAGCGCTGCCTCAATTGCTTCTTTTGTTTGACCCTATCTGAGCGCTTCTGGCACTCTGCTATCGGCTTTGGATCTGGATCCAATTCTAAGCAATTTTGGAGGCAAATATATGTCGACAATTGTAGTCTTTTCTTTTATTTATTTCTCCTGCATCACTTCGGGGATATGTCTATATAAATTTCTTCCAGCTCCTCGTGATTTCCCTACAACGACGAGTCTGGTGTTCGACTTCCAACAGGAATGTTGCGCGCAAATATATCTGTTGGGTTATTATCTTCGTGATGGATCACTTCAGGGATGTTACCATCTCCGGGATGGCTCACTTCAGGGATTTTCTCAACATCAGGTTGAGCTTCTTCTACTGTCACAGGTAGTGTTCTCATTTATTCGGTTCTCTACTTCTGCAGACGTCTCCGCGGAATTGAGTCTCGTGCACCTGGAGGCCCCCCCTCTTCTTATCACGAGGGTCAAGAGTAAATTCAATATCCTTCTAGGGTATCTCCACTCTTTCAGGTGCATATACTTCAGGTATATGAGATCTTTCACTCCCTTATGACCAATGAAGGTATTTGGCAGTTTATTAGCTTATTTATTGCAGACTTATTATCCTCTGAACTTCAAGTTCAGCTTGTTTAGTGTGTGGGTCTAAGGACTAGGCATTCTGAAATGTGGTACTTATCTCCCCCTAATGCCGAAAAATGTCCTTAGTATAATCAGCGTACCGAGCTGACGAGGGCTAGGTGCTCCTTGACCGTGGGTCTTGTGATCAACGGATTCCCGAGCTCGGAAGGCCCGACCACGACACAGGTGCATCCGAGGCGCCGACACAGAGCGCTGGGACCCGAGCTCGACCCCGCTCGACCTCGAGCTCGGGCGGGATCTCGTCCGAAGCCTTGGTCCGTCCTGGGATTTCGGATCTAGCATTTGACCGGCAGTTACCAGAGAGCGAGTCGTGGGGATGACACAGGAGTGCGCGGCAAGTCCGGGGCAGTTGCCGCCAGCCCTCAACGTGCATGAAGGCCTCTTCCCGGGGATCTCTCCCGGCCGTTGCGTGCAGAGGAAGTATAAAGACCAAGGACGCGCAAGCTCCAGGGACACACGAAGACGACACAGTACACACAGCAGCTCGAGCTAGGAATCACCATCACTGTCTTGAGTTGTAAACACCCCACTGTACACCGATATAGCAAGAGTCACCGCCGCAAGGCGACTGGAGTAGAGCTATTACCTTCACAGGGGCTCGAACCAGTATAAACCTTTGTCTCGTGCTCGTTGTCGTCTTGCTCCGACCATCGCCACGCTTACTCTCTTCCTCCATTCGAGCGAAACTCTGATCGGGTCCCGTAACATACTGACCCCTACCTTACTTCTTGCGGTCGGCGATCCCGATCGTCGATAGCTGGCGCCCACCGTGGGGTCCGATTGTTTCGCTCTTTCGCAGGAACGACACCAGAATCCTCGGCACTTCAAGATGCTCGTGATATCGTCCGCACCTGCAGAGCATGCCAATTCCACGCCCGGAAGTCGCATCAGCCCGCCTACGCGCTCCAGACCATCCCGCTCGCCTGGCCCTTCTCGACATGGGGCCGGACATCCTCGCCCTTTTCTCAAGCAACCGGGGAAGAGGTTCTGTTAAATCATTGTCGACACCTTCACCAAGTGGATAGAGGCTGAACCGGTCTCGACCATAACTGCCCGGGCGGCAGTTCGTTTCTTCCGCTTGTTCGTGGTCACCAGGTACGGGGTTCCATCCAAAATTATCACTGACAACGGTACCCAGTTTACCAGTGAGTTGTTCCAGGAGTTTTGCGAAGAACTCGGCATCAAAATATGCTTCGCTTCGGTGGCTCACCCCCAGGGCAACGGAGCAGCGGAACGCGCCAACGGGCAAATTGCCTAGGGCATCAAGAAACGAGTTGCAGATGAGCTCGATCGATACGGCAAGGCCTGGGTGGACGAACTTCCCACCGTCCTATGGTCTATTCGTACCACGACAAGCCGAGCCACAGGGTCCACACCCTTCCAGCTCGTGTTCGGTACCGAAGCCGTCCTGCCTCCCGAGGTCACGCTGGGCTCTGCCAGGGTCAGCTTGGTCGACCAAGTCGACTTCAAGCACGAACGGTCTCTCGACCTCACCCTCGCAGAAGAAGTAAGATGCCGTGCACTGCTACGATCAACGCACTACCTGCAGGCTCTTCGCAGACATGCGTCTCGGTCGGTACGACCTAGGAAGCTCCTTGTTGGGGACCTAGCCCTGAGGCGGATTCAGAGCTCGTCCAACACCAACAAGTTATCCCCTCGGTGGGAGGGCCCCTATAGAGTCATTTCAACAGATCGCACGGGGGCTTACCGGCTAGCGATGCCCAACGGCAGAGAGCTCTCTAGCTCGTGGAACATAGATCAGCTTCGGAAGTTTCATGTGTAACCTCTATGCCTCACATTTCAATAAAGCTGGTCATTCATTTTTGCCCTTTTATATCTACTTCCATTCGTGTTGCTACTGTTCTTTTTTGGTGGCTCCTTCTTTTTTTCGAGCGCGACCTTCGCGCATACCGCATTCGCTCAAAGTGTCGCGGGTTTTACGTTCACCCCCAGCGGACGAGCTAAACGTAAGCCGAACCTCTTCGCAATCTAGCTCTCCCCTGTGCCCGGGCTCAAGCCACGAACCTCGTCGCTTTGGATGTCGAGCAATGCGCGTGATCGCGAGAGTCGTTCGCACGCTAATCTACTTAACGATGTTCGCTTCGTGTCCTTCTACCTTTGCGAATTGTTCCTCAACTTTGCAGGTCGTGGCCTCTCGTCCGTATCTACGTCTTGTGCCCAAGGCACGCGTCGCTCGACCTCGGGCCCAACGGGGGCTGGGTAAGGCTGCCCTATCGGCGCACGACCTAAAGAGCACGGGCAAGGCTAACAGGCGAAGCAAGAAAGACTTCAAGTATCCCCAAGCTACGGGTTTACAACAGGGACGAGGTTTCTTTGTTGACCAAAAACGGTCTGTTTCTGTTAAGTACATTTCTTGCTTTTTAAAGTTTTTTACAGGTCGGCCATCTCGCGGGCAAGCTTCTCTTGCTCGAGCTCGGCAACTTTGGTCCTCAGGGCCGATAGCTCACTCTGGTTCTGGAGGGCCACCGTGGAGGCATCCACAGCTCGGCGCCGTTCGTCTTAGAGCTGGGTCATCGCACTCGTCGCCGCCCTTTTGGCACGCTCAAGCCTTCCTTCGAGCTCCTAGACCATGGCCTCGAGCTCGGGGGACGCTTTCGCCGAAGAAGAACGGTCCGCGGCGGCCTTCTCCAGTGCCTCGACCTTGGCCCGCTTGTCCTCGACTGCCTTGTTGGCGCGGCCGAGCTTCTCTTCGAGTTCCAGGATCTTGACCTCGAGTTCGGGGGACGCCTCCGGTAGGGGAGGCGCCCGCTCTGCAGCAGCCTTCTCTAGGGCTTCAACTTTGGCCCGCTCGACCTCGAGCGCCTTGGCCGACCGTGCACGTTCTTGCTCGACGGCCTTATAACCGTGGTCGCGTTCAGAGGCCCTGGCCTGCTCGAGCTCCGCCGCATGGGCTACTTCTTGCGCCCTCATCGTCTGGCGCAAATCGTCAAGCTCCTGGGCCTTCTGCTCGAGCTCCCCTTGCTCGACCTCGATTGTACTGATGAGCCTGGCGCGCTCAACCTCTCGCGCCTCGATCGCGTCCAGGAGGCCCCTCAGCACGTCAGCGTGCTCTCGGAGGCCTTGAAGCCCTTAGGTGGCATGGTCGATCACCTTCACGACGAGAAGGGAGGCCCAAAATGAGGGAATAAGGAGCACAGGCTACCAACTACGAAATGCGCAGGAAGACCCTTACCTTGCGGAGATGGCCTTCCAGGCGTGTGCGGGTAAATTCCTCGCGGTCGTCAATACGATCGCGGGGGATCTCCTCCTCCTCGTCGGCGGTGCGCATTAAGTCAAGGCCGACCCGACCCCATCGGCGCGCGGGCCGGATCTTGAGTTACCGCCCTAGGGGTGGCCTGGTCGTCCGTCACCTCCTCCGGGGGGTTCGGCCCGTCGACGACCGGGGAAGGCGCGATGGCGATCTCGTCCCGCCTTCACAAATGGGCCCCACCTGTCTCCGACTCAAGGGGCGGCGGCCGAGTCCGCCGCAGATCCTCGACCTCATGGCCGGGGTGCCGCGCCTCGGTGCTCACGCAGCCGCTTCTGAGCAGGTCTGCGGAGCCCCTGCGGCCTGGTCACCTTCGGTGGCAGGTGGAATCGTGGCCTCGGCGCCTGGAGCGGCCGTGGTCGGGAGCTTCGGTGTCGCCGCACGCCACGGCTCGGGCATCCTCCCTCACGATGGCGCCGGGAGAGTCGGCAACGGCGGCTGCATCATGAGCCTCGCCGGTGTCAAAATCCACACTGGTTGCGGGCTGGAGCTCTTCATCGTCCGAATCATCGAGGCCCTGGTCGAACTCACCGGCCGAAACCAGGCTCGACGACCCCGACGGAGTCCGCGTTAGGCGCGAAAGGCGACGCGGGACCAACTCAAATGTATCCTCCCCCTCGGACTCGGACTCGCCCTGGATAACAGCCATCGTCAAAACGGGCAAGTCTCGAGCTCGGGCGCTCGAGGTCTGCGATCAAAAGCATACACTAAGCCAGAAAAATTTAAATGGGACGAGGCGGCCCAAGAAACCGGGAACTCACCTGAGTGACCAGCCTCCGCCTCGCTGAAGGTCGGCGAAGGTCTTGTTGCCCCGTTGCCGAAGGGGCACCTCGTTTGCGTGTCCTCACGACCTGGGGGCTCGAGGTCTGAACTCGAGGCTCCGGGACCGGGGGAGGGCTCGAGGATCTGGCAGCGGCCGCCGCGCTCTGCTGCTGCAAGGAAGCGCTCACCAATCAGCGAGGCACATGAACACAAGCTCGGGGGCTCGACCAGTAGGGGCCCTTACCATGGCGCGGTCCCCCCACTCGACATGGCGTTTCTTCGCCCCCGTCTGGCCCGCTCCAGCAGCGGGAAGCCTCTTCTTCCCTTTCTTGCCCTTGCCACCTCCGGGCAGCGGGAGCATCCGCCTGGCTGTGTCAAGCAGCTCTTGGTGGTCCTATGCGCACGAGAGGGTCAAGAAAGGCCTCGGGGCCGCCAAGACGAGCCTTTGGTCTGGTGAGTTTACCTCGGGTTTCCGGCGGAGCACGTTCCTTGGGACGGAGTCGTCCATGGAATAGTTGTGCGCCAGTTTCCCGAACATCTCGTACATCCTGTCGGCGACCCAAGACTCCTTCAGAGCTACAAAAAGGAGCGCCCTTCAGGGACCACCGAAGGGCAGGTTCGAGCAAGACCACGAAGCAGGAAAGGGCTTACCGGACGTACTCTTGCGTGTCGGGTCGATGCGCCCCTGGATCTTGAAGAACGGGTGCGTTCGCCTCCGCAGGTGAGACACTCGGTTCCACAGGAAATCAACGGCGATCGCCTGCCCGGTGAGGCCGCGCTCGGCACAGAGATGTATGGCGGCAATGGCCTCTTCGTCGTCCTCGAGGTCGCCCGATTCTGGGGTCTTCTTCTTCCCGTCGACGGGATTTCCCTCGTATGACAGCGTGCCGAGCTCCCCTTTCTTCAGGTAGAACCAGCGCTCGGCCCACGGCCCGAGGGAGTCCCGAGTTTGGATCTTGGGGAAGGACCATTTGAGCCCCGTCCGCTGTCGGAAATAAAGGCACCCGACCACAAGGTCCTTCCCGGAGCGGAAGAGGCTGAAATACCGAAAGAAGAGCGAGGGGTTGGGGAGGATTCCTAGAAACCCCTCGCACAGGTGGGAGAAGATGGCGAGAGAGAGAACGGAGTTCGGCACCAGGTTTATGAGCTCGATCTCGCAGCTGGTGAGGACCACAGAGAGGAATTCGCTCTCCGGGGTCCGTAGGCCGAAGAGGACGTAGTGCTCAGTGCAGACGATTTCGTCGTCCCTGGGGGCTGGCTCGGTCTCGTTGCCCAGCAGCCGCCATGTGAATGGGTCGAGCAGCCCCAGGGTCTCGAGTTCCTTCATCCTCGAAGACGTCAAAGTGCTCCTCCCTAGCTTGGCCATGGCGGTTGCGGTCAGAGCCGGGGGAGGAAGGTTTCTTTTTGCTTGGGTGGAAGGGCTTGAAAAGCGAAAGGCGCTGGTCGGGAAGCTTCCTCAACAGGCTGCGGTTTTTGGGTTTATAAGCCGCACCGTTGCCAAGTCCAGACCGCGGCGCTTCAGAGGACTCACCGGCCACGATTTGACAGATGCAATTAAGGTCGGGGCGGCAGTTTCGAGGCACGGCAGGTGTCACCAACCATTCGTATCCGTACCAGGGCGACGGAGATCAAGAGGCGCTAGGTGTCGTATCCTCAGGACCTGGCGTTACATTTCCGCACGACCTCGACCTTAGGGAAATTCCGGGAACCAATCCCGGCTATGGGGACTCAAGGTCGGCCCACGTTCCGGCCACGACCTTAAGCCTCGGGGGCTAGCTGACGAGGGCTGGGTGCTCCTTGACCGGCCGGTGCGCGGTCAACGGATTCCCCGAGCTCGGAAGGCCCCGACCACGACCTGGGTGCATATTGAGGCGCTCGACCTGGAGCGCTGGGGACCCGAGCTCGACCCCGCTCGACCTTGAGCTCGGGCGGGATCTCGTCCGAAGTCTTGGTCCGCCCTGGGATTTCGGATCTAACATTTGACCGGCAGTTACCAGAGAGCGGGTCGTGGGGATGACACAGGAGTGCGCGGCAAGTCCGGGGCAGTTGCCGCCAGCCCTCAACGTGCATGAAGGCCTCTTTCCGGGGGTCTCTCCCGGCCGTTGCGTGCAGAGGAAGTATAAAGACCAAGGACGCGCAAGCTCCAGGGACACACGAAGACGACACAGTACACACAGCAGCTCGAGCTAGGAATCACCATCACTGTCTTGAGTTGTAAACACCCCACTGTACACCGATATAGCAAGAGTCACCGCCGCAAGGCAACTGGAGTAGAGCTATTACCTTCACAGGGGCTCGAACCAGTATAAACCTTTGTCTCGTGCTCGTTGTCGTCTTGCTCCGACCATCGCCACGCTTACTCTCTTCCTCCGTTCGAGCGAAACTCTGCTCGGGTCCCGTAACATACTGACCCCTACCTCACTTCTTGCGGTCGGCGATCCCGATCGTCGACACGAGCCATATACAGATCCCCTGTCATAGGCTCTAGGTATTTTAATACATGACGGAGATTCATAACCTACATAGATCCTCAACTTCTGGTGAGGTCCTATGGTTGTACGCTGTGGTGGAGAGATTGGCATGTATACAGCACAGCCAGATTTTCGTAGATGGGAAATACTTAATTCTTTTCCACGCACTATCTGCAACGGGGAAATTTCATAATATGCAGTTGGTCTGAGTTGAATTATTACCGCAGTATGCAGCACTGCGTGGTCCCAACAACTGGTGGGAAGCCAATTATTCTGCAAGAGCGGCCAAGCAATAAGCTTTACTCTCTTAATTAATGACTCTGCAAGGCCATTTTGGGTGTGGACATGGGGTACAGAATGCTCTACATAATGCCTTAGAGCCATACAATAATCATTGAATGCTTTGAGGTAAACTCGCCAGCATTGTCCATTCGAATGGACTTAATCCTTTCTTCTGGAAAAGAGGCTCTTAATCTAATGATTTGGGCGATTAAAAAAAGCATGGTTCCTAGTAGATAAGAGACATAATGGGACCATCTAGTAGAAGCATCTATTAGCACCATGAAATATCTGAATAGGCCCGACAGGGGCTGAATTGATTCACATATATCACCTTGAATTCTCTCCAGGAAATTCAGTGATTCTTCCCTAATTTTAAGATGAGAGGGACGAACTATCAGCTTTCCTTTAGCACATGCATGACACATAAAAACTTTAGGTTTAGAAAAGGCTGTAGTTTTTATATTATGGCCTAGCAGAATTATTTATTATTCTTCTCATCATATTCAACCCAGGATGACCCAGACGATCATACCAAATCTTAAATATTTCTGGGGTTTTAACTATGGTTTTCATCGCAACATAAACTTCTGGTTTTCATTGCAACATAAATATCATAGCATGATTAAATAAATTTCCTGGGAAAATCATACTTTATTAAATTTGCCTGATAATCGCTCGACAGGAGTGTAGACCATTGTTCATCCAGGACACACAAAGACTAAACTGATAAATGAGGCTCTTAAGGAGACTCTAAAGGACAATACGACATCAACTCAAAAGAAAAAATTGGGAGACTACTCCATATCTCCATATAAATCATTTATATCGTCCTCCTGGGACTTGTCTTTATTCTTCTAGAATTCTTTCAACTCATCCCCAATGAGATCATCCTCTTCCATGGGAGTATCACCATAACCAAGGAGGCCCTTCTTGAATTCTTCTGTGGGGTCGGAGACTTGATCGTCATCCAACTCCATTTTGTTGTCAACAACAGGTTGAGAAGTGAAGTGCGCCTCCGCCTTATCCCCTTGATTCTTCTGGAATCTCCCAGTGGATTTCATGTACAATTCTACCAAGTGCTTTGGGGTGCGACATGTACGTGACCAATGACCAGTACATCCACACCTATAGCATGGTTGTTTAGGATCAGTAGCATTATCTGTTGGTCCTTTCTTCTGGAAACGACCTGATCCATTTTCTTTTGTTTTCCACTGGGATTTACCTCTTCCTTTATGATTTTTGTCATTCTTCCATTTATCCCCTTTTTGTATTTGACCCTTTCCGCGGCCTCGGCTATTGCTAGCCTGCTGAACATTTGCATGTGCTTCAGGCAATGCATGACTCCCACTAGGTAGGACTTGATGATTCTTCATTAGAAGTTCATCATGCTTTTACGCTTCTAGCGTAATGCATATCGGCTCGTAGTACTACGGTACTTTGCATGACGATCTTTATTGCTGCAGATTCTCATGTTAGTGGAATGTGCACAAAGTCTTGTCAATCTTTTCACTTCGTGATCTTACGGTCACAAAAGGCTAGTTTGGCAACAATCTTGTGCATGGCAGAGTTGTATGCTGCCACTGACTTAAAATCTTGGAAGCGCAGGAGGGTCCATTCACGTTGTGCTTCTGGCAGCAGAACGGATCTTTGCTAGTTATATCTTTCCTTCAGGGAATTCCATAGGGCCAGCGGGTCCTCCTCCATCATATATTCGGCCTTCAGGTCCGGATGGAGATGGTGCCTCAAGAAGTGCAAAGCTGCGCACTTAGCGGTTTCAGGGAGAGCCGGAGCACCAACTTCGGGCTGGGAAATTGTGGCTCTAAGAGATCGGGCTGTCAAGTTGATCTTGGCATCCATTGCCCAAGTGAGATAATTGCTGCCATTCAGGGCAAGCTCAGCAAATTCTTTCTTTGCGATGTCAGACATATCCTATATGCAAACAAACAGGGATTTTACTTCAGGTAAAATATTATTTTGCATGATTAATATTGAATCAGTAAAGTATGGTCTATATCTATTCAATAGATAATTATCATGGATTTTCCAGGATTTTCCTAGTATTTTTTTGTTAATTATTAAGCAATTTCCAGAATTACTAATTAACAGATGGATAAATTTCAACGTGAAATAATCCTTACATGATGCTAATTACATCTTATGTGGCTTTTGTTGGTTGGGTATGAAATCATGTAATGAATGCCTCCATCAACATAACTCTTGGCCAGGTCAACCCGCCCAGAGGGGTCACATGAGGGAGGGAGCACTTCCCAATTTCGAGCGTCAATTAAGAAACCTAGCCTCATGTGTGTTTTCCTTAGACACTAATTGTCATGTATCCGTTCCTTCAAAACTGAAATCAAAACCCAACCACATATGCCTTCAAGCTCAAAACCATTTTGATAGCTTGATTATTTCCATAATTTTCTAGCATTTCTGTTAATTACTAAGCAATTTTCGGAATTACTTAAATAACAGAGAAATAAATTTCAGCACATCATAAATATGGAATGAAGCTGAAAACACACCTAGAGCAGGGAACTTCTAATGAGAGCTAAACATCAAAATCACCAAAATTTACATAAGTCCATCTAACTAGAATTTCAATTCACAGTATTTATTGTTAATTTCATAATTCCAATTTTTATAGGCGTGCTTGGCCCGCACTATTGCTCGCTCGGCCTTAGGCCCATATGCCTGCTTGGCCCGCACAAAAACGATCGAAGGAAAAACGACCGAAGGAAAAAAAACCCTAGCATCTTTGGAAAATTTGATGATTTGTCCCGGTTTTCCTCTGCCTTTGATCATTTGCCCTGTAATGTCTCATTGATATACGAGCTATGGGACCACACGTTAGTGAGACATGTGGAGCAAATGATCAATTGCACCCACAAAAACGGGGCAAATCATCAAATCCCCCAGCATCTTTTGGGCACCACCGCCGCCAGAGCATCCAATGCTCGATGGTCTTTCGGCACAGAGGCCAAAGGAGAGGCTGTCGGAATACTTTCGCCGCCACCGGTGGGAAACACGAGCGCCACATGGGACCACGCGGCGAGGATGCTACTGGCACCACCGGTCTGAGCTACGAGCGCAGGCCTTCAGCAAGCGCACGGGCGGCGGCCGAGATACCAAGAGCGAGCTCGGCTGGGAAAAACGCGGTGGGCGCTCGCTTCGGGCGCGGGCTCGGCCGCCGTTGGGCGAAAGCCAGAGGAACAACGCGTAAGGCGCAAACTCCGTCACCGGTGCTCGTGCTTCAGGCGAGGAGATGGTCGATGGCACGGCCATGCGGCGGGCTCGGAGGGGCGGCGGCGGCAGGCCAGAGCGCACTGGGCCGAGGGGGAGCGACCTGCGGGGTCGCCGCGGCGGCGGGGACGCCGAGAGGCTTAAGGCCGGCGGTGGCAGGGGCTACCAGGAGACCGAGCGCATGGCGCTCAAAGTTTTTTTTTTGTTTGTTGTTGTGTGGACGAACAGTGACCGCAAGCATGATCGTGTATTGATCTGATTCGATTGATCGCTGGTGAGGACGGGAAAAAATGATCTACTGGATCGATAGTAAAATCCCCTAAATTTTCGATCTACTAAATTTAATCGTGATTCAATCGATCATGCCAATCTTATTACCTTGATTTGCCCTGCAGGGGAAATTCTGTAGACTATCGCGTAGGATAGAGTCGCGTAGGACTTTTCGGCAATCCGAGTGGATGCCGGCGTGATGACGAGTTGATTGCAGAACGGATCGGGCGATCAATCGCCGGTAGTAGTCGTTTGTTCGTCGTCGACGATCCTCCTTCTTGCGGTAGAGACTCGTGCTGATAACGTGTTGTAAAACGTCGTCGTTGTCTACTCGAATCAACAGCACGCTTGCATAAACACGCGAATCAAGAATCGAGAACACACGGAATATAGGGTGGAAATCTCTCTCTTTATTGATGCAATTCTTTACAATGAGAGGGCATCCATATATATAGCGGCGTGAGGAGAGAGTTCAGATTCGACCACACCAAGAAGAGATAAAGTCCTAACCATATTTGGTTTAGATTTCCTTATCTCATAACACACCTTATTAGCCTAGCCTGACAGATATCATTACATATCCTATACCCGCAAGAATCGCTGGAAGGAGGACCGAGCCACCTGTCACCTTACGATTTTGCAAAAAAGCCCTTCTATTTCTCCGAAATTACGAATAGGTCCCTATGCGATTTTTTGTGAGACAAGAATATTTTTTGCTTTGCGTTTAGGTCCTGGCCCCAGATTTTTACGGAAAAACCTCCGTTAGTTTCAAATCGCGAACAAGCCCTTTTCTAATTTTTCGGGATAGCGAATGTGTCCAAAAAATAACATCCGGTCCTCGCTTTACGTTCGAGTCCTTTCTCCGTTTTTTCCAAAAAAAGTTTTCGCCACGAAAAACCCGGAAAAATTTTTTCGCCACCCAAAAACCCGAAAAAATGTTTTCGTCACAAAAAACGCAGATTCATCAAGTTTTATAGCAACTTATGTATTTGCCAGCGGATCGTGTATCATGGTTTTTTAGAAAAATATAGATTAAATCAAGAACTTATGTATTTGCCAACGGATCGTAATCATGGGTTTTTCAAAAAATGTAGATTCGTCCACAGATTTATAGCGATTCGTGGATTAGTCGCTTGGGTCCTAACGACCCATTTTTTTTAACGAACGCAACCAAAAAAACCGGAAAAAACATTTTCGACACCCAAAAAAACGGAAACAATGTTTTCGTCCCGCGGATTCGCTGGTTGGTCCTAACGACCCATTTTTTTAAACAAACGCAACAAAAAAACCCGAAAAAAATGCTTTCAGCACCCAAAAAAACCGAAAACAATGTTTTCGTCACCAAAAAAACACGGATTCATCGAAGGTTTATATCAACTTATGGATTTGCCAACGGGTCATAACCGCGCATGCTATCGAAATTCAACCGGCGCAGCGTAGCGCGCTTTCCCACCTAGTAACTAACTAAACATGCCTACCTTCAGCCAGGCGAGAGCCATCCTAGACTACGAGCCGGGATATGGAGATGCAAGCAAACAAACGCATCCATTTGCTACCGTGTGTAATGCATAAGGTCATTGGGATCACGTGTCCCCACCTGGTGCACTGTGGATTTGTCCCTGCCAGTTAGTATATGTACTCCCCGTGGAAAATTGTAAGGCGCCCACATATTTTATGATTCAAAGTTTGTTAATTTTGACTAAAAATTAGTCCAACAATATATATGTTATGACACAGTAGTGATGACATTTACCCCAGGACACGATCCTGCGCCTCTGTCTCTGACAATAAGCTTTCATGGTAATTTGAAAGAAGACAATAAGCCATAAAAATTATAGGGAACATATCTAGTGCTAAAGGTGATTTCAGTGCTAACATGCTAAAATCTAATCTGGACTCTTCACACATAGCTGGTTAGTTAAATCTCAACCTTCAAAACTTGATCCAAGAGTCCAGATTAGATTTTAGCATGTTAGCACTGAAATCACCTTTAGCACTAGATATGTTCCCAAAATTATATATATACACATATATATATGGCTGCATATGTGGTGCAAACCGTCTTTACCGTGAAAACCACATGTAAAGTTTTGAAAAATTATCAAATAATTACCATATGTAGGGGAGGTGAGCCTTTATAAACCTGCAAAATTTGAAGACGAAACTCAATCACATTTGAAAGATATAAAAAAGACAAACAGCAAAATAAATAGTGCTAAACAGTAAAAAATTACTATTTATGCTGAATTTGTCTTTTTCATATATTTCAAATGCGATTGAGTTTCATCTTCAAATTTTTCAGGATTGTAGAGGCTCACCTTCCTTACATATGGTAATTTTTTGAGAATTTTTCAAAACTTTTACAGGTGGTTTTCATGGAATTTTCACCGTCAGAGTGATTTACACCAAATATACCCCCTATATATATGTGTGTGTATGGTTGATCTGGAGAGAGAACAATTCAATATGACCTCCATGCTCTTTACTTCTTCGTCCTCCTCCTTTCTCTATGGTTGATCATAGACTTCAGATTGACCTCATGTACTTTCTTTCTCGTCCATGATGCTCGACATGATCGTACTACTCCATGACTGAGCCCGACGGGCCAAGAACAAAGGCATCTCAAAACAATAGGAAACTCTGGACCAAACAAACACAAACATCAATTGGATTCTAGATAGGTTGATGGGTGCACAAGCAGTAACGGAGCCAGGGGGGCTAGTATGGACCATGGCTCCCTCTATGCAAAAAATTTTTACTTACCCCATGTAAGATATAGTGAATGCTATACATGATGTTGCTACAAAGGAACTAATTAATACAAAGGAACTAATTCAAAAGTTAAGGGATAATGGTTGGACTAAACTCTTAAGTGATGTTGCATTTTGCAATAAGCATGAGATTTCTGTTCCTGATATGAGCAGTTTCTATGCCGACTTTATTCGATCGCGTAGACGGGATGAGATTTCGGTTCAACATCACTATCAATATGATATTTTTACAGTTGCTGTTGACCAGCAGCTACAGGAGTTAAATAGCAGATTCAGTGAACAAGCAACTGAGTTACTTATTCTTTGTAGCTCTTTGGATCCAAGGAACTCATATAGGTCATTTAACATTGACAATGTGTGCTTGTTAGCTACAAAGTTTTATTCTTCAAATTTTTCAGAACAGAAAAGGATTAACTTGAGGCATCAATTTCAACATTATGAGCTTGATGTGTTACGAAATCAGGAGTTCCAAGACTTATCAAATATTATTGATCTTTACCAAAAACTTGTAGAGACGGAAAAAATCTAAAGATTATAATTTGATAGATAGGTAATCTTTATTTACTTGTGTTTAAACTATAATTGTCCTCAACACTCTTATTTTCTATATATTAATCCCATCGTCTCTAATTTGCAGGTTAATTCGACTTGTCCTTACTTTGCCTGTTTCAACTGCAACAATAGAACGTGCTTTTTCTGCCATGAAACTTGTCAAGACAAGACTTCAAAACAAAATGGAAGATGAATTTATGAGAGATTGCTTGATAGTCTATATTGAGAGGGATATGGCTCTAGAGTTTAAAACTGAAGCACTTATAGATGATTTCATTGCAAAGAAGCGTCGACGAGTACGGTTTAACTAAACTCTTGCAGGTGTGTTACTTTCCCTAATTCCTCTAATTACATATGATTATAGATGATTTCAATGTAATACATGGCTAAATTATCCTTTACATATATTGATTTTAATAGATTAGTTTTTCTATTGGCCCCCCGCGAATAAAATTCCTGGCTCCGTCCCTGTGCACAAGCACCAGTTAGGCACACACAGCATAGCTGCTTGTGCCCTTCGCTTGGACAGAGATGGTCTCGGAGGAAGGTTGGCATCATGGGCAGCAAGCATAGTGACGGGGCGCATGGTGAGCAGCCAAAATAAGGTGACGTTGAGCATCAACATGCCGAGGTTATCCTGGTGACGTGGAAGTTGTGGAGAGAAGATGGCCGAGGTGGCCTGGCATCGACAACGACGCTAGCTAGGGCCCATCTTCTTCGACGACGGCTGCCCTCCAGTGGTGGCACGGCTAGAGTGAGGAGAGCACGTACACAACCATTAGCGTACCGTGGGGAAGCTGCGCATGCACTTGGCTTTGGCAGAGATGACTGGTGTTAGGCTGGCACCGTACGTGCACACCTAGCTCGATCGGTGTGGTGGCGCTCAGGGGGGAAGCGGCTTGGGAGGAAATTGGAGAAGAGTAATGGGTAAAATGGGACCGCTATTGGCACTCATTTTATGTGTGTTTTCATATCCTAAATCCCCAGAAAATTGTTAAGAAAATGCTAAAATTATGGATTATTGCCAACAACCCTAACCCAAAATCGAAAGTTGTATTTTTGGAACCTATTTTGCAGGAATCGACGGAAATCACATGGTAAATATACCAAAAGAACGTCGTGGGCTCACATGGGTCGGAGCCCACCACCAAGCCTTGAAGACGAGCTAGTGTGGCCTAGCACCAGAGTGGCTGTTGATGCAAGATATGTACACAAATAAATATCCGTAAGCATACGGGTTATTGTATCTTTTCACCTGGAGTATTCCAAGATAATCGTATCCGAAGAGAACAGACTACCTTTGCCTAGGTTCAACAATCTAATTATCTTCTAACTACCTGAAGTTAATGGATACGAGTGATAAATATGATCCGACTTCAACAATATGATAGGTAGGCACAAAGCAATTAGCCTAAAAGTCAGAAATATCACATTAGTTTAGGTCAAGAGAACTAGGATTCATAGTAACAATGCTAAACAGATGGAAGCATAAGATGCAAATTTAAACCTATGATTAATCACTAAGGTGGCGCTCATCCTACATTCCAATATGGACCCCTTGATTTTTTTTTCCCTCTGTCATAGATCCATTGAGCTAATAAACACCAGCAGGTCCTGCACAACTTAATATATTTCCACTTAGCTTGCTCGATCTAAACACCAAGTCTAAACCTAGCACTAAACAATCGTTAATTATTCTAGACTAATTAATGACTGAGATAAAAGCGTAATACCAAGAAGACACACAATAATGGAAATCATAGTGATGAGGACATTCCATTCATATATATACACCTATACATACACATGGGGTTGGGGCTGCACTGAACGGTGTTATATCTACATATATACCTACACGTGAAGATACACATGCGGCTGAATCAAAGGAGAAAGGTTATATTGGTCCAATTCCACGAAGCCAAGCTAAACAAATTCAATCCCAGGTTAAAGCTAACTTGAGTCTAATTTCATATTTAAATGACTTAGCAATAGTACTACCCACGTGTTCCTCTTTTGTGTTACTTAGGCCATGTTTGGATCCATTAACACTAACAGTTAGCTGCTAAAATTAGTTGAAATGGATCCAAACAGCCCAGCTAATAGACTAGCTAATAGTTAGCTAACAACCTAGCTAATAGTTTGTAACGACCCCCATTTTTACATACAGTGCAAAATAGAAATCTTATATGCTTGCAGTACTAGTCCCTGGATCAGTAGCTAGTACGCACATTTACAACAATTGGGATCACAACCATACATTATATTAATTAAGCGGAAACTAATAAACATATAAATCTTACAACTCAGAGCATAAGGTAGCAAAAGAAGCAAGGCCTGGTAGTATGCCCATCCAAACCCGTAGGCAACTGACGAGGCATAAATCTCTAGAAAAGATCGCTTCAATGAAGATCCCGCAACCTGCGATGAACAAAACTTCGGAGCAGCGCTAACTTCATACCTAAAAACAACAATTAAGCAAGGGTGAGTACTTTCATACTCCGCAAGACTTAAGGTGGTATTTGCAAATGCATAAATGCAGGCCAAGTCAAAGGAGGCTACTACAGTTAATTTGCAAAAAGCAAATTTGAATTTGTAAATCAAGTTATTTGCAAATGAAATTTATAAAAGCAAGTTCAAGTGATAACAATTAAGTAAAGCATAAGTAACACTCACAGTCCTCCATGACGTGAGCGACGAATCATCCAAATCCTGAAATCCATCAATGTCGGCCCTTTGACATAAAGTACAGTTGCAAAACCAATGAAACCAACCCTTTTGAAAATAACAAAACATCTAACATTGGGATGACTTCACCAAGTGCCCATGACCGCGGGCGCGGCTAATCGATTAGATTTATACTCTGCAGAGGTGTACAACTGTACCCACAAGACATGACCTTTTCTTTTTGCCACACGCTTCACATTCCATCGTAAACGTGGTGGCCAGAATGTTCATGACGAAAACCTTTACATTACCTGGGTTAACTTCGCACCAGCCCGGGATGTGAACCCATACTATGGCAAGAGAATCTAGAGCATAGAAATGATGGAACTCTCCCATCGTACGGCGTACACCGTTGCATTGGAAAGTAGAAATCCCTGCAAGCAGACCTAAAAAGGAATGCCTGTGCTAGCTCCCGACTTCCATAAATGCAAAGTTAAACCAGGTAACTTAATTGGTTTAAGGCTACCCCATCCTAGCACTTGTGGTTTGCACGGATTTCTCGGATCAATAGCGTCCTATTGCTCGGTTCTTAAACTGACATGGGTGATACTTCACCCTACACTACGTGCAAGACCCTTATTGCACTTCCGGCTATTGCCAATAATCACCCGCGTCAAAACCATAGTTTTATTTTGGGTTTTTAATCAAAATACCAGCAACCAACAGTGCCATTTCCAAGGTTTTCAGGAAACAATTTTGATCTGATCATCTGCTTTATTGATTCTAAAGCATGGCTAAGCATGATTATGTAATCGCATATACCCATGATGACATTAAGTAATGCCTATCCTTTAATCTATGGTTATCAAGGTTCACATGTCATACTTATCAAGGAAGGTTCATGAGACAACAGGTATAATTACCAATACCACAAAATAGCAAGTTTACAGAAAGTAAACGCATGCATTAAATGGTTTAGTAAAACAAAAGAAAATTAAATGCTGGGATCAATATGATCAAAGGGGTGCTTGCCTTACTTAATTATTGCTTACAACGAAGACGGATTCGAAGACGACAGAGGCGACGACGGAAATGGAGACGTCGGGTTCTACACGTCGATCAACGGAAACATAGCAAATAATAAACTTCAATAAGGGCAAAAGAAAATAGATAGAAAGAACAAATAAAACCCTTCACAAGAACAGGGATCGCTCTTTATGTATTTATTGGTTTTATTTTACGAACTCAAGATGCAAAAATTGGTTAGATTAATAGAATTTAATCATTAGTTGCAAGGTTCATTAATATACTATTCACAATACGATTTCGAGTAACTTTATTACCTACAGGTTTTGCTCTGTTAGGATTCAGATCCAAAGCAATATAATATAAGATTATTTTCCTATGCTACTACAGATTATAACCTAAGGATCATTTCTAGGCTATTTGGGAAGGTTCTGATAATACAAACTTCATAACTACTAATTTCCCGATTGCAATTAAAGCCCAATTATTCTTTTTACGGAATTCATGAATATGAACATTTAAGGTTATTTATCCTACAGGATTAATATGCAAGCCTTAGTAAAATGAGATTATCTTTTTATAATGGGGTAGTCTACACTTTAAAGAACACTACTAAACTAGTTACACAAGTTTTAAGGTTTGGACAAGATATTATACACTTTGACGAAAAAGCTTATGTGGCAACTAAAGCTTACTATTCATCGAATCGGCCAAAAAGTGAATCGCACGATTAACGATTAAGGGTTTTGAACTAGCTAGATTTAAATGGAAAGCACACTGTAATTAAGATGTTTTTGTAGAATATGGTAGCACAAACTTTATAGAGTGTTACTAAACTGGTTTCATAGATTTTAGAATTTAAACGAGTTATGTTATCTACTGCTGAAGTAGTCTAAATGACCATGATGAATAACGCTAAATCGGCCAACTTCACATTGAGTTTGCGACTACATTATACAAGATCTTTAATTCATTTTTCTGGTATTAACATGGTGTAACCCTAGAAATGCTTTAAAGTTGATTTTGCATCATTTTACTTTTAACTATAATAGGTTTCCTATTTGATTATTGTTACATTTAACATTTCTTTATGATAAAAGAATTCAAATTAAAATTTATTCCAAATATTTTTATACAAATGTGTCCTTACTATTTTTAGGAACTTTATACAAATTACTTTACCATTTTATGAGCTATCATGCTATTATTTTGTTAATGGCCATAATAGGGTTCATTAAGGATTGCAAAGCAAACAATATAAAGTTACTTCACAGATTAAACATTTTTACATATTTGAGTTTATTATGATTCCAGGGCACATAAAAATTTATTTAACGATTTTAGGACTCATATTTCCTATGTAGGCAATAATATACATAATTGAGTTTATTCTTAACTTTAATTTTAATAATTGCTTTGTGACTCAAAAATTAAATGTTTTTGGATATTTGAATACATCCTGATCCTAGAATAACATTAATATTTATTTCACCATTTCATTACTTATTATTCACAAGTTTCCATTAAAAACCATATTAGCATTATAATCAAAGTTCAATATAAATAATTATTCTGCAGATCAAAAATTAAATATTTTTACATATTTATATTCTTCTTGATTTTAGATGATTATACAAATTTATTTTACTGGAATTGAATTAATATTTCAAAATATATTCAAAGATTAATTATCAACCAGTTGAAAATAGCTAAGAAAAACAAAAAATACGCTTTTCAAGCAGTGAATACACATTCCACCTTCACCCTAAAGAGCCTTGGCGCCATGACATGTAGGTTCCACTCGGCATAGACAGAGAACAGGGGAAGGAGCTAGGGTTCATCGCCGGCGGCACCATGGCAGGTCTCCGGCAACGGCGAGCACTTGGGGAGCAACATAACGGCCAGGCGAACCCAGGAGGGGAATCAATTCATCGGAAGAAACACCGAAGAGGCGCGTGGCCGAGCTCCAGTGTTGGCGGCAATGGCGGCAAGACGAAGGAAATGACCGGAGAGGATTCGGCTTGAATCAGCAGCATTGTGAGCATCAGGGGACACTGGGGAGTCCATTTTTGTGGTCGCTTCGGCGAAAGAGTTATCGGAGAGCCCCGCCACCGGCGACCGGCTAAGAGGAAGACGAGCTCATGGTGGCGGCCTGACTTTGCATGGAAGAAGATGAAGATTTTTGAGGGCTTTTGACTCTCTCGGTTTGGTGACGCTATGGCTTGAATGAATTTGGGTTTGGATGTTTGTGTCACGAGAATTGCGAGCGGCTTTGAGTTTCAGAGCTTCTGGTCATGGCGGAATTGGGGTGAGCTCCATGCGTTTTGGCTGGAAGAGAGCAAGGGAAAGTAGAGGGGAAGATGGGAGAAATGAGTTGCAGGTTCAAGCGATCACACGGCCTCTTCTATAGCCGCTGACCGGATGAGTTCGGCCCCAGTTGTGATCTTCACTGGTTCTTGCGACGTGACGTGGTAGAGTGGCGCTTAATTGCAGCGGTATGGCTCAGGTACGGCGTAGTATGGTGGTGAGGCTTCGTGGCAGCAATCAACGGCTTGAGTGGCGCAGCTAGTACCGGAGTTGGTAGGGAAGGCGCTGGAAGCGCAGAGAGAAATGGAGGAGATGAACTTGGCTCGGGCGACAGGGAGGAAGAAGGAACGAAGCCTGAGGCTGATTCGTGGGACCAGGCCCCACCAGGCAGTGGCTCAACCGATTTTCTGTTGTGCCAGGGAACGGTGTTGACACGGAGCTGAGCCCACCGGTCAGTGAGGCGAGTTAGTGAAAGGGAATAGATACACCGGACAGCGCTGGTTTTCACATTAAACGGGTTGTCAATCACTGCCCAAAATTTTCAAGGCTTTTTGACTAGAGTCTATAGCTAATGCACTACCTCCAGTAAAAACTTTGGGTCAAAAAGTTCTACAGGGAATTAATTAAAATTCTGACATTGATGACTACCCAGAATTCTTAATTCGGTTTTAGATTTAATTGAGGGTGACAATTGCACAATTTATTTTTGAGACTTTGTTTTTCAGATGGATTTGAGCTAAGGATTCTTATGTAAAATTTTTAGTTCAAAATATTGCTCCAGTATTTTATAAAAATTCTGACATTCCATTTTGTTGATTTTTCTTGTTTTTGTATTCGAATTTTTAGATGACGTAGGGGGTGTTTGGGACAGCTCCAGCTCCACCAAAATTTGTGGAGTTGGTGGAGCAGGGTATCTCTAGCTCCAGAAATTTATGGAGCTGGAGCTGTGGGAACATTAAGAGTGTTTAGGTAGATCATCTTGTTTATATTTTAGACTAAAAATATAAACTTAATTCATTTTATTTTAGCCTATAAGTTTCAGCTCTAAGCTAGAGCTGGGATCTGAAACTCTCCCAAACAGGGCCTTATTTGACATGATAAATTTCTAAGATTTTTACTGGGAGTAGATAATGAATTGAGGTTGCTATGGTAATTTTATCAAGTCGACATGAAGTCTACAGATTTTGCATTAAATATGACATTACACTGTTTTTAGTCAAAGCAAATGTCTTTTCAATAATTAAGTCTCATTCCTATTTATAAAAAATTTATTTGTGGGCAAAAATGCTTTTCCTGTAGGCTTAGGGTTTGGATGGTAATTTTTTCAAAATTTTACTTTTACCATTTTACCTCTTTCCATTTCCTATTCTCTTTTCTCTTTTATTTGTTTATTCTCACAACATAAAATGCAAAGAAATCCAAATAAAAATCAATAATGCAGAGAAAACTCAGAAATAATAATATTCAAATTCAAAAATATTTATTTTTATTTTACTAGATTTTTCGGGATGTTACATAGTTATCTCATTAGCTGGTTCTCCCCTGCTAATTTCAGCTAATGGATGGTCAAAAGACTAATTTGCCCTTGGCCCGTCTACCACGCGCAAAAGACTAATTTCAACGGTACAGTTGCAAAAAAAGATACAAATAGCTAATTAATGCAAGGATACAATGGATATTTACATCCACAACCAAATTTTTAACCACCTATTAACCAGTAGATCAAAACAGTTCTAGTTAATAATTAGCCAACTAATAGTTAGCAAGCTATTAGCCATTAACCAATTAACTATTAGAGCTAATAGATCCAAGCAGGCCTTTAGGTGCATGGGGGAGGAACCAATACGCGTGAGAAGATTAACAAGATAAGACATGGCATGCCTGGTAAGAAGTCCAGTTGTGTACGTAATACATACTAGGTTGAGTTGCGCGCCATGCCGCGCCGCAAGGAAAAAATTTGGTATGATAATTTTGAATTTTTTCGGGTCTAGTCTAAAAATAATAATTTCAAATTTTGTCGGGTCTAGCCTAAAAAAATCGATGAAAGGACCTAAATGCAATTTCCAAATCAGTTATAAACCTTTGACGAATCTGCGCAAATCAGTTATAAACCCTCGACGAATCTGCGTTTTTTTCTAAAACGGCGTGTAGAGACAAAAAACATAATTTCAATATTTTTTGGGTATATTTGACTCTAAAAGGCGCCGAAAAATCGACAAAAGGACGTAAACGCGATTTCCAAATCAGCTATAAACCCTCAACGAATCTGCGTGTTTTTTTAAAAAACGGCGTGGAGAGACCCAAAACGTAATTTCGATATTTTTCGGGTATATTTTACTCTAAAAACAGCCAAAAGGACCTAAACGCGATTTTTAATTTTCCCGAAAAGGATCTAAACGCGATTTTTAATTTTCCCAAAAGGACCCAAACGCAATTTTTGAATTTTCGGGGGGCCTCCCCAGGGGGCGACATGTGGACCCCCTGGGAGGCCGGCAATCCCATGGGCTTTATATTAGAGTATATATATATGGAAGGGACTAAATCAAAACAAGTAAATAAATAGGAGGATCTGCATGCATGCAAACCAGACTGTTTGTGTGGCCTGGAATTGGAAGGCTGAGTCAAATGTCCTATTGAAAACGAAGCCATATAATCATAAATTATTTTTCAAATCAAAGTGGTGCCTTTATCAGGAAGAGAGTTTTGTTCAATTTACACATGTATTTTATCTTGGTCTTTTATTTTCTACCTATGCAATAGTTTTTAGCACTATATATACATAGTGTATGTGGGCTACGTGGCCTCAACTTTTTGATACATTATTTACTGAGTGTTCTTGCTATACCCTTGTTCTTGTGAGTTCTCCATGGATTTGCAAGATTGAAACCTCTGGTTTTTGCTGATTCGTGCTTAATGGTTCTAACTGTTCTTTGTGGATTAGTTCCAAGTGTGGTTCTGCGATTGTATGGATAGCGGGTTGATGTTCTCGATTAGAAGCTTTGGATCGCCATCCACAACGTACGGGTCATTACCTACAATTTATATTCGCTATTTGCAGTGTTCTTCATGCTAATCTCGATCTTACGACAGAAGATCGGGCCTTCAGTAGCGCTGCCATCTTCCCCACAAAGTTGGCACCTATCCCATAGATGCAAAAAAAAGACTAACATCGTAGAAAAGCACACAAAAATAGAGAAAGTACGGACAAATGCTTAGAGCATCTCCAACAGTGCCCAATAATTTGACTCTCAATAATCCTGGATTAGGAGCTTCCTAAAAGTTTTTGGGCCTTAAAAAAGATCATACTCCAACAGTTCCCATTTTTCCCAAGAAATATTTTGACTTGGTCCTATACTGTCCATTTTTACAGTAGCCTGCTTAACTTAACTAAACAAATCAATGCCTGCTTAACTTAACAAATCATCTCAATATGTGTAATTTTTACAATAGCCAATGTATTCTTCTTATAAAATCAGAATGGCTAATTGCAGCATTGCACGCCGCAAAAGCCTGAAACACAAATGCAGAGGATACTCACAAACCATTCTATGGAAGGATACTCACAAATCCTCAAACATTTAAAAATGCTAGCATCTGAATCAGTTACCTGAGGCAAGTGTTACAAATTACAATTGTTTTTTCTTGAGAATTTTGATCAGGACTTCCAATCACAAGCCTTGCATAGATTAGAAACAATTGCAGCAAATTGCAACAACGTTCATGGCACAACTATTCCTCCATCAATCAACAATGTTGCCATTGCAATTGCTACTACAACTACCAATTTGATTTCTCAGCTCTTCCAAATGTATGATCACTACCAAGGCAGACAGACAGAAACCAACAATCATAGCATGTGAATAATGTAAACATCATATCGGCAAGAACAACTGCAGTTACTGCACAGATGAGAAAGTACCCACATGGAGAGCCCAGACGAGGAGGGGCTTTTCTGCCAGGACCTCCGTGAAGAGCTGCTCGGCCTCGACGAGGTCCCCTCACTCGTGCAAGAACAGCCCATCACCACCACTCCACCTCCCGGGCTCGGCCTCCTGCAGCCTGGCCACAGCTGACACAAGGCACCGTCCCAGTCGGTACGCCGCTGTTGGGTAGGTGGGGGAGGGGCGGCGAGGGACAGGAGGGGGACGACGCCGGCGAGGGAGAGGAGGGAGGCGACGAGAAGGAAGAGGAGGGTTCTCGAGGTGGAGGTAAGTGACGAGAGGAGGTTGGAGGTGGAGAAGCGTGGGGCATCGGGAGGGAGAAGGGAGCAGGACGGGGAGCGGTGCGGTTTGAGAGGGAGGGAGAGGGAGGGCGCGGTGGTGGGCTTCTGGTGGGAGAAGCGGCAGATGGGGAGGAGGGAGGAGGTGGCGGTGGCGGTGGACAAGAAGCTGATCGCCATAGCTGAGCTGAGGCCTCCTGGACCAAGAAGAGAAGAGGCATGAGCTCCTCTTACTGCTTTTTCATACTACTCTACTTTCTTGTTGATGTACAGAGAGGTGGTGTATTTGAGGAGAGGCATGGGGGGCGCAGCAGCCAAGGAGGAGGGGAGGGGAAGCGGTGCAGCTTCGATTGGGAGCGCGGACGCGGCGCGCAAAAATGAGGCCGCATCGGTGCTCTTTTGGGCGTGCGAAGATATGGGGAGAAAGAATGAGGTACTGTTGGAGGCTGTTTTTTTTCAATCAATTCCTAAATCAGTTTTTGGGAATAGATTTAAGGCACTGTTGGAGATGCTCTTACAACCGAGATGATTGCAAAAGTTGCAGACTCCAGCAGCCTCCTGGTGTTCGGATGTCGGCTCTAATTAGAATCATGCCTAATTAGATCTCCTCTAACTAAAGAGGCTACTTATAACCCTAATTAGAGAGGCTATTAGAGACATCTCTAATTTAGATTTAATCACATAGTGGAACATTGCTCTGGCCTCATGGGAGCAGCGATGGAAGAACTCGAATATTGGATGATTTGGAGGGCACCCCTAGGGTGCTATTTAAAAACCCAGGGAGTTGGAGTGTCATGGATTGGACGTGGTAGAGTTGGAAACAACTGGTTTGGCAAATTTTAATTTGGAATCTCCTTCGGCATGATGTGCGTCATCTGGAACTTCTCTTTCTTATTCACTATACCAACAAAATAAGCAAGGTTAAGTACTTGTGTACTCAGTAAGACTTGTAGTGTATCGCAAATATATAATAGAGGCAGGCTATGTCAATGGAAAGGCTATGCAGGCTATTTTGCATAAAGCAAAGTTGAACAAGAATATCAAGTAGTAATTTGCAAATAGAGTTTGTAAGAGCAAGTTTGGCTGATATGTAAACAACAAGTAAACATAACATAATTATAATAACTCACAGTTCTCCATGATTGTGAGAATCGAATTTTTTTCTTGCCAATCCATGGCATAAAATAACAACTTTCCTTTGCCAATCCTTGGCATAAAATCTGAAATAAAGACTTTCCAACAAATATATTCTCAACGTGATCATTTTTATGAAAATTCAAAATTTTAACTATGTGGTGACTTTACCAAGTGCTCATGACCGTGAGCGTGGATTTTCAAAAAGTTTTATACTGTACAAAGTTGTACAACTTTACCCATAAGACACGACTGACTCTTTTTGTAAAGCTATTAGCATACTTCCTTTGGTGTGCAGTAGAGAGTCATGACATAATCGTTACATTACATAGACTTGACTTTGCACTAGCCCGGTGACGAGAAACCCAGACTATGGTGGTATAAGATATTTATACAATCACTACTGTACGACGAATGGTTATACTCCCCATTATCCCACTCTCCCTATAATATGGTGTACACCGCTGTATTGGTATGTGTTTCATCCACACCTCTGTGTGGACACCCCTACGAATAATCTGTCTCAGAAAGCCCGTACCACTCCAGTCTTTTAATATGCAAAGCTAAATCTAAGTAACTTAATAGATTAAGACCATCCCATACTAGCATTTATGGTTGCACTATTTTCTTGGGCTGATAACAATGGAATGGTTCCATCCTTAATCTTTAATCATATCTGTCGAGGATTGGATAATTTCCATAAGGACTATTATACCCCGGCAGTCAGTTTTGGCCGACCATGCATGCCCTTGGATGGTGTCCCCAAGGAGAACCCTCGGATAGTCTGGCTAGCGGGTCCGTCCGACTGGAGCAAGCACCCATGCTCATCCCCGAGCATACCAGCTCATCCCCGAGCAAGCAAGCTCGGGAACGTGTGAGAATCGGTCAAACTTGGGGGACTCCTCTAGCATGATCGGGAGATCGTGTTCATCCCACAACGTGTATGTGGTGATAATTACGCCACGATCTAGGGCCATTATACCCACGATGAGAACATGGCAAGTATCAAGGCTGCAGTTACGACCGCGGTTAATCGCGCATTATCCGGTTGCAGTTATTTCAATTATCCTATAAGCTATAAAAACCCCCCGGTAGATCGATAAAGGGGGCAGACAAGATAGACGAAAAAAGACACAAGTATACACAAGCCTTTCTGTAAGAGTTTGATAAGCAATAGTGAGATCACTGGAGTAGGATTGTTATCTCCGCTGTGAGAGGCCCGAACCAGTATAAACCCCTTTGTCTATTTTTTAGAGTATCCAATCCTAATAGCATTTTTCAGACACAAACCCTTCACCAAAAAGGAGCCGTGTTGATCCCTCATTCAACAAGTAAGTTCGACAGGGGCTGTTTTCCAAACGTCGACAATATCCAACCTTTTTAAATTATAAGAAACAACACGACTTGTTCATTCCATTATCCATTACTAAAGCATGGCTAGCATTATCAATATGTAATCGCATATACTCATGGTGATATTATGTATTGTCTAACCTTATCCTAGGGTTATTAAGATTCACATTTTAGTATTTATTAAGGAAGTTTCATAAAATAACAAGTATATTTACCAGTACCACAATATAGTAAATTTACTGAAAATACACGCATGCATAATAGATTTGACAAAAACAACATAAATTAATTTAAATAATAGGATCAACATGGTCAAATGGGGTGCTTTCCTTGCTCTCTGTATTCATGTACTGTATCGGGGTCGAGGTCGATAGTAGCCGATTCAGGTACATTAGTATCTACAAGTAATTCGATATAAAACAATAACAATAAGAGGCAAAAAGAAGTCAAATAGTACCAATTTTTAAAATAAATTAAAAAATAAGGTTCTAGTGATAAAAATATTTCTATGGCTGGTTTCTTATTATTTCAATTTGTTTTCTCATATTATGATTTTCTAAAGTTTACGTTATAAGGGGTTAGGTTTCTTTTTAGAGTTTTATATATAACTCCTGTATAAATGCAACCATTTTTATAGCATCAGAAGGTTTTGACCTTAAGAGTGTTTAAACTAGTTTTGTATATTTTACCTTTTATTTGTGAAAGTTATTAATGTTTTAGTTTTTATATACATAGAAAATGAAATCTTTTATGAATTTAATTCAAACTAATTCAAAGTTTAAATATTTTTATTTTTTCAGATTTGGAGTGTTTAAGGTTCCAAAATTTTTATAAATTTATTTCAGTATTTTGGGAATTAGGGTTTATAAGTTTTCAATAGTGACTATTCTAGGTTTATTTAAATTTTGAATTCAAAAATTCTAATCCAAGATTAAAAATTAAATATTTTTGTATATTCTGAAATCTTATGATTTTAAATGAATTTTTAAATTTATTTTACTTAATTTGAAGCTATATTACAAAATTTATAGCCATTTAAATCTTGTAGGTTTGATAAATGCCCTAAAAATTGGAAATGTGCTTTTAAACTGGGAAAGCATCTTTCATTATTTTTATGAATTTCGAAAGGGTGTGAGGCACTAACAGGATGGGCCCACAACTTAGTGGCACAAAATAGAGGGTGGCACGGTAGTGCTCGCCGATGGCAAGGGGAGCTCGGCGCCGGCTAGCCGAGGGTTTTGAGCGAGAGGGGATTGAGGGGCTTTGGGGGGAACCGGCTATCAGTGGTAGAGGTGAGCTGAGGAAAATTGGTGGCGTCAGCACGTGATGGTAGAGGTGGCGACTGGCCGTGGGGGTGGAACAAGGATGACTTAGGCTCAGGTGGTAAGGGATTAAGAATCAGTGGACCACTCTCCGTTTAACCGGTCTATTGCATCGAGGTTTGGCCGTAGAGCTTTGCCACCATGTGGCCGGAGTGGAGGAAGAAGGGCAACCGTGGTGGTGGTGCTATTAGCTAAGGGAGCTACAATTGAGTGAGGGATTTCAATCATTAGATGTCTATGAGGATAAAGTTCAATTGAATCAAAAAAATGAATCACCATAGCAGCTCAATTCGGTTCCTTCCCCTTTCTTGGTGTTCTTCAGTAGTGGCGGCAATGGAGGCGATTCAATGGAGCTCAAGTAAAAGGGTAAGTGGAGGGGGTGCAGGAGGGTGTGAGTAGCTATGTGTGCCCTTGGTTGGCTTAAATAGGCTGCGGTAGGAATGCATTGCAAAATGGTGCCGCAATTGGCTGGAGACAAAGGGGATGGTGGTGCTAGATTTCTGAGGTTATGGCTAGTGCAGGACATGGGAGGGGCGTCGCCATGATAGAGCTTGGTCGGGTTTGGCATATACGGTGGACCAAGGTGGTTGGTTATATTGGATTGCTCATGAGGCCTCGGCTTTGACCGGATGAACAGAGTGACGAGAGACAGTGGCTAAGCAGGATGAAGGTGTTGTATTCTCTTGGTTCTAGGGTAGAGACATTGGACTAGAGGGACACTAATGAGTGGGCCATGGTAAAGGTAGACCCCACATGGCAGTGAAACAAAAGAAACAAAAGCTGGAATTCTCCTTTTGGGCAGATAGGATTCTTGGATTTAATTGAGTTGTCAAAATTGGTCAAACATTTTTTAAATTTTTGTGTATAATCCTGAGGCAATCCTTATCCTACTCTAAAAATTTCAAAACATTATAACCTTTGTATGATTTTATAAAATTATGACAAGCTCACTATTTCAATTAAAAGTTTTTATTTTTATTTTTATTTTTATGAGGTTTCAAATTTGGTTCAATTACTTTGGGGATTTTTCTCGATGATCCTAGGAGTTTGCAGAGGTTACCATAAAATTATTATATGATGATCCAATGTAAATGTTTCTATATAATTCTAACATTGTTTTGTTAGGTTATTTACATTTTTGGTTATATTTTTCTAAAACTTTTTATGTCTTTTACATTGATTCTTTATATGACACAATAAAAATCTTACAGGATGATCATGCTTAGATATGTTTAAACAATTTCGACAATGTCTCTGTTCATAGTCTTTAGTCACTGTTTTTTATTTTTCGTCGGCATTAAATGCATTCAAACTCCTTTGAGACTTTTTGTGATCTTTCTAAAGATGGATTAGGGTTCAAATAGATTTTATTTTCAAATATAGTTTCTTTAGATTTTCCATTTTTATGTTTTTGGCCTTTACATTTTTAGAATAAAGGAATTCAACAATATGAAAGATTTTTCTTAAGGCATTTAATGTTTTTAATTGTTTTTGAAATTATTTAGGGAAGTTCCGGAGTTATCTTTGGATTTAAATATATTTCCTCTGGATTTTATTCTTATGTGATTTTACATTTCATGTTTAAATATTAAAAGATTCAACCAATGTAAAATTGTTCTTTTAAAGACCAAAATTCGAGAAAACATAGAAAAGGGTGGAAATTCAGGATAAACCATAATTTCAACTTGCATTTTATAGTTTTTCCTTATATGGTTTGAATTTCAAAGTTTGAAAATAATATTTTTGCATTAAAAGCTTTTATCAAAAACCACAAATATAAGGAAAACCTTAAAAATGGAGGTTAAGATTAAAATCATGATTCCTAGTTAAATTTTATATTTTATTCCTTTTGGTATTTTTTAGGATGTTACATAGCTATCATAGATGGTTCTATTCTATGAACCGTCTGTGATAATAGGGTATCACATACGGTTTGTATGAAAGAATGTCTATGATAGTCTATTATCACAGATCATTCATAGTCCTAGCCGTCTGTGACATGATATGTATCACAGACGGTTGTTCTTAAGGAACCATCTTGTGATATGATTTTGAATTGTTGAAACTTTTTCTGTTTATTGGCTAGCCTTAGGAAATGCTAGCAATCCTCTTTGAAACAAGTAGATTATACATTACACATCCACAAGTACACATATACCATCATAAATTAACTCAGATTACATCATAACATAAGCAGATTATAGATTACACCATGGCACACCATTTTAGAAATAAACTCAGATATATTAACCAATTGAATGTAGAATTGATAAATTCATAAATTCACAATTGACACATGCCACTACAATTCATAAATTCACAGCACAAGTATCTCTACACATATGCCACTACAGCTCACTCATCAGGTCAGGCAGAGTGAAACTAGCCTTTTTCGTGTATGACCTCACAAAACAAGAAGGAAGCGAGGTGTCCTTGAATTTTTATAAGATTGGCCTATTCCAACGAAGTTGTAGCGATTGTCGGAACCTATTGATGGGAAGATTAAAGTTAGCATACATATAAATTGATAAATATAAAACAATTATGGCATGATTGACAAACCTCCAGGTTATTGGGCTTCATTATACCGATGAAGAGTTGCATGTTGTGGCACACATAGAATCCACAAAGGTTAGTTCCCTTTGTCTGCTGGTGGCACTGCTAAAATAAAATTTGTTACTTTGAGAAGCTCACGGAGTTTTGATATAGGATTATTGTGTACTAGCGGGATACTAGACACTTGAATTTGTGGTTAACCTATGACCCTCCCTTAGATGGCCCTTCATAAATTATGTATACTTTGAACAACCTACATGATTCCAAAAAGTTGGCCTCAGCCATTCCATGAGCAACGTATACCTTGAATAACCTGCAACAGAGTTACCTTTAGAGGAAATGTGATTACATGTTGAGTAATTGTGCAACAGGAGTCAAGTCGTAGGAGCTGCCATTTGAGAAATCTACGTAGATTACCAAGTTTGTTCTTGGTAAAATGACAATAAGAATCTAATGAAACCTACACAGGTATGTCGTTATGATCATTCAACCTAACTTCAAGTTGTGCATAAAGTACAAATCAATAGGTATAGCAACTAGTGAATCACTTACCTCGGGTTGTAGGGTAAAAGTATGTATAATTTGTCACATTGAGCGAGCAATGCACCTGTGATGTAATCCTCGATCGCTTGTAAATTTTTGTCTATGCTCTGCTTGGAGACCATGTGTGGGTCGAGGAAACCTACCGGATTATTCCTGATTTTGGCTTCCTGTATCATGTACCTATATATACAAAAGTATGAAGTTATACATATATATAACATTTATCGATATTATATGAATGTAGACCGTGATTGCACACACTTACAATGTCCAACATCTGAAGAGTGAGTTGTTGAGGGCTTTGAGGTTGTAGAGATCGAACAAGTCGCTGAAGTCAACCCTGAAGAAGCCCCCCGATGACTGGTTGAACAAATATTCCTCCTTGAACTTCACAAGGATACTAGATATTTGTTGTGCTACCAGCTTGTTGGCTTGTTCCATATACCAATGATGCAATCTAGTGCAAGCCATTGAAAGCTGTTGCAGCCACTCTTCTGGTAGGAACAGCTATCCTAGCTTGTATTTGTGGGCAAATGGATAATCAGGGGCTGCCATGCTCTGCTTCGATTTGCCCTGGTCTCACTTTCTCATATATGTTGTTTTCACGGGAAACGAATGGGCATGAAGTGTTGTACGGGCCTGTGATGTACATGCATTGTAGCCAATTTGGTGGCTCACTTCGATGCAGCAAGTGGCTCTAATTATGCGGGTATCTCCAGTCCATCAGGTAGCTCTGGTGCTAAAGGACGGTCGTCCAAGAAGATGTCCCTCTTGGGCCACTAGATGAATGTACTAATGGCATCTCCTAGTGTTATAATCTCATCGTTGGGGAACATCTCCAGCATGACGGTCTTGCAAATTTCATTTATACCATTGACATTCACCTTCGAGAAACCTAATGCTACCAAACGATCATGAATAATTGCCCCTTGACCGAATGGATACACGCGCCCCAAGCAGCCTGTAGGGGAACGGAGCCATTTGCAAGCCTCACTTGGAGATTGTACTGCGTGGCCTCCTACATAATGGTACATAATTAGCTAAGACGTCCAATAGATCTATCTATGAAACATTCTACAGATATATATTACCTGGATATCATCGATAGGAAATTTGCTATCATCTTCGTCTGTCTGAGGGGTGAACGTGCAGTTACACTGATGGTTAGTGGGGCTGAATTGTGTCGGTACTTTTAGGGCTTGTGCAATCTATGTGCCTCTCTGCAACCACCTTTTGCTCAAACATTTCCTCAAGGTTTCTTAGATGATCATTGAATTGTGCTATCAGACTTTCCTCAACCCTTTCCTCAATTATTGATATGAGCTATTCCTCATGCTCGGTTTTGACTCTTTTCCTATTCCGATACATGTCAGAGTCCTATAGGAATCCCGTTTACCAAGGAACAAAAACACCTTTGGCTTGCGTGCAACCCAAGTGCTCCTTGTTTTCTAAGGCCATTGATAGTATACCTTTCTCCCTGTTTAACCAAAAAAGCCTTGGAAAGATTTTGTACTCAACTCTTCCTACAAGAGCCTGGCATGTCATCTCACTTATAATTATAAAGTTATAGAGTAATTAAAAACAAGGTAGCTCGATATCTTACCAAGTGTTGGAATACTTCCTTGTCTGCGGGGTTCCTAAATGACACTATGCCCGAAGACATGGGATTTGACCTCGCTCTTAGCCAATTTCGGGTACGCGGGTCTACGGTCAAGGCAAATGGTGGGGAGGCCTCCATCAGGATTGCCTCTTCATTGTCTCTCCTCCATTGCATGCTGTTACCTATGTACCCAGCGATGCCAAGTTTGTGGGGGTGGGTGTTTTGGGCCTAGAGGGCGTTGTACGCTTCACTTTGATGCATGAAATCTTTCATAGTTTTTATCTCAATAAATCATTGCCATATGTTTTCATCAATGAATTCATACTTAGAGAATGGAGTCATTTCCATCTTAATGTAATTTGTGACAAGTGTGCTCTTGAAATTCTTCCACATCTTTGTCGCCACTAGCAATGCATACCGTCGCACTACGTGCACGGCGTCTTTTGGAATCTCAAACGATGCAAAAATTTCTATCACCGGGTTGTTGTGGTCCTCATTGGTTAGCAACTTCTAGAATGGACATGTGATGGGCACTCGTTCTTGTCCAACTATCTCACACAATGTCCAAAATGCTGCCACTACCTTTGGAGGTTGGGTATGGGCCCCATCCTATGGATGGACCGTCTTGATGGTATATCGGCTATGGGGCCTTTTATTTGTCCTCTTGGAATGTGCCTCGGTTTTCCTATCATCGGCTCATCACATCCACTCAATGACGAAGAATGAGAAAATGACATCTTCTTTTTAACTATAACATGAAACAAATACAATGCACAACCACCCTCATCATTCCTTTACCAATAATTTCAACATCAATATATGGTACAACCACCAAATTACAACAAATGAATACAAGATAGAACAATGTTAAAGAAACAAAGATTACCCCTTCCAACTAATAACCATGGGAGAAATGTTGCCTAGTATTTGTCCTAAAAATTGTTCTTTTACTCAGCTTGTACCATATCAGGTATTACTCCATAATTTGGCTCATACCCATAAAGAACTTTAAATGGTGAGAAACCCAGTGAAGTATGGTAGTTAGTATTGTGCCAAAATTCTGCTAATGGAAGCCATTTTCTCCATTTTGTCAGTGAGTCCTGTACCGCACACCTGAGATACATTTCAAGACACTGGTTTACTCTTTCACTTTGCCTGTCCATCTTCGGGTAGTACGTCATGCTGTACTGTAAATTAGTACCTCCGATCTTGAATAATTCCTTCCAAAAACTGCTAGTGAAGACTTTATCTCGATCCAAGACAATGGACTTTGGCATGCCATGCAACTTGACTACTTGATCCATAAACAGCTGAGCTACCGTGTGGGTAGTAAACGGATGTCACAGAGGGAGAAAATGGGCATACTTAGAAAACCTATCCACAATCACCATAATCACATTATATCCTTCTGATTTTGGCAAGCCCTCAATGAAGTCCATAGTGACATCTTGCCATGCCCCGTCTGGAATGGGCAAAGGCTGAAGAAAACCAGCTGGTCATGTACATTCCCCTTTCACCTACTGACATATCCCACATTGCTTCACAAATTTTTCCACTACCTTTTTCATTCCTTCCTAGCAAAACAACCATTTCAAACAATGAAATATCGCTTGTATTCCTAAATGACTGTTTATTGGGCTAGCATGAAATGCATCTATTAATTTTGTTTGTAAAGCCAAATTTTAATCTATCCAAATATGGCCCTTGTTCTTTATCAATCCCTGCACCAATTCATTTCCTTGAGCATCTGTACTATGCACTGGTAGTTGTGCTAACTTCTATTGAGCATTGTTGTCAGTCACATACGAATTAATCTCCTCTTGAATCCAGGCTGGTCGAATTTCAGAGCTTGTTTGCAACGTCATCTGATGACTAATGCGTGAAAGCGCATCTGCTGCCAGGTTCTCTTTGCCCTTGTGATACACAATTTTCAACTGCAACCCCATGAGCCTTTTCATCACCTTCCGCTGTAAATCAGACTACAACTATTGTTCCTCCAAATAGCTCAGACTATGATGATCAGTTTGGATAATAAATTCACCTCTTTGCAAATAAGTTCGCCACTTTTCTACTGCCATGATTAGAGCTAAAAATTCTTTCTCCTAAATGCAAAGGTGATGGTGAACTGCACCCACTGCTTTACTAAAAAATGCCACCAAATGTTCATCTTGTATTAAGATGGCACCAATTCCACCATCACAAGCATCAGTCTCCACTATAAATGTTTTATTGAAATCTGGAAGAGCCAACACGGGTGTAGATGACATGGCATTTTTAAGCTTCACAAAAGCTTCTATTGCTTGTTCGTCCCAAACAACTGCCTTTTTCTTCAAAAGATTTGTCAACAGTTTTGCAATTATTCTGTAGTTGCACATAAATTTCCTATAATACCCTGTTAGACCCAAGAAAGGGTGTAGTTCTAAAACTGTGGTTGGGGTCGGCCAATCTATCATTACCTTTGTCTTCTGAGGGTCAGTTGCAACACCCTAATCTAAGATTATATGTCCCAAATATTCTAATTGCCATTGAGCAAATGAACACTTAGAGCACTTGACCAAGAATTGATGTTTTCTTAGTTGTTATAGGATAAAATTTAAGTGTTTTGCATGCTTGTGTAAACTAGGGTTGTAAATCAAAATGTCATCCATAAACACCAAAGCAAACTTTCGCAGATACGATTTTAAAACTGAGTCCATCACACATTGAAATGTCATCGGCGCATTAGTGAGCCCAAATGGCATCACCCTAAATTGATAATGACCATGGTGCGTTCTGCAAGCTAATTTTTCCTTATCATCTACTTTCATCCGGATTTGATGATAGCTTGCTCTTAAATCCAACTTTGAAAAGTACTTGGTGCCTACCAACTCATCCAACATCTCATCTATAACCACCATTGGAAATTTATTTTTAATGGTAAGATCATTCAAACGGTGATAGTTTACACAAAACCTCCATAAGCTATCCTTTTTCTGAATCAATAAAACCAAAGAGGCAAAAGGACTCATGATGTGCTTGATCATACTTGATTTCAACATTTCTTCCACCTGCCTCTCAATTTCATCTTTTGTGTAGTGGTGAATATCGGTAAGGTCTAGAATTTACCAAAGTAAATTTGGGATCAATGGTACTGAGTGATCATATTCACGAGAGGGAGGTATGCCTTTCGGTTCCCCAAACACATCCTCATACTAATGGAGCACCTCAACAATTTTAGATGACACATCAACCCTTTTGTGTTCTTGTTACTCTTCTACCAATGCCACCGCCCAAGACTTTTTGGTGATCATAGGCACCGAATTTCTTCTCCACTGTCGAGATAAACTGCTCCAAATCCCCCAGATCTTGCCTTAATCTGAATGCCTGTAACCATTTGGCTACATTGCCTTCCATATGAAGAGTAGCAGCAGTCACCCACAAAGCCTCAGCTATATTGAACATGTTAAAGTAATCAATGCATTTATTCGTCCAAATCCTTGGACCATCCCCATCAAACATGGGAAATGAAAGATTGGGTAAAGGGTTGCGGGAGAAGCTTCCTTGATCACCATGTGAGCACGATGCCCCTTTGGAAGATCCTGTGTGACCATCCAACGAGCAGTTCGTATGAGCCCTACATGGTGTCGGTAATAATGGCGCCCAAGAAGTAGCCCACGCCCCTCCTGCTGGTGCTGAAGTCATCAGAGCCTTCTACTTGTTAGGCGCTGGCATCATCCCTCTAATCTCTTCATTAGACGCTGCCATCAAACCTTCAACAGTGATCCTCGCCACCGCCTGGGCCGTGGCCTCCAATTGCTTAGCCACCATTTGCTATTCTCAAACTTGTTTATCTATGACCTTGGTTGCCAACTCTATCTGAGTGGCCATTTGTTGCTACATCGCCTCCATCGTCTCTACCTTGGCAAACAGCGGATCAATACTCTCCTTCACCATTCCCCACTTCTCGTCCACATGGGCTGCCGCTTGCCCCATCGCCTCCAAGACAAATCGGGTCTGGATCGAGGGTTTTGGAGGAGCCGTGCTGACCGATTGTCAAGCCGAACCAACCGAATTTGGGGATTTCACAAGGATCGTCGAAGTGGACTAGAAGTTCGCTTCAAGTTCCCCAACCATCCTCCAGAAAAAAAATTAAAGCTCAAGACCGACTGCTTCCCGATCGCACACAGCTCTGATACTATATTGTAATATCCCTTGGCTGGCAGCTGAAGCTATGGCGTGAGATCAACTCATTCAAGAAGAACAACGAAAGGAAGAATAACAGGGGAAGGAAATAAGAGTTTTGTTATTTTTTCAATCTGTTCTGTTCTGCCTTCAGTGCATAGCTCTTAAACCCCTCACGACAACCGATCCTTCTACAATTTATCCATAACAAACCTTTAACCTGTTACAAACTACTCTCCTCAATTGAAAACACACTTACTGCTACAGTAATTACTACTTGCTATGTCAGCCTCCAGATCCTGCCTGCCTGACTTCACTGGTAATCCTTGCCGTCCGCGATAACCCTCTCCCTGACTAATCGGTTGAGACAGGCACCCTCATGACATCAACGTAGCCGCCAGCCTCATCGCCGCGCCGCCGTCTCCGGCCGCTTCCCACGCCCTCCGCCTCTCCCCCGCCGTTTCCCTCAACGGCCTCTCCATGGCTCCCATGTCAGGCCGCGTGCTCCGCGTCCTCAACCGCCCGCTCCCGACACCCCCACCGTCTCCTAAGGTGCTTACACCCAAGAAGCAGCAGGTTGCGGTGAAGCCGAACAATAAGGGGGCGGAGAACCAGCAGATTGCGGTGAAGGACGATGGGAAGGATGAGGAGGGGGAGGAGGAGATGAGGGAGATGGGCGGGGTGATGTTTTGCGGACCTTGCATCTTACCATTCGCAAGAAAGATCCACATCAGCCCCTCTGACGAGAACCTGCAAGCCTTCGCTGGCTTCTTCTCTGGTGGAGTCGGCATTGCCAACCGGAGCCCGATCCCTCGTCACTGAGGAGCCCATGCAAAATAGCTTACATTCTTTCAGTCCATTTCTTGTGGAGATAGGCTGTTTCTTGTTGTTGTGGTGAATTAGTTGCCTAATGCTGAGGATATATTGCTGAGTTGTATGATGTATCATAGCATCTCATGTTATTACTGTAAGTATCTGAGTTCTAGTGCTGCAAGAAACGACCTTTGAATTCTTTTGTCTTCTTGTCCAATAGTCAATACAAGGGTTGGCGATTTCAGTGGGGAGCAATACTCACAACATTGGGCAAGTCTGATTATTTTCATTCATCTTGATGGGATGTGTATATGTTTTCTTATTGTTTCATGTGTTGATATTCATCGGTGACAATGCTCGCTGGTAAGGAATTTTTAATTTGAGGATTATGCATGCGCGTTTTAGCTTCTTGATGCTGCAGCAACCTGTAATGCAGATTTACTGTTGGTTAGTTGGGCTGTAGTGGCATTGCAAGGTCTCAGATGTCACATTGAGTTTTCTTTCAAATAAACTGTAAAATTTTGGGCATGAACATGATAATGGGTTCCACTACTTTTATAATTGTAATTCGTGTTCTTTTCATTTTTCTTCCTGAAGGTGAAATTGGTCGATACATATGTGGAATTTCATGTTTGTTCCTTTGTTTACTTGATGAATTCTGTCATGTATATCTCAATACAGAACACTGGAACATATCAATGGTCTGACACTGATAGCACTGTAAGTTTATCGATCTTAATTGATGTGTCGTGTGACCTTGTAGTAGGAATTGGGCATCATAAACCTTGAATATTCTGAGGGTTGGATTCTTGATAATTTTAATTCATGTGTATGTTTCATGACTCATGAATCAAGAATTCAAGAGTAATTGACTAGTCATAGATGAGTTTGGAGGGCATGATAGCTTAACATGCATATAACAGTAATTTTATGAATTTTGTCTTAGAACTGTTCAGAGTATTCCAGTAATGAAAGTAAGAGCAACCAAATAATTTTTCTTAGGATAGCGCTAAAGAGGATTAATATGCACAAAGATACTTAAATTTAGATGCAGAGAGCATTATTATACTAAAGGCTGATGCACCCTGACGCCAAAAAATTAAGTTCACTGCAGCTACCACCAGAAGAAAAGAATATGATATTATTAAGCAGTCGATTTGCCTTCTGAAAAATTGAGTTGGTTGGCATAATGAGCGTGGGCCTTAATGTGGTTCAGTTTGTAAAGCAAAGTTGTCAGTGTCAGTTAATTGGGAAAGATAGATATTGAATGGTGGCAATGAAAGTTATTTGGCTTCAGATTGAGGTGAATGAGATGGAAGGAAGCATTGTCAGAAGGAGCAGCAGGTTAAGTTCAGGATCTTGTGCTGTCAATCTGGTGATCTGGCCTTTTGGCAAATATCAGCTTGGTTTCTGTTCATAATTTTTTTGGGACATGTTACTGGGACTACTGATTGCAAGCTCTTGTATTGCTTCTATCATAATTCTTGACGTACATAAAGTGTTGGTGTTTTGTGCTGCTATAGGATTATACGACAATTTCACATGTGATAGTTCCGACTGTTCTTTCTTCAGTTGAGTAATAAAACACATGGAATCAAATATCACTTGAACTCTTGTATCTAGCTACGCCTTGATTTTAGTTAATATTGCAACAAGGCAACCTTCGTAAGGTAGAGCCTGAACTGTATTGGAAAGTGTAGGAGGGCCATTTTGGCTGGGTTCAAATCAATTTGTTTAGGGCGTACCAAGTCCACGTTTAAGATACAATTTCAAAGTAATTCATAGGCATAGGACTTTAGGCATGTGCGATTAGATTGTGATTTAGGTCATGTGACGGTTATTCGCTAGTTTGCGGGTCTAGGCTTTGCAGCACGCTGATGTAGGGCTATTATGGAGCTTTCGAGTGTATTCTTGCTGCATTTATTTTCAGTACAATCAAGTATGATTCTGTGAATTTTGTGTCCTTCAACCTTTCTGGCGCATCCTTCCATTGTTTCTAAAGTTCTCTTATTTATTTTCTAAACAACTTACAAATACCCTTGTACCTATTCAATACAAAAGTGTAAGAATGTAAGATAACGTCATTTATGATAAGTTGAGAACTCACGAAGGAAGCTGTGTTGTATATGCTATACTGCACCCAATCATACTTGCATAAATTTTAATGAGTGATGCTTTTATGTCGAAAGCAGACTATGGAGATCTTCAAGATAGGAGTGGTGAAACAAAGAAATGTAAAATGATGTTTATTGTGTTAGTAAATTATCTGGAGAATCTCCAAAGTCCATACTATTCTTGTTCACAAACTACAAGTTTAATAAGCTGATCTATTCTGTATTAGGCTGGACCGCTGGACAAATACAATTTGTTTGGTCATTTTGACTGTCCTTTCCAGCTTGGTGATTCAGGAATTGAACTGAAGCATCAAACTCTTGAGCAATGAAATACACTTTTAAGTCAATGTCTTGAACTATGAGGTACGAGCTATTTTTCTATGACTAAAAAATACTTTAAATTTGTGCAATCCGCTTGGTTGTGATATGAAATATGCAGCTGTATTACTTGAAAGTATAAAAAAGGGCCAACTTTAAATGGTGATATATCCCCCATCTTCTGAATTTGGCGATTCTGGTATTCAGCAAGAGGATAGAAAGTTCATTCACTAGTGACAGATCATAGGAACATTAAGCTCTGATCAACTTGTTGCATCATGAAGCAATAGACTGTAGATCTGGTAGAGGATGATTGATCTCATTTGTTCTTTGTTCACTCAAGTGTTTATCCCATTTTGGGCAAACTCAGGTTTCTGGGCAACACATGTGATGCTCTTTGCAAGACCGGACCAATATTCTTTTTGCTGTAGTTTTGGTTCAGAGCTGTTCTGGGCTTGCTCTGTTAGCCGTATTTACATTTTAGCATCTATTTTGTGTGTGCAGTTATCTTTTGAAGAACTGAATTATCTGTTTAATTCCATGTGGCTAATCACAGCCTACAATTCTTAGCATGTGTCTTAACTGCATTCTGTTTAGTTATCGATCTTGAATGATCTGTTTGCCAAGAACTGTGTTACAACAGTAGTGATCCTTGTACGGAGAGCTATCACCAAAGATGTCCTTTTTACTGTATGCCTAATGGTGGTTTTGGTTTCTTTACCATCAGCATCCTTCATTCTAAAGTTGCCATTATAGTTTCCATCAGTTGGTCATATGTGCGATTTTTCCTGTCCAAGATCTGTATGCTTTCTATGGTAGGATCCTATATTCTGATTTTCCTTGTTCCCTCTGATATCCCTTTACAATGACTTATCGAGTAGGGTAAACTGTTCGACAGTTCAGAACTGAAAGGACCACTTGTGGCCATCAGATTTACGTGGAACTCGCTGTTCCTTTGCTTATTGCGCTTATTGGGCACAGCATAATTCCCCAAAAGCAACCATAAAGAAGTACTTGGTGATTGTGACTTTACATCAATGGTCACCCCATCCCACTTCACACCACATTTGCTTTATTTTTCTAGTCCTTTGCCGTCTACTCTTCCATTGTGATACACATAATCCTGATTTAAGTTGCTCCACCGACGCAAGGTTACAAATCCCTACGAAATTTCACGAAATCATTGTGAGATCTCAGATTTCGACTGGGTACAAGATTCAAAATCCCGGCCGGACCAAAACATTTGAAAAAAAAACTAAAATTGCTATAGTAATTTCAGGAATTTCGATGAGATCTCAACAAATCTCGCTGAAATCTCAGGTTTTTTTAACAAAAATTTGATTTTTTTTACCAGATTTGGCCCAATAATCCTTAAGAAAGTCATCTTCCATGAAAATTTGTTGAAAAACCGAAGTTTTGAGACGTTTTAAAATTTTGTATGAAAACTGTCAGATTTTTATAAAATTATACAAGCTTGATCATGATCTAAAAAATTTATGGCACTATCTTTCGCTCATACAGAAAATGTGAAAATTAATTTAATTTCATTTGTTATTTTTAAAAAATCAAAAATAGAATGAACCTAATTGAGACAGTAACTTTGTTAGAATTTTATAAATTTTCCTGAGTGTGATCAAGATCCAAAATTTTTATGAGAGCTTAAGAATGGCATCAGAACCCTTCTCTAAAATTTTCAAAAATTTAAAATTTTTTTGCTAACTCAATCAAATCTATAGATACATTGAACTTCATTTGTTATCTTTCAAAAATAAAAAACACAAGGAACACAAATGGTATAGTACCATTTTAAGAATTTTATAAATTTACTGGAGTGTAATTATGATCCAAAATTTTCATGAGAGCTTAAGCATTGCCTCAGAATCCTTCTCTAAAAGTTTCTCAATCTAACCCTTTCTAGCAATGTCAATATTTTTAAAAATTCCTCAAGCTTGATAATCATATGAAAATATTATGAAAACATTAGTGATGCTTCAAGACCATCCAAAAAATTTTAAAGAAATTTCTAATGTGATTTGAACTATTTTTCATTGGTTGAAATTTGCCGTCAGTCTTCAGTAGCATTGTCCTAATTTTTTAAAATTCCTCAAGCTTGATCATCATCTAAAAAATTTATGAGAACATTACTGTTGCATCAGGACCATCCAAATAAATTTTTAAAATGTTCTATCTTGGTTTGAATATTTTTCATTCGGTTGAAATTTTGTCAGTCAGCCTTTTATCAGGATAGTAGCACTGTCAAATTTTTTAGAAATTCCTCAGGATTGATGATCATCTAAAATTTTTATGTGAACATTTGTGATGTGTCAGTACTATTGACAAAAAAATTCAAAAAATTTAACATTGTTTCGACCATTTTTCGCTAGATTCGCCTAGATTTCGGCATTTCTCGGCAAAATTTCGGTAATTTCGACTGAATTTTGGTTCAAAATTCCAGATATCAAATTTTCTTTTTGAATTTTGACTTGATTTTATCTGAAGTCCCGAGATTCCGCCGAAATTTTAGATTTCACCCACTTCCGAGATGTGAACCAAAAACGAAATTTGAGAACCTACACCATCGTATCAACGTACCATGGTGTCTTTTGTTTGGTCCTGTGATTGCCTGAAGTCTTTTCCATATGCTCAATTAGTTTATTTGGATCCCATTCGTTCCTTCTCGTTTTGAGGAAGAATCATCCCGTTTCTTTAACTTTTCAAGTGCAATGTTGGAGAAGAATTCGAGGGGTGGCGAGCATCAAGCACTTCACAAATTGTTCCAATATTCGATTCCACACTTGGCATATTGACTGGATCCTTTTTTGCTTTCGATGCCCATTTGCAAACATCACATTGGAGGGCTATGATTCGTCTCTAGGTTCTGTTCGCTCTCTGTTGCATATACGGTATATATGTACGAGATTCCATGGGACGAAGGAAAATGCATGTCTTGTTGCTTTGGGCATCATGGAGTATGGAGCTTTGTTGAGTGGAAATGTTTAGAACAAATGGTGTGTTGTGATTCCACAAGTGGAAAGCTTAGCACAAATGTGGCAAGCATAGCATGCTTTGCTTTTCCTGGTTGGCATGGCATTACTAGGTGCGGTGTAAGATGTCCAGGGGAAGCAGACGAGCTGCTTCTAGTGGGCTTGCCACTCACTGCTCCCCAGGGCCCAGGGTCGTCTTTTCCTCCCATGTAGGGGTGCAAACGGATCGGATACGGACGGATTTCGCTTATTCCATACCCTATTCCAAATTTTTTTCTCGGATATAGAATCGGATACGGACAGTGCCGGATTCGAATACGAATACGGATTACTTCGGTCGCGAATACGGAGCGAATACAGATCGTTCCGGATACGGTTAGTCTCGGTTACGAATAGTTAGTCGGATAATGCGTGAAAGCAGAAACCATATATCTCGCGCATATTAAATACACAAAACTTTACTAGAACCTTGGAGACATATAAGTGTTTCAAATTCAATAATAGTTGTCTTCCATATATAAGAATAATATGCACCCAAGTATAATTCCAATCAACATATGAACTTATATGATGTAGAATGTTTATGTTTATCGGATCTGTTATCGGATATCTATTGCACTCATTTACACTGATATTTTTCGGATATCTCGGATATGCGGGTATGGATCGGATATGGATCGGATACTTCTCTTGCCATATCTTACCCCATATTTTTTTCGGATAGGCAGATTCGAATCCGGATCGAATCCGGATATAACCGGATATAACCGGATATCATTTTTTCGGATTCGAATCGGATTTTAAACGAATTCGGTCTTCGGTCGGTCGGGAATTATCCGCTCCGTTTGCACCCCTGCTCCCATGTTTCAAGGTAAACTCTTTGTGGCTTTGTGCTTGTGTATATCAAGAAAGATGTACCTATAAGTTGTTGATGCCTTGCATCTGGAGTAATTTAAATATGTCGAGAGAGAGATTATTTGACAGTTGACGTGTTTTTTCAGAAGAAAATATTCTGCCAGGTGCCTACTCCATTGTTTCTTTCTACTGTACACAGTTTCAGACGATCTAGGTTTCTCCAAAATAGCCTGATACAGAAAAGGTTTCAGATGATTTTCGTGGTGCCCCTTGTGTTATGACTTATTTTTTTTTAAAAAAAAACAACACTGCTATCTGATTTCTTTTCGACCCTGACGCTGTATATCATCTAAATGTTTATGATTGGTATCTTAACATAATTTCAGGCAGGGCAAGGTACGTACGTGAGAGCTGATTTGATTTGCACGTTACTATAGTTACATCTGTATTAGGATTGGTCAGTAGCTCAGTACGCCTTTCTGCATCCTTTGCGTTGCCGACAGAAGCACACGAAAGCATATTGCCCCCATTGCTTTAGATGGTTATCGCCTTTGATGCTAATTGGCAACGTACTTTTGATTTGCTGCTGAATACATATATTCAGTACCTAGTACTAGCTCTTGACAAGGTTAATCTCTCATTCTGTGATTGTATCACTATAAATTGCCTTGCTTAGTGCGCTTTTATATGAGAAACCTGGCCATTCTTTTGTATCATATGCTCAACTTGGAAAGACCGTGCTTGCTTGCTAACATCTTTTCTGCACCTAGCTAGTGTCTGTGGGGCCCTTACGTTGCGTCCTAGCTAGTGTGTACTTAAAGCTGTGCCTCACGCCTTCAGAACTTGGCTTCTATATCAGCAATCTGAATTCTGAAACACCACGCGCGGTGACTGCTAAATTAGTTCTGCCATCTTTTGGGAGAGATGAGGCTGAGAGGTCACTGTGTGATTTCCAGGCCCTCCAGCTAGTTACTGCGCCCTTCAGAGATGTACTATTGCTTGCAGGTTATAGTCGCGTTAAACCTTACTTAACATCTCTTTTCAAAATGAACTAGGATAGTTTTCACGGCGTGACACTGACACGTCGTACGCGTTGTTTTTTTCACAGAAACAATTTCGTTTTTTTACGGTGTTTTTTTTAATTCGTCGAGAAAACACACAAAACGGTTGAAATGACACAAACGCAATGCGCTGTTTTTTCGCAGAAACAATTTAGTTTTTTTTTCGTCGCTTTTTTTTAATTCGTTGAGAAAACACGCGAAACGGCTGAAAGGACACAAACGCAACCACCTTTTTTCGCTTCTATCTAGGTCCTCTCATGAAGGATCCGCGATTGCGCTAAATCGAAAGGTCCTTTTCGCGAAAAATAGCTGGAATGATCCAAATGTAAATACGCTCTTTTTTGGTATTTATTTAGGGTCATTTCACGAAATATCCGCGATTTTTTCTAAACCAGAAGGTCCTTTTCATAAAAAAATGCGAGAAGGATGACCAAAGAGCCACGATTTTTCTCTTTTTTCGGTATCTATTTAGGGTCCCTTTACGAAAGATCCGTGATTTTTCTAAACTAGAAGGTCCTTTTCGTAAAAAACCACAGGAAGAATCTACACGTAATTACGTATTTTTTGAGAGACCTAAACACGAAAAAAATAAAATGAGCCGAGCCGGCTTGGCTCAAATCGTCCAAAACGCCGGAATCCTTCGAATTGTATTTAAGGGTATGATGCCTGCTATGCCAGTTTATATTTGTATCTTAAAAATTAATGTAGATGCTCAACGGTCTGAGGACAAGCTCTGAAAAATAAAACAGAAAAATCCAAATGCCATGCTTACCGTTTGGTAGTCCAACTAATTTGCGGCATCTGATTTGTGGCAACATATCCGGTGCAACCCTCTCCGTAAAACCACCGTGCAACTGGACTAAAAAAAGTTTTGAAAAATTCTCAAAAAATTACCATATGTAGGGAAGGTGAACCTCTACAACCCTGCAAAATTTGAAGTTGAAACTCAATCGCATTTGAAAGATATGAAAAAAACAAATAGCAAAAATGAATAGTGATGAACAGTAAAAAAATCACTATTCATGCTGAATTTGTCTTTTTTGTAACTGCTAGCGTAGGACGAATTTGATCATGAAATTTTATATGTAGGTGGGGTAAGTTGAGATGTATATCCATGATTTTTTTCAGAATTTTTTGAAACTTTTTTTAGTTCAGTTGCACGGTGATTTTACGGAGAGGGGTGATTGCACAGGATATTTTTTCCTGATTTGTTCTGCTAGGAAACCAAGGCTCATTATATTAGTACTTGTTTTTTTTATCTAAAGACATGAGTTCCGCCATTCATTAAAAAAAAAAGAGAATGCAAACACGAGTGGTAAAGTAGATACACCACACATGCTCTACCACTACTGGCTGAATAGTCGATTTAATAGGTTCAAACCAAGTGAATTCCAAGTCGTTTCGTCTTTTTCTGGTGTACATGCATGTTCTATGTAATCTTCACGATCTAAAAGCAAAAAGGGGGGAAGGGAACAAAGAAAGAAAAAGTCAATCGAGCTATGAATGAGCTTTGTTGTTTGCATCCTGGAGGACCAAGTGTCGGCAGGCGTGCGTCTATCGATAGCCTTGTGATTGGTTCGACTTCAAGTTCACTCCTTGTGTATACATACGTACACTAGTGCAGCGTACACCTGCATTTTGTGTATCTTTCTTTACCCCACATATCGTTGCTCTGATACTGTTTGTTGCTGCTGGAGCTGGATGAGAATGGCAATTTTTCGTAAATAATAGTTAAGTTGTAAGAGTATCAGAAAAGTGGGATTTTCAAAAGCCAAATAAGCTCAAGCTCAAATCTAAATACTGTTTGTTTGGAAAAATACTAGGGATTTTCAGAGCTTCTTTTCTCCGTCTGGCTGGAAAAATACTATTTATTTTGGCTTATAGCTTATAGAGGTCTAGAAGCCAAATAAGTTCAAGCTCAAACCTAAACAAACTCAGCCTAAATCCAATTATCCACGCACTAGTGCGGCGCATCTGGGAGTCTGGACCGGCGGTCAGGCACAGAAGTACCCAAAAAAAAGTGAAAAAACCTCCTCGTCCTTGCCGCGTGCATGCGTCAAATGGAGCTTTGCGGGGGGCCGAAACGGGACATAAGATGCATGCATGTTACGATCCACCATGAGCGCGCGTACGCGAAGCTGCAGTGCAGTGCAGGGACCAACGCGAGGCCGGCCAAAGCGACGGACCGTGCATGCGAAAGATGTATGCAATTAGCTCGGCGTGCCCGAAAAGAGAGAAGGGCCGGAAAGGGGCGCAAAAGAAATTAACCAGGCGACAACAACGCGCGGCATGTGATCGACCGGCGGCCGAGAGCCTGCTGCGACGATGGCGAGCTAGGCATGGAACAGCAAGCGCTCCCCGGCCAGGGGCCGGCGGACCTATGCCCGGTGCAAGCCATTTCAGCTTCATACTCTTTCCTCTCATGGATTAGCCATGTAGTTTGTCTCCAGCTTCAGCTCTTTTCTCTCATGCATGTCTTCGGCTTCAGGCGCCCCCTTCTCTCGTGTTGTTTGGCTAGCTATTTCACTCTTATATCAGTTGTTGTATCAGTAATTATATATGTACAGTTGTTCTATCAGTAATTATATATGTACAGTTGTTCTATCAGTAATTATATATGTACTTTTGCTATGATATACTTAGTTGTTTTATATGCGATTTCGTGAGACTTCTGGTTATAAGTGGTACCTTCCTTGCTCCGTTTTAGGGCCTGTTTAGTTCCCTGTCTAAGCGAGCCACGCCTAAGGTTAGTAGGCTGCCACAGGTGTGGCACGACTAAGTTGACTGAAGTTAGGGCATGTTTGGTTCCCTACCACGCCTAACGATAGGCACGCCTAACAATTTTGTGGCATGCGTTTGGATTGTGGCCATGACTTGGCTTAGGCATGGCTAAAAAACTATGGTAGACGTTTGGTTGGCTGCCCCACAACAATGGCAAAACAGAAATGTAACTTTGGTCTAGTTTGGTTTGTCCGTCCCCTCTCACAGAAATTGCTCGAAAATCACTCTGCTTGCAAGATAACCTAGACATAATCGCACGTATTAACGAACGTCGTATACAATGCTCTACACGCGCTAAAGTAAAATGAGAGGAGAGACAGATATCAAAATCCTTCTTTTCTCCGGATGTCCAAATAATCAGTTAAAAATGAGGATGTCATTTCAGGACATGCATTTTATCCAGCTAAAACTTCAGCTAGTCCATCTTCAGAAAGAAAGGCAGGGACCAAACCTAAACGTGTGTAATCTGGTACCCTTTTTCTCTTGCAGAACAGTATTTATACAAAATTGAAAACGAATAGTCCAGACTCTAGTCTGATAGACACAGACAAACACACGGTACAGAGGTAGCTGCTATACTATGACAGCATCACAGCACCCAATATGTTTTACCTTCCTTCTTCCTCAAGAGACCACGCCAGATCGTCAGCCCATCCAGGATTCACTCGTTCGGGAGTACTACTGCATACATGCTAACATCACTACCGATGAGAGTGAGACTCCCCAATCAGCTATCTTGTTCCAACCAAATAATTCCACCGACGGCAAATGCTGGGTGTTTCTGCTTGGATCTGGCTGTAAGCTCCATCTGCATCAATCTTTCAATGCACAGATTAAGAAATCATTTTCCTAAGGTAGTCTGAAGCTGCAAAAAGCGAAACTGAATTGAGAATAGCAAACAAAACAACTGGGAGAATCATTGTGAGACCCCGTTCTGAGGAACAGGAACCTCCATGTGATTACTGTGCTATTCCCTGGATCAGTAGCTAGCACTCACATGTTTACAACAATTGGAAATCACAACCATACAAATAACAATTAAGCGGAAACGATTAATACAAATAAATATTACAACTCAGAGAAATAAAGCAGCAAAGAAGCAATATCCTGTAGTTTGCCCAACCGACCCGCAGGCAACTGACCAGGCATAAACTCCAGATAGAACACGCTTCAAGGAAGAACCCGCAACCTGTGATGAACAACTTCGAAGCTTCGCTAGCATACACCTACAATATAATTAGGCAAGGGTGAGTACTTTACGTACTCAGCAAGACTTGAGCAAAACCTATGATATATGCAGGCCATTTCAAAGGAAAGGCTAATACAGTTCATTTGCATAAAGCGAATTTGAATTTGTAAATCAAGTTATTTGCAAACGGAATTTATAAAAGCAAGATTGATTGATAACAAATAAGTAAAGCATAATAAACACTCACAGTCCTCCATGACGTGAGCGACGAATCAAACCTTGCCATCGCATGGCATATATCCAGTTCTTTGTCCACACAGGGCACAACAGCTGACACCAACACTTGCCAACACATGGTATAGTATTGGGTCATCTGTGGGGTAAGCTAACTTGCAAAAATAAACCCTTTTTAAAAATCAAAGCTAACATTGGAATGACTTCACCGAGTGCTCATGACCGCGAGCGCGGCTAATTAATTAGATTTAAACTCTGCAGAGGTGTACAACTTTACCCACAAGGAATGACCCACCTTTTTGCAAGATCACACACGCCTCCAATAGGACATTGTGTCTGCCAGGCGATCATACATAGTTGTTCCATTACTTAGACATGGCTTTGATCCAGCCCGGGACGTTAACCCCCGCCGTAGAACTAGAAACACACACCCAAGCCGTGGATCCACATTCACACCCAACACAACGTTTCTAAACACGGCAGTATGACACTGCTGCATGGGTGGAAACCCCACCCAAGCAGCACCAAACGGAATGCTTGGGGACCCGTCCCAAGGCAGACAAACGGGAATGCTTGTGCTAGCTCCCGCCTACCAATGAACAAAGCCACATCTAAATAACTTAATAGGCTAAGGCTACCCCATAATAGCCCTCATGGTTGCACGGAAATCTCGGATCAATAGCGTCCCATTGCTCGGTCCTTAATTGTGACACGGGCGACACTTCACCCTACACTACGTGCAATTCCTTTCTGCACAACCGGCTATTGCCAATAATCGCCCGCATCAAAGCATAGTTTTATTTTGGGTTTTTAATCAAAGTACCCGCAACCAACAGTGCCATTTTCAATATTTTCAGGAAACCAGTATTGATTTGATCATCAGCTATTTTGATTCTAAAGCATGGCTAAGCATGAATAAAATAAACGCATATACCCATGATGACATTAAGTAATGCCCAACCTTAATCTATAGTTGTCAAGGTTCACATTTTCATAATCATCAAAGGAGGTTCACGAGCCAACAGGTATAACTACCAAATCCACAAAATAGCAATTTACATAAAGTAAACGCATGCATAAAACAATTTGATGCACAAAAGGAATAGAAAATAGTAGGATCAATATGGTCAAAGGAAGCTTGCCTTGCTTAATCATTGCTTACGGTGGAGACAAGGATTGCGGTTGACGACGACGATAGAAACAACAACGTCGGGATCTACACTCGAACAACGGAAAGATAGCAAAAACACTAACTTCAATAAGGGCGAAAGAAATAGATAACAAGAACAAATAAACTCTTCACAAGAAACAAGGATTGCTCGCTATGAATTTATTAATCTTATTTTACGAATTCAAGATGCAAGGATTGTTTGGATTAATAGAATTAAGCATTAGCTGCAAGCTTTCATTGATTCTCTATGAACAGCATGAGCTCCAAAAATAATAACACTTAAGGTTGTTTAACTATTTGCTTTCATATGTTAGACTTGATAAAACGAAGGTATTTTTCTTGATTAAGCTAGAACATACTTTGGTTAACGATTCTAAGGTGTTTTCCCAAATTGTTGGGTTTAGACGAGGCATAAAACTTACTACTGAAAAGGCTTATATGATATTACAATTTACGATGTAAGAAATCGGCCAACAGAGGCTCGGGAATCCTTATCTTTTAAGGGTTTTGGGCTAATAAGAAGAATATGCAAATCTTGATAAAATGAGATTATCTTTATATAACGGGGTAGTCTACACTTTGAAGAACACTACTAAACTAGTTCCATAAGTTTTAGGATTTTGGGTGAGACTATAATCTTATCGCTAAAATGGTTCACGCTATACTTAAAGACTACACTATTCCAAATCGGCAAGAAAGGGGAATGGCAGATTAACGATTAAGGGTTTTAAGCTATTTGGATTAATATGCAAACCTAAATGAAATAAGATTCTTTTCACAGAATATGGTAGTATAAACTTTGTACAGTGTTTCTAAACTGATTTTACTGATTTTAGTATTTGGATGAGTTACTTTATCTATTGTTGAAATAGCCTAAATGATCACATTTGCAAACCTTAAATCGGCCAAGTTTCAAACTTAGTTTCTAACTACACCATACATGATCTTTGATTCATTTTTCAGGCATTAGCAGAATACCATCCTAGAAATGTTTCAGAACTGATTTGGCATTATTTCAACTTCAATTGCAATAGATTATCTATTTACTTATTGTTACGATTAACATTTCCTTCTATTAAAAGAATACCAATTAAGTCCGATTCCAAATATTTTTGCACACATGGATCCTTACTGTTTTTAGGGACTTATACAAATTACATTATCATTTTGGTGAGCCATTATGCTAGTATCTTGCTAATGGCCATAAAAGGGTTTAATGAGGATTAACAACCAATTATATTAAACTTGGTCCTAAGGTTAAATATTTTTGCATATTTGAACTCATCTCAAAGTCAGATCCACACATATATATTTATCTTATCATTTTATAGTTCATGGTGAATAACTTTTATTTAAAGTCCATAATAGTGTCATTAGAAGATTTAAACTCCTAAAATTCATCCATAGCTCAAACATTAAGTATTTTCGCATATTAAGAATGTTACTGATTTTATATGATTATACAAATTTATTTCACTGGTTTCTAACTAAAAATTAATAAGCTATTAAGGATTAAATGTGTTCCGGCCAGGAAATGGACTGAGAATTGAATAGTACGCCTTACACAGGAGAAAGCGGCTTTGGCCTAATCTTCTTCTTCCCCAGGCGACTGACTCGCTGGACCCAAACCACAGACACAGAAAACAGAGGAGCCATTAGGGCTCCTCGGCGAGGGCTTTCCGGCGATGGTCCGTGGCGGCACCACCAGAGGACGAAACCTTGCCAGCGCAACCGGAGCAGTACCAATTCGCCGAGGAGACGCAGGTTGGCCTTGCACCGAGCTCTAAGCAGCAAAAATGGCGGTTCGTGGGGAAGACAAGTAAATGCATCAGGGATTGAATCGGTGGCCTTGTAAGCATCACGGGGTATTAGGGGTTTCATTTTCAAGTTTACGAAGGAGAAAGCGGAGGAGCTACCACTGGCTGACGACTTGGGGAAGAAGGGCGCACTACCGCACCGATTTTCGCATGAGGGAGCTCGGGTATTTTTGAGGATTCGATCCTTGAAGCACGGGATGCTCTAGCTCACCGGATTTGAGAACCTTTGGCTCTACCGCTCGGATTTTGCTTCCTGAGCTCGAGGTTGCGCAATGGAGGAAACGCAGGGAGTTTCTTCTTGTTGGGCTTGGGGAGAAGGAAGGAAGAAATGAGGGAAGTAGAGCACCTGGCCTGTGGTCTCTGAGGCGATGAATGGCTTGGTAGTGGGTCAGACTCCGGCTCGGAGGGTTCCCAAAGGAACGAACGGAGGTTGAAGGTGGAGCCAACGGGATTGAGGACGATGCATTCGTAGCGAGGTCCATTGTCGATGATCGCAAGCTCCAACAATGCGCCAACGAACGGAAAATCAACGGATGGCCCACGTCGGTGGCAATTCAATTTCAAATTTCATTTTGATTTTCCTTTCAAGATCAATTGAAGTATATTCTTTTTTTAAACTTTGTTTTTCAAAAGAATTTGACTTCGGAATGCTTCTATAAAACTTTCATGCCAAAATATGGTTCCATCATTTTATGTAAATTCGCAATACATTATTTCGATTTAAAGTTATCTTTTCATTTTATTTCTTCATTTCTTTATGCATAACATTTCAATTGTTGGCTAAGATGATTTAATTGAATGATTAAAGTTCTCATGGACATTTTATAAATTTTTACTTTTTATCTTTTTTGCTTTTTCCTCTTTTTCATTCTTCATTTCCATTCGTTAGATTTTTCATGCAAAGAATAAATCTGAGGAAATCCAAATAAAACGAATAATGGCAAGGAAACTCAGAAATAAATAATATTCAAACTTAAATTATCCAATTTCACTCTATTGAAATTTTCAGGATGTTACAATCATGGAGACATTAAACATCTCTTAACTTTGACTCAAAGAATAATGGAAAAAGACAACGAATTGCTCCTCATATTAAAGTCCAAATGAAAATAATAACCTGCAAAAGAAGCAGAATAGTATCCCGCTCACATAAACCAAAATTTGTTCCATCTAAATTCAGATAGTTAGCACCACCAGTAGCAGATCCTTGAATAGAAACCGGTGCATCCTGAGAATGGAGCTCATTCATCCATACATGTTTATGCCGATGTCCTGCCAATGCCTTTTCTTGTCATATATTTAGCTCAGAGGAGCCGAATCATACACGTAGAAAATGCCACTGAAAGCACTATATTCGCGACTATAGAATGTAGCATAGACACAGGGTTCTACATCGAAACTATGTTAGAACTTGAAGCATTTCCACACAAACAAAAGAACATCCATAAATATTTAGCCAAAAAACAACCTGTAGTGAACCAGGTAATGAAAACACACCATTTCCACTCATGGCATCGATTTGGTCTCCAGCGCTAGAAATGAAGATTCCCTGCAATTACATATCCAACAAGAGTCTGAATAACAGCAAGGTAGAACTCTTTGCAACCAAATATCATGACCCAACAATCAGGCAATAAAGTTTTACCTGCTGGTGAGCTTTCTGGATCTCCTGCTTTAGTTGTGCAAGTTTCAGCTCACTACTCTCTACCTGCTGTACACATGCCTTCAAACGGATAAAGAAACATTATAGTGGCTCAAAACAAATGAATAACCAAGTATTCAGGGGGATTAAAAAAATACAAACAGCTAAGGACCATCCAATCCAGTGGCAGTCCTGCACCTTGCACAGATAAAAAAACATGCAAAAATCAGTAGTTTAACCTAAAATGTGAGAGAAATGCTGTAACACCCCGGCGCTAAACACGCCACGGATGCTACCAACACTTTGAATAACTAATATCACCTCTAGCGAAAAGACAGGAATTAACCTCTAACTCTTAAAACTGGTTTAAAACTAAGCCACCGAAATTTGCAAAATTTCGGCAGCACCTCCCCTAAATCTAGGACATCCACTCAGCAGGCAGAAAACAATTGCAATTATGATAACAGTCTAGCAGGTCCTTAGTTAATCATTCACACAATCAACAAAACTTAATAACCACACCACGACGAACGACATATTACAACCATAATCAATACAACCAGGCTTTACAAAACGATTAAATGGTTCGATGCAAACGTGCTCGTGCTACTACTCCCCCCATGCATGCCGGTTTCAATGTACCTGCAACAACACAACAAACAAGTGTGAGTCGATGACTCAGTAAAGTACATGTGAGAAACAGTTCCAATTCATCATAAGTAAAACAAGAGCTTAACCATAAAAGCAAGGAAGACAAATAAAGCAATAACTTGATTATACAAGAAAATTTACCGCCATTCAAATCATCAACTTGATAATAACCCATTCAATGCCAAAGAAGCCCTACTTAACTCTAAGTCACAATGTCTCCTGACTCGACTACCCCTTGCTACGACTCAAATCTCTTTCATCTATTGCATTTGAGTTTATAACTCGACTCCCCTCCAAGACAATCAAACAATATAATTCGCAGGCAAAGAATTGCGCACATTCATCAAATTCAATTCAATCACCCTTTTGGGTTGAGTCCACGACTCAACCTTCAATTACCATAATCACCATCTATATGACACACCATTTATCACAACACTCATTAATAAAGATGCAATGCACATGAATGCCCATTTCCATGCATCGCATCAGATCGCTGAGTGCCCACCCGTCGGTGTGCACTCTCACGCCCCTTCCATCCCGTAGATGGAAGGTGCCTACTCTTCTTGTCTCGCTCCCATTCACCTTGATGAAGGGGACTACGAGTAGGACTTTCGTGTTCACTACGTGTGAACACAGAGGCCCAAGATCGAAATGGGTCGCCTCTTCCATTATGAATGCATATCATGAATGCAAGAATGCAACATCAATTCTCAACTAAAACACATTTCAATCAACATACTCAACAAATACACATTTCAATCAACATACTCAACTCAATTCCCTAGACGAGGCACAATTAAATACCTCTCTTGTATATTAACCACAAGTATCCCGTGCATTCCCCATTCTCGCTACTCGATTGCAATATTAACAAAGGTACAAGAACTCACCGAGATGAAGGCTTACTAGTGACCACTCGAATCCAATAACTAATCATGCCCTCGAAGGGACGATCACCAATACAACTCATACTTGCCATAATCAATAGAAAATTAGCCGTGAATAGATAAATAACAATAAACAATTCAATTGGTCACCCTTCTCGACGTACTTGCCTTTAACCTCCGCGATAACTGACGGCCCGATTGCGGTATTAGGGACCTCCAACCCTAGAGAATCAAACAACCCATGAAAGGGCAAGAGCACGATTATCACAGTCACCAACTCATCGGGAATTAAAGTAGCATGGTTAAGTAAAAGCATGCAAAATTCTAATGATACACATTACTCCCTATCCCAACAATACACAACACTATCAGCATCGCTCAATAGCTATTCATTTAACCAACTGTATATGTATATACACACACACATTAATCACATCGAAATTCGAACATAAGCATGCACGAGCACCTCCAACAACCATTCCATCACTAGCACTTGTAAGCATAAATAGATCACTTGATACTAACAGAACATTACCCTGTATCCCAATAATATAAAACTCCATTAGTAAGCAGCATCAATTTGTTTTAGACAAATGTATCTACACACATACATTAATCACTTTGCACGAGGAGACCTTTTGGGACCACAGATATCACATAAGGAATTTGTAGCAATTGAGCTAGAAACATACATAACCCAATTAGGCAGCTAGACCAAATCCAAAATAGAACATGAAGCAGTCATGCCTTTGTAACTCAGGTCATAAACCCATATTCATAATCAATTGGCAATGCATGAAAAAACATTCTTAATCACACATCTATACCATCCCTATCCCTAAACTTCAAAAAAAAGACAGCAGCACAATAAATCCTCAAGAACCCAATATGATACCAATATAATTAATGACGCATTACTGACAGGCCCAAATACATGCCCCTAATGGATCAACCAATAGGTGTTTATCATAGCCTCAATGCACAGAAGAAATCTTTAAACCATAAGAGAAATGACATATGGTAGTAAATTTTTTCTTAACTCACTCTATTTAATTGAGCCATGCAAAAAGTAACAAAAATCAAGTCACAGCATAAGATTCCCAAACGTTATCAATGTAAGGATGACATTACAGGGCGCATATACAAATAACACACATAAGCGTACATATATATATATATATATATATCTTTCCATAAACAACAACATGTAGAACCCTCAAGAATCTAATACCGGTATACATAAATACTTGGTATGCATCAGTAACAAATCCACAAATACAACACATACGCAAGTCTTTAGTGATCACAACAGGGAAAAGACAAACAACAATGCAATCATATTTAATCAACTAGGATCCAAAGACACCACGGACGGTGCTCATTAACCAAAGATTCACAACCAAATATGGCATACAAGTATTCATAGATCATTACTCAGAAACAGTGCAATACCCTAATGTAACCCTTCTAGGCATTTCATCGAACACCCTATATGCGACTAATTTCCCTCAAAATTTTACCTCAAAAACTTGCTCATGGACTCATGGAGGAAGACGAGGAGAAGAACGGAGGCGGGGGGAGAGCCGCCGGTGGGGACGAATCGCCGGGAGGCGCCACCCACGGAGGTCGGCGAGCCGGCGGCGGTTGGGAGGCGCCAGCGCAGCAATGGGCGCGACGCTGCCTTGACGCGGCCCAGCGCTGCACCAGTGACAGGGGCGGAGGCGGCCGAAGTCACCGGGTTGCGCCGACCAGACGCAGGCGAGGCCGCCGACGGTCATGGCCGAGAGGGCGCAGGGGAGGCGCGCGCTACCGAGGAGGGGAGCAGGGCGGCGCCAGGAGGAATGCCTACCGGGAGGAGCAGGCTAGAGGAGGTGCAACGCCGTGAGAACTTCTTAGGGCAACCTGGAAGGAGTCGCTGGATGCACGCGCGTCTGGAAGAAATTTGGAGGTGGCGGCTGGACCAGCAGCCCTCCCTCCTTTCTTTTTTTTATACATATACACAACTAGGGTTTCCTCTCTTCTTCTTCCAAAAATATGTATATATATATATACAAATATTCTAGAGATCACAAATCAACAAATCCACAGACTATACATTCAACCCCTTAACAAAACAAAATTCCCTTTGAGTAAAACTCGCCGCAGAATAAATACAGCTTGGAGAAAACACCCTATCCAATTAAAACCTACAGAAGAATTCCAAAACTTTTAATAAAAACTTAAATTGCGTGACAACACATTTTATTTCCTTCCGGAATAAATCCGAAAATTAAGAAGACGAAAGCAGCACCGGCCAAAACCCTAACCAGGGCTTGCAGTATTACAAATGCACGACCTGTTGTGGATCAGTAATTAGCACAACTACTACCAATACGAATTGGTGAAAAGCTCCAACAAAATGATAGTTGGTCATTTAGATAGTGTCTGAAAATAATTAACAGTACACACAAAAGGTTCACGTCGTGTAGTAGCACGAAAGGTTCCACAAATTAGTGCATACATCGTAACTACTGCTCAACCAGAGCTACATTACATAAGCATAACACGAATACCACTAGTCATCAGACTCGATACTTTCATCCTCCCTAAATTGATGATCATCACGTTTACCCGAATCATCGCTCTCGTAGTCGTATGGGCGCAACTGCTCGTATATGCTGGACGAAGTGTCTTCTTCTTCTTCATGTGGATCAACACCATCTGTTCCCACCAAGTCTTCTGATTGTAGGACAAGGTCATCCAGGCGGCGAGCAGTGTCTTCGATCTCAAGTAAGACTCGGTTCAGTTCATTCACGGATTCGCATGAGCAAGGAGAAAAATTATCGTACGCTAAGTTCTTCATATCACTTGCTATTTCCGCTATGCGATTAATAGTCCAAGCATGCACTTGACTGACTTTCTTTGAATCCTTATCCATCTATATCGAAGTAAATACAATGGTAAGACACGGTAGACTAGTGTAATGCAAAAATTGGATCATGAAAGTGATGGAAAAATTGGAGGAAGGCATGGAAGAAACAAAGAAAGCAATACATAACTGCTGGATGTCCCATTGACCTTAAATGCGAGAGCGGATAAATCTGATCAATAAGAAAAGATGAGAACCACGTCCACGACGACGCCGTCGGCCCTGGCCCCTTCCTCTTCCGCCTTCTGCAGCTAGCAAAAGATTTAGTATTAGTTATGGAGGGAAACAATTATGAAGATATTCCCATATTAAATAACAAAAAATATAGCATAACTACAATTTTTGAACAAACCATCTTGGAAGAGAAGTAGGGCAATGAATAGAACAGGAAAAATGAATATAGAGTAGAATAATGATGCTGAGTTGACAATACAAAACGAAAAGGTAGTGTTCAGCTTCCAGCAGATAGGGAATACAGGTAGTGTTCTGACATGAATAAGAGGAACCTCTGTCGCAAGAAATTGGTGGTGACCTCGACAGAATCCAAAGCCTGGCACCCACCTGCAAAAGTGAAGAAATCATCGATCAGGAACCCTGAACTAATTATCTTGAAATGGTGTGCATGGCATGGCTCTGATATTCGAATACATTTCCAACATAATGGCAGCAGTATGGCACGTGTAGTTCGGACATCTTCATATCCTCAAGTAAGGGCATCAGTGGGCTCTAACTTCCATTACAGTCACTTTCCCAACATTGAAGCAACAAATTACCCAAAATACGAACCGATATTGAGATTTAGATATTTGCCACTCTTCAATTTCAAACTTCGACGCCATGTACAAATCATGCCACTAGAGTGGCATTTTTTGTACATGGCGTCGAATTTTCACGTTGAAGGGTGGCAAATATCCAATTAATTCATATTAACAAATAGGTCATATTAGTCCAGCACATAGCACAAGTCCATTACGCAAAGGTCCATTACAAGTCCTTACATAAACCATTACACATAGGCCATATACACCCAAAAGGTCATAACATAGACCATATGCACCCAAAAGGTCAGTTCAGCACAGTCACCTACCTCCATCGCACATAGACCATCTACACCCAAAAGGTCATGACATAGCATGTCTTACATATTACCATCAGTAGTCAAGAATTTGTACACCCAGGTGTCTAAGGTCTTGTCACTTGCACTACATAAGAAACCACGCAATCCTTTATTCTCATTGCGTGAGAGGTGCATACCTACCGTAAGCTTGTCCTCGGTTGCTATTGTCATGGCTTCAATCCTCTCCCACAATGGAGCATGTGGGTCAGTAATCTGTGGGGGTGGTGGAGGTGCTGTTCTTACCAGGGATTCCTGAAGTGCCTTCAAAGTTTCGCTGATATCATCGGCTGTCTTGGACATGCGGCTCTTTGGCTTCGGTTGCCTCTTAGCCGGCGACTTCCTGAGCCTCTTTCGCTTCACGCCAGAAACTGGTGAGGAATTCTGGACACCTGGTGAGGTATTCTGGACACCTGGTGAATTGCTAGTTGTAGCACCCACTGGAGATGGCAAAGTGTCTGAGTCGTCAGCTGCACAATCCACAAATTCAGCATGTGAGGACATATCATCGTATCCGTGCATATCCTCATCAGACTCAAGGTTTGGAAGCATGCAAGACGATGCATCCAGAGCTAAAGATCCATCGGCATTGGTGCCCATGAACAACTCCTGCATCTCATGGAAAAACTTAATGGGTTTACAGAGGAGACGCCTAGCCCTATCCTGCAAATCAAGATAGGAGTACTTGGCTTTAAGATGTTACCATAATGCAACAATATGGTGAAATATGTCACATACCGTCAATGTAGCCTTCTCCGATTCAGATATTGTCACCAAGCATCTAGTTGGGTCAAATGCATTGCCACTCTTGCTTAAAGCAATAGCAACATATTTCCAATTCTCCTTATAGTGCCTGAAATGACGATTAACCTGCGCACTAGTGACCCCCATACCGAATTTCTCATTCAATGCAGTAGCACATGCCAAGTGATGTTGCTTTTTAATCTTGAAGCCAGCATGTTGGTCCTTTGAAAACTCAATGAACCAATCAAGCATAAACTTGGTTTGACCCTCATCCCATGAAATGGTCCTTTCCCTAGCAGGTTCATCAGTATCAACCTTCTCCTTTCCTTTACCCATATCTGACCATAACAAATGCGAACAATTGCAGGACTAATGGCATAGATGTATAACACAGGAAAAAAAATTTGAGGACTCAATAATATGGGAATAAATTTCAGCACTGAATAATATGGGAAAAAATTCCATGGCATACATATATGGAACACACAACATATAAGAATCATCTCACAAATAAATATTAGGTTCAGAGACCACGAACTTCAAATACAACACATGAAACTCATGGGCATCACACGTATAAGTCATAAGTCAGCTAATTTATCATCCCACATTTTTTGTGCTAGCTCATCCCTTTTGACAGCCCATACTTGGTTGTCTTTTTGCATGTCCACATGGGTACGTTTGCTTCTTGGAAGATTTTGGTACCAAGTGAGGTCATCATACACATATTCATCAGGGCCGTCATCAATGATGAAGTTGTGCACTGTACAACAAGCAATCACTATCTTCACTTGGGTTTTCAAAGGGAAAAAGGGCTGAGATGTTGAGATCTTAAACCTATTCTTCAGTGTACCAAATGCCCTTTCAATAGTAGTTCTAAGGGAAGAATGACGGTGGTTGAACAATTCTTTAGGGGTCTCAGGCTCTCGAGCTCCTTTGAACTCTTTAAGATGGTACCGAACACCCCGATATGGGAGTAAGATACCACACCTTGTTGCATAACCAGCATCAGCTAGGTAGTAGTGGCCTACATGTTTAGGGAATGACAATTAGCTTTGGACTGCACGAAAACCTTATTTTTCATTTGTCGAATAGGTAGTAATAGTACCTTCAGGGATTTTTAGGCCAGTTGGTCGGGATAGTGCATCTTGGAGCACATAGGAATCATGGGCTGATCCTTCCCATCCATCTAAGACATATGTAAACCTTAGGTCAAAGTCAACAACAGCTAGCACATTTTGTGTAGGATAGAGTTTCCTACCCCTAAACCTATCCTGCATATGCATAGGAACCATTGCTGGAATGTGCGTACCATCCAAAGCTCCTATGCATTTCTATGGAAAAAGACATGACATACGGTTAGTTCTCTTTTAGATTGACATAAGGATATATTGCCATTAGCATATTATGGTCTCATGTTACCTCGAAGTAAGGGTGAAATCTGCCTGGACTAGTTGTTATCTTCGAATGTGTCTCCGTAGTTCTCAGGACAATGATGTCACGCAACATAATACATAGAGCATCTAAGACAGCATGGAAGTACCTATGGACTATCTCCCCAGAGCGGTTAAACTCAAAACCAGTTGTTCTATTAGTCCATCTATGCCCAACAACATGCATGAACATGGCAACTTGTTCTTCAATAATGACATTTAGTGTGTCGAGTAGCAGCCCACGATTTCTTAGGTGAGAGCACAACCTATGGAAAACAAATTTCCGCATGCGCAACTCACTAAGGTAGTGAGCTTCAGTGCCATTGTACAAACGATTCAAACGTGTAGCTCTCAACACGTCTCTCGGCAACATAGGACCATAGGTCACACGTCTCTTCTCAGATCTAATTAACTGAAGTTTATACAAAAATAGAGCAACACATATTGTAATGTTGATAACAGCCCTTCTCATCTGCAAGTAATTACAATAGCTATTATAGTACTGAATGTATAGTTTCTTTGCACCCATCTATATACACATGAAAAATGTATAATCATATCAGAGCCATGCCATGCACAACATTCAAAACTGGAATATGGAAAGATAGTTGGATTAGGGTTTCTCACCGATAATTTCTTGAAGGATTACTTGCAAATCCAATTGGGGGAAGACCTATTGCACAATTCCCTACATCATAAACAGATTTCGCAATGGGCACAAGCGGTACATTGGAAAGACCAAATGAGCTAACAAAATGTTTATTGTTGCAGACTATACATTTTCAGAAGTTTCAGACATTGACACTGTTTTACATCTTTTATAGGTACGTGCACTACCTCAATTCTATTACTATGGATTTGCATGCTCCTCATTGCTTGTACATACAACAACAACAACCAACTACCAAGCCTGAATATTTTATGAAGAAGAAAAAGGTAACAGAAGTCCACAGGAAAAGCGCAATATATAATTGAGGTCTATCTAAACCAAAGAGAACTAACAAATGGTCTTCATTGATTCAAAACAAAATAAAACTAGGGTAATAACTTGTACTCTGATGCATTCTAGCAGAACCACGCTGGCACCCAAGCATCTCCCCGCGCATTGGCCAAGCCTAGCTGCATAATAATTTTTTGTCACATCTTGGCTTGTCGTTTATTTAGTGCGACTAATCTCGTTTACATATCTGGTGCTAGAGTTATCTGGATTTACATATGTCGTGCTAGAGTTATCTGGATTTGCATGCTCCTCATTGCTTGTACATACAACAAAAACTACCAACTACCAAGCCTAAACATTTTATGAAGAAATGCAATTTGCGATAACATTTGCAGCAAAGTTCACTAACTTATATATCCTGATCTTGTTACTGTCAGATACTTGACCGAACCCAGTAAATGTTTTCGATATACCAGTATGAAGTTTCTAGTTGTGCGTCCAACAAATTTCCCTTTAAGCAGCCATTTATACAGCAACGTCAAACATCTTTGAACTCATGTACCTGGGAAATACAGCAAAGAAAGAAAGGGGAACCAGCCTCTTCATACTGATTCAGGTTCTAGAAGACCAGATCTGTCCGATTCTCTCTGCATCTAGAGTCAAACACGCAACGAGCATAGGGTAGTCGAGCCAGAGGGGGCTTACTCTTGCGAGCTCGGGGTCGGCTCGGCGGCACTGCCGCTTCGCTATGGGGTTGGTAGATGCTTCCAACCTTGGCCTCCTCGAAACTCCACCGCCGCTGGTGGCCGCCGCGACGAACGACGAGGCGGAGGCGCTTCCGGGGAGGGGATTGGACTTGGATGGATGGGGGGAGGCGGCGATGCTGCTGGAGACAAGCTGCGGCCTGTCACCTACCGCCGCCGTTGCTGCCCTTGAGTCGCCCGTCTTCCGTTCGAACCCTAGTTTTTGGATTGCACCTGAGTTCTGGCGCAAACGGAAGTGCGGCGCTCATTTTGACCGCCACACTTATGGCGAAAATTTTCGCTGGCGAGTCGACTGCGCGCGCGCCTAAGGTCCTGTGGCAAGCCTCACCTGGGTAGGAAACCAAACAACTGCCTAACCACGTATGGCATGCCTAACTTGAGTTATGGCTCGCTTAGGCAGGGAACCAAACAGGCCCTTAGTCCGCCGTTGCCCCGGGCGTACATAGGTTGGTCCATTACGTCTCGTTAGCTAGCCACGGCACGACACGGCATGGCATGTTGCTTTCGCCCCTGGCACGCCCTATACTAGAGTACTACTGGTACAAACTAATATAGTTGAGATATTTTAATCGTGTTTCGTGACAAAATCATTGTCATGAACTTATGTATTTGGACAAAAAGAGCAAGGATATGATTTCTTCTATTTTTACGGTTCTATTTGGGGAATTGGGGGATGAAAACTGAGTTGTAGTACGAATGTATTATGTGTCCTTTTCTACTCTATTTTTTTAGGGCAGTGTCCTTTGCTATTGTATTATGTTCAAAGTAATGGCCATTTTTGTATCCTAAAGCTAAAAAGATTTAATTACGTCTTAAGTATGTTTACGGTCAGTCTCAATTAATACTCCACAAAATATTACACACAAGGTTCTTGAAGTGTGTAACCAATCACCAAACTTAAGAGTAAGAACCACCCTTAAATTAAAAGCTCAAGAAGACTTCATCTTAAAATAAAAGGGAGCGACCAGAAAACAATATACCGCTGTAATGGTATAGCAACAAGTCTTTGAACCCAAAAGTTTCAAGAAGTTTTAGCAAGTTTCAGTAGATTTCATCAAGTTTCAACAAAAAACAACACACAAAAAAAAGCAAAACAAAATCCTAGTATACTCACCTACGACCGTTGCTCTGCCCTTGCCACTCACCAACACCTCCGAGCTCAAAGTTTCCCGTACACACATAGCAGCAAAATTGAGCAACAAGATGACATCGGTAGAGTCGGTGTTGTATTGCTCTATGGTCCAAATGAGGAGGCAAGAGAGAGTCATAGGATCTAGTGAATCCCGTAGTCGGTGATGAGGAAGACAACCGGATCTGACAAATCCAGTCACCGATAACGAGGAAGATGCCTAGATCTGGTCGATCATGTCGTCGGTGTCCTTCTGCCATGTCACCTTCGCCATGCCTCAGGATGAGTTAATGCTCGTCAAGCCACCACTTCACAGGCGTCTACCCGCTCACCTGTGGCCTTGCCAGTACGGTCACCTGCAACAACCATGGTTGTTGGGCTGTGGTTAGAGATGGCAATGGGGCCCCGATCCCCGTTTCCACGCGGGGAATTCATCTATTAGGGGACGGGGATGGGGAAATATACTCCCCGCGGGGGTCTTGTTGGGGGAAATTATTGCCCCGTCGGGTATGGCGGGGCCGGGGACGTTCCGTTGCTCCCCGTCCCCGTTCCTCGTCCCCATCCCCGTTTAGATCTGACAGGTGGGCCTTCAACCTCTGTACAGTTAAACCCTAGAGCGGTAGAGCCCAAATCCAAAATTCTGATTCCCAAATCCCAGTCGCCGCCACTCCCATGGTCCCACCGAGACCTCCTCAGCGCCTCTCCTCTCCTCAGCGCCCAGATCCAACCGAGGCGCTGACGATTCCTCATGTCCTCCAGATCCAAAATTCCAGATCGATACCTCTCGGCCTCTCCTCTCCCGTCGTCGTCCACCCAGTCCCGGCGAGCTGGTCGTGTGTCCTCTCCCGCGGTCCCGCTCGGCCCCAGACGCCGCTTGCCGTCCCCCCGGACGCCGGACGCCGCCGCCTTCGCCCTCGCCAGCCGAGCAAATCTTCTCTGTCCTCTCCCGCCGGACGTCGCCTCGCCTGTCCCGGCCACCGAAGCAGACGCCGCTCTCCCAACGCCACCCGCCCAGACGCCGCCCACGGTCCGCCTGTCCCGCCTTGCCCGTCCCGGCCACGAAAGCAGACGCCGCCTCCCGAGACGCTTTGGTTATTAGCATATTCGTCTCCTTCCACTAGTTTGCTCTAGTTATTAGCATGTGAGACATTTAGGAATGCTTTAATATAAATTGTTGTGTGATCTTACTCTAATTTGTCAACTCTAATCTGTTGAAATATTGCTGATATGTTGAAATCGACAAGGGTACAAAATGGGTTTCAAAAGATTTGGGAAATAGATGTTGTAAAATTTGTACTGAATGTGGATATCATTGAGACTTGAGAGTGGTGCTGTGAAATGGGTTACCAAATGGCTACTCTAGAATCTAGATGTACTGAATGTGGATATCACTGGGAGTGGTGCTGTGAAATTTGTTTTGATATCATGTGTGATTGTGTGCTAAAGCTAAACCAATATGGCGTGGTGTTGTATAATTTGATATCATTGAATGTGGATGTCACTGAGAGTCGTCAACTACAAATTTGATAATTTAGCCTCATCTCCATAAGTATGTAATTGGTATCACTAATTTGAGGGATTTCATTTTTATATCAACAAAACAAGTAATATTGCTTATGTTTCTTCCATGGTACTGCACGTCTACTTTTCTTCTTGATATATTTGCTATTACTGCACTAGCAATACTTGTGTAGTTGTGTTATGTGTGGTGTTGGACTACAAATAGACCAAGGATAGATAGTTAGATACCAGGTAAATCATTTCGAGCAACAACAGCCTGTCGGGGATTATTTCGGGATTAGCCTCATGGGCCCCGCGAACCCGCTCGGGGTCGAGGACAGGAAATTTAGCCCAGCGTCTGGGCCGGGCCGGGCCGGGACGGGTGCGTGGCGGGATCGAGGATGCAAGGGTTCTCCCTGCGGGGATTTTCCCCGTTGCCACCTCTAGCTGTGGTATATTTATTTTATAGAAAAACTAACTAACGATATAATGTTAGTTACTTTTTAATGTGATACCTAGGCACCATTAGATTGAGCCATCTCAAACTATCTTGTCTAACCATGATCATATCCAAAACAAAGGCCATACAAACCACTCAACCTAACCCATCTCTCTCTCTCTTGCTCACTCGCTCTCGCTCACCACGAGTACCTAAGCAATGTCACATAGGGGCGGTGAGAGTCTACGGTAAGCTGCCTCCATGTGGCATGGTGGGGTGGCTGCTGGCACATGGAGCAGCATGACAGCGAATGGTATGATTAAGCATAGCACGGTTGCAGCACAACACCACTGTGGGAGGAGGACACCGGCAATATGATTTGCCAGATCCCATAACTCTTGCCTACCCTCCTCATCTAGGCCACAAAGCAATACAACGCTGATTGCACTCATGTGGCCTCGTGGCTCAACTTCACTGCCGCATGTCAAGCTCTATCTTGACCCCTCGGGTGAGCAGAGGAGGAGGCAGTGGTATTGGCAAGTGGCAAGGGTAGGACGGTGGCCGTAGGTGAGTATGCCGAGATTTTTTGCTCTTTTTGTGTTGTTTTTCTGATGAAACTTGATGAAACCTATTGAAACACTCACTGAAACTTCTCGAAACTTTTGTGTTGAAACTTGTTGCAAATTCATGGTTGAAACTTGAGTTTCAAAACATAAAATTCGTTGAAATTTTGGTTTAAAATCTTTTAGAAACTTTTAAAAACACGCAAAAGTCATCGAAACATGGAACTTTTCCAACATTCTCTCGAAACTTATACAAACTATACGAAACTCGTTGCCATACTCCAGTTGCACTCTAAAATAAATCGTGGAAGATATATCTATCCATAAAACATTCTGAGCAAGGCTAGTTAGTTTTACCTTTTTGAAGCACTTCTACACATAAGGTGTAACTTTGTACGACACAAGTACATGGTAACGAAATAGCGGAAAATTTGGAATACAATACACATTACGGTCCGTAATTACAAATCGATACAATATGTTTGTGTATTTACAAAAAACCCAGCCTTACCCGGAATTTGAAAATCCGTTTAAGCATACCCGGAACCTCAAAATCCGGCTAACCCTTAACCGGAAATTCAAATTCCAAGTATGGGGGCCCCACCCCATACCCGGAATTTCAAAATCCGGGTATTCCTTAACTGGAATTTCAAATTCCGGGTATGGGGTGGGGCCCCCATACCCGGAACACCAAAATTCGGCTAAAAGGCCCCCCTCCCGGGTAGAATCAGCGACCACGTATAAAAATAAAATAGGACTCTAACAATGTCAAAAACTTTTGAAATTTTTTATGGAGGTTCCTGATAAATCACTGATATTACCATAAAAATTTCAAATGATTTTAAGATCTGAGGAAGTTTTTAAAATTCAAACAATAGAACTATCCTGATAAAACGCTGGCCGACAAGTTTGAACCGAATGAAAAATGAAACAAACCATGTTAGAAAATTTTAAAATTTTTTGTCCATGGTTATGATGCATCACTAATGTTCCCATAAAATTTTCATATAATGATCAATCTCTATGAATTTTTAAATATTCAGACAGTGCTAGTATCTGATGTGGCAAAATTCAGACAGTAGCACTGTCTGAATTTTTAAAAATTTAAAAAGCTTGAAAAAAATTTTATGGGAACATTAGTGATGCATCATAACCATGGAAAAAAAATTTCAAAATTTTATAGTCGACAACAACTTATGTTATGAACACTTAAATTATTTGTTGAACATATATAAGGGCACATACACCGAAAGTTCAGATGATAAAATAAGCAATAGATTAGATTATATTACAAGGGCATTACAACAAGGATTTAAATTGCTTGACAAACTAACTAACGAAAAGCACTTGTTTGTCATGGTGGAACAAATGATCGTTCGCCTATCTGGTACTGACGAATGATATCCCACATTTTCTCGCATATTACGACCGTGTTAAATTTGCGATTTGTCATCGGACACCGCTCAATCCCTACTATGAAAGAACTCCATGGGGATCCGGTTCACCCATTTGCCGCCGAATGGGTGGCCTATGCCGTGCGCCTCGGTGTATAAGACATAATTTTTGGTCTTTTTATGTGGATTTCGCCTCCCATATGGGCATGTCATCCCGATTCGGCGTCCCTATGTTAATACCACCCGGTTCCGGATGGTCTACGCAACGTCAAGGATTTGTTGCGTGGTGCGGACCTCGTACCGCTTCTTCCCTTGTCCCTTCTTCTTCGAGAGGAGGAACCTCTTGCACCTCTCGTGTGTTGGCGTTAGCGGAGACATGCGGAGACGCCTGCTCTGCTTTCGCTCGCACTCCACTATATGGTGCAGGAGGTGTGTGTTGGGCTTATCCTTGGACAACCGAAGCGTGCCTGCGATCAATGCAAGATGCCCGCTTTGGTCGTTGAATAACACCGTAGGCGTACTAAAGTCCGCTTTTACGGGCGTAGTGGCACCACGAAGAGGTTGCTCCCCAGTTATCCCATACAGAAGTTTGAGATGTGGGTGGTACGCGTCTCGGTCCACCCAGCTTGAAGTAGCCGCACCATTCATCCTCGGCCAAGGGGCACCAGAGAATCTCCGGTCCGCTAGATCATCGTGGCGGTATCAACCATTGCTGCGCAGCCATGTTTGCAAAAGTCGGGGCTTTGGGTGGCCCCGAGGAGGTTTCTCCTTTGACTTGAGCGAATTCGCAAGTTTCCTTTTGAACTCCCGTGTGCGATGAACTGGTTTAGAACTACTACTTTGTGAGTTTAACATGAGTATGTCGCATGAAACTCACCGATTGGTTGGCCCCTTGCCCACCGCCCTAAGCTCTGTCGATCTAGAAAAGGACATATCTTGGCGGCCTCCCACCGGTGAAGTTCTCGCCGAAGCGGGGTAGGCGTCGTGGCGCTTGGAGAGAAATTCGTAGTCACGCTCGTTCCTACCGTCGATCCATTGGAAGAAGCAACACCGGTCCTTGTCTTTGAAAAGAAAGAACGATGCATGAAATGGTAGTGTTACCTGATTGTGTGGACACCAAGAGGTTTACCTCGTGAGGTGCGGCACAACTGTAGTGTGAGCGGTGTCCGTCTCTCCATGGGTAGATTGCATCATCTTCGCCAGTAGGTTGCAGTCGCATTTGGGTCGGGGCAACTCCGGCATAACTAGGGCGTCGACGCTACTAGCATCCGGATATTCGGGGCGGGATGACTTCTGCTTACTGAAGAGGCTACGGTAGAACGACATTGTGCCCTAATTTGTGTAGATTCAGCTGACGTTTATTGCTGGTTTGGCTGTGTTGGATGTCTACCCTCGCCCTGTTTTATAGTGGTGGTGAGGGTTACTCCACACAATTACAGACCTTGTCCATTTTGATGGCTCGCATCCTTTGTGAAAAGTCGACGACGTGTCACCCATCATCAAAGCTGCACGACCTGTCACTTTCTAAGAAAAGCTGCATGACTTGTCACCCTTTGAGAAAAGCCGCACGACGTGTCACTCATCATCAAAGCTGCACGACCTGAAACCTTTATGAGAAAAGCTGCACGACCTGTCACCCTCTGATAAATCAAAATCCGAAATCAGAAAACTGTGCAGAGCAGATTGTCAGAATTTTAATAAAATATGTAAACAGTATTTCAATCCAAAATTTCTACAGTACCTAGATAACTTCCAATTCATTGCACAGAAAAATTTTCATAAATATTGAAGTGACGTAAAGCTGATTCATTGAACCTCATCATGCTCAGCTTGCTGTTCCTTCCGAATTTTGCTTTGCTCCCCCATTTCCTTCACATCCAGTAGCTTGCATCACAGCTCGTCTACATGCAAATATTATGAAGAATAACTCAAAAATGATCTGTAGGATATGATGTACAATAATTTAGAACAATATTCTTATTTTAACTTGCTTTGAACCTAATCCTGATAAAGTAAAACCCTTAAGTGTTAATCATTCGCTTCACCATTCTCGCCGATCCCGTATAACGTGAACTTTATAATACCACGTAAGCCTTTTCAGAAATAAATATAATGAATCATCTAAACCCTAAAATTTATAAAATCAATTTAGAAACATTCTCCAAAGTATAGACTACCATAATATGTAGAAATAATATTATTCTGTTATGCTTTAAATATTAATCATGTTAGCAGAATAACCTAAAGTATTATGATTGCCAAACTTGGTAATGTGAGTTAATGAACTCGATAACAATGAAGAAATCTATAATTAAGATGTTTGTATTACCAAAACCTTATTAAAAAGCACGAAGATATAACCAGTAACCTACCATAATAGGTCTAGTGTATTAAAACTAAATCTTATGTAATGTTAATTAAGAAATGAATACTATTCACATATACATCATACAACAAATTGATTAATGATTAATTCTATTAATCTAAACAATTTTTGCATCTTGAATTCGATATTATAACTATTCAAATGCAAACACTTAATGAACTAAAATGCAAGAACGTAAGATCATGCAAGAACGTAAGATCATACAAGCCTGGGGACGTGCCTATCGGACGTGGATCGCCCGGGGGGCTTGGGGACGGCTTTCGATCGAGGGGGACATCCTCGTTCGTCTTTGCGGGGCTCGCCATGTCCCCGTAAAGGGGAGACGTGCCGTCGAGGTGGATCGGGCGGGGGCATAGGGACGTTCTCGCCTGCGGAGGGGGACGCCGTTAAATGCAAAGCGAGGCCCGCCACGTCCCGTGTAAAGGGGAGACGTCGCCGAGGTGGATCAGCGGGGGCCCGGGATGTCCTCGTCAGTCTTTGCAGGAGGCCCGCCACGCCCCTGTAAAGGGGGAGACGTGCTCGTCAGAGGTGGATCGGGCGGGGGGCCTGGGGACGTCCTCGTCTGGAGGGGGGACGTCCTAGTTCGTGTTGCGGGAGGCCCAGCCACGTCCCTGTGTAAAGGGGGAGACGTGCCCGTCAGAGGTGGATCGGACGGGGGGCTGTAACACTCCGGCACCCCATGCCCCGAATGTTACATCCTCTAGCACCAACAATTACAAATCACTAAGAATTAATATTTGCAAAGCAAGTGAACAACTAGGAGGTTGTCAAAATTATTAAAATTTTCGGCAGTACCTTCCCTAAAACTAGGACATCCACTCAGCAGGCAGAAAACATTTGCAGTATATGATATCATTCTAGCAGGTCCTTAGTTAACCAATCACACATCCTATAGAAATTTAATAAACTCCACCACATAATTATTACAGGACAGGGAATTTATTAAACATAACTGCAAACAACCTTTTACAAGAATTTTGCATGAGCTAGTTAGAACAGAACTAATATTGATATGATGGAATGATGATGATGCAACGTGGTTGTGTTACTACCCCATCCATGCATGCTGGCTTCAATACACCTACAAACATTAAATAACAAGCGTGAGTTCAAACTCAGCAAAGTACACGAGAATAATAAACCCAAATTATCATAAGTAAAATAAGAACTTAACCATAAGAGCAAGTAATGCAAATAAAACAATATCCGGACAATAAGCATTGATACCCATTTAAAGCAATAACTAAGAGCAAGTAATGCAAATAAAACAATATCCGGACAATAAGCATTCATACCCATTTAAAGTAATAACTTGACCATACCAAAAATTACTACAATCAAGCCATCATCTTGATAATAAAACCAATCAACTCCCATGAACCGTTACTTAACGCTAAATCACAACGACTCCCGACTCAACCACCCCATTTTACAACCCAAACCATTTTCATCAATTTAAGTCGAGTTCAAAACTCAATCTTCACTCCACGATAGTTATATAACCTAATTAGCAAGGCAATGGAATGCACTCAATCATCAAATTCAATTCAATCTCCTTTTTTTTTGGGTTGAGTCCACAACTCAACCTTCAATTACCATATTCACCATCCAAATAACACACCATTTACCACAACACACATTATGAAAGATGCAATGCACATGAATGCTCATTTCCATGCACGTACCGGTACTGCCGAGTGCCCACCCGTCGGTGTGCACCCTCACGTCCCTTCCATCCCGTAGATAGAAGGTGCCTACTCTTACTGTCTCGCTCCCATTCACCTCGATGAATGAGACTACGAGGTAGGACTTTCGTGTTCACTACGTGTGAACACAAAGGCCCGCATCAGAATGGGTCGCCTCTTTCTTTAATGAATGCACAATGCAATTTACATGAATGAAATGCAACCTTTCATTCATTGCCAACACTAACATAATCACATACATAAACATAGCCAATTCTCACATTCATAACCATAACCATACACATACATAAACATAGCCCAAATTCTCACATTCATAACCATCTAATCTATTCGCACAGACACTCAATTCCATTTCCCAGATGGGGCACAATTAAGTACGAGTATCGCATACCCCCATACTTGCTACTCACTGCAATGTTAACAAAGGTACAGTAAACTCACCGGGATTAAGGCTTACTAGTGACCACTCGAATCCAATAGCTAATCACGTCCTCGAAGGGACGATCACCAATATAACTCATACTTTCCACAATCAAAAGAAATTAGCCATGAATAGATAAATAATAACGAACAACTCAATTATTCACACAACTCGATGTACTTGCCTTTACCGACGCGTGAAGCAACGCGAAGTCGAGACCACCCCCTAGACACTCTCCTTGAGTTTGCACTGTCTGGGCTGTCATCTAATGAAGTTAAAGAGAAGGGTAGATTAGATAAGGGAGCAAGAAGACCACCATCTTCTGCCTTTAATCTTCTCCTACTAACCCCCTTTTTTTCAATCACTAGAGATAAATACTAATCACTCATACTAATGGAAGCTTATATAAATATATGTTTAATGAACATTTCAAACAACTTGGGAATCTATTATGAGTAAGGACTGAAGAATAATCTAATAACATACACTGCTAGTTATTCAGGACCACGTGCATACACAACTCTGACCCTTTGCTTCAAAACATCAGTGCATGAATATTAATCATAATGTCAAGGCACAAAAAGACAGTTCTCCAGATCTTATATCACTAAACCATCAAAGTATATATATATATATAAATCGATATACATATACTCTCTCTTCGGCAAACATCAATACACCCAAACCACTAAAGAATCCATTTCTGATAATCAAGCATAAGGATCAATACCTCAGCACTTAATCATGTACACATGAATCACTGGGACATAGCACAAGCATGTAAAATCAAATCATTCTCATGAAAACCTAGCTAGGCATTTCATCAAACACCATATGGGCAAGCTAAATCCCCCCCCCCCAAATTTATACCTCAAGGCTTTTTTTCCATGGAGGAAGGAGTGGGTGGGGGAGAGACTGGAGGAGGCGTCGGCCATTTCTTCTTCTTGAGCTGCCGCTTCTTCTACCGGGGAGAAAGGAGGAAGGGCGCCGAGCAGTGCGCTTGCTCTTCGCTCGGCGGCATCTTGGCTGCCTATCGCTGCCATCTTTGCCGATACTACGCCAGGAAGGGTAGGGGAAGACGGCAGGGCTGGTGGTGGTTCTTTGTCGCTTGGTTGGGGCTGCCCTCTTCTTTGGCCGAGCAGGAAGGCAAAATTGAGGAGGAGGCGCGACAGGGGCTGCAGGCGACGCCAACCATCTTGTTCTTGGCTACTTGGCAGTCTTCTTCTTTGCCAAGCCAGGAGGAAATCGGCAGGGGGCAGCTCAGCCAGAGAAGAATGGGGGAAGGGAGCAGGGGAGTCGGCAAGGAGGAGCTAGAGCCCAGGCGACGCAGGGAGGAGCCTGGAGGCTGGAGCGCTCAGGAGTTGGGGAACAAGGAAATATCAGCCAAGGCAAGAATAATGACAGCCACACAAAAGGAGAGAGAAAAAATGAGGCTAGGTGAAGAGGGGAAATCCCAAAGACACCCCTCCCAAACCTAAACATTTGACCCTAACCCTTCCAGATGGGCCAAACACCTCTGCGATTACCTGCCAAACGAACCCCAGATCACAAAGAGGAAAGCCCAACATTGGAGCGGGGTTTTTCACAAAATTACAAAAGAAAACCCACACCCGGACTAAGAATCTTCCAAAACCTGGAAGAAGAACTGCGATATTACAGGGGCCTAGGGACGTTCTCGTCTGGAGGGGGGACGTCCTCGTTCGTGCTGCGGGAGGCCCGGCCACGTCCCCGTGTAAAGGGGGAGACATGCCCATCAGAGGTGGATCGGGCGGGGGGCCTGGGGACGTCCTCGTCTGGAGGGGGGACGTGCCTACAAGAGGACTCTCCGAGGGGAGAGCCGAAAGCACCTCAGTTTCTCGTTGAACATTCTTCCCCGGAACCCCGCAATCCTTCCACAAATCGAAGAGCTTTCATACCACCTCCTCTACCACATATCCTCGTCTTCATCCCGTTCCTTGCCTCAAAAGACTATGTCTCAAACGGCGAGCTCTGGAAATCGGAGGGCTTGTGCACTTGCCAATGCAAGGCAGGTCAAATGTCCTAACTGCCACGTGCAAGCTAATGTGTTCTACGCCAACACTCAGGAAAATAATGGGCGAGTGTTCTACAAGTGCCCTTTTTTCTCTGTAAGTGAAAAGCTAGTTTGATTCCTTTTTGTGCACACTATTTCTTCTATTCGAGTTGTGTAGTTGTTTTGAGATATCTCATTTCTTCGCACGGCCTGAAAGCTTGTTCACCTCATCACGTAGGCTGCAGGGTGCCAATATTTCCAATGGGCGGACACCATGGACACCTCGACGGAGCGTCCTACAACCATTGTACCACAGAGGATGCAGCAGCCTTCTATGGAGGAGAGGATGGACCCTATGCTTGAGCAGAGGCTGAACATGCTGATGTTCAAGATGGAGCACATTTTAGATCATATGAAATGGTTAGAGAAGATTGTGTATGTGGCTATCGTTCTTGTATTGTACTCAATTCTTGCGAAGTAGTTCATTTCGTGTAGAGGGGACAGAGTTGGTCACGGATGTCTTTCGAAGTGGTTTCCAGATATCATATTTTCATGTATCCGTACTTTACATGTTAAGCAGGCTTTAATTAGAACATTTTCGTGTGATATGGTTGTCCAAAGTGGGTTCGAAAGCTAGTCACACCAACATCTGCATTTACACGAGTAATTCTAAAGGCCGCTGAATAGGTTTAGTTTTCTGCGCGACTAGTTCATGAAGGGTGTTTGCGGAAGAAAGATTTATGTGCAGATCAAGTCCTAAAAAGAATATAATTTCATATTATGGTAGTTTATATTATGGGGTATGATTTTTGGCTATTCCTTGCTGAAAGTAGTCTGTTGTCACATCGCATTGCGAAGGCTGTGGTGTGCGTCGTCTATTCGTCCACTCTGAGAAAGCGTGCAGACGAACAAGACATGGGTGATTTGACATTACTGCGAGCTACAATTAAAAATCTCGACAGACTTAAGAGAAGCCGCATCATCAGATATTCTGAAGATGACAACACATGAGTGATTTGACAAGATCGATGAGATACAATAAATTAAGAAAGACAACTTCGAGAAAGTCGGCATCGATTTATTTCAAACTTGGCAACACAAGAGTGATTTGACATGATACATTGGGGGGCAGAGAACATTTCACACATAATCAAAGCCAAATGACTACATACTGGGTGGATTGGGGCACCTCCTACGATCGTGTCCAGGTTGTTTACATAATTTGCATTTTCGCAAACCGTCCACCGCATCAGCCCCGCGTCCATGTCACCTTGCAATCTGGTGCCCTTGGCCTCCCATGTTGTGTGCTCTAGTCGCGGGATATGGTTTCCAGGTTGGGCCTTCCATAATCTTGTAGTTCGCTCCGATTGTGAACGAACCCATCTTAGGACGCCATGTGTTCTTCAAAGCATGCGCGGTGTAGTAAGGCGAGATGAACTGTGATGCATCGTTCCCACCCATGTCGCGACATGCGGCAAGCACATGGGAGCACGGAATGTGTTGAAGCTTCGGCTTGTTGCACGTGCACGTCACTTGCTCGCCCCCTAGCTGACATTGTTGTACGGTGTCCCCCGCGAGATACCCGGATGCATGTCTGCGCTTGCACATGACCTCAAATTTATTCGTCCCCAGGTCATAAATCCTTGTGCGGTGGAAGTGCGCCTTCTTCCTTTTCTCCGCGAGCATCTTCTCCACTCTCGGTGCGTACGTGGTGACGCATGCCTCGGCCGCGTTACCGCGATCTCGGAAGTAATCAGCCACCCGGTAGAATGTGAGCTCAATGATTGAACACAACGGAAGAGCGCGCACACCCTTCAGTACGTTGTTGAACGCCTCCGCTATGTTCGTTGTCATCACGTTGTACCTATGATGGTGTCTGCGACCAGGCGGAAATGAATACAAGAAGGTGAGATGATTTGCGTTAAGTTATGGTTCGTCCATACCTCGCTCCGTTCGTGTCGTGGAGTAGTGCCCACCGCTCCGCTGGCTTCCCCGCGATCCACTGGCTGAAGGTGGGCCGAGTCCGAGAAACCACGGTCTGGCCTCCCACCATTTGCGAACGGAGTTGCTGCTCCTAGGATTGGTCGTCCTCCATCATCTTCTGTGTGGTCTCGTGTAGCTGCGTCCAAATCGCGTTGAACTTGTGTGCTTGGTTCTGCAGGCACATAGCTTTGAATATCTTGACCAGGGCCTTGTTCTTGTACCTTGTGTACAGGTTCGCACCAAGGTGGCGCATGCACCATCTTCTCTCGACATCGGGCCAGCTAGTCTCGGAGGACGTGCTGTCGTGCATGACATCCAACGCGTGGAGGATGCCTTTGTTCCTGTCTGAGACAACGCATACGCGCTCTCGTGTACCGACGACCCGACTCTTGAGTAGAGTCAGGAACCACAACCAACTATCATTGTTCTCGCTCTCGACGAGAGCGAACGCCACCGGGAGAATTTGGTTATTTGCATCAGCAGCGAGTGCAGTCAGCAGCGTCCCGTGGAACTTCCCACTAAGGAATGTCCCGTCCACGCATATGACTGGTCTACAATACCTGAAAGCTTCGATGCATTGACCGAATGACCAGAATATCCTGATGAGGTACCGGTCTGCTGAGCTGATGGACCCGTCTTCTAGTATGATGGGCTCATTGGCCACTGCGAATTGAGTGCCCGGGTTCGTCATGGCGATCTTCTGTAGCAACCTAGGGGCATAGTTGAAAGACTCCTTGAATCCCCCAAAAAGCATCTTCAATGCCTTCTGCTTCGCTCTCCAAGCCGTCATCGGTCGACGAGACCGATGAGAAGTGCACAATCGATGGTAGGCATGGCTGTGGTCAAGCCTCCTCCGAGCTGAGCCCCATCCATGAGGACCGCAAATGGTAGTAGACCTGCACGATCTAGTGGAATGTGGAATCGATAGTCCAGCTTTTATATCTTGTGCAGTGATCGACTCGCGAGAGGGAGCAACTGAAACATTAACGACAAAGTGGTTATGCATCTTCAAAAAAAGTGATGGCAGGTAATATAGTAATGCGTCGGACCGTAGTTCCTGCAGAAATTGCCCTCGCACGATGTGGGGCATTGACTGACTCACGGAGTAGCTCTGGGACTACAATGGCCGCCATCACGTGCTGCTGAAACGAAACGGCTCAGAACATACAAGTATATTTAGACCAACTTGCAGTAATGGCTCATGAACTAGGTAGGGATGGGGATAGCCCACCCACACATTACCAAAGCTGAGAAAATAACGTCACTGGATCCCAAAATTTTGTAATTACTGTTGTGACATTTAACCCTAACCGAACACTGACTGCAACTACAGTTCAACAGAATCGAATGGGGTTAGGTAAGTACGCTATTTTAGCTGTGGTACCTAAAGTTTAGAAAACTTGCTTATTTTTTAATGCTAGAGCATTGCATCCACTGATCCGCAAACATCATTAGAAAAGGTGAAGATGCTTGCTGTAAAGTTAGTCAGCAACAAATCTGGACCCATGTCAAAATATTACCACCATCATTTATAAGTAGGTAGCAGCAGCTACTTTTTATCTCCATGCCGTACGAGACTGTTTTCCCGTAGTCAAATATTTACATGTCAAAGTGTAGTACTAATTACACACTATTATTTACGCCGTTCATGACTATTAACTATGCACTGTTAATGTATGTATTTACCATTATTCCAACACTGTCATTTTCATGTACTATTCGTTCGACTAGTACTATAGTTTAGTTAGTTCATAAAATGAAGATAGCTCCGAATAAATTCCTACAAAACATTAACACTGATAATTATGCCATTACTTATTCTATGTTTTGTTATTTCATGTACGGGTAGTTATTCTAGCATTGGCATTACATATACTAATACATTTATTTTATTACTACTAATTGCACTATAATCACATGAAGTACACACTATTATTTACGCATTTTATGGTTTTACGTAACGCTCCTTCTACTAATATTGTACTAATTACAATAATATTACAAAAATACTATACTAATATTTCAGAAAATTTCTAACTAACCTTCTCAAATTTGTATCGAAGATCACTAAAGCCAAGCAACGTACCAAAAACCTTCCTGAAGAATACCTACAAAATATAAATCACAAATAAAATACTCAAAAAAAGGGTTAACCTAGTGTAAACTTCACCAAACTAAATTTCTCTGCAATTACGATTTGAAAATCTATTTCCAATCGGAATTCCGCCTCCCTGGTTTGCTCGCGTCTCTCCTCTTCAAGCTCTCTGTTTTCTCAGCTCTCTTCGTGGCTACCGAATGACCTCGCTCTAATGCTCTCCGTAGCTCTTATAGCGAGGGAATTAACAAGCAGCGACAAAATTCCTTTCAGTGCAAGATGGGACAGAAAGAAGAATAATCAGCATGTGATGCTTTTCAACCGGACAGCCGACAACTGTAACATCCCGAAAAATGCAATTAAGTAAAAATAAATATTTTAAATTTGAAAATATTTATTTCTGAATTTCTTGGCAATATTGGTTTTATTCGAATTTCCCTTGGAGTTTTGCATTGCATAGAAAATCAAATAAAGAGAATTAAAGAATGAAAAAGAGAAAAAGGCAAAAAGATAAAAAGTAGAAATTTGGAAAATTGCCATGAGAACTTTGATCATTCAATTAAATCATTTTTAGCCAGCAATTGAAATATTATGCATAAAGAAAAGAAGAGACAAAAGAAAAAGATAACCTTTAAACCCAAATAATATATTGTCGAATTCACATAAAATAATGGAATCACAAATGGAGCTGAAAACTTTATGAAAATATTCTGAGATCAAATACTTTTGAAAAGCAAAATTTGAAAACTAATATACTTCAATTGATCTCGAAGAAAAATCAAAATCCGAAAATAAACTTCGATCAGCCACCGACGCGTGGGCCATTCGTTCCTTTTCCGTTCCGTTGGCACATTTGAGAATTCCCAGTCACTGACAGCGGTCCCAGAGTCACCTCTGCCGAACTCATCGCCTGCAACCGCCGTTCCTTCCACTGGCGAGACCTTCGAAGCACTGAGTGGAGCAAAGCTAGCGATGATTGCCACGAATCCCATTCACTCCCTGCATTTCTTGGCTACAAACCACACCGCAAGGCAGTGCTCTCCCATTCCCCTCACTTCCCTTCTTCTCCCTCAGCCAAGACAGCAAGAAACTCTCCCCAATTGCCGCCATTGCCAAGCTCTGTGCTCCAGGCCGCGAAGCAAAATCTGCGCAATAGAGCCAACCGTTCTCCAATCCAGTTGAGCCGAAGCATCCTCATACGCCACTGATTAAAAGCCCTCAAGAAAATCCTGAGTTCTTCATGCGAGATTGCGCCACCGCCGAGAGCTCTTCTTCCCCAAGTCCGGCCGCCGTGGGCGAAGCTTCTCCGTCCATCTCCGCTTCGGCTAGCAGGTGAAATCAACTCCTTGTCACCCCGTGATGCTATACATGCTATCAATTCGAGCTCTCACTCCTTGATTTCTCTTCTCAACCTTCCGCCATGGCCGCCTCTCCCCGAGCTCGTGGGCGCTGCTCCGGTATCTCTTTCGCCGAGCCGACACCTCCACTGGATGCGCCTCGCCGAGCTGATGCTATCCATGCCCTCGCATTCGCCGGAGGATCGCCGGAAGACCCTTCGCCGGCCAGCCCTAGCCATCCTCTGTTTCTGTTCTGTGCGCTGGGGGCTATCGCGCCTGAGGTTGAAGATGAAGCCGAGCCAAAAGATGTTTTCCCCTTGGTAAAACGCCTTCTTGCTACTGTTCATCCTCCTGGCCGAAATGCATTCATCTATTAATAACTTGTACATCTTTAGTCACAAACCAGTGAAACAAATTTGTATAATCATCTAAAATCAGGATGAATCTGAATATATAAAAAGATTTAATGTTTGGAGTACAGGATTATTATTCAAGTTAAACATTGATTGTGGTGCTAATATGGTGGTTCATGAGAATTTGTAAATAATAAGCAATGGAGAGATGAAATCAGTATTCATGGGATTTTAGGATCAGGATGTATTCGAATATACAAATACATTAATATTTGAACTAAGTTTAATTCATTTGTTTAGCAACCATTAATAATGCTTAATATGGCCATTAATAGAAATGAGTGTATAATAGTTCATAAAATCGTATAAGAAATGATTATGTGCTTCTGGGATTTTAATAAGCCTAATCATGCAGAGAAATTGAATACTTGGGTTAAGTTCAATGCATTGCATTGTGACCGTTAATAAACCTTAGTATGAACAGTAGTAAGAATAGTAGCATGACAGCCCATAAAATGGTAATAACACTTTGAATTGGTTCCTGGAAACAGCAAGAATCCATGTGTGCAAAAATACTTAGAATCGGACTTAATTGGTATTCTTTTAATAGAAGAAAATGTTAATTAAAACAATAAGTAAATAGATAATCTAGTGCAATTGGAGTTAAAATAATGCCAAACCAGCTTTGAAACATTTCTAGGATTGCTACCTGCTAATACCTGAAAAATGAGTTAAAGATCATGTATGATGTAGTTGAAAACTCAAAACGAAACTTGGCCGACTTAAGGTTTGCAAATGTGGTCATTTAGTCTATTTCAACGATAGATAAAATAACTCATCCAAATACAAAAATCAGTAAAAATAGTTTAGTAACGTTGTACAAAGTTTATACTACCATATTTTGTAAAAAGAATCATATTTCATTAAGATTTGCATATTATGCTTGCTAGTTCGAAACTTTTAAGTGTTAACCCTTTTGGTTCACATTCTGCCGATTCGATTATAAATAAACGTTACAATGCCACTTAAGCCATTTCAACAACGAATATAATGTATCGACCAAAGTCTAAAATTTATGGAATTTGCTTAGGATTGTTATACAAAGTGTAAATCGTCATGTTATGAAGAAATAACCATATTCTATCATGTTTTACATACAAATCCAAATAGTTTAAAACCCTAAATCGTTAATATGTCATTTCCTTTCTTGCCGATATTGAACAGTGTAGTCTTTAAGTGTAGTATGAACCATTTTAGCAAATAGAGTATAGTCTGCTTAAAATCCTAAAACTTATGGAACTAGTTTAGTAGTGTTCTTCAAGGTGTAGACTATCCCATTATAAAAGATAATCTCATTTCGCTAAGGTTTACATATTAATCTTAATAGCGAGATAACCCTAAGTTATCACATTTCTTTAGGCCTTAATGAGAATGAGTAAACTTTAGGTAATAATGAAAGAATCCGTAGTTAAGTTGTTTTTATCACCGTAACCTTCTCAAATATCTTGAAAATAATCTCAAGAGCCTAAATCAATAGATCTAACTTGCATGAGATTAATTCTAATCAAAATCATTTAAAGATAAAGAGCTAATCATTCATACTCTAATATGATCATTTAAGCCTTTTCATCAACTCATAAAACAACTCATCTAAATCTGAATATAGTAAAGAATAGTCTAGAATTTATCTTTAGGATATAATCTACATAATCTAAGAAAATATTCTTATTTATCTTGCTTTGGCTCTGAATCCTAATAGAGCAAATCCCGCAAATATTAATGATTGTCAGAACTCATAATATGAATAATGAATCAATGAAAGCTTGCAACCAATGCTTAATTCTATTAATCCAACCAATCTTTGCATCTGTAAGTAAAATAAGATTAACAAATTCATAAAGAGCAATCCATGTTTCTTGTAAAGAGTTTATTTGTTCTTGCTTTCTATGTTCTTTCGCTCTTATTGAAGTTAGTCTTTTGCTTTGCTTTATTTTCCGTTGTTCGACGTGTAGAACCGACGTCTCTAGCTTCGTCGTCGTCGTCATCCGCAATCCTCGTCTTCGCCGTAAGCGTTGATTAAGCAAGGCAAGCATCCTTTGACCATATTGAGCCCATTATTTTATATTCCTTTTGTGCATCAAATTGTTTTATGCATGCGTTTACTTTATGTAAATTGCTATTTTGTGGATTGGTAGTTATACCTGTTGTCTCGTGAATCTACTTTGATGATTGTGAACATGTGAACCGTGATAACCATAGATTGAGGATAGACATTGCTAATGTCATTTTGGGTATATGCGAACATATTTAACCTGCTTAGCCATGCTTTAGAATTAGCATTGTACATGATCAAATCAAGATTTGTTTTCTGAAAACATTGAAAATGTCCTTTGTTGGTTGCGGTACTTTGATTAAAACCCAAAATGAAACTATGCTTTGATGCGGCGATTATTGGCAATAGCGGATGTGCGAATGGAATTGCACGTAGTGTAGGGTGGAGTGTCGCCGTGTCGGTTTAAGGACCGAGCAATGGGGCGCTATTGATCCGAGATTTCCGTGCAACCACAAGGGTGAGGATGGGTTAGCCATAGCTTATTATGTTAATTAGACATGGCTTTGTTCATTGGTAGGCGGAGCTCGCATGTGTTTTCGGTCAGGTCTACCTGACGGGTATTCGATCAGTCTACTTGCTAATGCAACGTATGCATACTGCCGTGTTTAGAAACGTTGCGTTGGGTGTGTGAAAGTGGATCCACGGCTTGGGTGTGTGTTTCTAGTTCTCTGGCGGGGTTAACGTCCGGCTGGTCAAAGCCATGTCTAGGTAATGTAATGACTATGTATGGTCTTCTTGACGTCACACCTAAGGCAGTGTGTCGGGCAAAAGTTGATCATTCCTTGTGGGTAAAGTTGTACACCTCTGCAGAGTTTAAATCTAATTAATTAGCCGCGCTCGCGGTCATGAGCACTCGGTGAAGTCATTCCAATGTTAGATGTTTTATTATTTCTCAAATGGGTTGGTATCATTTTGTTTTGCAACTGTGATTTTCGTCGAAGGGCCGACATTGATGAATTTCAGGAATGTGAATGATTCGCCGCTCACGTCATGGAGGACTGTGAGTGTTACTTATGTTTTAATTATTTGTTATCAATCAAATGCTCTTATAAATTCCGTTTGCAAATAACTTGGTTTACAAATTCAAATTCGCTTTATGCAAATTAACTGTAGTAGCTTTTCCTTTGAAATAGCTTTGCATGTATGATAGGTTTTGCTCAAGTCTTCTTTGAGTATGTAAAATACTCACCCTTGCCTAATTATATTGTAGGTGGATGAGAATCGTAGCTTCGGTGTTGTCCATCGTAAGTTGCGGATTTTTTTCTTCGTCGTATTCTATCTCAAGTATATGCAGTCGGTTACTGCGGGATCGGTTGGGCAAACTACGGGTTATTGCTTCTTTTCTTTGCTAAAATCTCGAGTTGTAATATTTCGTAATTATTCGCTTCCGCTTAATTAATGTTTTGTATGGTTGTGATTTCCAATTGTTGTAAACATGTGAGTGCTAGCTCTTGATCCAGGAATAGCACAAGAATCACATGGAGGTTCTTGTTCATCGAGCACGGGTCTCACGACTTTGGTATCGAGCTATCTTGACCGTAGGATAAACCTTAGATAGAATGGTCGTTAGCATTGGAATATGAGAATTCAAAATCTTACTTCCAAAAGCTATTATAATTGCAAAATGTAGAGTTTGTTGTTCTTTCCTTGTTCATAAATTCTACTCTTACCCCTACATTCATTTTGATTTGTAAATAAACTCTTCTTCCCTCAAAAAGAAATCCTTGCCATGGTTTATCTTGCTGTTGCTTTTTGAAGATGTTTGAGATATGTTGCTGTCATTCTTCATGACAACCAAAGAAGCCTACAAGGTTTACGACAACCATCTCCGAAAGTCGAACAACGCCGCTAACCTCGACAAAATAGAAGCACAACTTGAAGATCCTACTTCATGAAGAGACAATACTACCAGTAAAGAGGCAGATGATTAGAATATATTAGGATTCACCTTAAGATAGGAAACCTTGCACGAAGCATATTATATTGTTTTAGGTACGTCATGACGATTAGGTGATGTTTTTGTCTTCTTTGTTGCAAATTTGTTTTTATTTTGCTTACCCGGGTGGTTTATGTGTGGACTTAACCTTTAGGTTAGAGTTTCACAATAAATTATCTTTATGTCTGGACGTGGAAAGTTCAACCTGTAGGATAAATAGGAAATTATAAAATTGCTTATCTCTTCTCTTAGCAGAACTCCTCACCTGTGCAGTCTTTTAGTTGTTAACCTTTCTTAGAAGCAAGCCTCATCTAGATTAATAATATAGTTCTCGTTTCCACTTCTAGCTCTACTGGAGATCACACTATCTGTATGTAAACCAAGGCCAGATCCTTACCTCGTTAGTAACCAGCAAACTAACACAAGCTGCATTAGGCTAGTTAAAAACCTAACACTTTCCATTAATAACATCTAGCCATGCCTTAAAACTTGCCTCATTTGCTTATCTAAATTTTATACCATAAAAATGAGTTGGAACCGTAAAAGTTATATACTTCGAGTAGAAACTTTAGAATGAATGTTAAAACGAAAACTGGAAAAAGAAATCCTAAATTTCAAAAGGAAATATAAAAAGAATAGTATTATACAAACTACACATTAATCTAGCTATGTAGAAAATCTTTTATACATAAATACATATGGCCAGTACAAATAAGAACCATAGATGCCTTTCCTATATACTAAGTTGAATGTATATAGTTTTACTGTGTTATTGAAATTTTGTTGTAAATCTTTTGTATCGATTTCGGGTTGCTCTTGTGAATGTTAAACCACTAGGTTGAAATTTACGATGCGTTAACCCTGCTTAATAAGAAAATTTTAATTAAAAAGATTTTAAAGAACGAAATGTTGCCTTATAAACCAAACCAAAAATTTCATAATTTGCATAGAAACCGCAACTGGAATTAATTGGAAAGAATCAAATATTACTTCACAATATAGGTAACCCTTATCTAACCATCTTTCTATGTTTCCAACATCTTGTTAAATGCGGTTGTAAAAGGCCCCTAATCCAATGGAATTCTGTCTAAATCGCTTTACTCTAATATATATTGTTGCAGGATGCCTGCGACACAACACAATCCATTAATTCATCCGCTGAAAGTAATGAGTAATAAATTTTTCAGCCTTTATAATCAACCTTTGGCTCTCTCCAAATAATTCTGGTTGAAATGCATCCTTTCATTCATCTCAGTTATTTTAACATACTCTGTGCCTCTCTTTAAATTAGCTCATTCTTGTTAATGGTTCTCGGTATAAATTGCTTACATTCCTCATTTGCTTTGCAAGAACCCAAACCAGAAAAACGAATGTCAGAATCTCCAACCTTGGCACTAACGTTTGCTGTAATCGAATAAAAGCATCATACACATACTTTTCTGCTCCATGACAGCAAGCAACCAACTCTCTGTGTCTTGGCCAAAGCCAAACATCAACGTTACATTGATTGCCCATTTGCTGCCCTTGCTCCTTTTAGTTGCAACGGCAGTTACCCCATGTTATTTTCTTTGCCACGGCAACCTTTAGAACCGGCGTCGACCTCAGCTGGAAATTGCAAAGCCAATTGCTGGCCAATTTCGTCGCATGTAATTAATTTGTCCTTGTCAGCACTGTCATATCGTCCCATGGATTAAATCGACCAAGGCAAGCTGATCATTGTCATAACACTCCTTATCTACTTCGTGAAACCCCGCAAGACACACAACTGCCACAGAAATTGATAATCCTATCTAAGTTCAACCAAATCTTTAGTATTTATCTAAAGCACTTCCCTTACATAGCAATCGACATAACTCTCCACTTCCCTTCAGTTCAAAGAAAATGCACGTGCAAGAACAAACTAACAAGAAAAACGATTACTAGTATCTATAACCATGGTGCAAATGCTCACCATAATTGAACAAAATCACCAAATGCACACCCTACTGTTCTAACAACTCGCACAAAATATTTCTAATATTGGTGCAGCTTCTATCATAAAAGAAAATGGTTTAGAAAAAAAAATCTACTTCTATACCTTATTTGATACCTCCACATTTTTCTTTGAAATGTTATTAAAACCAATCGATCTGAAGATCATGCCTGCACTTGCTAGGGAGAAATGAGACATACTACTAATGAGAGTGAAATCAATTGCTTTAGCTGTGAAGGAAATTATTCCCCTGGAAAATGTCCTATACGCAGTATCAGTTACCCTTGCGAAGGTCAAGGTCATTGTCCAGTTCAATACTCCCTTGATTCATTCATTAATCACCGTACCCTCCCAACCAATCTCTCTTACGCAATGCTCTGTAGCTTTTTTCGGCAACAGAACAACACACGAACGACAGAATACAGAACTTCAGAGATTCAGTAAAACAGAAGAGAGTAGTTTTGGTGCCGCACTCAATCACGGCGTTTTCTATTGTTCTCCCTTTTATTTAGCTTGGCAGAAAAAAAAACGGAAGTAGTTACAGCATAGTGGCCGCCAGGCAAGATAGTGCAACCACTACTGAAAATAACTAACAACCAGCTATGCCTAAAAGACCGGGCATAGCGCACGCAGGCGCTGCATCGGCCCATACTATGCAGAAACATAAACATGCAAAATCTAACTTAGCACAAGATATAAAACTAAACATGCTGGACTCCCATGCTCAATTAACAAAGAATGAATGGAGAATAAAGAACCTGATGTGCAATAAGATTTATGCAATATTAAACAATGTCCATAAGTTGAACAAATATCTCCTAGCATCATAAACATACCAGAAGTCACGTTAGACTAGTTTATAGCTCTGAGAGTAGGAAGAATAAAAATCTGAAGCAGTTCGTTCAGAAAATTTGTTAAAGAATCAGAGTAGCGCAGCGGAAGCGTGGTGGGCCCATAGCCCACAAGTCTCAGGATCTGAAGACCAACAATTCTTTGGACATGCATCAGGTCCAACCCAAAATATAAATCCCAGTTGCCGTAAGCCCGTAACACCTATTTGCGAAAGAAGCTTATGACCAACCAGACGTAATACTAGGTGCGATACATACATATATCTGAACCCTACCAGGATTCGAGTTTAACTCTATGGTCAACTCTTCGATCGTAGTCACTTCCTGATTATCTATTTTATATCATCAGCAAACAACCTTTTTGTTGTTTCGAAAAAGATAGATAACATCATCTACCTTAACCGAGAAGAATTTGGATATTTCTCCAATACCTACCCAAGAAGAGTTTTAATTCACCTCGACAAGAAAGGCATCAGAAACTTCCAAGCTATCTCAAAGACTTAGGAAATATTAAGTACTTAAAACAACCCTGCCTCGATATCAGGCTTTGAACATAAACATCTTTTTCATATGATTGCATCTAACACTTGTTGTGATATTGAGTACATTCCTTGTGTATTCAATTCCTGCAATCAATCTTTTGATCCTGTACATTTTATTTCTTCATAGTAACCAAATCCAAAGAAAATGAAAACCCTCTGTTGACCAAAGTAATTAAACGAATTAAATCACCAGGATCATCTTATAATTCCTCTACCTCAATCCAATCCTTGGGTTATCACTACCTTGTTTTCAATCTAAAGTCAATCCGAAATGACATTTATGCTCAGCTCATTTCATCAACTAATATCGAACTATACAGATCAGCCGTGGTATTCAAACATCCTTCTGGGTATTAAACGTTCGATTCTTCCCAAATGAATCTAATAAGAATACATCTTTTCTTTCACCTCCAGTATTCTAAACATACTAAATGCTATTCTCTAAATTAGATTATCTTTATTAACAATACTAGTTATTTAATCAAAAGAGAATTGTAGAAAATATTTGTATATCTCATCTGCTTACCTAAAACCTAAATAAGAAGTCCTCTCTATTCTTGAAACGTCAACTTGGAATCGCAAACGACGATCCAGTAAAGCAACGGCAATGAAGACGAAGTGTCCAACAGAACGACAAGTCACCTCCGATGAAGAATTCCCAAATCTATCTCGTCCTCATGATTTGCAAGGTTCGTGGTATTCGCCGTTTCCAAATCCAAGGTAACCTGGCTCCGTGATATATTCAGCCATATCGTGTTGTTAAGAAGATGAAAGAAAAAGAAAACATATAAATCTGAGTTGCCATCTCACCTATCCAATGTTCATAATGTCTGATGTATGTCGCAATTAAGGAAATATCTTCGTCTCCCTTTTGAGCTCATCCAGCTAAATGAAATCGGTCAACAACCTGATTTAATTTATCGGAAGCATCTGACTAAAATCTTAAGAGAAGCCGAACACCCCACTCGTCATAATTCCCACGAGATGATCAAGGTTCAGCGAAGCAATCATTCCGAAGAAGAAGTGACTTGGAAACGAGAAGACCGACTCAAGAAGAAGTTTCCGGATTTCTCTTAGAAATACTTTTCCCTTAGACCCACCAAATCTCGGGGTCGAGATTTCTGTAAGGGGGGTAGATCTGTAACATCCCGAAAAATGCAATTAAGTAAAAATAAATATTTTAAATTTGAAAATATTTATTTCTGAATTTCTTGGCAATATTGGTTTTATTCGAATTTCCCTTGGAGTTTTGCATTGCATAGAAAATCAAATAAAGAGAATTAAAGAATGAAAAAGAGAAAAAGGCAAAAAGATAAAAAGTAGAAATTTGGAAAATTGCCATGAGAACTTTGATCATTCAATTAAATCATTTTTAGCCAAGAATTGAAATATTATGCATAAAGAAAAGAAGAGACAAAAGAAAAAGATAACCTTTAAACCCAAATAATATATTGTCGAATTCACATAAAATAATGGAATCACAAATGGAGTGAAAACTTTATGAAAATATTCGAGATCAAATACTTTTGAAAAGCAAAATTTGAAAACTAATATACTTCAATTGATCTCAAGAAAAATCAAAATCCGAAAATAAACTTCGATCGACCACCGACGCGTGGGCCATTCGTTCCTTTTCCGTTCGTTGGCACATTTGAGAATTCCCATCATCGACAATGTCCCAGAGTCACCTCTGCCGAACTCATCGCCAGAACCGCCGTTCCTTCCATCAAGCGAGACCTTCAAGCAATCGAGTGGAGCAAAGCTAGCGATGATTGCCACGAATCCCATTCACTCCTGCATTTCTTGGCTACAAACCACACCGCAAGGCGAGGCTCTCCCATTCCCTCACTTCCCTTCTTCTCCTCACCAAGACAAAGAAGAAACTCTCCCCAATTGCCGCCATTGCCAAGCTCAGGCTCCGTGCCATGAAGCAAAATCTGCATAATAGAGCCAACCGTTCTCCAATCCAGTTGAGCCAAGCATCCTCATCGCCATCGATTAAAAGCCCTCAAGAAAATCCTGAGTTCTTCATGCGAGATTGCGCCACCGCCGAGAGCTCTTCTTCCCCAAGTCCGGCCGCCGTGGGCGAAGCTTCTCCGTCCATCTCCGCTTCGGCTAGCAGGTGAAATCAACTCCTTGTCACCCCGTGATGCTATACATGCTATCAATTCGAGCTCTCACTCCTTGATTTCTCTTCTCAACCTTCCGCCATGGCCGCCTCTCCCCGAGCTCGTGGGCGCCGCTCCCATATCTCTTTCACGAGCCGACACCTCCATTGGATGCGCCTCGAGCCGATGCTATCCATGCCCTCGCATTCGCCGGAGGATCGCCGGAAGACCCTTCGCCGGCCAGCCCTAGCCATCCTCTGTTTCTGTTCTGTGCGCTGGGGGCTATCGCGCCTGAGGTTGAAGATGAAGCCGAGCCAAAAGATGTTTTCCCCTTGGTAAAACGCCTTCTTGCTACTGTTCATCCTCCTGGCCGAAATGCATTCATCTATTAATAACTTGTACATCTTTAGTCACAAACCAGTGAAACAAATTTGTATAATCATCTAAAATCAGGATGAATCTGAATATATAAAAAGATTTAATGTTTGGAGTACAGGATTATTATTCAAGTTAAACATTGATTGTGGTGCTAATATGGTGGTTCATGAGAATTTGTAAATAATAAGCAATGGAGAGATGAAATCAGTATTCATGGGATTTTAGGATCAGGATGTATTCGAATATACAAATACATTAATATTTGAACTAAGTTTAATTCATTTGTTTAGCAACCATTAATAATGCTTAATATGGCCATTAATAGAAATGAGTGTATAATAGTTCATAAAATCATATAAGAAATGATTATGTGCTACAGGATTTTAATAAGCCTAATCATGCAGAGAAATTGAATACTTGGGTTAAGTTCAATGCATTGCATTGTGACCGTTAATAAACCTTAGTATGAACAGAGTAAGAATAGTAGCATGACAGCCCATAAAATGGTAATAACACTTTGAATTGGTTCCTGAAACAGCAAGAATCCATGTGTGCAAAAATACTTAGAATCGGACTTAATTGGTATTCTTTTAATAGAAGAAAATGTTAATTAAAACAATAAGTAAATAGATAATCTAGTGCAATTGGAGTTAAAATAATGCCAAACCAGCTTTGAAACATTTCTAGGATTGCTACCTGCTAATACCTGAAAAATGAGTTAAAGATCATGTATGATGTAGTTGAAAACTCAAAACGAAACTTGGCCGACTTAAGGTTTGCAAATGTGGTCATTTAGTCTATTTCAACGATAGATAAAATAACTCATCCAAATACAAAAATCAGTAAAAATAGTTTAGTAACGTTGTACAAAGTTTATACTACCATATTTTGTAAAAAGAATCATATTTCATTAAGATTTGCATATTATGCTTACTAGTTCGAAACTCTTAAGTGTTAACCCTTTTGGTTCACATTCCTGCCGATTCCGATTATCGTAAACGTTACAATGCCACTTAAGCCATTTCAACAACGAATATAATGTATCAGCCAAAGTCTAAAATTTATGGAATTTGCTTAGGATTGTTATACAAAGTGTAAATCGTCATGTTATGAAGAAATAACCATATTCTATCATGTTTTACATACAAATCCAAATAGTTTAAAACCCTAAATCGTTAATATGTCATTTCCCCTTTCTTGCCGATATTGAACAGTGTAGTCTTTAAGTGTAGTATGAACCATTTTAGCAAATAGAGTATAGTCTCGCCCAAAATCCTAAAACTTATGGAACTAGTTTAGTAGTGTTCTTCAAGGTGTAGACTATCCCATTATAAAAAGATAATCTCATTTCGCTAAGGTTTACATATTAATCTTAATAGCCAAATAACCCTAAGTTATCACATTTCTTTAGGCCTTAATGAGAATGAGTAAACTTTAGGTAATAATGAAAGAATCCGTAGTTAAGTTGTTTTTATCACCAGAACCTTCTCAAATATCTTGAAAATAATCTCAAGAGCCTAAATCAATAGATCTAACTTGCATGAGATTAATTCTAATCAAAATCATTTAAAGATAAAGAGCTAATCATTCATACTCTAATATGATCATTTAAGCCTTTTCATCAACTCGCAAAACAACTCATCTAAATCTGAATATAGTAAAGAATAGTCTAGAATTTATCTTTAGGATATAATCTACCGCAATCTAAGAAAATATTCTTATTTATCTTGCTTTGGCTCTGAATCCTAATAGAGCAAATCCCGCAAATATTAATGATTGTCAGAACTCATAATATGAATAATGAATCAATGAAAGCTTGCAACCAATGCTTAATTCTATTAATCCAACCAATCTTTGCATCTGTAAGTAAAATAAGATTAACAAATTCATAAAGAGCAATCCATGTTTCTTGTAAAGAGTTTATTTGTTCTTGCTTTCTATGTTCTTTCGCTCTTATTGAAGTTAGTCTTTTGCTTTGCTTTATTTTCCGTTGTTCGACGTGTAGAACCGACGTCTCTAGCTTCGTCATCGCCGTCATCCGCAATCCTCGTCTTCGCCAGTAGCGTTGATTAAGCAAGGCAAGCATCCTTTGACCATATTGAGCCCATTATTTTATATTCCTTTTGTGCATCAAATTGTTTTATGCATGCGTTTACTTTATGTAAATTGCTATTTTGTGGATTGGTAGTTATACCTGTTGTCTCGTGAATCTACTTTGATGATTGTGAACATGTGAACCGTGATAACCATAGATTGAGGATAGACATTGCTAATGTCATTTTGGGTATATCTTGAACATATTTAACACCTTAGCCATGCTTTAGAATTAGCATTGTACATGATCAAATCAAGATTTGTTTTCCGAAAACATTGAAAATGTCATTTGTTGGTTGCGGTACTTTGATTAAAACCCAAAATGAAACTATGCTTTGATGCGGCGATTATTGGCAATAGCCGGATGTGCGAATGGAATTGCACGTAGTGTAGGGTGGAGTGTCGCCTGTCGGTTTAAGGACCGAGCAATGGGACGCTATTGATCCGAGATTTCCGTGCAACCACAAGGGTGAGGATGGGTTAGCCATAGCTTATTATGTTAATTAGACATGGCTTTGTTCATTGGTAGGCGGAGCTCGCACAGTTTTCGGTCAGTCTACCTCGACGGGTATTCCGGTCGAGTCTACTTGCTAATGCAACGGTGTGTACATACTGCCGTGTTTAGAAACATTGCGTTGGGTGTGTGAAAGTGGATCCACGGCTTGGGTGTGTGTTTCTAGTTCTCTGGCGGGGGTTAACGTCCCCGGCTGGTCAAAGCCATGTCTAGGTAATGTAATGACTATGTATGGTCTTCTTGACGTCACACCTAAGGCGGTGTGTCGGCAAAAGTTGATCATTCCTTGTGGGTAAAGTTGTACACCTCTGCAGAGTTTAAATCTAATTAATTAGCGGCCATGATCATGAGCACTCGGTGAAGTCATTCCAATGTTAGATGTTTTATTATTTCTCAAATGGGTTGGTATCATTTTGTTTTGCAACTGTGATTTTCGTCGAAGGGCCGACATTGATGAATTTCAGGAATGTGAATGATTCGCCGCTCACGTCATGGAGGACTGTGAGTGTTACTTATGTTTTAATTATTTGTTATCAATCAAATGCTCTTATAAATTCCGTTTGCAAATAACTTGGTTTACAAATTCAAATTCGCTTTATGCAAATTAACTGTAGTAGCTTTTCCTTTGAAATAGCCTGCATGTATGATAGGTTTTGCTCAAGTCTTGCTGAGTATGTAAAATACTCACCCTTGCCTAATTATATTGTAGGTGGATGAGAATGCGTAGCTTCGGTGTTGTCCATCGTAAGTTGCGGGATTTTTCTTCGTCGTATTCTATCTGAAGTTTATGCCTGGTCAGTTGCCTGCGGGATCGGTTGGGCAAACTACGGGTTATTGCTTCTTTTGCTGCTAAAATCTCTGAGTTGTAATATTTCGGTAATTATTCGTTTCCGCTTAATTAATGTTTTGTATGATTGTGATTTCCAATTGTTGTAAACATGTGAGTGCTAGCTACTGATCCAGGGAATAGCACAGTAATCACATGGAGGTTCCTGTTCATCAGAACGGGGTCTCACAACAACCAAATTGCAATCACCTTTAGCCGGATTTTGGTGTTCCGGGTATGGGGGCCCCACCCCATACCCGGAATTTGAAATTCCGGTTAAGGCATACCCGGATTTTGAAATTCCGGGTATGGGGTGGGCCCTCATACCCGGAATTTGAATTTCCGGTTAAGGGTTAGCCGGATTTTGAGGTTCCGGGTATGCTTAAACGGATATTCAAATTCCGGGTAAGACTGAGTTTTTTTTAAATACACAAACATGTTGTATCGATTTGTAATTATGAACCGTAATGTGTACTGTATTTCAAATTTTCCACGAAATAACGGGAGCAGACATCTGCCGTCGCGCCCCCCATACTTCACGTCACCAGCGCTGTATCGCTGCCTCGCTGGCTTGCACATACCAGATACCACCTAGGCGGCGGCGGCAGCAGCAGCAGCAGAGACGCCGACCATCTCTTCTTCGTGGACGCAGCGACAACACGTGAAGAGGGCGTCCTTGGGTGGCGTCGTGGTTGCCGATCGACGACACAAGCTATGCCTCCCACTAAGTGACAGAGCACCCCGCCGGCCGCGGCCGCCGCGCACTTAATGCTACGCCTGCAGAAGACAAACATAGGACATGCATTAACGAAGCTAGAAAACTTTCGAGACGAAGGTGCACATTTCACACAGATAACTCGTGAGCATGTGAGATACAATTGTTATCGAATCTGCTTTGTAAGTCTGTTGTAGCATGCGAAACAATTTCGTTGAACAATGCTTTCATGCTTTCTTATTTAATATAAGTTTCATAAATTTTAAAGCAAACGAAAGGGTAAATAATCATCATCTACCTTTCATTTATAATTTAATAGTTATTTGTCAAAAAGAAAAGTATAAAAAGACCTCTCAATTTTGTTTCATCTTTCACCTTTTCCGCCTCATCTATAAAATAGCTATTAATTTTTTATACGTTGCTGGAATTTTACACAATCCCTGTTTGTATTTTCGATAGGATGTAGATCAGGATCTACATATCTAAGACAAGCATTTATTGGGTGTACGAGGGTGAATCGAACCGTCTCGTATAGAATTTAATTCTGTCTTTGCGTTTGGTCGGCTGAACGGAACCATTTGGTACAGGATGAGATGGTACAGATTTTTAGAATATTACAAAAAGATGCTGCACCATCCCATACGGAAAATTTGATCGAACCAATCGGTTCAAGACAGGATCGTTCACTCGCACCATCCCTCAAACCAACCTCATCTTTCAATCCAATCTCATCCCTTCAACCAAACATCATCTCGTACCATCCTATATCATTTCATCCAAGCAACCAAACAAAATCTTGTATCATTCTATTCAGGCAATCAAACACCTTCCCTGTACTATCTCATCTAGAATCATCCCATTCATCTTATACTATTCTATCCCATTTATCCTCATACACCCAACCAAACACACCCTAGCTAACACGAACACGTCATATAAAGAAATCACGCTGTAAATAGATCCTAGGCCCCAAACACAATGACACAAAACATTCCACGCAGCCAACAGATTCATTAGAATATAGCGCACGCCGCACGGCCGCCCTCATCTCTCCTCCTCCCTCCATAAACTAAACCCAACGCCGCGCAACCTTCCTCTCCCACCCGGCCACCCCGCTCCATCTCTCTCTCTCTCTCTCAATCCCGAAGCGAGCGAAAGTTGGGGAACCATTCCTTCCCCTCTCCTGAAGAGCCTCCTCCCATAACCTGTGGATTACTCCGCCCAAGTCCGCCGCGCATTGCTTCTGGACGGCATTCGCAAGAACCGCAACAAGTGAAGCTCCGAGGAATGCGGAGCCGAACCTTCCGATTCTAGGTATGGCCTCCGGGTTCTTGGTTTTTTTTTCCCTTTCTACCTGTGTCCTTACCGGTCGCCGGGGATTCCTACTTCATAAAAGTGCTGCATCTTTGTTGCATAATTTGTACGCTGCTACGAATCGTATTATTTGATTTACTTGGGAGGCCAATGACATCACAGCGAACGGATGGGTGGAGTTGATTGGAAGGGTCAGTGGTTTGTTGGGGGATGGTGCAGGAATCCCTCCCATGGTTTCTTCATTACATTTTGTACTTGCTCCTTCCAATGCAAAGGTCACGTTTGTACTTGGTGTGAGGGGCTATCTGTTCCACTAAGCTCCCCAGTTTGCATTGGTGGAGAGGCCAAGCAGGCTTCCTCACAGGGCTCACTCGTACTCCACTTTTGTGTTGGGGCAACGAGTCCAGACTCCTGAGGGTTAGTGGGAAGGACATGGATGCTAGGACAAATAGGCGCGGCAAGTTGTCGAGTAAGTGACAAGATATCCTTTTGGGTGGAACAAAACTAGCGTTCTTTAGGCTATGGTGCTACCCTGCTAGGAGATACATGCATGGAAAATCTTTTGGGGGCCTTCAATTCAAAGTTTCAAACATGTATCTTGATCTAAAGAACTCAGTGTAAATTTATATCCATTATAAACATGTGAAAACATAAACGCCTGAAAGGAACGTGGTGGCCTGTTGAAATAACGTATCGGATCTGTACCCTATAACAGTTACATTTTGCGAAAGTAACATTAATGTACTCCAATTATTAAAAATGTAAACAATTTATTGAGAATATGCGGATGTTCTTGTCCAGTGTTTGGCACCGTATGAAAAACATGTGCAAATAATGAAATAGAACAGCTGTGCTGCTCAATATTAACATATATTTGGCATAGTTTGACTGATTTTGAAACAGAATAGTTTAGGATGCCATGCATGGTGGCACATGTAGAAGAAGCTTTTACATTGGTGCAATAGCGCGGCACTCACCCAATGACTTAACAGCAAATAGTAACTTCCAGTTCAGATGTTTCCTTTGATTATCTGGGTATATCATCATCTACTAAGATTAAAGATGTTGATTCTTCACTTCTTTTTCAGGTCATCTCTGTGCTTGCATGCTGTTTGATGATTAATCTCATGGAAGATAATTCATCATGTGAAGCTCTTTCAATTGGTCACATTGGAAATCCTGCATTCGACTTTCGAGTCATTTCTGATGGTACCAATGGAGGCAAAGAATTCCCAGTTTCGTTGGACATTGTTGTTCCTGATGATATCCTGGAGAGAATTTTCACCTTCTTGCCAATAGCAAGCATGGTAAGGTCAACAGCAGTATGCAAGAGATGGTATTTCATTATCTACTCAAGCAGGTTTCTTTGGACACACATGTTGCCTCAGAGGCCGTGGTACTTCATGTTCACCTCTAATGAGACTGCTGCTGGGTATGCTTATGACCCCATCCTCCGTAAATGGTATGATTTAGAGCTTCCGTGCATTGATAAGGGCAGCTGTTTTGTGTCTTCTTCTTGTGGGCTAGTTTGCTTCATGGATAATGACAACAGGAATGTCATTTCTGTATCTAACCCTATCACAAAGGATCGGAAGAGGCTTTTGGAGCCGCCGGGTGCAAAGTTTCCAGACTACAGTACGATTGCCATAAAGGTAGATCGGATGTCTCATAATTACACCATTACATTGGCAAAATCCAAGCAGATTCCTGAGGATTATGTCCGATGGGATTTCTCTGTATACAAGTATGACTCATGGTGTAGTTCATGGGTAACTGCCGTGAAGGAGGTGTTCATTGGTTGGAGAGGGGGTGACGATAGTGTGATATGCGGTGGAGTTCTTTACTGCTTAATTCACTCCACTGGTGTTCTTGGCAGTGTTGACCCCCGTCATAGCCTTATCATGTATGATCTTGTTGCTGGACCTTCTGACACTTCATTAATGCAATCCTCAATCCCAGTCCCTTGTTCTCTCACCTGTGGACGTCTGGTAAACTTGAGAGAGAAGCTGGTAATGGTTGGTGGGATTGCAAAACACAACAGACCTGATATCATTAAAGGAATCGGAATATGGGAACTTCACAATAAACAATGGCAACAGGTAGGTCGAATGCCTCACAAATTCTTCCAAGGATTTGGCGAGCTTGATGATGTTTTTGCTAGCAGCGGCACAGACGACCTTGTCTACATCCAAAGCTATGGTGCAACCGCTTTGCTTGCTTTTGACATCAAGCAGAAGCAGTGGAAGTGGTCAGCAAAATGCCCTGTGAGCAAAAGGTTTCCTCTTCAGCTTTTCACTGGCTTTTGCTTTGAGCCTCGGCTTGACATTACCACTTAATTTGTACCAGTTTGTCCCTTTGCCTTCCAACGGAATCTGATCAGTAATCCTGGTCTTTGTGAAAAATCATGCAAGTTTTGTTGCATTATTGCATCCCATAAGTAATTTTCCCTTTCAGTGTGCTCACCTCTGCCTCTCCCCCCTCAATTTGTCCGGATGGATGCAATAATTTGTTATTGCCTCTTGTCGTTGGATTTATCTTGCCGTATCTGCCAAGAAACGTTTCTCTGCAATGATTATGCCTGTTTAGAAGTGTACCCTTTTTTTGTTTTGAAAAAACAGTATATAGTTGTACGTTCTTTACCTGATTTCACTAAATTCCCAGTTCTGCCTTGAATTGCCTCGACAACACCTGCATACGCTGTCTATACTTTGTAGTCACTTAACACAACTAACTTCTTCCATATGTATGAATGAAAGTTGTCCTTACCAGTGTTACATGGACACGGGAGTCGGAATCCGACTCAGATTCGGGGTATCTGATTTGGAAATTTTTGTTGGACATGGAAAATGCTATTCGAAATCAGACACGAGTGTTGAAATCTAACTCATATTCGAGGTGTCCGATCAATAAAAAAGTTTAGACATGGGTGTTTGAGTAGCACTGGTCCTTAAAGCGCGGTCGGACATATAAAATTTGCAGTGCCGTAAAAATGTAAGCTGTCTTTGTTTGGGCTCTTCCTGTATGTGATATTTATTTTTTGTCCTTTTCGGTCTCAAGAGACAAGTTCAACTGTACACGTTTTGTTTCTTGTGATACTCTTCATCAATGGTGACCCTACATCTGAGGCTGCTGCTGCAAACAGCTTGCACACTGGTCGCACCAAGCAATTGAAAGTTGTTTCTCTGAACGCTGACCAGTGCCTTGCTGATTTTGTAGAATCATCATGGGCCAAATCCAGGTTTCCTCTTGTGGGAGCTGGCCCATACTTTACTGTTTCTGAGACCGCCATGACTCTGCAGCGTGATGCAAGTGAGCCAGACAGGTCATTGATGAGATTTCAACTCTTGTCACAGCTGCTCTCTGCAAGTAGTGCTCAGCTGAGGCATTAATAGTTCAGCCGTCTCAGTGGTTCTCAGTGTGGTCTGTGGTGTCATACCCTCATGCAGTGCATATGATGTTGTTTGTTGCTTTGCATTGGTTTTTATCCTTGTAGATGGTTCTCAGTATGGCAACATGGTATGGGACGAAGCTGTTTGCTGTTTTGTGCTAATATTTACCTCGGCTCAGACGTTTTCTGTTTTGTGCTAATGTTTACCTCGACTCTGACGTTTTCTGTTTTGCTTACTCCTATCTGAATACTGTCAATCGGATGTGTCCTCAATGCAGGTTCTGATGTTCTTTTTTTTGGGTAGGAAAGTAATGTCCTGTCGTTTGCTGTCCTTATGAGCTATCGCAGATGACAGATAAGACCTTGGGCTTATTATCCTCTACTTCTCTTCAAGTTTATCCAATTTGGATAATAAGGGTGATTGTGTCTAGGTGAATACAAAATGGAGAACATGCCTGTACAGAGTGTATAGTATCAGGTTCAGTTCTGACATTATATCTAAACAGGGATCTTCTGCAGTGTGTATAGTAGCAGAATTGTTTTCAGTTGTAAATTGATTTAGTGCCATGGGTTTCCTTTCTGGATGCTTGATTGGAGAAACTAGAAATTGTTGAAATATGGATGAACTATAAGTCCTAATTTATCCTAATATAGTTGGACTCTATCTTTATATGGATGAATCTGAATCTATTTCTTATTGGCTTCGGTTATAAATATTGCACCCCCGTGTACAAGAGAATCAAATAAAGAGAGAGAACAGTTTTGCCTCTCTATTCATGCTTGCTATTCTTTTGATACATTGATATCGTTTTGCAACACATTATCAGTACGAAATTCTACAAAACTAAGCCCGGGATCAATGTACATCGTTATATGTCTAGGAACACAAGCGAGGAAGCTAGGCGAGCACACGGGATCGCGTCTACAGGCATGCCGCACCACATGGATGCTCGCATTGAGGTGATCGAGCACAACAGAGAAGCAACCAACTTTTTAATTACTATGCTTAATTCACATGATTGCTATCCCTTGTTTCTGCATGACCTGACTGACCAATGGAGGAGATCGATCTCGACCAATCAAGCCAACACGACACGCTAAGGCCTAACGTTTCGCATGGTGGAAAACACGGGTGCTCGTGTTGTGGCACCCGCGCGGAAGGACGGCGTCGCGCGGGAAGACGAGCGGTCCCAGGCGCGCGCGGCTGCCGCGCGCAAGTTGTGCAGCGTACCATGCGCGATATGGCGTTGGCGGCGCGCGCTGTGGCGGCCTTCGGCCGGACCACTAGAGAAGAACCGGACCAGGGCAATGAAGCGGTCGGTAGACGGTGGCGTGACGTGGCTCCCGCGTGACCTGCTGCCTGCGGGGAACCTCAGCCCGACCAAGACCAAGCCACGTACACTGGGGGCTTGTTTGGAAACCACTATCCCGGCCGGGATCCCTAGCAAATCCCTGGGCTGGAGTTTCACGGGAAAATTTTTTACGGAATTGTTACAGTTCGGACGGCTAATGCGTGCAACATTTTTCTTCGACAAACAGTGAAATGCGGCACAGTAAACGGATGTTGCAAGCGTTGAAAGAAATGTTGCACGTGTCGGAAAAAAATATTTCAAATGTTGAAAAAAATATTACAAGAGACGTCTCTTTCTGAGTCATGTAGAAGGTCTATTTGGAAGTCCACGAAGGCGAGGTTTTCTGGCCTGATCCATGCGAAATCCCCGTGGAAGAAAAAATCGCCTCGCCACTCGTGGATTCTTCTCCCTGCCGCGTTGCACGACGCCGCGATCTCTCTCCTTCGCCGCCGGCTTGCTCGCGACTCGCCTACCGCTCCAGTGCCGCATCTCCACTGTTAGCTCCACCTCTTCCTCTCCCCAACCCCTCGTCTGCTTGCTCCGCATCTCACCTTGCTGGCAGTCCGCATCCGGCTCGAGGAGAAGCTCCGCAGCGCCGCGCCACCCTCGCCTTCGCCATCGAGGTCAGCTCCTCCTTCCCTTCCTCCCCTCCCCTCCGCTGTTCCACTCGTTTGTTAATAAGAGACGGAAGAAAAATTACAAGTGATAAGAAAGAGAAGGGCTAGTGATTCCAACCTTCGATTTCACGTGTGAAAATAAATTGGATTGTATTTTTCTAGATCTTGCTTTGCTTTCATTTGCGTGTCGATCATCCATAGATAGCAGAGTTCTGGGTTGGTAAACACAATTATGCAAAGATCCTCGATAATGTAAAGATTATCACTTGTAAAAAAAAATTACAAGTGATAAGCCGCATCTCCTTTGGCTTGTTTGGAAACCACCCAAATTGGTGACCTTTTGTTGTTAATTGAGGGATATGTTCTGCAGAATTTTGGTTGCAGTATTCTGATGTCAAGTGGATCTAATTGAAAAGACATTTTCAATGGTCTCAGACTCTCAGTTAAAATGGCTGTATAGGAGTTAAAAACCATTGTTTAGTCTGTCTGATTTGCATGTGAGTTGTTAGCATTTTGGGTTCATGTTATTTACCGCTTATCTTATGAGGCCTTATTGTATCGTTGCATATCTTATTGCCAGTCGCTTCTAGATCCTATGATTTATCATTTATGTGATAGAAGTGGATGACCTTAACTTTGGAATCCTCGTATTTGAGATTTATGACTTATGAGTAGAAAATGGTCTTTTGCAGCCTTACAATTGGTCTAGGATTCTTGAAAACAGTTGCCTCGTATTTGAGATTTATGAGTAGAAGTGGATTCTTGAAAACAGTTGCCCTTTCATTTATCGTTCTTCTATCTGATATTGATTTGATCCCCTTATTTTGAACACAGGGAATATTGGTAATATACATCTGGTTCTCATCGTAGCATTATGTCGGGATCCATCCAATCCTTTTGGTGACTCTGACAAATGCAACCAAGATGGAAATGCATATATCTCATTTGGTCAATGCGTATGTATCTTTTCATTTCTGAAGTTGCACACATTAATGTTTTATTTAGAAGTCAAAATAACTAGTGTGCAATACAAAGATTAGGAGTGAAAGTGGACGCGGGTGTCCACGAACCCGCCTAAATCAGTCCACAAAAAAACAGTCCGTGGACACCCACCTCACGAGTTAAGCGTCCGCACCTCACGTCCGTGAAGCCCACCTCACGTCCACTTTCACCCGCGTCCGTGAAACCCACCTCGCATCACCGCATCGAAGTCGCGAAGGGCTCCCCTCCCTGCCTCGGTGCCTCCCTCTATGCCCTCGTCTTGCCGCCGCCTCTCTCGATGCTCCCTGCTCCCGCCTCTCCGGTGCCATTCGTGAGCCATTCGTGATGCTGGAAGAGCAGATCAGCAGCTACTCTTCCCCGTTCGCCCAAGCTGCGCCGTCCGAGATCTAACGCCCCGGATCGGGCACCCGGTAGATCCGTATATAGGTAATCACCATTCTTCATCTCCTCTTTTGGGGAAAACCCTGGGGTTTTTCAGTCCATGGTTGCTCCTTCCAAAACGAGTGGATTCTTCTTGCTTTTGTGTTGGGACGAAATCCGTCCTAGCATCCGCAGCCTGGGAGGCAGCTTAGATTTTCTTTTTTTCTGAGCTGGTGTGTTGTGCGTCCTGGGGGAGCAGATGATCTTTATTTTTCATCTGGTACCCTCTTGTTCAGCCTGCTTGATTCATGCGTGACGATGCGTTGAGCCCACCGATTGTTGGGAGGTTAATCCCCTGATTTTATCTTTCTTGAACTAGGAATTTACTTGGTGTGACCGCTATTACTTTGTCCTAGGGGAGCAGATGATCTTTATTTTTTTGGACTGAGTCACCATTCAGCATAAGGCCCTCTCAGCCCATGTTGATACATCATACTACTTGTTCCAGATCTTAATTGTTGCTGGACTCGTGGGAAAATAATAAGTTGGCTGCAAAGCATTTAGCATTTGCCTAACTCATAAAGTCTATTCGGTGAGGATAATGTATTGAGATTGAAACTTAAACAGTACGCTGTGTGCTGCTAATAGTTGGTTTTCTTGACTTTTCCTTTTCTCCATTGCTTGTCAAATTTGTTGCTGCTCATAACTAACTAGGGAAGCTCTTGATACCAGTGCTATGATCTAAGCACGGATTTATTGATGCATGTTGCTTTCCCATGATCAATCACATAGAAATGTGCTTCAAAGCTGCAACATCAGTTCGATCATGCATACAGTTTTTTCCAAAGTACATTTTAAAATTCCTTAACTTTTTCCTCATCTCATTTTCTGAATCTGGTATCTCACCTGTATTCACATTAGTACTAAGCAAATGTACAATGTGCCAATATGCATGTTGCCTCTGCAATGTAATTCAACTAATCTGATGTTGTCTATTTTGCCCTCATCGACAGGCAGATGTGTTCCTATAACCACAGATTCTTGCCGGCATAAATCGCTTCCAAACAGATTCAAGAACAGTGCAGAGTCCGAGAATATGAACTGGTTGGTAAGGATAAAGTGTCTTCCGTCAACAACCGCCTTGTTCTGCTTAATCTGCATTTTCTGGTCAACATTATGTCAATCAAGTGTACTATTCTGAGACCTTAAATTTGGCTTTAGCACTTTGTCTCTAGTAATTTACTTTGGCGCTTTGCCTCTAGTAACTCAGAAGTTATGGTACTCTGTATTGTAAACTTAATGGAATTTGCAGGCTTTGTAGATGATGTGATGCCCGCATAAATATTTTGTGAACTGCCGCATTGACCCACATAACAATATGCGGCCAAGTGGGCAAATTGCTGTTAGCCCGTGAAGCATCCCACTTGCGTCCTGACCACCAATCCCTCGCCGCCGCCGGGGATGGAGTCCAACGCCGACAAGCTACGTGGTCTCCGCATCACCTCCTTGGATGAGGAAGACGACGAGCCCGAGCTGCCGCACCGACCCCCATCGGCAGCCGCCACCACGGACTATGAGGACGAGGAGGACGAGGAGGAGGAGGAAGAGGCGGAAGTGACGCTTGGTTTCTTGGAGAAGCCGAAACGTCCAGGCCTCCTCCTCCGCCACCTCTTCCCAAAGAAGGCGGCGGTATCCGATCGTCGTTGACAGATACGATCGTATTAAACGCCACTTGTTAAATTTTGATAAACTCGTCCAGGTGCTGATGTGAGATTCGCGTGAATTTGTTCAGGCGTGGTTGGATCCTGCGAACTTGCCGTCAGGGAACTCCAGCTGCTGCGGCTTCTGCGGCGAGCCCCTGCAGTTCGTCCTCCAGGTGCTTGCTTTGTGCCTAGTATCAGCTGTAGTGGACTACTTGTTTGGAATTGGATTTCGACTTCGTCACAAATTGTATTGGATCACCTGTAGATTTATGCGCCTATTGAGGACAATGCGGCAGCGTTTCACCGCACCTTGTTCATGTTCATGTGCCCGTCAATGGCGTGCTTACTCCGAGACCAACACGAACAGTGGAAGCACAAACAAGGCAATCCTTGTAGAAGGTGAAGCAAGTCTTGTGACTGTTGTGCTAATGTTTAGAGTAAAACTCGTAAACCTTTTGCTGTTCCGATTTTAACTACCAGTTTGGATTGCAGTGTGAAGGTCTTCCGGTGCCAGTTGCCTCGTAGTAATGCCTTTTACTCAAGTGAACCTCCAAAGCACAATGACTCTGACAAGCCACTATGTGCGGGAGGTAGTTTCCCTTTGTTTCTGTTGAATCGCACATTGGAGTTTTGTTCATGCCGATGATGCCTTTTCTGTGCTTAATAAGTTTGAAAAGCTATATTTCCTGCATTATGTAATTATGCTAGGAGCGATATGTATTTCATATAGGGCTTATGAATTATGAATTTATGGATCATTTCTTCAATGTGCTGAATTCTTGAATTTATCATCTTGGTTGTTATGCTGGTGCACAACCTTTTCTCCATATGTTAGCTACCTTGTTTTCTAATGCCTTCTTTAGGTATCATTCATTTATCTTTTACTTTCTGCTTTTCTAGAAAACCATTGTACTATTGATGTGCTGACTGCTGACTGTTGAGAGTAAGATTGGTGTGGTTTCCTAGATGCTAGGTCAATTCACTTCTGTGCTGTGATTACAGTTATAGACAACAATTGTCGTCTTCTGGCTGTTGAATTTTTTATAGTTGAATTTTTTATATTAATAGACGGTCATATTTCATGTAAACTGTATTTATTTCTTTCAATTACTTAACTATGGGTTGCCAGCTCCTGTCTGTCATTGGTGTGGTACATGGAAAGGCGATAAAATTTGTGGTAGCTGCAAGAAATCACGTTACTGTTCTGAGAAGCATCAGGTATTCCTGTGTCATTTTAACCCATCTTATTGGTCTCTTATCTCTATGCCCCTTTGGGCAGCAAAAAGCATATTTTTGATGAAATACTCTTTATCACTCTTTGCCAGGCACTTCATTGGCGCTCTGGTCATAAGAATGATTGCCTACAGATAATTAGTTCTTCTGAAGTTTCAAGTTCTGTTCAGCCAGCTGTAGGAAAAGGTGATTGTATTCGAAAGGCCTAGTGCTATTTAAGCTCATAACAGTTGAATTGTTTCTTAATTTTTTACAGTTTCCATCTATTTGCAGTTCCTGCTGTCACTTCTTGGCCAGAATATGAGATAGCAATTGACTACGAAGGTGCTTTTGGTTCTGATAGTTGTGATGAAAATAGCTCAAAGTCCTTGGTGATGCAAGGACATGGTAAACCAGATGATATGATGCAGTCATGGATGGATCAATTTGAGGTTTTCAGCCCTACACCCTCTCTTATATGTTTTGCTAATATATCATTCACTGTGTTTATTCACTGCTATTTTTATGTAGGCTGATGCTGACAACAAATGCTGGGCATCATTTCAAGAGCGGATCTCAAGAGCTCCAGAGCAAGTATTGAGGTGAGAGTGCATAACTTTCAAGAACTTTCTTTAATGTTTGGTGATGTATTCACTCCTATTTTGCCTGGTTCGGAAAATAGCAGTAGTGTTAATTTTGTTTCCATCATTTTGTAATTGAACTTATTTCAGATCCTTGCATACTTATTCTTAAAAAAAAAACTATGTTATAGGCCTATGAATAACTTGTCTAAATTGCGTAGGTACTGTCGAGAATCAAATGCAAAACCTCTGTGGGCGTTATCAGCTGGGTATCCATCAAATGCTGATATCCCATTATGTAGCTACTGTAGAGGTCCACTGTGCTACGAATTGCAGGTCGGTCCATTTTTTTAAGAGACAAATTTGATTCTGAATATAGCTGTTATATCCAATATTTGACAGCCACACAAATAATAGACTCAAGAACCCTAGATTTTCCATGGTAACTGCCCATCATAGCAATTATAGCTAGTATCTCAAAAATAATAGACTGAAGAGCCCTAGTTTTTTCATGCCCAACATTTTGCTCATGTCTTTTTGCTATATAAAATGTTTGTGAGTTTTGATAGCTTTCACCCGGATGTTTTCTGTGGGAAAAACATCCAAATTCCTGGCCGTTCGATATATTTTGAGATTGATGCTCCAATGGTGAGTTGGGCCCGATTCCCGATCGCACGTTTTCCTCCGGACCCGTTTGCCAAGCCCATCTAGCATTTTTCTCATTTGCAGTTCCTTGTGCCAGAGGCAACGTTTGGGTGGGCTACTATGGCCATTTGATCGTATGAATGTTTGATTGGATCCTAGGCCCCAAACTTTGGATGATTTTTGGGATAAAAATATCCGGGTGATACCTAGACACTCCCAATGTTTGTCGGGCAGATACTCTGCATATCATCAGTCATCTCTACCATCAATTTTCAAAAACAGGACCCAAGAGTTCACTTGCACCAGTGACTGTTAACCAGTTATGCTACTTGGCCAAGTTGTGGCAGGATTACTAGTTTTCTGCTCATATCTTCCTGCTAGTGACTGTGGCCGAGCAGGAATTCATACCCTGCTCAAAATAATGTTGTAAATGAAATTACTTCTGCAGCCTTTTGTTATGTGTAGTATTTCCTTTCAACCACCATCGGAGCAATGTTGAAATAATTGAAACAATGGAGAACTATGATGTGTCTGCTTATTCATTTAAGCCACACCACCCCCAGCATGCTTATCATTACACTGCACCCATGCTTTCTCTCTCTCTCATGTTCTGACATATCTTTACACTGTATATCCAGATAATGCCACAATTGCTGTATTACTTTGGTGTGAAAAACGAACCAGACTCTCTTGATTGGGCAACAATTGTTGTGTACACATGTCGAGGGTCATGTGATCAAAATGTTAGCTACAAGGAGGAATTTGCATGGGTTCAGTTATACCCTACAACAATATCAAGGCCGTAATAATGTTTACCTGTTCCATGGAGTAACCTTTGTCCTGTGCTGCGGGTTTGTAACTTCTCCATTTACTTTTCTGTCGTAAGCTAATATTGCAGTTTATTGCTAAAGTGTTCCTCAAGTCTGAATATATGGTTAATGCATGTGATCCGCTAATAAAAAAAAAGTTCACATGTTGATAACTTGATATTTTTTATATTTGCTGAGGTATTGAGTAATTTCAGTAAATGCGCCCATGAAGAGAGAATTTAGGAATACGATGTTCCATGCGGTGAGAACTTTCTGAGGCCCATTGATGCACCTATCGCCTGAACAACTGGAGTACCAATAGTTGTAGTAAAATTTAGAGACGCTTAAATCCATTGCTGTTGATTAGAGACTTCTGGTCTCTGTATTTGTGCTAATTACTGAAATTTCACCACTCGTTTGGTCATCATATAGGTCTGCAACGAATGGGCATGTTGCTTTGTAAAACAACTTATTTAAAAAGCAATATTTTATGAATCTATTCGCATGTGACACTTCGTTTTTAGGTGATGGCTCTGTTGGTCCCTATGCCTAGCAAAAAAATTGGGTAGGCTCTTTTTTGTGGGCGCAAAATATTACATGCAGTAGGATGTAGCCTGTGGTTGCGAATCTGCACTATGTTAAAGATAATGCCTTCTAGTAACCTATATTATTTTTCCCTTGTTTTACTAGGGAGTTGAGACTTGGGAGGGATCATCTGCTTGCATTTTGACTTGAAGACAGGTTTTCCAGGCAAGATAGATTTGTTTTTGCTACCCGAGATCTTATAATGGACAGTGGCTTCGATGTTTCCAGGTCAATTGGCCGTGCAATGTTGGGCAGTATAGGGCAGTGGTCCCAATATTTGGTGCTCGCTAGTCGCTACATTGGCTTTGGTCTATTTAGCCGCTAGGGCCCATTTAGGCCATTTGATGACAAATAGTTGCATTCCTTGTGGTCACCACCATAGTCGGTTTAGTATATCTTTATTTCGTTAAGTATTTTTGTTTATTTTTGTATAAAAATATCCTTAACCTAATTTTGCTTGTATGTTGGAATTGGAAAATCCAATGTTTCACTTTTCTTCATTTATTAATATCCGGGGCTTGCGTTCAGTATTGGCCTGTTATGCTCATATACATGTAAACAGTCTCGACATTGTCTTTTTTGTCAGCTGGAATTTTGGTGCGTAAGTTTATTTGTTTTATAGGAATTCAATTCACTGACCATGGTATGTTAGTCGTCTTCGTCTTAATTGATTTATGCAATCTTTCTGCCTTGCGTACCATCACACGAGCTCGTTGAATTGTTGCTGAATATCTTTAACACAAGGTACATCCAATTCCTATGAGCAGTGGCGCAACTAGAAAACTTTAAATAGGTTGGGGGTGTATATTTCACACGATGACTCTATGGTATTATATAATGGTTTCGTGACAGTGTAGGTCTAACATATATATTTGAAATTTATTAAAAATACAATACAAATAGTTCTTAGCTCTTATAAATCTCAAACCACTAAATCAAAATCAATTTAATAAATAAATTTAGCACATTAAAGATATTATCTCCCAGCCGTTGCATACAGCACCCCACCTATATCTGTCCATGCCCCGTGAGCTATTATATCCTTTAACAATTGGTGATGCCATTTTTTCTCTCCTACCATCGCCTTGTTTTGGTTAGCAGCTTCATGGTTGCACGTCTTTCCTTGTTCGACCGCTTCGGCATTAGTCTATAGAGGCGTCGCTTGCACGAGACGGTTGTCGTGCATGGCCGGGTCAGGTTCGCCAGCCCACTGAAACGAAACAGCATGGCGACGTGCAGCCTTCTCTGGAAAGAGAGAACGAACGCGCGACACCCGATACGCCAAACCGCCGTCTCGTCGTCCGTAGGAAGCGATCCAGAGGTCCGAAGTATCAGGGCACTCCCAATGGATGATGTCTATAGTAATGTCTAGAGGAGAGAGATCATTTATTATGTGATGTCTATAGCAAACTCCCAATAGGTAGTGTGTATATTTTAGCAATCCAAGATCATTTATTATGTATATTATAGGATCCTGCATGCCACTAGAAACCAAACAGAGCCCCAATGGTATATTTTCGGTGTCTAATTTTCTTGGTCGAAGCAAAGAAACCATGTCTTGCATGAGACATCGCTTTTTTCTCTGTCTTCTTTTAATGAACGTACAACTCAGCTTTTTACTTACATGGCACAGTATAGACACCGCTTACATGGCCCATTGGGAGTGCCCTCATATCGACGTGCCCATGTTTGCCGATTCCACGGACGGCGAGTTAAAACTTAAAAGGCTCCGTAATCTGTGCTGCTTTAGGGGCGCCATGATACGACGCACCCAAGCGAACACATTTGGCGAGCAGGCAGAGCACGGAAAGTATCATTCAGCTGGAAAGATATGGGAGACTCCGATCCACTGGACACTTACCTCTTCTTTATTTTTCTCTGTTCTCACTCTCGACTATTCTATGTTCTGGTTCTGTGGTATGGTCCAGCAAGAGGCTGGGCAAAGGAGATAAACAAATGGGGAGTTGGCTTAGATACGTGCGAGCGTCTGGGTGGCACTGGCCCCCTTTGGTTGACGACGACCTGTACTGGACGCTTACAATATAATCCGCCACTAATCAAAAGGTCCATGGAGACCAACGCCGAAGGAGAATCATCTCAGAGGCAGATCGGATCTGCGTTTACTGCATAGAAGACCAATGCATTGTGCAGAATTGCAGATGTGTCTCCATGATATTCAGCCACTCACACCTCTATCCAAGTTAAAAGGCGTAATAATCAATGGACTTATCGTGTCAATTCTGGCCATCACATTAAGCTAATCGAAGGACAGGGGAAAGCTCCTCGACCGACACGCCCAGCTCTAAAGCTACGTGGCAAGTCTACCTAGTGTACCAATGACGAGTGGGACCACAATGGTATCTTGTCCCACACGTCAGAGGAGAAAGTAAACAGGCCGGAGCATGGGAGATGACCTCTGATGGGGACGCGAATTTAAACGTTGGAAAAAGTCACCGCGCCTTGCAAAATCTCCTTACGACGTCGCAGGCTACAACAGTACAACTGGCCGCCACCACTGGCCTGTGCTGCATAGTGATGGCAGCGGCACCCCCCGTTATGACAGCGGGTTGTCTTATGCAATTATAAAATTGATAATCTCTCTAGCACCTTTTGCGCTCAAGGAGCCCAGAAGCTCACCGGCCTTGCGGCAACTCGTGCAAGAGCTTTCGTGCTTGCTCCCGCGCTCGTCCACACCCACGTTAGCGGGCGCTCCTGCACTCTCCGGACGCGGTAGGGGACATGTGTCGCCCTGCTGCACCTTCCGCGGTCGGGAGTGAGCTATTTTTGTAAAAAAATACATTAAAGGGCTATATCTATCTATATATATATATATAAGGAGCTAGATATACACTGTTCTCAGATCTGCCCTCCCCTGTGGTTCTCCACTTCTCCGTCACAAACACGGTTTTACATCAGCACTAAAACTTCACTCTACTACAATCCTTTGGGGTTTACTTTCTTACTTAGATAATCCCTTTAATATTGATACTAAGTTAATTTCACTACAGTACTTTGTAATATATATTAAAATAAGAGTAGACTAGGATGTTGTAAGTTCATTGGTGGCGCCAAAATACCATGAATATCACATTTGATCTCTAGTGCAGTAGTGTTGCAAATACATATGAAATATACATTATAACTTATAGTGGATTCGATGGGAACGATTTTGATTGTTACTGGAGGCATGTAAACATATCAACAGATACGAAATTGTTGAACAATTGTATAAGAAGTTGTTGAGCTGCTCTTTTTTTTCATTTTGCATGGGCTAGGATAACTTGCATATGAAAAATTCAAGTGGACATGACTAAAGATCCAAAATATACTTGACACATACTGATAATTACTTTTTATATCTCTATGGTACATCTCGTTCTCACATAATAAAAATATTGTACACCTAGGAAAGCAACACATGTACATCATCGCGTCTTTTAACATCAAGCTGTTGCAGGCTTGTGGCACATAATATACTTTAATTTTTTTTCAATATTAACATGTTTGTGGTTTTGAGAACTGAGCAGAAGCGAGAAATTGCAGAAGCAGAAATTGCAGAATACAGTACATGCAAGCCTGATATTCCTACTCTCTCTGTATGGTATTCCTAGTCTCTCTGTCTATGGTCGACAGTGAGCTAGAAGCAGAATATATACACGTAGTCACGTACACATGCTCAAATGTCAATATCTGTCTGTTTCTATTTGTAAATACTAAAGAGGGAGCTGAAATTCTGCTGTCCAACGTGCATAAGCAAGCAAAAGGCTTCCTCTCGGCTCACAAACTTACAAAACAGAGTACATTTATAAGGAGTACTTTTATAATATTATTCCCGTGCAAAAGCATGAGGTAGATTCATAAGCGACATACAGCAACAGCATCGAACCAAACCACTCTTTTACATTTGGTAACAAAAAACACACTGCTCAGTCTCTCTCAGTCCCGCATCAGTGCATCACACTGCTTGTAGCAGATTTATTTCGATCGAACACACACACACAAAAGATTAAAGATCGTTATATATGTTGGGAAATCACATGTGACGTGTACGATCCCGCTCGATTGAATTAGTTGTAGGTGTCCGGGTTGGCGACGAGGTAGGCCTCGGCGGTCTTGAAGATGGCGGTGACGGACTCCTTGGCCTTGGTGATCTCGTCATTGACCTCCACGCCCGGCAGGAGCTTGTAACGTCGAGTCGACCTTCACCACGCTCCCGCCGTTGGCCGCCGGCTCCACCTTGATGTGCGAGGTCGCCATCTCGATCGCCGCGCCGATACCGCCGCCCTCGATGAGCATCGACTTGCACTCACACTTGTCCGCATCCAGGAACTCCAGGCGCTCCTTCATGTAGCTGAACGGCATGGCTGCAAGATCAGCAACCGCATGTTATATCTGTACCGTACTAGCTACTGTTTGATCGATGTGATCACTACGTGTACATGCCCGCGTGTCATGTATATATGTACTATACTATCTATGTATGTATGTATGTGGTGCGTACCTGAGGTGAAGTTGAACTTTCTGACGGTGCCGACGTTGCCGTCGCCCTCGACGGGGTGGGCGCTGGTGACGATGTGGGAGGCGAGCTTGGGGGCGAGGGTGTGCCAGTCCATGACGGCGGCGCGGAACAGGCGGGGCGCGGCGACCGGCAACTCGATCTCGTGGGTCCAGCTGTTGGTGGAGGCCATTGCTACGAGCTAGCCTACAATGATCGACTGAAGCTAGCTTAGCGCAAAGCTCTTCAAGTATTGCTGCTGCTTGTGTTGCCGGGAGATTGGGCAGCGAGCGCCTTAAATAGGTGGTTCGGAAGCCGGGGTTGGTGAGGCTCGGGCGGATAGGGTCTGGAGCCACTGGAGGGTACGTTGTCACCGGTGAGGCTCAGGCCCTGCGCCGGTCGTCGGGTTTTTCCAAATCGGATGGCACTGTCGGTCGGGTAAGCTTTGTTTTGACAGTATGACTTTGTGTTCGGACGTTCGATTCACTGTGCATTTTTTCGGATGCTTGCGACATTTTTTGTCTGCGTGTGCAACATTTTTCTTCGATAACAGATGTTGCAGACGTTGAAAAAAATGTTGCACACGTTGAACAAAAATATTACACGCGTTAAAAAAATGTTGCAAGAAACGTCCGATGAAATAAACAATGTATCGAGCGTTTTAAGGCCAGGGTTGAAAGCGCACGTCAGAAAGTACGCACCTTGTCAATGTGTAGTTGAAGGCGAAGAATGTGCTGTGGAATTGGCACCACCGTCCGCGTGGGCAAATTGGTCGGTCTACTGTAATAGGGAAGGAGAAGAATGATGCTCGTCTAGGTCAAAAGCAAGGCGTGGTTTGGTTGGTGCGGTTAGAACGCGAAACAAGCTTGGAGGGACTGGTGGTACTGCGCGGTCCAGCGCATAGAGCCGGACATTGTGCGTAGTAATTTTCACTTCTTGCTTCTGAACCTTGGTTCATCAGAATGTTACTTTCGCTAGCTGGGAAACGTTCGTACGAATATCCCCTAGCAGCGGAGTATCCTACCTACTTGCACAGCTGCTGAGATGCGGTCGTCAGAAGTTATCATACACCGTAAGACTGGAATAGCGATTAGTTGACCTAGTTCACTCATCCTTCTGATAAAACCACAGAACACAAGCTTTAGATCAGTCTTAATGCCGTGGCGTAAGAAAAGGTAAAGTTAGGGGAGAAAAACTAGAGTGCCTCTAGATGCTACATCCTGCATCCTGTCAAAATTCTGTGCAACATTTCAGCGTTGCATAGTTTACAAACATGAATATGGAGAATCAAGTTTGCAAATAAAATAATGCATCACAAGAATGCCGAATGCGATGGTTAGTGTTTCTATTCAGCATCGTCATCACTGTTTTGAGACGAATCCACATCCTCCCCATAAACCATTTCGTCAATTTCTTCCTCTTCCTCTTCCTCAGACGGAGCGGCTGTGGCATCTTGCATGTCCTCTGAGGGTGGCTCAGATACATCATTTGCATCCTTGTCGACCTAAGAATAGTGAAATCAGCACAAGATCATTTAATCATTAACTGTAACATTGAGATTGTTGACATATTTTTCAGTGTTATAAATGGTGAAAACCTAGGCCATTATCAGCCTAAGACGGCCAGAAAGCTTCAGTAAATCTTCAGTTACTGCGTATCTTTCTTCACACATCTGCAAATGAAAGAGTGATTTTAGTTCTCTTTTCGAATATTTTTTCTGCCTATCTGCGATGCTTGGAGATTGGTTTGTAGGCTCGTAGTTGTAGCCCCAACTTGCCAACTACTGCTGATCAAAATTTGGTTTGTGTTGATCAGATTGGACTAGTGCTAGATTTCTCCTAAACTAGTGGCACACCAACCTATCTCAGGTCATATTTTGGCCAATTCACAGCCAAACATCCTGTAGCCAAATTGACCCTCCCAGATTTAGCGTGCCAAAGTTTGGCCAGCATTGTTAAGGCAACTTAGCGCTCAAACCAAATGTGAAACATACAATAAATAAAATTCATAATATTTCATAAGTTAAAAGTGAGGCACTATGGCATTTCTCACCAAGATGTCACTAATAGTTGCTAGTCACTGCTCACTATACTACATGGCATGCCATCTCCCAAATCTATCTATCCACATTGCATGCTCATTCCTTAAACACCTTAGCTCTATATGCTTATTTGTTCAATAAAGAGCAGCGACTGTATCACTGGCTGTTATCTAGTGCCAAATACAATATCATTATTGAGCTGTCAGGAGATCTCTCTAATGAGAACCCTTCTTCCAAGGACAGCTTGAGAACTCACGACCTAAGCCATTCAATCAGCATAGGGGGGTATCATTAGCTCGATCATGGGAAACTATCCCATGATGCAGATTTAACAAATGTAGCTCCTCTCCACACTGATCAGATGGCTTAGATCGTGAGTTGGAAAGTTGTCATGGAAGGTGAATTCTCACAATCATCGTTATATCTTTATCAAAGAGGTTGCTGTGAAACTACAAAGCAGATAATTCAGGAACCAGACCATGCTCATACAAGCAAAGCATTTACGACCACCTTCTGAACATGATGTGGTGGCCAATGCAAATTTACCCAGTAACAAACATTACGTTATTTTTTGGTATGACCGAGCGAAGTCTGTTACCAAACTACCCTGCTTGCATTGGTGGTCTTTAAGTTCAGAATATGTGATCCACATTCTGCAGTCATCTAATATCAATCAGATAACCTAGAAGGCTACAGTCACTAATAGACATGGTTGTCATTGCGTCGCCTTAGCGTTGTGGCGCTCCGGACGGAATGCTGTGGATGCTTGCCTCACCTTGGCCATCTAGGTGGGTGCCTAGGAATTTACAGCGTCCACAGTGAGCTGCTGGGCGATTGTCTTGGCCAGATAGCAGAGGGAAGCAACTTTAACCCATTGATCTTTGATGAGTCTGAGTGGAACATTGATTGGATTGATACAGGTGCTGAAGATATCCATGAGATTGAGCCGGAAAATCTGGAGTGGGCTCTTATTGATGAGGCTATGGGTGCATCAAGTGCGTTGTAGTCGCAATCTATATAGGCTTGTTAATTATGATCTGGACCTCTTCTCTAATGTGTTGTCTTAGTTTCACCGTCAACCCCTTTTGCTCACTGTACCTCGCCTTGAGGACGCCAAGATGTCCTGGCACCTCTAAGGCGTCGTGGTCGCTAGGTACGCCGTGACAACCATGCTAATAGAGCAACCCCTCTCCATTACAACATAATTTCATGACATCAATAAAAACAATATAATAGTTTTCAAATAATCTGCTAAGCATACAAGCGATACAAAGAGGCAAGTAAATATATGCAACACGATTCAGCTAGTACTGTTAGCAAGAAATAATACCTTCTCAAGGTTGCTAATTATTTTTGTTGATTTCTCAGAGGGGATAAAACGACCATGAATAACCAATAGGCAGTATATCCACCGTAAAACAAGCTCAGCACTACCAGATCTGTTGAGAGAAATAAACCAGCAATCAAGACGGAACACAGTCATACAAGGCACGAAAATGCAAATGGTGAACAAACATGGAAATAAGAGTCATGAGCACCTTGTTTTCCACGCAGATACTAAATTCTCTAGAAGCTTACAAGCATCTACAGGCTTCAAAGATCTTAGATGTGCTCGAATCTGTTGAACAACAGAACATACATCAAAGTAGTAAGAACATCCCCCTTTACATCAATTGATTAACTTTCATTAGCTGCACACATAGAGTAAACACACAAATAGTGGTATGATGGAACTTTCAACTGAAAGTCAGTTCTGACAAACCTTTTTGCTGGGTAAATGAGCGTCAACTTTTATGCTGCTGCTACCAAACAGATTAGATAAAATATTAGTGGGCATGCCAGGATGGCCCTCCGTGCCTTGATTGACTCTAGTATCAATGACACCATACTATCTCATCATGTCTTCGATGCATACACTATCGTCTTCAATTCTTTGCACCGGAACTAAAAAAAGCAAGAGTTTTTTTTAGTGAAGTGATTAAGCTGTTTAATAGACTAACAAAAACTGAAAATCAAATATGATACATGTAAAATTTGGTCAAACCTGATTTTAAAAAAATGTGGTAAAACCTGAAATAAATCCTAGCAAATAGAAACCTATAATCCATAGCCTTAGTTGCTACATCATTGTGCATGGGAAACACCAGGTTATGCCTCTGCAGTTGATTGCTCATGCAAAGCTCAAAATCTCCAGATAAATAACATATAGATGCATTTGATCACATAAGCAATATATATAAACAAGAAGATAGTAGCAATAGAAAAATTACCTCTTTTCTCAATTAATCTTGCAGTGGTACCAATGGCACTATTAATTACAGGCTTACTGTGATCACTGGGTTTTGTTACACCATGTTTCTTTTTCTTTTCCTGTGTATGGAGCTTTGGAAGAGGAAGGATAGCATCTTCTGCATTAGCCCGATCTAGAGCAGTGACAGTTCCTATACGAAAACAACTAAGATTCAGCCCAAGAGTAGCCACCAATAATCTTTGAGCCTTCTGAAAAGAAGGCAAGGGAACAAGAGAAACTAAAGGATTATGCAAGAGATCTAACTTCAGCCAAATCTGATATGCAAACATTAAACTTGTTTGGAACATAGAAATTTTGCAGGAAACAAAATAATTTCCATAAGATTCCTACAAAACTCCTGTGTTCCAAAAAGGATTTAAATGTAGTTGACTCATTAGGATTTTCAGAAGATTATTAACAAACAAGTTCAATGTCCATAATAATTAATAAATACTAGTAGTATACCTTGCTTTTTAGCAGATTGATCTTTCTGAGGCATGGTGGATTGAATCATTGGTAAGAGAACACCATCTTCCGATACACCCAAATCAATATCTGTACCATAACAAACCAAAAGTTTATCAAAAGACAGTTTCACTATGGATCCATAAGCCAGCAGGACATGTGCAGAATCAGGTCCATCTATTCCTTGAAGTTTTGCAGCAAATATCATGAAAGCCTGCTTAGCTCCTGAAAGAGAGGACTCAGACAGTGCAATCTTAGTAGGCTTCTTATTACGTAGGTCATCCATGTTATTCCCATACCAGAAATAGCAGACACCAGTCTCAGAAATAGCCAACACATGTATTTCTCCTTCAGCAGCATTAGTGTCTGAACATTTACAGTCCACAAAGATTGTTGGGTGTTCCATAGAGAGTATACAGCTTGAGCTCTGAGTTTTTCCACTACCCAACTTCCAAATGGCAACATAGCGTTCCCCAACTCCAGATGAAAGAACATACTGGCCATCATCACTAAAGACCATGCTACTCACAGCCACCTAAAGAAAAAATGGTGTAGCCAATAGCAAAACATCAGCATTTAGAATATATATATATATATATATATATATATATATATATATATATATATAATACAAGCAGAATCTTAAACATTATTCTAAGAAGAGGAAAACAGTAGAGGAGGAGGGAAGACAAGACAAACTCACTGGATGCCCAGAGAATTTTTGAATCTTCTTGTTGTCAGAAGCATTAAAGGTCCTCAACTGGCCAGCTGCTGTTGCTAAAATTTTTCCATCTGATAAAATCAAGTACAAGTTGCATTTCATTACTTTGAACTTGGGTAGAAATTGGTTGAATATGGAGCAGATACGTGCAAAACTATATGCATACGCATGTTTTATAGCACATAAGATATATATAGATTCAGATAGAATTGGTCCTACAAGGACATTAGCAAGAAGTACACAGATGATTTAATACACACGTCAGCAAACAACATATATCTATACATAGATCTTGTAAAGTAATGGATAAAGATTCGAAGCTATGAATTTCATTAAAGAGAACATTTCAATACATCATATTTCAATGCAGATAGCCTGAAATTCTTTATTGAATTAATGAGAGTGATATAATCCTGTTACGTTTCCATCTCTACTTTGAGTAGAACACTAACATAGTATTTTTTAAAAGAGAACCTCTCAAGATGCATTTAGAAATTCTATACCATAAATTAGCCAATATATTTGGGGTGTCAACATAACATGGATAAAAGATAGTTAATAAATCTTATCTGTTAGTTGAATATAAACGTGACTGTGAGCTGCCAATGATTGTTAGCACCAGTCAGCACAGTAACATTACAGTTGACAATTTTACTGGAGGCAAAAAACAAAGGTCCTGGCATATCAATATAGGTAAACCAAATGAATGATTGCACTGCTGCAAAACATCTGCAGTGCAAATGAAGCCATACAAGCAGAATTTAGCAAGAGAGACAGTGTAGTGGAGCCAAAATAGATGTAAATCAAGAAGTGTCATTTCACCACTGAGATACCTGATGACACCGACAATGCAGATATTGCTTTTGAAGAAGATCTAAATTTCTTTAAAACGGATCCATCTGAGGCATCAATCTTACAGACCATGCCATCGGCACCTGCTGTGTACACACTCCGCCCATGGTTAGAGTACGCTACAGCCGTCACGCCCCTGAACACATCAAACAAGCACCCCAATGTAATTGAACACATTTGAGCTCGAGCTTGCAGAGATTAACCTAACATGGAAATACCAAACATGCTTAAAGCTACAATCCTGGGTAAACACCAACGTACCCAGGGTGGCAATCATTGACTCTCCACTTCCACTGCCCCGCAGCAACATCAAGTGCCAGGACATCACCACTGCCTGTCCCAAGCACTAACAGCGAATTCCCTGCCTTCCGCTTTTTCTGCTATGCAAAAACGCAATTACATGATGGGCACACAACAACAATAGGCCAATCAGTGACAGCTCGAAGATGGAGGTTTGCTAACCTTGCTCGATAGCTGTACCCACTTCATGCAGGTGTAGTCGAGCGCGAGGTGACCGCGCTTTGCCCCAGGGAGCGCGCCGGCCTCCACCGCCGGGATGTCGGCGAACTCCGTCTGCAAGCGGCCGCGCACAGCGTCCCATACCTGTGATAAGAGGCAAAGGATCGAGTTAACCCATGGAAGCAGTAACCGAGCTGTCTCGGCAAGGATCGCCAGCGTCGGGTTGCATGCCTTGATGCGGCCGTCGCCGGAGGAGAGGGCGAGGAAGTCGGCAGTAGGGCTGAAGGAGGTAAGGAGGTCGCGGGTGTGTGCAGTCGCGGACGCCATGGCCCGCGCGGAGCGGATGGTCGTCGCGGCGGCGGGAGCAAGGTTTACGCGTCGGCGCAGGGAGGGTTTTTGGTGGGGGGGTGTTACTCCCGCTCGAGAGAGTGGTGAGGGCCGATTCCCGGGCGCGCACCGCTTTTAACTTTTGGTCTGTCGGTTTCGCTTTGTAGTTCGCTTGAGACACGGCTGAGCCGGGGCTAGGGTTTTTCGCCCAAACCAACGACCATTTCGCTTTTTTTCCCCTCGAATCCCACCAAAATTGCCGCACCACTACCGCCGCCTCCACCAAATTGGCTTTGCCTCTAGTACTAAGCAAATGTACAATGTGCCAATATGCATGTTGCCTCTGCAATGTAATTCAACTAATCTGATGTTGTCTATTTTGCCCTCATCGACAGGCAGATGTGTTCCTATAACCACGATTCTTGCCGCATAAATCGCTTCCAAACAGATTCAAGAACAAAGGTCAGAGTCCGAGAATATGAACGGTTGGTAAGGATAAAGTGTCTTCCGTCAACAACCGCTTTGTTCTCTTAATCTGCATTTTCTGGTCAACATTATGTCAATCAAGTGTACTATTCTGAGACCTTAAATTTGGCTTTAGCACTTTGTCTCTAGTAATTTACTTTGGCGCTTTGCCTCTAGTAACTCAGAAGTTATGGTACTCTGTATTGTAAACTTAATGGAATTTGCAGGCTTTGTAGATGATGTGATGCCCGCATAAATATTTTGTGAACTGCCGCATTGACCCACATAACAATATGCGGCCAAGTGGGCAAATTGCTGTTAGCCCGTGAAGCATCCCACTTGCATCCTGAACAAAGATAATATTTCTTGTGATCAATTGCTGAATGAATCCTTTACATGAGGCAGATTGGTGCGATTATTGTTTACACGTATGTGTTCAAGATGCTTGCTCCACCACCAGGAGAGACATTTGATGGTGAAGCGGAGAAACTTCCAGCCTATGTTATCTGCCGTGGGTGATCAGAAAGGTGCTACTTCTCTAGGATCAAAGAATGAGCTGCGATCATTGTTTTGGGTGCACATTTTTGCTGTGTTCTCCATGGCAGGATGGATTATTTTCTATTTAAGCTTGCTCTTCTAAGTACTTCGTTTCCTTGTATTGCAGTTTTTTTAATTTTTTGGTGCTCACATTTGCAGCGGGGCAGATTAGCTGCAATTTCTTGATACTCAAATTACTCTGATTTGATTTGCAGATAATATACTATACAGGAATATCTGCAAAAACTAGATATCGTCAAAACATTATTGAAAAACATAGTGCCATGACATGTACAATAGCCACTAAACCATGGTGACAGCATGAGTTGTGTCAGTACATATATGGTTCCTTGTGCCTCTGCTGGCACAAATGCCGCTGCTATGTTAATTTTGGTCTCATCTCGCTACTGCAAGCAGTAAGCTATGAGATGACGAGGGCGCAGCAGCTACTGCCGTACCAATATCATCTGGTCAGTTTGAACCTTTTAGATCTGGTTCGATGCGCTTCTTATCAACACCCTAATTTCCTTTTGTTTTTCAAAGTGTATTTTGTGTTGTATCCATGCCCAGTGCAGAGTACTTGTGTTCAGATGGTATATATAATTGCAAGGATCTGGTCAAATGTTTTCCCCTGAATTTTTCTGATTTTTTTCTTGTTTTTTGGAATTTTTTTAATGTCCGGGATTTTCATCCTATGTCTTCCAAATAGTGACAAGGAATTTTTTTTGAGGGGGGTTATTTCCCCCAAGGGATTGAGAGGGATTCCATATATCCTTTAAAATCCCTTTGGAGATTTTGTTCCTGGGATTTTTTTCCCCAAGCATCCAAACAGGTGTAGTGCAAACACCTGCAGGGCCATATGCAACCACGCATGCACGAAGCCGGCAGCCCCATGTACAGCCACAAGCATGCACGAAGCACGGAGCACTGATCATGAGATGCAGAGCAAAGATACAGAGAATGAAGCTCCTCAGGATGATCAAGATCGTTTGTTTATATCAATTGATACTGTATCAAATTTTGATCGGCATCAAGCAATTAAACCTATTGTAAGTCATGCGTAAGTTCAAAGCTAAGTTAATCATATCTGAATAATTTTAATCCTGCAGATTATTTACCCTAATTACCTAGATTAATCGAGCAATTAGGATTAAGATTGGTTTCCGAATCCCGATGTTACTGTTCATGCCTACGCTGGGCTTCGCATGCGCCGCCGGCTTGGCGCCGCACGGCTGGCCATTGCACTTTCGCCAGCGTCGCCCTCACCGGTCGCTGTGCCCATATCAGTTGCAACATCATGCTCATGGTGCCTTTGCATGCATGTGCATCAGCATTAGGGGTGAAAACGGGACAGATAATTCTCGCCCGATCCGAAGTCGGATCCGGTTTGAACCAGATCCGGGAAGTAAAACGGATATTGGGTCGGATCCGGATCCGGATAGTTGAAAACGGATATCGGATCGGATTCGGAGCGGACACTATCCGGAAAATATGAGTCGGAAAACGGATATCGGGTATTCGGTAATTCGGATATCCGGATTGTCACAACTTCGCAAATCCACCGCCCCTACTCCCTGTGACCCTGAGTCCCTGTCCGCCGGCTGTGCCCTAAAATCTAAATCCCTAACCCTAATACTCCCGTCTCCACTCTCCCGTGGCCGTGTGTGCCCAGATCTGGGAGACCGAGATCGCCTTCCCTGCTCCCCGTCCTCCCGTTGGGCCGTCCCCCAGCCGGCCAGCCTTGGCGTCCGGAGTCCGATGCTCCGCTCGGCCCTCCCTCAGCGGCGACACCCCCTCCCCCCGGCTGACGCTCCGCCAACGACGACTCCGGCTCCCCCTCCCCCAGCCGACGCTCCCCTTCCCTCCGGCCGGTGGTCTCCTACCGCCTAGCGGTGGATCCGGCTCCCCCTCCCTCTGGCCGGTGGCCCCCAGTGGTGGATCCGGCTCCCCCTCCCGGTGACGCTCCGCGGCGATCAGCTTCCTCCCCGATCGACGCTCCCCTTCCCTCCGGCCGGTGGTCCCCCAGCGGTGGATCCGGTTCCCCTTGGCCGGCGCTTCCCCTCCCCCGACGGTGAGTCTTGGTTTCATTCGGCTCTACCCGGTTTCATTCGTGATTGCAAAAAACAGCTCCATGATTTAGAATGTTTGATATTGCAAAAAACTCAAATCAAATCTAGAGTTGCTCAGAACTGGGAACATTGATATTGTGATGTTTATGGCCCCAAAATAGGGGAAAATCCTGTGATGTTTCATTGCTTCAATTCTGGACATGGAACTCTGGTAAACTGTTTCCTCACTAGTCCTAGAATCCTGGACTCCCTAGTCCCTACTGATCTGTTCTTGGTGGGGATGTTGTGTTTGATTCTATGCTCATCTGCATTCTATAAATCCCCTTGTGAAGGCAAGGCCAGGCATGTCTACTTGTGTGCGTCGTTGCTAGTTCTGGGCTCATGATTCTGTTGCGTTTGGTGAGTTCTAGTCAGCCAGAAATTTGAGGATTACTAACTAGTTGGTTCGTTATGTATTTGAAAATTGAAATTTAGGATGCCAAACTAGCAAGCAGGGGTAGGGGTTTATCTGTTTGATGATGGACCAATTTCTGTCGATTGGATAGAAGCTAGTGGTGACCCCTGGACTCGGTAGAAGCCTGGCATTCTAGGCCATAGGTATGTTCAATGCTTCTAGTCTATGTACTACTACTGTCTGATAGCAAATATCAGCAATAATCATTTTTGCGGTGCTCATTCAAATGCATCATAGTTTTATTGTCAATCTTCAACAGCAGCAGCATGCCAAGATCAAATGAGGGAATGAGGCTCATATTCTCAGCAGTTATTGGTGTTATGCTAGGTTACTTCTTTGGGATTTCCTTTCCTACAGTCAGTGTTCAAAAGTTCGCTCAGCGGATTCGTGGTGGTTAGGCACCACCAAGCGCTAAGACCGTATTTGCGGTGCAATTGCGGATCTTGGCGTTTTGACTCTCGGCGGCTGAGAATTAATATAATTCATATATATTATTGATTTTATTATGAATAAAATTTTTTAGTTTTCTTTTCTAGTTATTTGCAAATTGCAAGACATCAAATATTAAAGTAGAATATTAAACTAAAATACTTAAACACATGCTACTCAATTAATCAACTAATAAACTAAGTAGTAAGTACTATGTTAGTGACTTAGTGTACCTTATTTTGTAGGCGACGACGTGAATCTTTCAATCATGGTCATCAGGTCATGTAAACAGTAGATCAAAATGGTCTCTCATAATTTTGTGCCAGCCGCCACGCTCGTCAAGGACCACCAAGACCCGCCAAGGACCGCCAAGACCAGCCAAGGACCGCAATTTCGGCCCAACCGCCAAACAAGCTGCTAAGGGCTGAATTCATTGCGTTTATAGCCGCCAACCGCAATATCGCCGCCAAGCACCGAATTTTTGAACACTGCCTACAGTCAATATAACCAAGGTAAAATGGATCATTTGTATCTATTGTTTTGTTCTGCCAGGTACTTCGTTTAGAGAAAAATCTTCACTGATTGCATTTCACGCTTCACTTCCTTCCAAAGATACCTCCTATATTGAAGATAGAAACTCGCATCACAACCCAAACATTGTTAAATCACGATAGACGTCGCAAATAGTCACAAGAAGAACAATTACTTTGAACTCGATGAAATTTCAAAGGTACTTTGCCAGAGTAATACTTTCTAAGGTCGTAATGTTAGTTTTGTGATTTATGCCCTACTTTTGTTAGATTCTACTTTGTTACTTTGTGGTCAATGCCTTGTGTGGTTTGATTGGTCTCCTTTATTGAAGTTTATGACAGAATGAACCGAAATAGACGGTTGCTGCACATAGATAATAGTTGTTTTTTCATTTCCACTCTCCTTTTCTTTCTTGTTAATTCTACACAATTCTTTGCTCAGATTTATGTTCCAACAAATCTTGTAGTTCAGTGCAGTAATGTGATATGGTTTTGACATCGTTCCTTGCTTTACATCAAATGTGTATACATTACTTGGAGATCTCAGTGAGCTATAGTTATGGTTTAGCAATTCAGATTGGTAGGAATAGCATGGGAATTAGTTGACTGTCCTTTTCCTTTGCGGTTTTAGTAGATGGGATGTGTCCATAATGTAATGCATGCTGTTCAGTTTGGTTTAATTATATGGCACAGATAGATATATGTAACTGTTGATGATGTAGGATGCAATGCATATTCTCATATAGGTCTCATATAGGCATGGATTAGAATATTTAGAGACAAACTCTAGCAACATAACAATTCTTATAAGTTTGTTGGTCTTGTGGCTTTGTTTGAGATATATCTTACTATTATTGTCATGTATTTTTATGGTTTGATTCAATATATATTACTTTATGTATGCGTGCATTATCCGTTCTCGAATTATCCGTTCCCGATCTGAATCCGTCATATATCCAACCCATATCTGTATCCCGAATTATCCGGATTCGTATCCGGATCCGGTTAACCCGTATCCGGCTCCGAATCCGGGAAAAAAATATGGATTAGGATACGGAAAGAGTAATATCCGCACTTGCTAGCTACCGGTATCAAGGTACGCAGGCTCAACTGGATGGCATCGGGTGGAACTTGCCCTTGCTCATGCCCCGGTACACCGTCGAGCTAGCACGGCTCTACGATGGAGCACTTGAAGGGCACAATGACGTGGTTGCACGGCGAGCACGCCCCGCACGCGCGTGAGCCGTCCGGCAGGCTTCGCTAGCCGCGTGATCGTCGCAACTCCCAAGGGCCTGCCCCGAGGACGTCGCGGTCCACGCAAAGCAGGATCGCAGCCCACACGCGATAGGAGCCCACAGGCCGGCCAGCTCATCGGAATTTTGTATAAAGAAAGGGGAAAAGCACATGAAAATAAATGGGCGGTCAGCCCACTTGCAATTTGGCCAGATGATCAAATTATTTCTGCGACTGCAGTAATTTTGCGAAAAGACTTGGAAGTTTTCGTATGATTATAGAAATTTATCAAGATAAAGAAATTTATTTCAAGGACCCTGAAGTTTCTAGTAATTCTGAAAAATAAGTAATAAATTCTGAAATTCATATTTAACATTACAAATTGAATTTTTAAATATATGGACTTTCATAAATTTGTTGAACATTAGACTTAGCATGTTGGAAGCTTCATATTTTTGGGTTTATTTTTTCTAGTATAATTCCATGTTTATTCATACTGAATTTATTTTTCTGTTATTCGGTAATTCTAAAAATTGCTTGACAATTAGTAGAAAATTGTGAAAAATGCTAGGAAGTGTTGTGAGATAAGGAAACCTAAACCAAATATGGTTAGGACTCTATCTCTTCCTAATGTGGTCGAATCCGAACTCTCTCTCACACCGCTATATATATCGGGCGCCCCCTTGTTGTGCCTACTGCCGGCTGTCGCCGCACCCGCGCACCTGAAGTGCGCCTGGCCGCGCATCGCCGCGTAGCTCATGCCGTCGGCCACCGATAACTGCACCCCTTGCTCATCTCAAAAGCGACGGAGCCGCCGGTGCTACACACGCGTGTCTTGTGTGCCCAAAACTCAGTGGCGGCGATTTTGGAACCCTAGCTAATGAAGCTAATGCCAGGCGTTTTGGGCCGAGCAGGCTTCTCGGGCCATCAAACCGGACAACCGTGTAAGCCATGTGGCCACTGGACTGGACAATTCAGCATATTAAATGGATGGGCCGTGAAGGCCGTGCAGGCCTCTCGGGCTAGAAAAGCTAATGGGCCAGAAGCCCGTACGAAAAAAAATTCAAGTGCAAGTAGGCCGTATGACCCAGTAGCTATATGGCCCGTTCTCTTTTCAGAAATAATTATTAAAATCTAAAATTGGTATTAAATTTTATAAATTAGATTTTCTAAATTTTTACAAGCTTCCGAAAAATCTAGAAAGTTGAAATTTAGCATACTCTGGAAGTTTCATGATCTGGAATTATTTTCTAGCTTTATGCCATGTTTATATGTGCTGAAATGTATTTCTCTATTATTTAAGTAATTCCAAAAATTGCTTAGTAATTTATAGAAATGCTAGAAAATCATGGAAATAATCGAGCTATCAAAACGATTTTGGGCTTGACGGCATAAGTGGTTGGGCTTTTGACTTTTGTTTTGAAGGAACGGATACATGACAATTGGTGTCTAAGAAAAACACACATGAGGCTAGGTTTCTTAATTGTCGCCCGAAATCGGGAAGTGCTCCCTCCCTCATGTGAGCCCTCGAGGCAGGTTGACCTGACCAAGAGTCATGTTGACGGAGGCATTCATTACATGATTTCATACTCAACCAACAAAGAGTTATTAGTATTATGCCAAGATTATTTCACATTGAAGTTTATTTTTCTGTTAATTGGTAATTCTGAAAATTGCTGGTAATTAGCAGAAAAATAGGAAAAATGCTAAGAAAATCTGGAAAAAATTGTGATAATTATCTACTAAAAAGATATAGACCATACTTTACTGATTCAATATTAATCATGCAAAACAATATTTTACCTGAAGTAAAATCTCTGTTTGTTTGCATATAGGATATGTCTGATATCGCAAAGAAAGAGTTTGCTAAGCTTGCCCTGAATGGCAGCAACTACCTCACTTGGGCAATGGATGCCAAGCTCAACTTAACAGCCCGATCTCTTGGAGCCACAATTTTTCAACTCAAACGGTGCTCGGCTCTCCTAAGCGCTAAGTCTTGTGACTTTGCATTTCCTGAGGCACTATCTCCATGCGGACCTGAAGGTCGAATATATGATGGAGGAGGACCCGCTGGCTCTATGAAATTCCCTGAAGAAACGATATAACCAGTAAAGATCCGTTTTGCTGCCAGAAGCACAACGTGAATGGACCCTCCTGCGCTTCCAAGATTTTAAGTCCGTGGCAGCGTATAACTCTGCCATGCACAAAATTGTTGCCAAACTAGCATTTTGTGACCAGAAGATCACAGAAGCTGAAAAGATTGACAAGACTTTGTGCACATTCTATCCCAACATAAGGATACTGCAGCAACAGTATCGTCATGCAAAGTACCAGAAGTACTCTGAGCTGATATGCATTCTGCTAGAAGCAGAAAAGCATGATGAACTTCTAATGAAGAATCATCAAGTCCTACCTAGTGGGAGTCATGCATTGCCTGAAACACATGCAAATGCTCAGCAGGCTAGCAATAGCCAAGGCCGCAGAAAGGGTCAAAATCAGAAAGGGGATAAATGGAAGAATGACAAAAAAATTTATAAAGGAAGAGGATGATCTCATTGGGGACGAGCTAAAAGAATTCCAGAAGAATAAAGATATGTCCCAAGAGGACGATATAAGAGATTTATGTGGAGACTTGGAGTAGCCTCCCAGTTTTTCCTTTAGAGTAGATGTCATATTATCCTTTAGAGTCTCCTTAAGAGCCTCATTTATCAGTTTAGTCTTTGTGTTCCTGAATGAACAATGGTCTACACTCCTGTTGAGCGATTATCAGTCAAGTTTAATAAAGTGTGATTTTCCTACAAAATTTATTTAATCATGCTATGTTTGTTCTATATTATTTGTTCTTGATGCAACAAATGTTTGATTAAATTTACTTGTTTAATATAGAACTCTATGAATAATCTAATGGCGGAGGAGGAAATCTGTCTTGTAGACAGTTGCACCACAAATACGATTCTTAGGGAAACTAAATATTTTCAGATATTGATTAAGAAAACTAGAAATATTATGACCATCGCTGGAAGCAATGCTCTCATTGTTGGCACCGGAAGAGCCATCATAGTTCTCCCTATGGGCACTCGTATAATTATAGAAAATGCCCTATTATACCCTGAGTCCAGTCGCACTCTTCTAAGTTTTAAAGACATCCGTCTAAATGGTTTCCATATAGAGACTGAAAATGAGGATGGTACTGAATACCTACTCATGACCAAGTTTAACGGATGTAATAAACGTGTGGTTGAAAAACTTCCTTCCTTCTCCTCCGGGTTATATTACACATATATAAAGCCAGAAGCTTATGTTGCGATGAAAACCATAGTTAAAACCCCAGAAATATTTAAGATCTGGCATGATCGTCTGGGTCATCCTGGGTTGAATATGATGAGAAGAATAATAAACAATTCTGCTGGCCATAATAAAAAAACTACAGATTTTCCTAAACCTGAAGCTTTTATGTGCCCTGCATGTGCTAAAGGAAAGCTGATAGTTCATCCCTCTCATCTTAAAATTAAGGAAGAATCACTAAATTTCCTAGAGAGAATTCAAGGTGATATCTGTGGACCAATTCAGCCCCTGTCGGGCCCATTCAGATATTTCATGGTGCTAATAGATGCTTCTACTAGATGGTCCCATATATGTCTCTAATCTACTAGGAACCATGCCTTTGCTAAATTAATCGCCCAAATTATTAGATTAAGAGCCTCTTTTCCAGAAGAAAGGATTAAGTCCATTCGAATGGACAATGCTGGCGAGTTTATCTCAAAAGCATTTAATGATTATTGTATGGCTCTAGGCATTAATGTAGAGCATTCTGTACCCCATGTCCGCACCCAAAATGGCCTTGCAGAGTCATTAATTAAGAGAGTAAAGCTTATTGCTAGGCCACTCTTGCAGAATTATAGGTTACCCACTAGTTGTTGGGGCCATGCAGTGTTGCATGCTGCATCATTAATTCAACTCAGACCAACTGCATACCATGAATTTTCCCCTTTGCAGCTAGTGCGTGGGAAAGAACCAAGTATTTCCCATCTGTGAAAATTTGGCTGTGCTATATACGTGCCAATCTCTCCACCACAGCGTACCACCATGGGACCTCATCGGAAGCTGGGGATCTATGTAGATTATGAATCTCCATCGATAATTAAATACCTAGAGCCTATGACAAGGGATCTGTTCACGGCTCGGTACGCTGATTCTATTTTTGATGAGGACAATTTCCCGGCATTAGGGGGAGAAATATACCACATTGAAGAATGCCAGGAAATAGATTGGAATGCCACTGGTATTCAATCCTTAGACCCACGCACTAAAGAAGCTGAACTTGAAGTTCGGAGGATAATAAGTCTGCAACAAATAGCCAATAACATGCCAGATGCCTTCACTGATTATAAAAAAGTGACAAAATCTCATATACCTGCAATAAATGCACCTGAAAGAGTGAAAATACCCCAGAAAGATATTGAACCCACTCTTGCCCCTCATGGCAAAAAGAGGGGGAGTCGTCCAAGTGCACGGGACTCAGTTCCGCGGAGACGTCCGCAGAAATATAGAACCGAGCAAAAGAGATCATGACCTAAGACAGTTGAAGAAGCTCAACCTGTTGTTGAGAAAATCCCTGAAGCGAGCCATCCTGATGATGGTAATCTCCCTGAAGTGAGCCATCCTGAAGATGAAAATCCCAGTGAACACTTGCGCGCACAAACCGACATCGAAATCGTAACACCAGCACTCTATCGCTAGGGAAATCATGAGGAGCTGGAAGAAATGAATGAAGAAATATCCACCAATTATGTGGATTCAAGAGAATTATATAAAAGGAAGACTACAATTGTCGACATTTATTTCGCCTCTAAAATTGCTAAATCTCTTGAACTGGATCCAGAACCAAAGTCTATGGCAGAGTGTCAGAAGCGCTTAGATTGGGTCAAATGGAAAGAAGCAATTGAGGCGGAATCACACTCGCTTAATAAAAGGAAAGTATTCAGTCCTGTTGACCGAACACCTCCTAAAGTGTTCCCTGTAGGATCAAAATGGGTTTTCATCCAGAAGAGAAATGAAAACAACGAGGTGGTGAGATATAAAGCGAGGCTTGTAGCACAAGGGTTCATGCAGAGACCCGGCATCGATTACGATGAAACATATTCTCCTGTAATGAATGGAATAACGTTCCGGTATCTAATATCAATGGCAGCTGGCTTAAATTTAGAAATGCATTTGATGGATGTGGTGACCGCATATTTATATGGGTCACTGGATTCAGACATTTATATGAAAGTCCCTGAAGGAGTAAAAGTCTCGGATCCTAATAATCGCAACATGTATAGCGTCAAACTGCAGAGATCGCTATACGGATTAAAACAGTCTGAAAGAATGTGGTATAACCGGCTTAGTGAGTTCCTCCTGAAGAAGGGATACTCCAATAATGATGATTGCCCCTGTGTGTTTATAAAGAAATCCCGGAATGGATTCTGTATCATCTCAGTGTATGTCGATGATCTGAATATCATCGGAACCACAGAGGAAATAAAGGAAGCAAGTGCTTACCTCATGACGGAGTTTGAGATGAAATATTTGGGTAAAACCAAATTTTGCTTAGGCCTGCAGCTAGAGCATCTCCTAGAAGGAATTCTTGTTCACTAGTCTTCCTATACCTGGAAGGTATTGGAGAGGTTTAATATAGATAAATCACATCCCTTGAAAACCCCCATGGTTGTCAGATCTGTCGAAGTGGATAAAGATCCATTTAGACCAAGGATGAAAAATGAGGAAGTCTTAGGACCTGAAGTCCCATATTTAAGTACTATTGGAGCACTCATATACCTTGCAAACTGCAGAAGGCTTGATACTGCATTCGCAGTAAATTTGCTAGCAAGACATAGTTCAGCTCCAACTAGAAGACATTGGGCTAGTGTAAAGACTTTACTTAGATACCTCCAAGGTACTCAAGATCTTGGATTGTTTTTCCAGAAAAACCAAGACTCGACCATGGTGAGATATACGGATGCTGGCTATTTGTCTGATCCCCACAGTGCCAAATCTCAGACTAGTTTTGTGTTACTCTGCAGTGGTACAGCCGTTTCCTAACGATCTTGTAAACAGACCCTGGTAGCAACTTCTACCAACCACTCAGAGATTATAGCCCTGTATGAAGCCTCATGTGAATGTGTTTGGCTGCGACATGTGATTAGCCATATCCAGAGGTCATGTGGCTTTAACACCGTCGATACCCCCACAATTATCTATGAAGATAATTCTGCTTTGTGTTGCACAAATGCAATTGGGTTATATAAAGAGCAACATCACGAAGCATATTGCTCCTAAGTTATTCTATCCTCACGAACTCCAGAAGAGTGGTGAGATAAAAATCTTGCAAACTAAGTCATGTGAAAATCTCGCAGATTTATTTACCAAGTCCTTACCTAAATCCATATTTCAAAGATATGTTAAAGGCATTAGAATGAGAAGACTTAGAGAGATGCAAAGTTCAGGGGGAGGAAACCCTTGAACAATAACCCTTATTGCGATCCTAAAGGTCCTAATAAAACCCTGAAGGTTATGAGTTGTACTATTTTTCCTTTGTGAGTTTTCTTGAAGTTTTCTCACATAAAGGTTTTTAATGAGGCAACTAGTGCAACATAGCGTGCGAGTGCAATGTACTATTTTCTCCATCTTTTTTTCCCACTGGGTTTTTGAGTGGAGTTTTTAACGAGACATATGCATTACGCGGTATTCGACCAAGGGGGAGTGTTTTGAGATGAGGAAACCTAAACTAAATATAGTTAGGACTCTATCTCTTCCTAATGTGGTCGAATCCGAACTCACTCTCACACCGCTATATATATCGGGTGCCCCCTCATTGTAAAGTTTGAATCAATAAAGCGAGAGAGAATTCCACTCCTTACATTGTGTGTTTACTATTCTTGCTCCCGTGATTGCATCTACAATTAGCGATTGATTATTGGCGTTCGGCGACGTTTTACAACCGGAAGATTATAGGAAATTTTAGATAATTATCTACTGAATGTATATAAACCAAACTTTACTGATTCAAGAGTGAGCATGCAATATATTGATTTTACCAATAGTAAATTCATTTTTGCATAAATAGAAATAGGATATGTGAGAAATAGCAAAGACAGAATTTATCAAGCTTACCCTGAATGGCAGTAATTACCTCACCTGGGCAATGAATGTCAAGATTATCTTGAAAATTCGATCTCTTGGGGCTGTTATTTCCCAGCCTAAATCTAGTAGCAGTACTCTTCCCGAGGCCGCCAAAGTGTGTGGCTTTGCATTTCCTAAGACACCATTTTTATGCAGACCTAAATGCTGAATATTTGATGGAGGAGAACCCACTGGCACTATAAAATTCCCTAAAGGAATGATATAACTAACAAAGATCTGTCCTGTTGTCCAAAACATAATGCGAATGGACCCTCTTATGATTTCAGGATTTTAAGACCATGACGGCATATAACTCTCTCATGCACAAGCTTATCACCAAATTGATATTATGTAACTAGAAAGCTGTAGATATTGAAATGATCGGTAATGCATTGTGCACCTTCTACCTCAATATGAGGATACTACAGCAACAATATCGTCATGCCAAGTATTAGACATACTCTGACCTTATCTGTATTTTGCTAGAAGTAGAAAAACATGATGAACTCCTAATGAAGAATCATCAAGTCCTCCTTAATAGAAGTCATGCAATGCCAGAAAACACATGCAAATGCTCAACAGGCTAGCAATAGCTATGGCAGTAGAAAGGGCCAAAGGCATAAAGGGTATAAATGGAAGAATAGAAGATCAGATAAGTGAAGAGGCAGGCCATAGTGGAAAAGTAAAGGTAAAGGGCCAGGGAGCTTCTAGAAACAAAACTTAGCTAATAAGGTTGCAAACCTTGCTTTAGGTATGGATGTGCTAGCAAATTGGTCATGTAGCTGCCGCACCCTGAAATGTTTGGAGACTTTTACATGCAATCCATTGGAAAAGTAGATAAGATTCAGGTGAACAAAGTTGAGATATAATTTATATTCAACCTGTTGTTGATATAGACGCTGAGAAATGTGATGATATGGTTCTTGATCCTACTGAGCTCAAGGAGTCCCAGAAGGATACCCACAACCCATATGGAGAGTTGTATTAGTCTTCTAAATATTCTTTCATTTTGCTAGTCTATGCCACATTCTCCTGAAGGGTCTCCTCTAGTAGTTTAGTTTTAGTTCCAGAATGAATATAGGTATACGTTCCTATTGAGTGATTATCATTTAAATAAATTGCTATTTCCTAGGATATTTGATTGATAGTTCTATATTTGTTCTATATTTTGCAATATGTTCCCGTTGTAATAATTACTTGATTGTTAAATCATACTTCTAATATAGAACAAAATATAATATAATGGCAGAGGAGGAAATTTGTTTTGTAAACAGTTGCACAATAAATTCTATTCATAGGGAAACTAAATATTTTCAGACTTTGACTAAGAAAACTAAAAATATCATGACCATCGTTAGAAGTGATGCCCTCATTATTGGCACTGGAAGAGCCATCATAGTACTCTCTGTGAGTACTAGTATAATAATAGAGAATACCCTATTATACCCTAAGTCTAGTCGTACTCTAAAAGTTTTAAAGACATTTGTCTGAATGGTTTTCATATGGAGACAGAAAATAAGGATACTACAGAATACCTACTCATGACTAAATTTGATGGGTATAATAAAATATGTGGTTGAAAAACTCCCTTCCTTTTCTTTCGAGTTATATTATACATATATAAAACCTAAAGTTTACGTTACGATGAAAACTATACTTAAAAATCCATAAATATTTAAGATCTGGTATAATCAACTAGTTCTTCCTAAGTTGAACAAGATGAGAAAAATCATCAATAGTTCTGCTAGCCATAGCATAAAAATACAGACTTCCTTAGACCTGAAGACTTCTTATACCCTACTTATGCTAAATGGAAGCTCTTAATTAGACCCTCTTATCTAAAGGCTAGGGAAGAATCAGTGAATTTCCTAGAAAGAATTCAAGATAATATTTGTGGACTTATTCTGCCCCTATCGCGCCCCTTCAGATACTTTATGGTACTGATAGATGCTTCTACTAGATGGTCCCATGTATGTCTCTTATCTATTAGAAACCATACTTTTGCTAAATTAATTGCCCAAATTACTAAATTGAGAGCCTCCTTTATAGAAAAAAAGGATCAAGTCTATTTGAATAGACAATGCTGGTGAGTTTACCTCTAAAGCATTTAGGAGGTGTTTGGCATAGCTCCAGCTCCATCAAAATCCATAGAGTTGGTGGAACAGGGTATTCCTAGCTCTAGAAATTTATAGAGCTGAAGCTATGGGTACATTAAGAGTGTTTAGGTGGGTCATCTTGCTTACATTTTAGACTAAAAATATAAACTTAATTCACTTTATTTTAGCCTACAAGCTCCCAATCTGAGGTGGAGCTGGGATATAAAGCTCTGCCACATAGAGCCTTAATGATTATTGTATAATTCTAGCCATTAATGTATAGCATTCAATACTTCACGTCTATACATAAAATGGCCTTGTAGAGTCGTTAATTAAGAGAATAAAACTTATTGCTAGGCCACTCATTCAGATTTATAGATTACCCACTAGTTGTTGGGGCCACGTAGTGTTACACGCATCGTATTAATTCAATTCAGACCAACTAATACCATAGAATTTTTCCTTTGCAGATAGTGCATGAGAAAAAAGCAAGTATTTCCCACCTGTAAAAATTTAGTTGTATCACATACATGCCAATCTCACTACCACAGCGTACAACCATGGACCCTCACTGAAAGTTGAGAATCTATGTAGGTTATGAATCTTCATCAATTATTAAATATCTAGATCCTATGACAAGAGATCTGTATATGGCTCGGTACGATGATAATATGAGGGTAATTTTCCAACATTAGGGGGGAGAAAAGTACCATATTAGATATTGTCGAGAAATAAATTGGAATGTCATTGGCATTCAGTCCTTAGATCCACCCACTAAAGAATCTGAACTTGAAGTTCGAAGGATAATAAGTCTGTAATAAATAGCTAATAATCTGCCAATGCATTCACTAATCATAAGAGGGTGATAAGATCTTATTTATCTATAGTAAATGCACTTGAAAGGAGTGAAAAATACCCTAGACGGATATTGATTTCACTGTTACCCCTCACGATAAGAAGAGGGGAGGCCTCCAGGTGTACAGGACTCAAATTTCATGGAGATGTATGCAGAAACAGAGAACCGAACAAGTGAGAACACTACTTAAGATAGTAGAAGAAGCTTGGCCTAATGATGAGAAAATTCCTAAAGTGAGCCATCATAGAAATGGTAACATCCTTGAAGTGATCCATCCTGATTATGATAATCCTAGCAAATATTTGCGCGCACAATTTGACACTAGGAAGTCAGAATGCTCAGACTCCAACGTTGTGGGAAATCACGAGGAGTTGGAGGAAATTAATGAAGAGATATCCCTGAAGAAATTCAAGAGAGTTGTATAAGAGAAAGACTATATTGTGGACATATGTTTTACCTCAAAATTACTTTATCTGTATCCAGAATCAAAGTCGATGGTAGTGCGCCAGAAATGCTCAGATTAGGTCAAATGGTAAGAAGCAATTGAGGCAGAATGGTGCCATCTTAATAAGAAGAAAGTATTTCATCCTGTTGACTGAACACCTCTTAAAGTTGTCCCTATAGGATCAAATTGGGTTTTCATCTAGAAGAGAAAATGAAAATAACTAAGTGGTGAGATATAAAGAGAGGTTTGTAGCACAAGGGTTTATGTAAAAACCTGACATCCATTATGACAGAATTTACTCTTTTGTAATGAATACAATAAAGTTCTGATATTTGATATCAATGGCAGTTAACTTAAATTTATCAATGAAATTGATGAATGTAGTGACCACATGTTTAGATGGTCACTAGATATGGATATTTATATAAGAGTCCCTGAAGATGTTAAAATTTTGGAACCTAATAAAGAAAATCGTAACATGTGTAGCGTCAAACTATAGATGTCATTATACAGATTAAAACGGCTAGGGAGAATGTGGTACAACCAACCTAGTGAGTTCCTCTTGAAGAAGGGATACTGTAACAATAATGATTGTCCCTATGTGTTCATAAAGAAATCTCAAAAGGGATTTTGTATCATCTCAGCCTGTGTCAATGATCAAAATATCATTGGAACCACATATGAGACAAAGGAAGCAAATTCTTACCTTACGATGGAGCTTGAGATGAAGATTTAGGTAAAACTAAATATTGCTTAGGTCTACAGTTAGAGCATTTCCTAGAAAGAATTTTGTACACCAGTCTACCTATACTAAGAAGGTATTAGAAAGATTTAATATAGATAAATCTTATTTTTTAAAGACCCCTATAGTAGTAAGATCTCTTGAAGTGGATAAAGACCCTTTCAGATTGAGGATGGAAAATTTGGAAGTCTTAGGAATTAAAGTCCCATACTTAAGCACCATTGGAGCACATATGAATATTATGAATTGCACAAGGCCTGATATTGCAATCACAGTAAATTTGATAGTAAGACACAGTGTAGCCCCAACCAGAAGACATTGGGCCAGTTTAAGACTTTACTCAAATACCTACAAGGTATACAAGATCTTGGATTATTTTACCGGAAGGACAAAATTTGACCATAGTGGGATATATGGATACTAGCTATCTATCTGATCCCCACAGTGTCAAATCTTAGACAGGGTTTTGTGTTTCTATAAGGTGGCGCAACCATTTCTTGGTGGTCTTTTCAGTAGATATTAGTAGCTACTTTTACCAACCACTCAAAGATTATAACTTTATATGAATCTTTACATGAGTGTGTTTGGCTGAGATGCGTAATTAACTATATCTAGAAGTCATGTGGTCTTAATACCATTGATATCTCCACAATTATCTATGAAGATAATGCTGTATGTATTGCACAAAGTAAAATGAGTTATGTAAAAAGCGATATCATGAAGAATATTACTCCAAAATTTTTCTATCCTCATGAACTCTAGAATAATGGTGAGGTAAAGATTTTGCAAACTAAGTCATATGAAAATCTAGCAGAATTATTCACTAAGTTTTTACCAACATCTAGCTTCCAAAGATGTATGCATAGCATTGGAATAAAAAGACTTTGAAATATGCACAGTTTAGGAGAAGTAAATCACTGAACTATGACCATTAGCATGATCTTGAAGATATTACTTTAAATCCAGAAGATATAAGTAGCACTCTTTTTCCCTTAGTGAGTTTTCTTGAAGTTTTCTCACATAAATGGTTTTTAATGAGGCAACTAGTGCAACACAGTGTGCGAGTGCAATGTACTCTTTTCTTCATTTCTTTTTTCCCATTAGGTTTTTTTCTTTTTCCTATTAGGTTTTTTGAGGAGTTTTTAATGAGATATGTGCATTACACGATATTCGTCAGAGGGGGAGTGTTGAAATATGGATGGACTCTGAGTCTTAGTTGCCCAAATATGGTTGGACTCTATTTCTATGTGGATAAATCTGAATCTATCTCTTATTTGCTTCGGCTATAAATATGGCACCTTTGTGTACACGAGAATCAATCTAATAAAGAGAGAGAACAATTTTGCCTCCCTATATTATATGTGCTTCCTATTCATACCTGCTGTTCTTTTGGTATATCGTGGTTGATCAAGGATGGACGACAGCATGCGTGTCAGCAATGCCTGATTTTGTGTTGCCTAGAGTGTCACCTTGAGCCCAACTCCGGATGTGCCCTTGCCAATTGAATCCAGTCCTTAGACTTGTACTTCATGGCACTTGAGACAAGGTTCCTAATTTTGTTTTTGGACTACATCTCAGAGACAGCCAAAATCCAAATTTTCAATGAGATTTTGGAATTTTGGTCTAGAATTAGATGAAATTCAAAAAACAAATTTGAATCCGGTAAATTTGAGACTGGGAAAACTAAAATTTGGTTGAAATGACCGAAATTTTGGTGAAATTCATTGAAATAACCACCTATGAAATGGTCTCCTAAGGCTAGAAAAATTTAGAGAAAAATATGAAAAAAATCATGCAAGCATTTATCTACATTTCCTATCTAATTAAATGCAAAATACTAAGTATTTGCATATAAAATTCCCTAAATTTAGAAATTTTGGTATCATTTCAACTGATTTTCAGATTCTAACACTTCCATTTGGCACATTTTACATGGAAGCACAAGTTATACAACAAGCATCCACTTACCTCCTTGAATATACTATCCTTGGATAGCTTTGATATTGCTCCACTATTATATGCAGCACAACAGTTACTGAATTACTATGCCGTTCTCCTTTAGCTAAGGTATATGTGTAATTCTCCTGCATATTCTTTTTTATGTTAGTTAAAAGTAGAGCACTCGTACAATTTGATCGATTAACCACGCATACACTCTATAGTTCAGGCCAGATTCGAGATTAATTGGTATTATCATCTTAACTCTGATGGATACTGGTTGCAGACTATGTGAAAAAATGTCATTTTATAATTTGTCAGTTATACACTACTACTGCATCGCCTCATCTCATGACCCCCATCATCGCTGGTAGGTCCGAGCCGCGATGATAATATCATCACCGCCGTTCCAAATTCAACCGAAGGATAATATTATCACTTGCGGTTCAAACTTCAATCGGCAAAGTGATAAGATTAGTTTCAATTTCTCGCAATGGAGGTAATATCATTGCGGTTTAATAGAGAACCGCGGTGATAAGAAGATATTATCGCCGGTTTACATGTAGAACCGTAGTGATTTATTATTGCGGTTCTATAGTAAAACCGGCGTTGATAAGATTATTTTCACCGCCGTTTTACTATAGAACCGACGATGATATTATCGTTCTCAAATATAGTTCGATGTAACATAATAAATATTGTAATTTATCTCGCATGTAACATATGAAAGCATAATTAGTTAAAAAAGCAGAGCATATGAAAGCATAATTAGTTAAAAACAGAACATATGAAAGCAAATTTGTAATTTGCGGATATGTATTAATTAAAATAACATTTACAAAGCATATTTTGTTCAAGATTACATATTTAGTTCTAATTATAATAGTCTAATGGCGCGAAGCCCTATATCCAAAACTCGTCGTCGCTGCCATCTTCCTCCTCCTCCTCCTCCTCGCATGAGCGCCGCTGATGTGCGGCGGTGCTCGCCTCCTCCTTCTCATCCGAATCCGATTCGGTGGCGGAGTTGGTCTTGCCCCAACGCCGCAGCTTCCTCGCCGCCGCATCTGTCCGTGTCCGCCATCGCTGTCGTCGTCCTCCTCCTCCTTTGCCTCCTCTTCCTCCTCCTCCCTCCACCTCCTCCTCCTTCTCCTCCTCCTTCAGAGCGACGGATCGGTGGGGCTCACCAACACGCACGCTTCTTAGGGGTGCCATTGTTGCAACAAAAGTGGATTGTGTGGGGCCGCAACAAGAGTGGATTGTGTGGATTGTGACAAGAGTGGATTGATGCAACAATACCGGCATTATATAGAGGCAGATGGGAAGGGCAACAGATTGGCGAGGAATGTGAAGCGCAACGGTTGGCGCGGCAGAGAACGCGCAAGCGCGACGGTTGGTCGGGCGCGAGTTGAACGTTGAGTATCATTTGCGGTTTGTATTACCAACCGCGGTGGATAATCGACTATCACCGCCGTTAATACCTATAGCGGCGAGGATATATTATCGCCGTTAATACCTATAGCGGCGAAGGATATATTACCGCCGCTTTAATTTATAGCCGCGGCGATATTTAATTTTACTGCCGGTTCGTATATTCAACCGGCAAAGATATGTATTTTCCGCAACGCAATTTTCCCACGTAGTATGACCTTATCATCGCCGATTCGCACGTAACCGCAAAGTGATAAGGTATTTTCCGCGTAATATGACCTTATCACTCGCCGGTTGTTGGCGAGCGGCGATGATAAGCTATTTATATAGCGATCTTCACCGACCGACGATTTCCCGGCGAAGCGTAAGAGAGGAGCGCTTTGCTCGGTGTATTTTTCCGGAGAGGTGTTTGCGAAATTTGGTGTCGATATTTTGTTCATATTTTTCATCGAATCGACATCTTCTCCGACGAACAATTCAAAGAGGAGCTGTATTATCTTGGGGAGTTGTCATTGAAAAATTGTATTAATTAAAATTTTTCGAGGTTACCGACTTGATGTATGTTATATATGTCGTAAAATTTTACTTTACTTGAGTGCTATAGATGTTGATAATTGCTGATTGTACGGTGTGAACAGCTTTATGTCAGATCTTGCTCAAATTAAGATCTAGCTAAATTATTGAATAGATTATAATTCAACGCCGATTTTTAATAGTAAAGGATTGCTAGATGATCAATTATAAATAGTGAGAATTGCTAGTTGAATATTTAAATAATGGGAAATGGTAGATGGATTTTGCAATAATGCAAGTTGGAACATAAATAATTATTTAGAAATATATCCTTATATTCAATTATATGCTTGTTAATTTGTTGTAGATTAATTTAATTTAATAGCTAGCGCTACATAACAAAATGAAATGAAGAAATCTTCTAAATAAGTAAAAAATGCTAGATGGATATTTAAATAGTGAAAAAGGTTTGATGTATTATATAGGCAAAATTGCTAGATGTATTTGTAAAACTAATCATTTACAATTATATATTGTTATTTACATAAATTCATATCCATTTTAGTGATGTAGTGGATGTTTAAGTAATAAAATTGCTAGATGGACAATTATGCATAATTGTAATTAATTTAATTAATGAAAATTTGTTATATCCATTTTAGTGATGTAGTGGATGTTTAAGTAATGTAGTTTGATATAATTAATCGAGATGGACCGAAGGTGGATGTATGACACGGACCGTCGTGGTGCGTAGTTCTTTAATGGTGTGACTTGTTTTCAATGCGGTTTGCGGCACACAAGTCAAGAAACCCGCGGACTATATGTGTTGTCCATGCTGATTGCAAAAATGAGAAGATGTTTTGTAACTTAGAGTCGATCGTGCACACTTGCTTCGAAGGGGTTTCAAGGCTGGCTATACCTGTTGGACTGAGCACGGTGAAGATGATATTATACATGAAGGGCAAAACATTGATGAAGATGATATTGTTCATGAAGGGCAACACATTGATGGAGATGACGGAGACAACGATATGACGGCGGTGGAAGATGCGTTCGTTGATACCCACGAAGATGATCTAGATCAAATGCTGCGTGATGGGGAGGGGGACTTCACGAGTGAAAGGGAGTTTCAAAAGTTCCAACGTATGGTAGAAGACTCTACAACGCCATTGTACCCGGCCGCAGGAGGAGCACAGAAGTCGCATACCGTGCTTTCACTCGCAGCTTGAAGGCAAGCAATGGTTGGTCCGATAAGAGCTTTATCGAAATGTTATGTCTCTTGGGGACTTGCTTCCAGAGGGTAACGTGTTGCCTTCAACTACGCATCGTGCCAAGCAGTTGTCCGCCTGCTGGGACCGGAAGTACAAAGAATACACGCATGTCCAAACGATTGCATATTGTATCGCAATGAGTTTGCGGAACATGGATGCTCGTGTTGTTTGCAAAGCAAAGCGGTATAAGGGCAACGCGGCATTTATATCGAGAACGAAGATGTCGGGGTGAGGCGTAAGAAGAAGAGGTGTCCCCGTAAGGTGGTGTGGTATTTCCTATAATCCCCGTCTGCTTATTGTTTATAACAAAAGGCATGCCCAATTGTTACGATGGCACGCCAAGAGCGAAGAAGGATGGAATGCTCAGACACCTCGCCGATTACGTGCAATGGAGGAACATCGACGTAAAATATAAGAAGCGCTTTGCATATGATGTGAGGAATATAAGGTTCGGGTTGAGTACGAGATGGGATGAATCCTTTTGGCAACATGAGTAGTCGCCAAAGACTTGGCCGGTGACTTTATGCATCTACAACCTTCCTCCTTGGCTTTGCATGAAGCGAAAGTACATTATGATGCCACTATTGATCCAAGGGCCCGAGCAACCCGGCAATGATATCGATGTGTACCTCAAACCATTGGTTGAAGATCTTCTAATATTGTGGACCGATGGTGTACAGTATGGGATGAGTATAAAAGAGAAAACTTTATCCTACGGGCATTATTGTTTGTAACCATTAATGATTATCCTGCTCTTGGCAACTGTCGGCCGCATTTACAAAAGGCTTCAACGGATGCGCCCAAAGGCTCGGATGATACAACTAGCCGGTGGTCAAGAACAATAAAAATGGCTTACATGCGGCATCGTGGTTCCTCCGTAAGGATCACCCATACCGCAATAATAAGAGAGCTTTTGACGGGACAAAGGAGACGCATTAGCTCAAGAATCGAATGGGAAAATGATATTTGCACCTGAAAGGACCTTACAATTATTCACGGAAAGGGAGCCGGAAGACATCTATTCCGACTTCCCGGATAAGGCTCCTTTGTGGAAAAAGAAATCAATATTTTGGATCCTACCTTATTGGCAGCACTGGAAGTTCGACACGCAATCGACGCCATGCACATAGAGAAGAACGTGTGATAGCTTGCTTGGTATCTTATCGACATACCGCAAAACGAAGATACACTTCAAGCAAGGATGGACCTCAAGATATGAAATCGAGGAAGGAGCCGCATCATGAAGAAATGGATACAGCAAAAAGTACCTTCCCGCACTGCTACACTTTGAGCAAGAAAGAGAAAATTAGCGTTATGAATGCTTGCACGGAATCAAAGTTCCGTCTGTTACTCGCTAACATAAAGAGACTAGTCTCAATGAAAGACTTAAAGTTAATTGGTATGAAGTCTCACGATTGCCACGTGATGATGACACAGATGCTTCCAATTGCAATTAGGGGGTTCTGCGGAAAGTCCGAGACCCAATTATCAAGTTGTGTTTATTCTTCAACGCGATTTCACGAAGGCCATCGATCCATTAATACTAGACAAGCCGCAGAAGACATGGTTCACACTCATGCGGCTTGAGATGTGTTTCCTCCATCCTTTTTGATATTATGGTCCATCTCATTGTTCACATTGTGAAAGAGATACGAATTCTTGGTCCCGTATTTCTACATCGATGTACCCTTCGAGAGATTCATGGGGTTATAAAGAAATATGTTCAGAATCAAATCGACCGGAAGGCAGATTGCCGATGGTCGGGGAACCGAGGAGGTCATTGAGTTCTGCGTCGATTATATGGATCTCAAACCGATTGGTGTGCTCAGTATCTCGGCATGAGGGAAGGCTACAGGAAAGGGACACTAGGCGAGAAATCAAGACGCATTAGCAATCTAACCGCATTTACACAAGCACGCATTCGCAGCTTTGGGACAATCGGTTGTGGTGGCCCCATATGTCGACATGCACAAGAACGTGCTATCCAAAACAAACCTGTGGAGGTCGAGGGTTGGCTCGCGAGAGAGCACAGAGATAATTTCGGCGATTGGTTGTGTAGACACATGATGCGACGGAGACAGATCGCACTCGGCTTGAAATTGTTGGCTCGTGGACCGTCAACTACAATTCGGACATTCCAAGGATACGACATAAATGGTTTTACATTTTATACAAGAGCGCAAGATAAAAAGAGCACCAATCAAAATAGCGGTATCCGTGATAGATGCCTATGACAAAGAATGGAAATAGGCAAACCTACTACGGATTCATAGAAGAGATTTGGGAGCTTGACTATGGTCCTTGAAGGTCCCTCTTTTTCGTGCCAATGGGTCGACTTCCCACCGCGTGAATATCGACAAGCACGCAAGATCACTACCGTGGACCTCAAACTCGCTTGGATCTGAGAAGAACCATTCGTACTTGCTAATTTCGGACACAAATCTTCTTTGTAACTCAATCTTCGCTAACAAGGAGCGCCACGTGGTTATTCAAGGAAAAGAAGGATTGTCGGAGTTGAGAATGTTGTCGACGAGGAAGAGTACAACCAATTCGATGAGCTTCCTTTGGAGAGGACGTTGACCTAAGTACCATGGAAGATAAAGGATGAAGTTACATACATACGCCGCGATCATAACGAAGGTCGAGTCGTAGCTTAGTTGTAGTAATGAAATGTATGCTTTCTTTTGTATGAACGACATGTTTATTTTCTCATATGTAACAATTAATGTAATATATGCAATAATGGAAATTGAGGTTATGCTTTCTTTTGATCAAATTGAAAGTTTTATCAAGATTTGGATTTTTGTGATTTTGATCGCACTTGAATTTGTTCGAATTTGACAAAGATTTGGTGCAATCACCGTGCAATCCAACTAAGAAAAGTTTCCAAAAATTCTGAAACAAAATCATGGATGTACATCTCATCTTACCCCATGTACATATAAAATTTCATGATCAAATTCGTCCTATATTAAGAGCAATAAAAAGACAAATTTTAATGAATGTGGGCAAAGAGTCGATCACCGCCGGTTGTACAATGGACCGGCAAGAGTATTCCACTATCACCGCCGGTTGTACAATGGACCGGCGGTAGATTCTGACTATCACCGCCGGTTGTATAATGGACCCAAGAGAGAGTTCTGACTATCACCGCTTGTATAGTGGACCGGCAAGAGTTGTAGGGTCGAGGATGCGCCTAGAGGGGGGGTGAATAGGCGATTTACAAAATTCGATCTCTTGCTAAACAATTCGCTCTAATACACCCCTAAGTCAAAACCTACTCAAATATAAATGCGAAGTTTATAATCTAGGTTTTGACAATTAAAGCCTAAATCAACTAGGCTCACTAGTGCACTAACTAATTTATGTCTCTATGTATGAATTGCTAAATTGATCTAACAAATAATACTAAGCAATTCTAAGTCAAGCAATCATGAATATACAATAAATGTAATTACTTGAAAGTAAAGGAGACAAGAGACAAACGACGTTTTTCCGTGGTGTTCGGAGACTTGCTTGTCTCCCTAGTCCACGTTGAGGCAAGCCCGACGACTCGGACTGGCCCCGCCGAGCACCCGCCTCTTTCCACTAGTGTGGTTTTTCACGCCGCAGAGGCTCAACCCGAACCTTCACAAACTTGCCGGGCTTTCACACCTTGAGAGCTCCAAGACGACGCCACGCTGCCTAGAGTCGGCAACCTCCAAGAGTAACAAGCCGCCCTTCGCTCGAACTTCACCGCACAACAAATGCGCCTCGGTGATCACCAAGTGCAACACATGCACAAGGACCTCACTCAAGTGCAACACATGCACAAGAGCCTCTCAAACCCACTCCTAATTGCAACACATGCAATTAGTTCACTCTTGAGCTCAAAATGCAAATGGAGAAGAGCAACACATGCACACAACTCCCACACACTCAAGAGAACCAGCAACAACCAGCCCCAACCCCCCAAGGGGGTATTTATAGCCTTCACCAAAGAAACTAGCCGTTTGGGGCTGAAACGGGCAGAAAACAGCAAATCCGGTCCGACCGGACCTCGGCCGGTCCGACCGGACCTCACGAGCCAACGGTCAGAAAAATGACCGTTGCGCGGCCGAAAACACTGCCGGTCCGACCGCTTCTCTGCCGGTCACACCGCGCGACAGAAATCTTAGCAAAACACCGAAAACAAGACTCTCTGGAATTTACACGCCGACGGGAGGTCCGACCGCCGCCGACCCGACCGCCTAACACGCCGCGGTTGCACCGCCTGTTACACCGCCCGACCTCACCAAGACACGGCCACAAGAAACCCTAGGGCCGGTCGACTAACTCTGGCGGTCCGACCGACTAAGCCGATCCGACCGCCACTGCTTTGGCTCGACCGCCCACCTCTCGTGACACCGCCCGCCTCCATTTCTTCCCAAACAATTCTCCAAAATCCAAATCCTATTCCTTGAGCCAGAAGATGATCAACACATGATCATACATACGCAAAACGATTTGCACCAAACTAGCTCATGCTCAAAGAATTCAACCGAATTGCGAAACGATTCCGCAAATCAACACCGAACTTACGCGATCAATCCTCTAGCCATGTAAGGATCAACACATGATCCCGACACTTTGCAAAACACATTTGCAAATGCCAACACATGCTCTAGGATCGACACGCATAATTCCAACGCCATTTGCAAAACACATTTACACAACCGCAACTAACTCAAGATCTATTTGCAAAACGATACAAATCAAACTCGAAGTTTATGAGATTAATCCCCTAGCCATGTGAAGGTCAACACAAGACCCGGTCAACTTGCCAACACCCGCTGCAAGCCCCACTCACATGCTCTCGGATACGGACTCATAAACCTCGCTTTATTCGCAAGACAACGAACTTGCAAATAACACGATAAACATCATTTCATGCTTGAGCACTACTCTTTGCAACACATGCAAAAGTCTAGCTCCAAGCAACATCAATCAAGATGCATGAACTCTTTAATTGCAACACATGCAATTTTCTAGTTCAATGCAATACCAAACCAAACTTCAACTCAAACTAAATCACTTGTATGAGCTCTCTACTGCAACACATGCAAGCCTCTAGCTCCATACAATCACACAAATATCAAATCATGCTTGAGCTCTCCTTTGCAACACATGCAAAACTTAGCTCCAAGCAACACCAAGGTTTTATAAAGATTGTTTCGAACCAAAACGTGAAGCTTCAACTAATGCAACACATGCAAAAGTGAACTTCACGCAAAAGCCAACGCACTAGCTTATCCTATTTGCAACACATGCAAATCAAAGCATAATGCGAAAACCAAATACATATACTCTTTCATCTTTGCAACACATGCAAATCCGAGCATAATGCAAAACAACCAAGCATAAGCTTAACCCATTCGCAACACATGCCAAATGGTTAACCCTCATGCAAAAACCAAATCCAAATGGTTTGAGCTCGAGTGAACGCGGAATGAGATCACCAACACATGATGAAACTCAAGCGAAAGAGGCAACCCCTCTTAATAGTACGGCGATAAATAACTAGACACAAAGACTAGAAAGTCCTTAGCCTATCTACTTATACCTTCGCCGCCACGCGCAAGCAATCCCCTTTGGGGTCTTTAAGATCATCACTTGATACTCCCCCGGGATCATCACTCTTCTTTTCTTCGATACATCCTTGACGCCCATCAACTCTTGATGCCGCCCAAGTCCCGCTCTCATCCATCTTTGGACCTAACTCAATCACAACTCATAAAATTGTTAGTCCAAGATGCATGGTTGTCTCAATCATCTCTTGCACTCCATTAACACATAATGGATGCCTTTAGATCAATTGAGCACAACCCTAAATCACTTGAAATGATTTATGTATGTCTTAAGTACAATAATGCAACTCATGCCTTATTATACTTAAGAACTATTCATTTGTCCTTTCTAATCACGTAAACACCATCAACACATGATGAAGTGTTCTCTAATGATTAACACGATTAAATGAACTCAATTTAAATCATCATTTAAATTGATTCTTCAAGTTAGGTGTGAACTCCCCTAAATATGTGCATCCATGTAATATATGGATTGGGAAACATGATACACATTTTGTGGTTAATATAACGGGGATATTCATACTTTAACTTGACTCCAAAGTATGCAACTAATATTAAGATGAATATGCAAACATACCTTGGGTTTTCCATTTTTCAATGCGATGAGACTAAACAAAGATATTCTAAATAAACAAGTTAGTCTCGATACAAGATTTGTCATTAATAATAATATCGCATTAGGGGATAATCTTAATACGAGATTTGTCATTAACAATAGATTAGATTTGTCATTAACACCAAAACCACAACTAATGATGGTTGAACTTACAGTAGTATTCCACTATCACTGCCGGTTGTATAATGGACCGGCAGTAGTATTCCACTATCACTGCCGGTTGTACAATGGACCGGCAAGAAGATATATCACCGCGGTTGGTATGACCAACCGGCAAAGGATATTCCACCACTATAAATAGAAACGCCGCCTTTCCTCTCATTTACCTTAGCCCTAGCCCGCCCCTCCTCTCGCTTTCAACTACGACTCTGAGCTCTCGACGCCGCCTCGACTCGCCGCCGTCGCCTCTGAGCTCCCAGCGCCGCCGCCTCGACTCGGCCGCCACGCCTCGAGCTCCTCGACGCCGCCTCGACTCGGTCGCAGCCTTCACCTCCCACCGCCTCCACGCTGTCGCCTCGACCTCCCCACCGCCTCCCGCGTCGCCGACCTCCCCACCGCCTCCCCGCCGCCTTTGGTAATCGCTTTGCGATGTGCGTAATGTGGTTGTGCAGATGTGAATGTGCAGATGTGAATGTGAATGTGCATGTGATTGTGAATGTGATTGTGAATGTTTCAGATGTGCATGTGCAGATGCTAAGGGCCACCAATTCATTTGGCTTGGGGACCTAGCATGTGGGTATAGTGTTCAAGGAGGATTTGGGACGCAATAGACAATTTGTGACAACTAATCTGTGATGATTCTAGGGTTATCAATGAGATAGAGATTTATTCGTGATGATGATACAAATAAATGAGGCAATCGATTTTATTCTCTACTATCGCCGATGATGATACAAATAAATGAGGCAATATTTATCTCGCTAGTTAGTGAATCATTCTGTAATTCAAAGATGTAGATCATTGTATCAATACTTTAACTTGTTCTTTGTTGTCAGCCAGATATGTGATATGCTATCCTCGAGAATAGTTCCTTTCATAACTTTGATATCCTCGGACTAATATGGAACTCAATTCTCACCGGCTTGGCATCATCGTCGAGGCAAAATTATTGCAATTTTGTTGTTCAAGAGCGTGTCATCCATAATTGAGTATTAGTCACCAATTTTTCTTAAACGGTGCTGAATCAATAGAGTCACTAATTTCATATTGATATACCCCGTGATATATTGCTGAAATTTGGTGTTGGAGGGCTTTTTGAAGCAACCCATCAAGTTATTCAATCTGAGAGCAATCATCGAAAAACCAAACATGAGTAGTATATCGCTCGTTAATTCATTTATTATCCATGCTGAATGTCCTCAGATATATGTGTTCATATCATGAATCTATGTGATTATAAGCTTATACCGTTGAATTCATGATCATTTCATATGTTCGGACATTGTGGATAAGTTGTGCTTAGTCATATCTGGGTTAAGTATATGTCTCATTATGCTCATACTGCCCTTATTTCAACAATCTTGTATTGCATGTATTGCATGACCACTTCTCTGTCTATATTTTGTTTAGGTCCTTAGTAGCACTTCTCTGTCTATATTTTGTTTAGTTCCTTAGTTCCTTAGTCTAATTAGTGTTCAATACCTGATGATGTTAGTAGCACTTCTATGTCTATACCTGTTGTCTATATTTCAAGATTCGCTTAGCAAATATTTAATGTAATCGATCCAATGTATGCTCAACTCAATATAACTGCTAACAAATGAGCTTGATTATCAATTTTGTAATGTGTATGTTAAGGTGGTAAGGGTTCAAACTAAGGTAAGGTTGTCACAAATTAGTCTATTACTCGCCCCTTGTGGCGAGGAGGGCCTTTGGGCAACCCGACATCCGAGAACACTCAAAATAAACAAGTTGAGCTTTATGCTAGTTGCCTTGTGAATTCACATCCGCACATGTGCTGCTTTTGATCATTTTGCTCTGTGGTTATTTATATTGCAGCCAAAAGTAAACTTCAATTTGGTGCTTTGTATATCTTCTTGAAAGATGTATACATGTGTTGTAAATATTTGTTTCAGAAAGATGTATACATGTGTTGTAAATATTTATTTTGTGCCACTAATTGTAATAGTAAGTAGTTGTAGTTCATTTAGTTAATAGTTGTGCCACTAATTGTAATAGTAAGCGCTTGTATGAAATTTCAAGATTCATTATATATCGATAGTTACAAAAAGAGAAAAGTCCCACAAGTTTATAGAGTTTAAACTTGCTAGAATTTTCTCTTGTTTGTAACTCTCGATATATAATGAATTTGATTCTACAATTTTATGTGTATGTATATTTTGTTGACCAAAATGTATGTTTAAGAATAGAATTTGCTTTCATTGATCATGAGATATGTTCAATCTTTTCCAATGAAAATTTCATGTTCTATATCTTCATAGAATATGAAATTTTTCATTGGAAAAGTTGGACACGCAGGACTCCATGATCAATGAAGAAGAGGAGCGGAGGAAACCTATAGACAAGTGGTACGCTAAAGAAGACACCAACCAAGTCCCAAGTCCATTTCAAGCTTAGCATATCTCCTCATGGCTTCCTTTGCAAAATTTGACGCCTCGTGACATCCATGTTCTTGAACTTGCAGGGCTTATTTTTTTAAAATCATTTTAGTGTGGAATATATTCTTAAGAATATATGAATTTTTTCATATTATTTTTTCATTTCGAGATGTATATGTATCATGTGATTTTTTCTCATGTATAAGTATCATTTTAAAGTTACATGTGCATATTTTGGATTGTTAGGAATGGCCTCAATCGTGACAAGTGCCGAGGGAGTTCGCCTCGAATGTAGACGGCAGTAGAGTGGGTAGCCCAAGTGGCTACTTGGACCTACAGATATTGATATGGAGCAACCTCGACGCCACGACCATGGACCAAACCGACGCCTCGCTATGGGCCAGTCGACGCCATCGCCATGGACCAAGTCGACGCGACTAACATGGGCGAGGTAAAGTATTAGTACGCCAGAATCCCAAAATATTGTAGGGTCATACGACTAATAACAAGATCCAATTGTAGGCTCAAACGTCGGGTGAACAAAGCCGCAAGCAGTCGTGGGTCTTAACAAGATGCCGAAGGGCGTTCACAACATACTCCAACTCTAAGTCGGGAACCTGCTATACCCGAGTCGGCGTTATACCAGACAGAGACGACTGTGGAGTACTTGTTAGGGATAACGTGCCCATCATCTATAGATCATGGACCGCCGCCAAGGTGATCAATGGGTTGTTCCCGATGACCAAGGAATCGCTATGGGGCAAGCTAAAACAAGTATTCCATTTCCCCAAGGGTCGAGTTGGTTGCAAAGAAACGCACTAGGTATCATGTGCACATGCCGGAAGAATTGGAAGACTCAAATTGAATAAGACCTATGTGAAGAAGAATGTCACGCCAAATTTTAACATGTTTCCAAAGATAAGAGAATTTTGGAAGGACTTTGTGGAGTACAGAATTTCAAGAAGCCTGCATAAAGGAGTCAAGAACAAGGCAAACGCGATAAGAATATCCACCTCACACACTAGGCAATCGTGGCTACGTGAAGAAAATACTGCGTGGGATAGGCGCGAACAAGAGCTAATCCTCAAGGGCGCATTACTCGCGACGGCCGAGTTCATCGCACGATCAAAGCATCGTTGCTTGGGAGGGGACTTCTATCTCGAAGATGGCAGCTTGAGCTTCAGAGCGATAGAGCCCGGAGGTGTCCTGTAAAATATCGATGCTCACGTGGAGTCTTCCCAAGGGCTTTTCATCCGACGAAGGAGAATGATGAGTATCAAGGTTCTGGGTAACAGAGAGCATCCCGGCGCACCCGAGGAGTTGGTTTGGTGCCGTGGAAAGAAGGCTTCCCGATGACGACTTATGTACAAGCGGCGAAAAAGAATAGGAGAATATGAACCGCAAAGTCAAATACAAGATGTTTGGTCAAGAGCGTTAGAGGAAGAGAGAGAGCTGGATCAAGTTGTGGAGCAAGCAAGAAGAAAGCTCTCACCACGACCGCCACTCGATGACACCCTCCAACCTCGATCACGGTGTTCTTAAGAGCAGCCAAGGTCCGAACGATTCCGGAGAGCATCGACTCCATTTTCCAAAGGATGACATCACGTAACCGACACTGCAGTAAGTCGATTTGTCCGCACATGGCATTACCATCAAGGTGGCTGATGGCGTGGCTTGGCCATGTGCCTCCTCGCAGTTCTCCGTGACCGCCGCCTAATTGGGATTCTCCAGGTCGGCGTAGACAAGTAGTCCGACAATATCGCAAAATGGAGGTAGAGATTCTGGCGAGGACGGAAAAACAAACTTGGAGAAAACGTGCATGGCTTCTCGCGTGGCGCAAGAGCTTGATTATGTTCGCTCGGACGATGAGGCCGATAACGACGACGATGATGATGAGCCGCACTCTCCACACACGCACTGCCGCCACGAAAAGTGCAACTCCTCCGCGGCACCAGCTAGGACAAGTCCAACTCCTCCGCCGCACCATCCACAAAAGGATCAACTCCTCCGCGGCACCAACCAGAAAAGTCCAAGTCCTCCGCCACCATCCGAAAAAGTCCAACTCCTCCTCGGCAAGACCACCAAGAAGGTCCAACTCCTCACCAAGCACATAAGAAGAGTCGAACATCGGCACCATCTCGAAGTCCGCATCGCCTTGTACCAAATCTCGGTCATCTGTGAAGGCAACACCTCGTAAGAAATTACCTACGATATGATCAAGAAGAACGCAAAGAGCAAACGAAGGCCGAGGTAACATCTCACTTCCAAAAGGTGCCATCACCCGAGAAGACTAAAGTCGATGCTAATGCGCAGGAGTTTTTCTTGAGTATGGCAAAAGCCAAAGAGACAGCGGGCTTCAACCTTCGAAATGTCTGACTACGAGCGATATCCGTAAAGCAAAACTTGAAGATGGCTAGTGCCGAGGCGCCGATGTCGCAAGCTCAAAAAGATGTCTTGAACAACGCCGTAATTACGACCTAGGTCTAAGCCGAAGTACATTAAGGGCAACCGATGGCTCCCCAAAAGATTTAGAGAACCTAACAACAAAATTGCGCGCCCATCAAGATATATGCAGCGAGTGCCAAGAGGGTATGTGGGCGATCCCAAGAAATACAAAGATTCGGATTTTCACAATGGGGATGGCATGTTCAGTTAGAGTTCTGCTGGTGTATATGTTGTACCGGCGGATGCTCGACGCCATCGGGTCGACTGTGGACTTTGTAAGTCTCTAATTATATTATTGTATATTCTTGTACCGCTCAATCAGATGTCTAACTTCTTTTTACATATGTAGAATGGAGATACGTTATGTGCAAAAATAAGGATGAAGCTTTAGGATTTCTCGATCCGGGGCTTGTTAACGAGAAACTCGTCCGTGATGACCCAAAGTTTGTTGAAGACTATTTATTTAGGACTTTCTTCAAGCCGAGAAAGAAAACCTCCGTATTTGTACCCTATAACTTTCAAAGACGATACCCTACTTCTAATATTGTTTTACTATTTTTGCGTGACACGGTGTGGGACTAATAGGTCGTGTTAACATATATGTCTAGTTATCACCGGGTCCTCCTCGTCATCGAAGTTAGAAGCTAGCGGGGTTTATGTCTTGGACTCGTTGAGAAAAGAACTTCGTGAGTATGAACATAATTTTGGAAGGTGATGAACAGTAAACTCGATCGCTATGCTATTGCTCTAGTAATATTTTATTCTATTGTATTTAAGGTTAATTACTATTTAAAATCATTCACAACAGATTCACACTAGATTGCAAGAAAGGTGGTCCGTGATCTTCCCTACAGACAACTTTCAAAGTAATAACAGACTTTCCATGCATGAGACAGACTGTGAAATAGTTTATAAAGATACTACGATGTACAAATTTACATGCAATTGTCACGAAGTCTGCTTCTACTATAACGAAGACATGGTATATAATTACAAATTCATGCCTACTTTTCTTTCATTTAACATCTATCATCATTAATTAAATTTCTTTTCTTCAATAACAAATACCCAAGCCGAGAACCAATAAGTTATCACGAAAGAAATTTTAGCAATTCAAGAGCATATCATTTGATTCATTGACTAACATGTCATCGATCCAAAGGGCGAGTTCCACGACGGAAGCTTCGATCTAAAGTGAACGAGATGTACTCACACTACATTTGTGAACAGACTATTAATTGTAAAAACTAAATATTGTGATGCTTTAATATATTTTAATTATGATCTAACGACGCTCATATACTATATATTTGAAGGCAACATATCATGTGCACACAGTTTTCCTGTGTACACATCGTGCACACCAACTAATAAAAGTCACGAAAACTCTGAAAAAATTTGTAATGTACTTCATAGATTATTTATTTATGTATAAAATTGCAGGTTCAAATTCAATACATATGAGGACTTACAAAAAGAGTTTTTGTAAGTCCTCATATGTATTGAATTTGAACCCGCAATTTTATACATAGGTAGAATAATCTATGAAGTACATCTACAAATTTTTTCAGAATTCGTTGTCACCGCCGTTTGTTTAGGAACCGCAAGGATATACACGTATCACCGCCGGTTCGTCAGATAAGCCGCAGAGATATACATATATCACCGCCGGATTCTAGTGTAAACCGCAGAGATAGTTGAGTATCATCGCCGATGCTAGTGTAAACCGCAGAGATAGTCTAATATCACCGCCGGTTGTATAATGAACCGCAAGTGATATCTATTATCACTTGCCGGTTCTCACCGGCAAAGGATAACCCCGAGTATCATCGCCGATCCAATCATCGCGCGCCCCATAACCGCGAAGAATGGCGTGACGAACCGGCAGTGATGACCTATTCTGTAGTAATGATATGACAGCTAGATTTGAAGGTTTGGTGACAAAAGTGACAAAACAAAACAAGTACTCGAATTTGACAAATTTTACTAATCAACTTGCATTAATTGACCACATACGACGGCTATGATCATTGGAAAAATATCCTGTGCAATCACCTCCCTCCGTGAAACCACGGTGCAACCCAACTATATTAGCAGTTACAAAAATTTCAGCATGAACAGTGATTTTCTACTGTTCATCACTATTCATTTTTGCTGTTTGTTTTTTTTGTAACTGCTAGTATAAGATGAATTTGATCATGAAATTTTATATGTAGGTGGGGTAAGTTGAGATGTACATCTATGATTTTTTTCAGAATTTTTTGAAACTTTTCCTAATTGGGTTGCACCGTGGTTTCACGGAGGGGGGGTTGCACCGGATATGTTGCCATGATCATTGGACCTATCCAGTCGTATAATCGGCTACTAGTTAACAATCTAGCTAGGAGCTAATACTAATCGGCTAATAGGGTTTATGGTTAGGTTCAAGGTAGGGTTTAGGGTTATGGTTACATAATTTGTATATGTATTTTTTTACAAAATTTTAATATGCATTTCTCATAAAATGCATTATAATTCTCTATAAAAAAATTGGAGCAAAATTCGGTCATAAGAACATCAAAACCGGTAAAAAAGCCAAAATTTCGACGAAGTTGACCAAAATCTCTGTAGTAATTTTAAAAAAATATATTTTTTTTTATTTGCTGAGATATGAAATCTGTGCCCCCGTCGAAATCTAAAATCTCGGCAAAGTTTTCGGAAATATTGGTGGCAAGATTTTTAACCTTGCTTGGAGAACACTCCCATATTGAACTAATCGACTGAGATTCACCAAGGTTCTTGATCAGCGTTAGTTATCCAGGCTCCAGACTTATAAGATGATTAGGATTCATTATAAGTGGGCACTACGAATAAAGTTTGTTTCATTGTTCGGTACGTAGAAAAGCTGCAAGATGGAACATTTAACGGGAATAACAATTAACGTGTGGAAAATGCATCAATGTTAGGCACATACAGAGCCATACGGGGATGTGGACTAATTAAGTTGCATGCCACCAAATCTCATGCCAATTTTCCTAAAAAAAAAGTAGGAACAAAAGAGAAAACTCATAATTTGTTGCATCTTAGGCTGAGTATGTGATCCAGTGGGACGCATAAGAAATTCAGACCAATGAATTCAACTCATCACCTCTTAGACGCGCGGAGATGTTGTGGCCTGGCCGAACGCGCTATAATGGACAGTATATATCTCCATGAGCACAAGCATGGACACATTTGTGATGTGATCAGGGCAAGCCAAGCATGCTCGAACCAATTCGTACGACTGTGGACCCATTGACCGTGCCGTCTCCTATACCCTTGATCATGTACTAATTCAGCCGGCCGGGCTACGGATCACCACACACAGATAATGGCGCACTTCCACCTCATTGTTCAGCCACGCGACGGGTCCTAGACTTGTTAGGCAGAAGCCGTGTGACCGTGTCCACTTGGAAACAAATTCTGTGGAAAAGGTATACAAATTTAAGTATGTGATAGATGCCACATGTCCATCTAATTAAATCTCAACCTCAACCCACCAATAGTGTTATTAATTAGAGGAGTGAGAAATCAAGAGTGTTATAAATGGGAGGAATGAGAAATTAAATGAATGGCTGAGATTAACAAGATGAACACGTGGTATCCATCGAAGTAGAGATGTATAGAGTTAAATTTGCATACCTCCTCCACGAATTTTTTTCCCGTTCACATGCCATGTACCGTTGGTCTACGCACCGTAGATCACGCCGATGTAATGCGCATGCTCGGTCCAAGATACATGCATGTGGGTCGCATCTCGAATTGTCGTGCAGCTATATACGATAACGATGGGCATTCTGAACACATGCGCTGAGATCTTCGTTTGCCCAAGTGTCCACACGGTCGACACAAGGAATATTAATTTGGTTCATTCGGTAGTACTTAAGAATGGTTTGTATGTATATACAGAGCATTGCTGATCTTACAACAGCGAGTGTGCGTCGAGATGGGATTGAAATTCAGAACTTAACTTGCCAGTCTGGCATTTCTTTGCTGCGTACATTTGTACCATGCAATGATGCAAAAAGTTAGTCTCCACGGCCAATCTGTGTTTGCTGGACTAATTCAGAGCCCACTTCTGACTAAAGGAACAGAATTTCACCAGTAGCAGACTGGCCGGTCAGTTGTTCTACGCACGTTAGATTCCGTTGGACTTTGCTTGGAATACTTCTGCTTCCTCGTACGGTTTGCTCCATATATAGCCTCAACAAATTGACCGGGACGTGGATTAATTACGTGTTGCGCTAAGCTTCACGCGTTCAGTCTTGGATTTGCCTCGTACGTATCCCAAAGCGATTAGCGCAATCAAACCACACTGCGTCCAACCAGATGCTGGCGCGTACATGTACTTCTCCAGTATTGCGAGCCAATGATATTACAGTTAAGCTACCGAAGTCGCAGGACCATCTCAAAGTCATCCATGATTACCGGTGCACACTAATTTTGGATGGAAGTTTGGTTCACAAGCTGAAAAGTCCCTGTATTTTGTATAATTATTTTTTGATGTATTTTTTCTGTAATTTTATTTTAAAAATATATTATTTTAAGACAAAATTCTATGCAGAACTACGTACTTTCACGTGAAATTATGCTAATAAGTGTTTGCTTTACGTTGTTGCCACATTAAGTCTGGTTTTGTGATCGTCTTCTCTTTAGAACTATGCATGCACAGGCGCTCGTTTGACGTCTGAATATGCCATTGTAAATCAATATCCTTCGATTTCGTCGGTCTCACGGCATGTGTAGTAAACCAGAGATGAAATTTCTGTAGCAGTATTAATTTTTTTGTTGACAGATGGATTACTTAGCTGAGGAGACAATGTATTCATGACTCATGAGTCATGAGCCCGTGTTCTTTCAGGAAAATGACGAATGCCATACTTTTCGTCTGCCATTAATGATTAATGGACAGTCGCCTAAGCTCCCACAAACCATGCGTCCATGTATGCGATGATTTAAATTTCATTTTTGAACTATACCTCGGAAACGATCAAAATATAGAATTTTAGCAAGATTTCAAAATTTTTGGACGAAATTCAAAAAACAAAATTTAAATTCGAAAATTTTGGACCAAGATTTCGGCTGAAATTGCCAAAATCTTAGCAAATTTTAACCGAGTGAAAAATAGTTCAAACCATATTAGAAAATTTTGAACATTTTTGTAGATGGTGCTGATGTATCATTAATATTCACATAAAATTTTCAGATGATGATCAAGTCTAAGGAATCTCGTCTCCGGCCGAAATATGAAATCTCGATCAATATTTCTAGAATTTCGCTGGGATTTTGAATCTTGCATGCATGTTGGGGAGTAAGGCCAGCTCAATAGCTCAATCTGTTCTCATTGGTCTAGCTCTAGCTCGCCATCGGAGGTCAAACCAGGGGAAATCACATGCTAGGGCAGAGTAGAATCGAGACGCATGGAATCATGCAAACTATCATGTAATATTTTGGCCTAATTAATAACAACATCGATAGTTGGCGCCAGAAGGAGGGCCTCTAGTGATCAAGATTGCGAAAGGAATATCCCACTGCCCTCAGTGATGGATGAACAAAACTATTTGACTTCTTCGATTACGCTGACCTTGACGTTGATGAATATGTCACGAAGGAAGAATATAAGTGTGATTTCTATTATGATTATGTTACCAAAGCAAAATTGTTGGCAGCCCAGGCCAAATTGGGTGAAGTCACGCCGAAAGTGCCACTCCTTCAGAAATCAAAATGTAAGTATGATCTCGTTCCTACCCTAGTTATAGAGGCAGATGTTTAGCACATATCCCATAGAAGTCGACGATGATCACACTCTCCAAGATGATGATAACATTTTGGAGAGCCCATCTTCGGAAGATTATCTCTGAGGCCTTGACTATACCCCATCCTTTGATGAAGACGGAGAACACACCCCTTCTGTCTACTCTAGATTCCACACTTGTGTGGTCATGAGTGAGATGGATGAGCAACAAGCCAAACACAAATAGCGTGAAGTTCATGAGAGGGCAAAAATATCCGCCTAGGAGCAACATAAACAGTTTGTTGCAGCAAAACAAAAGGCTATGGAAGAGGCAAGACCTAGTACTACAGCAGCCAACTAGGAAGGTCGCGAAGACTAGATCCCTCATAGAGTTGTCCCCAACACATCTGTTCGATCACCCTGTAAGTCCCGAGGACAATGATAAGAGACCTAAACTTATTTTTGAATAGTTCACAGGAGGAAACATAGACATAATTCACATATTGATCGGTGCGATTTTGAATCAACCTATGGAAGAGAATAGTGAGCACAATGCAATAATCATTAGATCCTTAGCTGCTAATCTACAAGAAGTTGCGGCAGAAGTACAGAGTGTGTCCTTGTCCACAAGGTCTTAGACTAATTCCCGTGTAGAGAACTCCTTATCTGGTCGGCATCGACAAGGCACCAATCACTAATAGAGGAATGAACCAAAATGGAGAAGTGTCTTTGACCGACTTACCCCAAGTGAAAATACTAATTGTGATCGACAACGACCTCATTCTCCTAAATATATAGAATAGGTTCCTAATCTACGAACACATTTGGAACTTTACATAGAATATAAAACTTTTCCCCCGGGGCTTAGAGACGTCACTTGGCCTGATAAATTCAAACCAAGTCATCTGGATAGTTTCAATGAAACTTAAAATCCTTCAAAATTTTTACAGATATATGCCACTACCATCCAAGCTGCTGGTGGTGATGAGAAGGTAATATCAAATTATCTTCCTACTGTTCTTAAGGGATCCACAAGAACTTGACTATTTAATCAGCACGAGGGATCTATCTATAGTTGAAAAAATTAATTCTATGCAACCTTAAACAATTTTAAGAGTTGTTATGCTAACCTAGGAGAGGACGACCTGCATCGTCTTTGTCAAACCTTTGGTGAAAATTTACGCCAATTCATTAAAAAGTTTATGGAGGTTCGAACTACTATTCCTAATATACCTAACAAATCTGTTATCCGTGTGTTTAAACATGTTGTACGTTACAAACGCTTCATGAAGGATTTCAATATTCATCCACCATCCACCATATAAGAACTATTCAATATGGTAGATCGGTACTCAAATGCATATTAGGCTATCGAATGTAATCGTATGGTTGACAAAGGCCATACACTGCCACAACCAGGTTTGGAGAAGCTTGAGGATAAGAAATAAAAAAAAACCTTCAAGCCCGAGGACCATAAGGGGATGAATAAGAAAAAGAATAAGAAAACCTTTAAAAGAGAGGTCGCAAATGTCTCGGAATGACCTACATAATCTAAGAAAAAAATTCATTGGAAGAAGTCCGATCAGTAGGACGACAAGTCCATCCCCAAAAGCTCTGCTATAACCAATGGCAATGGATGTTGGTGTCCTCTACACAACGCACCAGGACATGAGTTGCGTAATTGTCGTACTTGGCAAAGGCACATGTAGGGGTTTTACTATGGTAAGGGGCCTATATATGCCGACTCTACTAGAAGGTCGAAGAAATAAGGAAATAGATGGCGATGAAGATATGTGCTATTAGAAGACTGATAATCATGTCAATGTAATCTTCAAAGGATCATCCACGTATGCTTCAAAAAGGTAGTTTAAATCTGCTTGGAGGGAGGTTAACAATGTTGACACATGTATAAAAAAGCCATACTTCCCAAAGTAGTCGTACATGGTAATCACCTTCAACATAAATGATTGCTCAAAAGGTATATCTATTCCTCGTAAGTTATCATTAGTAGGTTCTCCTACAATTAGCAATTGTAAAGTAGGAAGAGTTTTGGTGGATGGAGAAAGTTCTGTGGATTTGCTTTTTATTTATAACTTAGATGAAATGCAATTCCCTCATTCTAAAATTTGACCTGTGACAAACCCATTCTTTGAGATTGTACCTGGTCCATCGATGACCCCAATAGGGTAGATTGTGTTGCCTGTCACTTTCGAGATGCCAAAAATTTCAAAATAGAATTAACCTTTTTCAAAATTGTTAATTTCAAATAGGCTTATAATGCGATTTTGAGTATACCTTCACTAACTAAGTTCATGGCAGCTACCCATCATGCTTATCAGAGCATCAAAATACCTTGTCCAAAAGGCGTGATCAATGTGGAAGGTAATCAGGCTACTACATTAAATTATGGTACAAAATTACTTGATATTGTCGATCATTTACCATTAAAAGATACTAATGATATAGATGAGTCTTGCAAGGCCGAAAAGCCTAGCAAGGCAGAGAAGCTTAAGGCAAATCCTTAGTCCAACGGGTAAATCAAACAAGTCCCCATGAATCCCGTCAACCAGTTGAAAATTGTTCGGATAGGTTCAGAAATGGATGACAAATAGGAAGAAGTGCTCGTTACCTTCCTCCGGGCCGTGGATGTGTTTGTGTCAAAACTATTCGACATGCCTGGGTTCCAAGGGAGATAATAGAGCACAGGTTAGCCATACAGCTTGACAAATGACTAGTGAAGCAGAAGCTACGGTGATTAGCTTTGGATCGACAATAAGACATCCGATAAGATTTGCAAAAACTCTTAAAGGTTGGTTTGATTCGCGAAATTGATCATCCAGATTGGCTTGCGAACTCGGTTCTAGTCAAGAAAGCAAATAGTAACTAGCGCATGTGTGTCGACTTTACTAGCTTAAATACCATTTGTCCAAAAGATGATTTCCCTTCATCTCGAATAGATCAGTTGGTCGACTCAACAGTGGGTTGTGAATTGATGAATTTTCTGGATGGCTACTTAGATTATAATGAAATCAACATGGCAAGCGAAGATAAAGAGAAGACTTTCTTTATAAGCCCGTTTGGTGTCTACTGCTACAAGAAGATGGCATTTGGGCTAAAAAGTATAGGAGCTATGTACCAGCGCCTTATGCAAAATACTTTCGTTAGTCAGATAGGGCGAAATCTTAAGGCTTATGTTGACAATCTCATTGTAAGGAGTAAGAAAAGCTCTAACCATTTGTTAGACCTAGTCAAAATATTTGATAATTTGAATAAACATGAGATTAAGTTAAATCCAGCAAAATGTATATTTGGAATTTCTGCTGAAAAATTACTTGGCTTCCTTGTTTGTTCTTGAGGTATCGAAGTAAATCCTAAGAAGATTCAAGTCATTGAATCTTTTAAACCCCCACTTCTGTGAAGGAGGTTTAAGGTTTAACTAGTCATATGGCTGCTCTCAGTAGCTTTATCTCAAGATTAGGGAAACGTGGATTACATTTCTTTAAGTTAATAAGAAAACATGATAAATTTCATTGGTTGAATGAAGCAGATAAAGAACTCAAAGACATTAAAACTTATTTGCAAAGCCCATCGACACTGATCTCACCCAATCCTAGAGAATCTATGTTGGTTTGCTTAGCAGCTACAAATAATATGGTTAGTGCTGTAATAGTTGTAGAACGAGATTCAAAAAACCTGTGTATTACATAAACGAAATTTTACATGGACCTAAGAAGAGATGCCCTGAGGTTCAAAAACTACTTTATGCTATATTAATGGCTTCAAGAAAATTGAGATATTATTTTCAATCTCATCGGATTATAACACCCTTATGTTTTGCCTTGGGTAATATAATCTACAACCAAGAAGCAATTGGTCGTATTACTAAGTGGATAGTTGAACTTGAATTTTTTGATATCTATTTTGTTGCCCAAACAGCAATTAAGTCACAAATTCTAGTAGATTTTATCACCGAATAGATTAATAGTGAGCCCTCATAGAGAAGGATTTCATTAATACCGACCATCGGATATTACATTTTGATGACTCTCGAGAACTCAAGAGCTTAGGGGCAGGTATAGTATTGGTCAAGCCTTTTCATGTAAACCAGTACTTACCGTGTTGGAACTCATTAGAGTGACTTTGCCTCTAATCTGCTGCTAGTTAATACTAAGTACAAAGTGATAGAAAAAATAGGTTATCACTCCATTACTATTTGTATTCTGATCATGCTATTGATCAGCACACAAACAGTCAGGGGCTAGTGATATACTTAGAATAATATAAAAAGCAAACAAGTAACAGAATAAACATAACACAAGAGAAGTCATTCATTCATTCTTAGTTCCAAGCATTCACTTATATGAAAATTTTACATTCTTCATATAAAGCTCAATGACAGATTATTATACTTTTGCGTGTTTTCTATCAATCTCCTCTTGAGTGGCAAGTTGCAAGTCAGATGCCAATTTTTCCAGTTCGACCGCATCTTTGTAGAAGTGCCATAACTTCACAAAGACAACACCAATTTAAACGGCAATGGAAGCACAGAGAGTTGCTTTGATAGTCTACGCCATAGTGGGGGTATGGTCAATAATATTCTTCATTTGGCTGTTGACGCCTGCAATAAATTCCTCAACAGTCGAGTTAGTCTTTGTAAGTTCGACATTTACACCCTTCAAATCCACTACAATTTTCTTTAATTGTTTGAAAATAAAACTCAGCATGGATTTGCTGACTCACTGGAACTTGGCCATATCTTATGAGAAGAGTTTTAAATGCTCCTTCATTTTCTTCATCTCTTCTTGCATTTTTCCCCTCAGCTCTTCAGACTTTTCCTTATCCATTTCTTCTTTGGAGAGTTGCGTTTGCTTGGCCTTTATTTCTTTTTATAGTTCTATAAAGGTTCAACAAAGATAAGAATTAATATCTACTTCTTTCAAAATAAACTAAATAGGCCAGGAATAGAGATATACCTATTATTTCGACCTCATTTACTCGAAGAACTACCTTATGCTCCTCGTAGATCTTCTAAGTTCTAGATTCATTCTTCTTAAAGGCTTCATAGAGTTTGGAGTTCTTTTCTTCAAGAAATTAATACTTGTCTTTGGCTTTAACAAGATCAAATTGGTAACCGGCCCTTTGCTGTCTTCTCAGCCACCAAGAGTTGCTTCTTTAGCTCTTTTATTTTCTCCTCTAATGATCTGTTTCTAAACAGATCTGTTGGAAAAATCTCTTATAACAAAACAAAAAAGGAATTTGTTAATAGCATATCTTTTTGTTTTTTTCAACTTCATCCTTGGCCAAAGTATTAGCTTGATAACCCAGCAGGTTATATAATTCTTGTGAATGTCATAAAAAGAAAAAAGTAAATGAATCAAAATTCTTTTTTCTTAAAATTAAAGAGAGAAGAAAAGATGAATAATTTTGATTGCAAGCCATCAAAAAACTGCATAAGATTCCTCTCCTGGTCAGAAGCACCAGGAGAAGTAACTAGTGGCAGAGCCACCTGAGCACTAATGCTGGTAGTCACAGTTAATATTGTGACCACTTCCATCGGTTCAACCTCATTGGTCAGAGCAATCAGTGCTTCCTCTACTGAGGCAGGAATGTCTTCAGTTGAAGTCCCCATGGAAATGGAGACATCTTCTATCCCAGTGGTTGCCCTGACCACTTCAACCGTCATCGTGGGTGGAGCACTAACCTCCTCCGCAACAGGTAGAGCCCCTCCAACCATTGGCTCTTCACCAGTGATTGAGGGATTTTCACCCTCTATACCGGTCAGGACCACTTTTTGCGCATTTGTCAGGCCTTCTTGGGCAATGCTGAGGCTTATTCCAAATTGGTCATTGCAAGTGCGACAAGTGGATTGGCCTCAGGCTCCACTTTATTTTTTTTACCTTGATCCATGGAAGGACCAAGGGTGGTAGCCTAACGGCTAAGACAAAATTAAAACAAATACTTAGTCTCTAAAAAGATCTGCTCAGAACTAAAAGTTAGTAAGAAAAAATTACCTGCAGTATAGTCCTGATTAAATAACCCAAGACACTAGGAGGAAAATGAAAAGCCTTGGGTAAAAAATTCTTTTTCACCCAACCGTGGAGACTAATTGATGAGGATTAAAGGCCATACTCTATTTTAGGCCCTTGACTCTATAAGAAAAAGCCAATAAAGAAGAACAAGACCCATGCTCAGTTACATGGTTACGGCTCTGACCAGTTTCTGACGTGTCCTTTAATTATTAGTTTACACTGGTTCGCCACGACCAGTGATTCGACTGCCCCGAGTAGATTAAACTAGTCGAGACAGGCAGTTAACTCTACACAAGAATAAAGTGTGGACAGTTTCCTTGATAGGTACTAATAACTGATCAAAAGTTACCTAGAAAAGGCACCTCCTATGAAGCGACACCTTTGGCGAGAAAACATCTTTTTCCAGTAGACATTACACCTTTTAAAGAATAATTGGCATCAATTCATTCTTTATAAATAGGGATGTCTTTGTGCCATTAGGAAGCATCTGTTAATGATTCACTGTTTTATAATATTTGTACTCTGTCAAGCTACTTGGCTAATAAAAACAATCCTTTGTCCTACCTTTCGCATTCTCTGATCTTAGAGTCTTGCAACCATTTTTCATAAGTTCAATCTAGAGATCACGTGTCTTGAACATCGAGAATGGTATATGGCGCATGTGCGTCCGAAGTGGACACACGACATGGCATATCGCATTGGACTCACAGATATGTATTGCTGCCGAGGGTGTTCCTCGCGTTAGTCTTTAATAGGGGTGAATGTAAGCCCTTCAATGTGAAGGCCCATATGATCCATGTGGAGCCGTAGTAAGAATTGTCCCACATTGCTTGTCTAAAGTGAGTTGCATTAGTATATAGTGACAGTTAGGTTCAAATATAGCACCTCTGGGTTAACCCTTTGCATGAAGCACACAATGAATTAGACTTTGAGCGAAATTTGAACCAATGTGTTATCCTACCAATGCGGAGTATCACAACAAAAACGGGGAAGTGGTCAGGCATGCGTACCGATTAACGACAGGGATTGTCCAACTTCGTCATACAATTAATCTAGATGGTTTTCTTCTTCGGACTTCTAGATGACAGGATTAGAGAGTTCCTTGCAGATATGCTTCAGAGCTAAGGCTTTATAACATAGCACAACCTAAGTCGATTTTAAGTGTGTTTATTTGACCTTACGAGTTGCAAGATGGAAAAAGTCTTTTCTTGAGCAAAAGATCGAGATGATACTTGTACACTAAGAAACAAAGAAAGCAGTAACTAAATCTAGACGCGAAAATGGTATGCATTCATTCAACACATACTAATTATCTATTTGGCAAGCTAAATTATTATTACTTCCTTTGGAGATATCCCATTTTATTACTTGATGATTTAGCAGGGAGACTGCTGACTACTTTGCAATGAAGCGACGGAAAATCTGGCTATAGAAACGCCTTTCATGACACGATCGATCTATCTGTTTCAGACTAGGCATACAAAACAAGGGGAGAACTAGCAGCCGGATGTCCGATCTTAATATGTTGCGTCAGACGCTCGATGCAATATTTTTTTCAATATCTATAACATTTTTTTTCAACATGTGCAATATTTTTTTTCGCGCACACATTTCCACTGTTATCAAAGAAAAATATTTCACACGTACAAAAAAGATGTTTCATACGTAGGAAAAAATATTGCAATGATCCGGATCGACATTTTTACTGTTATTAAAGGAAAATGTTTCACGCGTAAGAAAAAAAGGAATTGCTAAATTGCACTTGAGTGTTTTTTTATTTGAGGACACTCATTTTTTTTGTCTATTAGATATTAGTATTTTTTTTGTTTGTGTTAACTTATTTTTTTTGTTTATTAGATATTGTTTTGTGATTCACATCGTGTTTTATCATTTTGACTTTGTCAATATTTGACTTTGTGATCCACGTTTTTGTTTGGTGTATTCTTTATAGTTTGTTTCGTTCCTCCATTTTTTACAAATTGTCACGTTAGTTTTTACATAATTTAATAAGTGTAAAACTAGTGTATAATTGATATAAAATACCATATAGAGAAAAATAATGTTTTTTACTAATTATCACATTATTTCTACATAATTTAATTTGTGTAAAACTAGTATATAATTGATGTAAGGGAATTACTAAGTATGACTCGAGAGTTTTTTTGTTTGTGAGCACTATTTTTTGTTTTGTGTATAGAGTACTTAAATATGAGGATAAGAGGCAAATTGATTCTATCAATTGGATTGAGATCTGAAGGCTCAAAATTTGAGTGCTTTTTTTTAAAAAAAAAACACTCAGGTGCTCTCTAGACACCCTCAATCTGATATCTCTTGTGGATTTACCAAACTCATACTCCCCTGAGCAGAGAAAACATTTTTGATTGACGCATTACACTTGAATGTGTAGGATATAGTAAATAAAGGAAATCCAAGAGTACAAAAATTATCACGTAAAAGCTGCATAGAGAGCAATAGCACTGACAAATCTGAACAGATCAATCGAAAAACCAAAGAAAGCTGGTAATTAACTGTTTGTACTTGGCGTACAATCTCGATGGACCATTGGATTGGCTACTAATTAAAGTACTCCACGCTAAATGTACATTTGAAATCGGTTCAGTAAAAAACATCTTGCAGCTGTAGTAAGTACGCTCCGAATAATTAATGATTTGTACACATCTGAATTACTAGTCAATGCTCAAGTCTTCTAAGACTAGCGTGCCAAACTTCCTAGAACCTATTGTCCAATTTGCAAACTTGGAACGATTCAACCATCCACCCCTATAAAAGGCACCCGCAGTAACACTAAATCAGCACCAAGCAAATCACGTATTACACAAAGCCCTCCTAAAGCTTGCCATCTCGTAGATCGTCGCAAGTAACAATGGCTGCTAAGCTCAAGTGGTCTCCTCTCCTGCCCCTCCTCCTCCTCGCCGGCATGGCCGGCATGTCCCGTGCCGGCAACATCGCCGTGTACTGGGGCCAGAACGGCAACGAGGGCACCCTGGCGGACGCATGCAACTCCGGCCTCTACGCGTACGTCTTGGTCTCCTTCCTCAGCACCTTCGGAAACGGCCAGAACCCTGTCCTCAACCTCGCCGGACACTGCGACCCCAGCTCCGGCGGCTGCACCGGCGTCAGCTCCGACATCCAGACTTGCCAGTCGCAGGGCGTTAAGGTGCTCCTCTCCCTCGGTGGAGGCGGCGGCAGCTACGGTCTCTCCTCCACCGACGACGCCCAGAGCGTCGCCACCTACCTGTGGGACAACTTCCTCGGCGGCAGCTCGTCGTCCCGCCCGCTCGGCGCCGCCGTCCTGGACGGCATCGACTTCGACATCGAGACCGGCAACTCTGCGCACTGGGACGAGCTGGCCAACTTCCTGTCCCAGTACAGCGCGCAGGGCCAGAAGGTGTACCTGACGGCGGCGCCTCAGTGCCCGTACCCGGATGCATCACTGGGGCCGGCGCTGCAGACGGGGCTGTTCGACAACGTGTGGATCCAGTTCTACAACAACCCGCCGTGCCAGTACACGAGCGGCGACGCGAGCAACCTGCAGAACGCGTGGAACACGTGGACCAGCAGCGTGAAGGCCGGGAGCTTCTACGTTGGCCTTCCGGCCTCGCAGGACGCGGCGCCGAGCGGCGGGTACGTGCCGCCCGGCGACCTGACTTCGACGGTGCTCCCCGGCGTGAAGGGCGTCGGCAACTACGGTGGGATCATGCTGTGGAGCCGCTACTACGACGTGCAGAACAACTACAGCAGCCAGGTGAAGGACAGCGTCTGAGGCTCCGAGCTGAACGCACGTACGTGACGGACGAGGGAGTAGGCACGTACACAAACACAGTTTTACCAAGTTATGTATACACGTTGGTTAAGTTGATTGGACTAGATAATAATAAAAGAATGGGTGCATGCAGACGCGTACAAGCATGTGCCAGACGCGCGCGCTAGCTAATTAGCGTAATGTATGCATGGTGTACTCGTGCAACGCTGTGCTGATATAAATAAAGAAAGTGATTTCCTATATCTGTCAGACTGTCACGGTTACTACACAGACTTGTCGTCTCCATGCATCCGTGGGCTCCATGTTCGCGAGTAAGCGTTAACTGCATGATGTATGCGACCGTACGTAAAAGGTGGACTCCAATAATTCGCAAACGGTGGCCGTCGCCTTCACCGGTGTTGCCAACGTACATATATAGCACGCCGCCGCGTTCGGCGGTTCACTTGGCCGTCACGGTTAGGGGCAGAGCCAGGCGGGCGACTGCCCGCACCCGGTCACGATCGACTCACGCGAGCTCAGCCACTCCAGCCCGGAAATACAAAAGGGCGCGCTGAACGGCCTGCAGAACGTACGTGCGTCTCGACCGGTGCATGCAAATACGCACTGCAACGAGAGCCTTTAACTAGAAGCACACAGGAGATTGATCAGTACAGCGAGTTACGAGTTGGCCACACCCATCCACAATTCACAAGGTAGCTCTAGCCTATAAGAGCAAGTACAGTAAAAGACTTATAGCTCACTTATGTAGCACTTTTGCCTATGTGAAAGAGAGAGGCATCTAAAAATGAGAGGTTGTGGGCTCTCATGCAATAGCCCACCTCAACACGTGCTCCAAGACAAATAGAGGAAAGAGAAAGAGAGAAGATGCCAATCTAATGGCAAAATATCCGGTGCAATCAAGGTTTTGGTGCAACTACCGTGCAACCCAACTAAAAAAAGTTTCAAAAAATTCTAAAAAAAATCATGGATGTACATCTCAACTTACCCCGGCCATCTACATATAAAATTTCATGATCAAATTCGTCCTATGTTAAGAGTAATAAAAAAGACAAATTTCTGACAAACTTGAATAGTTCAAATGCACCCCAAATTTGTCTTGTTTGTAACTTCTAGCATAGGATGAATTTTATCATGAAATTTTATATGTAGATGGGGTAAGTTGAGATGTACATCCATGATTTTTTTCAGAATTTTTTGAAACTTTTTTTAGTTGGGTTGCACGGTGGTTGCACCGGAACCTTGATTGCACCGGAACCTTGATTGCACCGGATATTTTGCCCAATCTAATAGACAATTTTATAGCCCACCCCATTATATGAGTGTTAGTAGTGATGGTTTTATATGACATGGTAACATTATACAGCCAATAGTGAACTTTATTATTAGCCTTGCTCTAAGCTACACCTGGATCAAGGCACAAGACACGATACAGTTATGAGTTATGGACACACTTCTAGTTGATGGGGTTCAAGCCTAATACTCCCTTCAAGTAAAATAGAACCGAGGGAGTAAAAAGGCAGATAGTACATTATTTGTAGAAAAATATGAGTAATGAATGGTTTTAGACTTAAGGGGTGTTTGGATTGGCTAAAATAATCTTATGGCCTTTCAATTATTTAACATTGTAGTAATGTCTCATTTATTAATAAGATTGATAGTATATATTCATTTAGTAAGGAAATAAGAGAAAATAAAAAAAAAACAGAGAAGTACTTCAAAATTGTAGAACAGCTTGTATTTTTTAAAAATTGATAATGCTAAAACAACCTATAATATGACATCGAGTAGCTAGTACCCTAGCTACCTCGAAAAAAATCCTCTCACTACCAGAAAACCGAGATTTTGTGAGGGTGCTATATTTTCGTGAGAGTTATAAACAAACCGCCACGAAACAAAAATATTTCGTGAAGGTGGTGCATAAACCCTCGTAAAAAATACATTTTGTGAAGGTGGTGCATAAACCCTCATGAATTGAAGTTATTTTCGTGAAGGTATTCATAAACTGTCATGAAAGTATCTGTCCCGCCACGAAAATTACCTATTTTCATGTGGGTTATAGTTTTCGTGAGTAATAATTTTAACCGTCACGAAATATGTCTTCCGCTCATGCACAAGGTCACCACGATTTTCCTTGTCGCGCCACACTTATCGTCCGCGCCATATCTTGGCGTTAGCGCCATTTCGGTAACCAGCGCATATCTTGGCGTTAGCGCCCGATTCACACCAAGCCATATCTTGGCGTTAGCGCCCGATTTCTGCCCATGATGCGAAACATTTCGGCCGGCCCACCAAATGCTAGTATACTGTATCCTTCACTTCTAACCCTAGCCCTTCGTTTCAGTAGTCTTCAGATCAGTGTCCCGACTCCCAAGTCTCCCGACGCTTCTCCTGCCCACCCTTGACCTTCCTCTGCCTGCCGGCCTGCCTCCGCCCGCCAAGACAGCCCTCACCCAGAGCCGCCTCCGCCTCGCCCCGCCCCACCCCAGGCGCTTGCGCCCCAGCCAGCCGCCGCCTTTGCTTCTCGCCCCTCCGGTCGAGCTCCACCGCCAGATCCGTTGGTTAGCACTTGCATCCTCTCATTGTGAAATGCATGCTTATGTATGAATTGGACAATCAAATCTTTATGCTTATGGTGCTTTGGCCGAAATGGTTGGAAATCGTCTTTATGCTTATGGTGCTTTCACTAAGGCCTTTCCAGTAAGTGCCACTAAAATGACCAAATCAACCTAGTTCTTAACCCTATCTGCAAGCACCTGCTTGTTCACTATAATATGAAACTACCAACATGATCATGTAATTGAGTGTACAGGAGAATCAATTGAAGATAACCCTTCATCCAGCGTGGTAGAGGCTATTTGAGCAGTTTGTACTAAATGTGGGAACTAAGCTTGGGACTTGGAGGGTGCCTACTTTTTATTGATGTTGGTAAGTAGTTTTAGCTCATTATTACTAAGTTGCTTTGAAAGAGATCTTTTATCCTTGTCAATGGAGGTATTCCAAGTATGGCAGCTAAATGTAGAAACTTTCTTTATACAACAGATGTTAATTGGATGCTGAAATTTGCTAAAACTCACACTCAAATCTCAATAAAGTATGTTTTTAGACAGTGTTGCATTTTTTCTCGCTTGCATCTGCTGAATCATGCTGGTTTTTTGAGAAGCTTGTATAGTGTATGAAAAAGCCATATACATTGAAGATATGTTTAGGATTGTATGATATGTTGATTTATGTATTGTTTCTCTATACTATTTAAAGTTTTCATTTCTTATTAGCGGTCCATAATATTGGCCAAGTTGATTAAAATACTGAAATTATGTTCTTTTGTTTATTTATCCTCTAAATTACTGTGTTTTTCCCATCTTTTCAAAATGGATTCTAGTTCTTCTTTGTGTTCAAGTGCTAGTCTTGTCACGATCTGATAATACAATTGGTAACTCAAATTAGGAATTGAGAAACGAGACAGTTGCCATGAAAAATTTATAAATTTATCTTCATTCCAACTAATATTATGTCAGGCAGTAGTTCCATATGGATGATTTAAGTAGCAGAGGTTCCATATAAATGATTTAAGTATCTTGGCTTGTGTCAGCTACATATTCTGAAGTGGTAGTGAAGTATTCAGACTTCTAGATTATTTATGTTGCTCTAGATCACAACACAATTATTCTAGCCTTTTCTTGCCAGATGTATCTAAAGTCAGTCATCTTTTTTAAAAAACAGAACAAAACATGGCAGAACATGAGTGGATGTACATTGGTTGGTCTTGTACACAGGCCCCCTCTAATGATTGGATAGAAAAAACCAATCGGTTTTTGGATCGTGCCTTCTCTATGCCTAATCTAGTTGAAGATGGAACCATTAAGTGTCCTTGCGCTATATGTCACAACTGTGTGAGGCAGAAAAGGTTTACAATAGAGATGCATTTGTGTAGAGTTGGCTTTAAGGAAAACTATAGAATATGGACAACACATGGTGAGGGACTTGGCAGTAGCCATGTCGAGGGTGGACATGATGAGGGTTTTGGTGAAACTGACCACATGGATGAAATGTTGGATGGTCTACTTGGTGACCATGCACTGCCAATTGATGAGGAGCCACCTGCCTATGCACAAGCTTTTTATAGGATGGTAGAAAGTGCTGACCAATTGGTCCATGAGAACACAACACACTCATGTCTATCTGCTATGGCACGCTTGCTGGCTTTGAAAGCACAGTACAACACGTCAATTGTACACTTTGAAGCAAACTTGGAATTAATCCATGAACTTTTGCCTCCAGAATCTAAGTTGCCCAAGGACTTCTATCACTCAAAGAAACTATTTGAGGGTCTTGGTATGGCATATGTCAAAATTGATGTTTGTTATAACAACTGCATGCTTTACTACAAAAATAATGAAGGTAAAGACAAGTGTGATGTTTGTGATACCTCTCGCTATGAATGTCACAGCTGAGTACCACGTAAAGTGCTACAGTACCTTCCATCATTGATAGGCTACAGAGGTTATATTTACATAAGAACACGGCAAAGCTATTGCAATCTCACAAGCCGTGCACTTCTGGTAAAATGGTGCACCCTTGTGATGGAGAAGCTTGGCAACAGTTTGATAAAGACTTTCCAGAGTTCGCTAGTGACCCTAGAAATGTGCGTATTGCGTTTGCAACAGATGGTTTTACCCCCTTTAGTTTGATGGTAGCTCCTTACTCTTGTTGGCCAGTGTTTGTTACCCCAATAATTCGCAAACGGTGGCCGTCGCCTTCACCGGTGTTGCCAACGTACATATATAGCACGCCACCGCGTTCGGCGGTTCACTTTGTTATGAAATTTTGAGAGTTTGGAGTTGAAAGTGGACCGGCCTGTTTGCTTTGTGGGCTTATTTGCTCGGCCCATTAGGGCTCATAGAAATGGAGAAGGCAGTAGAGATGAAGACCGAGTCCTCATCTGTGTTCCTGACTTTTTGCACCGGCGCCGCTTCTTCTGGGGTTTAGATGAATCCTGGTGACGCTGTGTGGGAAGCATGCGACGTGGTCATGATCTCTCCCGATTTTAATTTGGGGGCAACGACGCCGATCTTCCGGGCGGCCAGTTGATCATGCAAGGTCGCATGCATCCATTGTAGGAAAGGGCTTCTTCCTCTTCTATTTGAAGGTGCTAGTTCATTTCAAAAGTGCAGACAGAAAAAAGATCAAGATTTCTTAGCTTTTGATCCCCTTTTTGGCTCTCCTGTTATTGCTTCTGGTCGATTGAGTTTCTTGTGAAAGGAAATCTGATCGGCAAGGATTGGGTCCAGTGCGATTCTCGATTGTGAGGCTTTGTTCTGTGCTTGTCAAGAACCAAGGCTGATCAGTGTATCCATCTGGTGCGGTCTTGTGCAAGATTGGTTCTGGCATTCAGCAGGATAAGAGATCATCCGAACGCCTGTTCTTGATCTGGGTCAAGTTCTGGAGGCAAAGTTGTGAGGTATTTTGTGCGGCTGTCATTTGAGGCTTGTATCTGTACTCGGTGTGTCACGAGTACAGTAAGGGCTTTGTATCTCCGTAATCCGGGCCATCTCCTCCGCGGCACAAGCGGCGGCAATCGGATTTCTGGGATAGCGATTTTCATCGTGCCTAGCCTACTCTTCTTGAACAGCTTCGAGTGCTGTTCTCTCTGTGAGTATCTTCGATATTGCACTTGGTTTTTGCCGGCTGAAGGTTTGGTATTGCTTTGTGATGATTCTAGGGTTATCCATGATATAGACAATTTATCCTGTAAATAAGGCCTTAAATTGGTAGACTTGCATGCTTAGAAATATTGATTTGATTCACTCTCTGAAAGCCTGAGGTCACTGTTCAGTACATATATGTTCTTCTGTGATTAGTCTTTTTGTTCCAGTAGTAACATTTTGGCTCAGCTAGCTCCCTGATCTGTTGCAGTAACTTCTTTAGCCTGTTAATAAGAATTGAATTAATATTGCTATGATTTGCAATTGATTATTATTCAGCTGATTCAATTGCTACATGCTTAGTATTAGTTACAGATTAACATTGCTGGATCGGTTGGTGTATTAAGTTATATATATACTGATCTGATACATTCTGTTCTGAACTTGATCCATTATTTAAGGCTTGAATAGAAGTGAATCCTATTGTCAATTCTTATTGTGCATGATAAGATGGTAAGGATTTGAGACCTTAGTTACTAGATTGATTGTTTTGCCGATTTGTGATTGAAGTTGAAGGTTTATAGCCTTCAAATATACCCAAAATCTGAGAGCAATCATTCATAGATATCTCCAAACTGCCATAGTAGACATGATTCTTCTCATGAATGCCATAGTCTACATAATTTATTTCATCTTCTCAATTATGTTAGTATGGTCATTTTTGAATCATGTATATGTACTCATATTGTTATATGGAATAATAAATAAAAGCTTGCTCTTATACTAGCACCTTCTTCAACACACTTGGCCGTCACGGTTAGGGGCAGAGCCAGGCGGGCGACTGCCCGCACCCGGTCACGATCGACTCACGCGAGCTCAGCCACTCCAGCCCGGAAATACAAAAGGGCGCGCCGGCCGGCCTATAGAACCGAGGGAGTAAAAAGGCAGATAGTACATTATTTGTAGAAAAATATGAGTGGTTTTAGACTTAATGGGTGTTTGGATTGGCTAAAATAATCTTATGGCCTTTCAATTATTTAACATTGGAGTAATGTCTCATCATTAACATACCTATATGCGCAAGGATTGGAGTCCAACCGGCCTAACCACGTGTCGCCGCGCCGTTTTGCAAAAAAGTCCCTTCGTTTCTTTGAAATTACGGATAGGTCCTTCGCGATTTTTTGTGAGACAAAAATATTTTTTTTTCTTCGCGTTTAGGTCCCTGGCGCGGTATTTTACAGAAAAGCCTCCCGTTAATTTCAAATCGCGAACAAACCCTTTTCTAATTTTTCAAGATAGCGAACAGTCCAAAAGATAACAACCAGTCCTCGCTTCTTACGTTCAGTCCTTTCTCCATTTTTCTCGGGAAAATATTTTCGTCACCGAAAAACCCGGAAAAATGTTTTATCATACCAAAAACCGAAAAAATGTTTTCGTCACAAAAAATCTGATTAAATCGAAGGTTTATAGCAACTTATGTATTTGCCAACGGGTCATAACCGCGAGTTTTTTTTAAAAAACTGTGAATTCGTCCGAAGATTTATAGCGACCCGTGGATTCGTCGGCGGATCCTAACGACCCATTTTTTTTAACAAACGCAACAAAAAAAACCGAAAAAATGTTTTCGGCACCCAAAAAACCCGGAAAAATTGTTTTCGTCACAAAAAAACACAGATTCATCGAAGGTTTATAACGCGTAGAGTATTAGGCTCGACAAAAGAAGGTTGTCATCTCTAATATTTTTTCCCTTTTTTCTCTAGACTATTTTGCCCGGTGGGTGGTTTTGCGAAAATAAAAAAATATTATTTTCCCGAGCGCATGCTATCAAAATTCAACCGGCGCAGCGTAGCGCGCTTATCTACCTAGTTTATTAATAAGATTGATAGTATTCATTTAGTAAGGAAATGAGAAAAAATAAAAAAAACAGAGAAGTACTTCAAACTTGTAGAACAACCACTACCTTGAAAAAAGTCATCTGTAGCGGTTCATAACTGCCATCAGTAGCGGTTTATGAAAACATATTGTTTAATCAAATAATCAAATCATGCTACGTGTTTAAAAAAAAATTATACTCTTGAGTTGCCACAGGAAGAGAGAGAAGTGGGTAATAGCTCGGCCAGGAGGAAATGGTGTGGGTGGAAAGAGAGGTACATATGTGATTGGTTTTTTTTATCTGTATTGGCTGGCTACCGAGAGCTGATAACGCCACTTAATTTGGTTCTTAAGCATCGCTACTCCTCCGTGTGTGTTTTTTTTCCAAATTAATTTTACCCTGTCACATATGAGTTGAATTTGTAGGATTATTCCCTCTAGTCAAGCCACTAATATTTTGGTTTGATTCTTGGTTGAAAGATAAGCCAGATGCTATGGATCGACCTCAATGGCACGGGCCTTTGTACCTATTGCCTATTGAGATTGAAGCACGAAAGAGATACACAAATGGGAACAAGAATCATGAACAAATACTTAAAAAAAACGATAAGAGACTTACTTATAAAAAAAAAGCTTCTAACCATAGGTGTATTTGAACAATATGTTTCTAATACCTTAATACATTGATTGAAAAAATTATATCAAAATTTCAATTAAGTTTCCTCAAGACGCATTCTGGCTAAAAGCTTTTTTATAACTTAAAATGTTCATCTAATGGTACACAAATATCAAGGCTTATCCAATAGTCAGTAAAATCGATTTATAATTAGGGGGAAAATCCAGTAGACGACATCAACAAATACAAATGCTGAAAATGTGAATAATCTGTAACAAATCTAGTTGCGCAAATGTGCGAAAACCATCCTGTACTGCTAGTTACAATTAGTGATCAGAGTTGCGCTTTAGAGGTGTTGTTGTCCAAAAGTACATGATTTCTTGATTGGAGAGAGTAGTGAACAACCTTAACGTGTTTGTTCATCCTATACATCGTAAGCATCATGTATTCAAATCATGGTTGGTAAAATGACAATGGGTGAGATATCATGCGGTGGTCTACCCAAGTTTGTGATGAGTTTGATTGTATTTGAGTTTGTGGTACTTAGGTTTGAGTTTGAATTGAGTTTGATTTGGTTGTGAGCAATTTGAAGTGAGGGTAGAGCTATTGACATTGTAAACATGGTAGTACCGGCTTGGCGATACTACCGGCCTTGTGAAGCGGTAGTTATTTTTCATAATGAATTATTTGAGTATTGACAATTGAGGTTAACTGATGTTGAAACGACCCCCATTTTTATATAAAATGCAAAAATAGAAATCTAATGTGCATTCCGTACTAGTCCCGTGATCAGTAGCTAGTATGTACATTTACAACAATTGTAATCACAACCATACATTATAATATTAAAACGGAAGCTACTTATACAATGTATTTTACAATTCAGAATAAATATTTATAGCACAGGAGAAGCAAAATCATGTATTATGCCTATCCAACCCTCAGACAACTAACAAGGCATAAATCCTTAGAAAGATCGCTTCATTTGTAATCCCCGCAATATGAGACAAAAAGGTATTCTTCAAAGCTTCGCAATCATCTAAAACAACATAATAAGTAAGGTTGAATACTTTCGTACTCAGTAAGACTTAAGGTGGTATTTGCAAATGCAATAATGCAAGTTAAGTCAAAGGAGGCTTCTAGGTTAATTTTGTGGAAAGCAGATTTTAATTTGTAAATCAAATTGCAATTTTTCAAACGGAATTTGTAAGAGCAAGTTTGTTGATAAGAAATAAGTAAAGCATAAGTATTACTCATAGCCCTTCGTAAGCATCTAATAATCTAATAATCCAATCATAAAGTTCCTCAATGTCGTTCTGTTGACATAAAGACATAATCATTCATCCAATAATCCAAATATGAAATCCAACAATGTCGGTCTATTGACATAAAGTAACAGTTGCAAAAACAAATTTCAAACCAAAACCTGTTTTTAGAAAATACCAAAATCTAACAATGGAATGACTTCACCAAGTGCCCATGACCACGGGCGCGGCTAATCGATTAGATTTACACTCTGCAGAGGTGTACAGCTGTACCCACAAGTCATAATCTTTTCTTTTTGCCGTATGTTTCACGCACCTTTGGTATGTGGCCAGAATGTTCATGACGAAAACCTTTACATTACCTAGGTTAACGTTGCACCAGCCCAGTGACGTTAACCCTTGCTATAGAGAAGAAATAAAAATAGCAATAAATCCCTATCATTCGAAATGGTAACATGAGTAGTAAATCCCTGTAATAAAGATTTCTTCCCATAACAAAGCGTACACCGTTGTATTGGTAAGTAAAAACCCCTACAAGCAGACCTAGAAAGAAATGCCTGTGCTAGCTCTCGCCTTCCATAAATGCAAAATTAAACTAGATAACTTAATCGGTTTAAGGTTGTCCTATACCAACACTTGTGGTTGCACGGATTTCTTGGATCAATAGCGTCCCATTGTTCGGTCCTTAATCTGACCCGGGTGATACTTCACCCTACACTATGTACAAGTATATCCCTTGCACAACCAGCTATTGCCAATAATTGCCCACGTCAAAAACTATAGTTTTATTTTGGGTTTTTAATCAAATAACAGTAACCATTGGTACTATACCAACATTTTCAATTTCTCAAGAAACAAGTTTTAATCTGATCATCTTCAATTCATCGTTGATTCTAAAGCATGGCTAAGCATGGTTATTAAATCGCATATACCTAAATTGACATTATGTATTATCTAACTGTAACACCCCGGCGGCAATCGCACCGCGAATGCTACCCAAAACTCTAAACACTCAACGACAACTCAACAGAATTGTCTAAAAACAACCGCTAACTCTAAAACCAGCTAAAAACTAAGTCAGCTAAAAGTTCAAAATTTCGGTATGACCTTCCTAGAAAGGAGGACATCCACTCAGCAGACAGAAAGCAATAACAGTAGATGTATAATATCAATCACACGAAATAGAATGAAACCATCTAGCAGGTCCTTAGATAATCGATCATATATCCAACCGGTAAATAATCGACTACGCAGCGACGATCAACACATTACACTAGCATTAGTTACAACCAGACTTAACGAAACAATTGAATTGGTTGTTGGTGACCGAAGTCGTGCATGTGCTCTACTCCCAACCCGACGAGCCAGCTTCAAAGTACCTAAAACAGGAAACAAACAAGCGTGAGTCCAAGACTCAGCAAAATGCAACAATAATGAATAGTAAGGAATTCGACTAAAAATACTAAGACATAAAGTAACTGTTTCTTTAATTGGCATTCATAAATAAAGGAAAGCAGTTGAATTCATAAAAGATCCAAATTATAAGAGCACGTTTACTCCATCATTTACCATAATCATTACTTAACTGAAAACATCCCGTAACAGAAGCAGTAATTGACTCCACTTACTGCAACCAACTCAAAAACGTAACAAAACTTACCTATGCCTCAACAATCATTTCTGGATGAGCCCGCAACTCAATCCTTAACATGTTCTTTGCATTCTCATCCATTAACATGTATCAATTGCAACACACTATGCAATGAAATGCTTTATGCTTTATGCTTTCATGCTCTATATGCAACCTTTTGCCTATACCGGTATAGCTGAGTGCACCCCCGTCGGAGTGGATCCTCTCATTCCCAACCATCCCGTGGCGGGGCCTACTCTTACTGACTCGCTCCCATCCGTGGATGGGACTACGAGGTAGGACTTTTGTACTCACTACGTGTGAGTACAGAGGCCCACATCAACATGGGACGCCTCTTCTGTAATGAATGCACATATGCAAATGATGCTTATAAATAATTCATACACGGTATCGAAATCATTTGCTCTGAACTATGACAAAAACATAAGCATAAGCACAACACAGTTCCAGTCTCATCATCAGTAGTGGGGGACACCCCACAACCAATTATTACTAAAATATCATCGCAATCGTTACTTTCATAGCCACAATATAAATTCTCATGAAATGAACAATTCTAGTATTTCTCATAGACACAAGTCTTCATTTCCACAAGCATAATACAGACACTCTTCTAGATATTACTCAATTACACAATATAGAATTTTCACGATTAGAATATATGCAATGAACTCAACCTATTAACATTCGAATGGATGCGCCTGCATCCCTTCCCTCAACATTTCATTATAAGAGATTTCATTCTATGATCCATTCTTTAGCTATACTCATAACACGGTTATCATTTGCGTTTGCATGAGCATTAACCTATTTCTTAATGTAACCCGCAACATACATATACACATACGACAAGCAAGCATTCATCCCATTTCCCCTAATAGCAGTATAAGGGTTGCACTTGCTTTTTACCACGCGACGAGGTGGGACGCGAGCGCGAGGCCACACCTGGAGTCGCACCACCTGCAAACAGATGCAATCCACTCAAAACATGCCAACCGACAACCGCAAGACTTAGCGTGAGATCGATTCTACAACCCACTCCGAAACCCCGGAAGAACGAGAATCTGCCCAACGGGGACAATAGCCTCCCAACGAGCAAATCTTTTGATTCGCTTAACCAAATGGAGAGAACTCAGCTCCTAATTGGTCATAAAAGGATGCCCTACAGCTACCTCAAAGTCAATCATGCGGGAGATACCCCGAAGGCCTCCAAATCGGAACCCAAACCCCCCCAACCGAGAACGGAGCGAGCTGCAGATTTCCAATTTCCACACCGCGACTTCTAAATAGCGTAACTTTTGATTGGCTCATCGGATTTTCGCGTTCTTGCACTTGAAACGACCGTGAGGAGATAAACTACGCATATATCACAGCCACTCGCTCAGCCAACGCACCCTCTGCTCCCAGATCGAAGACGAACAGAGGATACAGATTACCCGACTTACTCTGGACAGCCCTCACGAAAAAATGCCATAACTTTTTATTGGCTTAACGAAACTGAGTGATTTCGGTCTCTATTGAAAGGTAATTCAATTATCTACAATTTTCGTAACATCTGGCCCCCCAAAAGACGCCTCTAATAAATTCAAAATCGCGCCCTAAAACCGCACTCCAATCTGCCCGAGAATAGAACGCGAATCAGATCTGCAATCACCCTAAATCCACCAACCACAGCACCTAATCATGGGTTTTTAGGCATGAATTTCCCTCATCTAACCAGCACCAAAACCCTACAACCGAAACCACAAAAGCATACCTCTTCTTGAAGAATCAAAAGAATGACGAAATCCTCTTCTCCCGCCTACGCTCCTCCTCCAAACTGCAGGGAATCGCCGGATTCACCTCGCTTGAAAGAGCTCCACTGCAAGAACAGCAGGGATATGAAGTGGGGGAGGGAGGGGCGGCCATGAGGGAAACCCTAGCTAGGGGAAAGGAGAGGAGGGCGCCAAGACACCGGGGGAGGGAGGCGCGCATGGCACCGGGGGAGGGAGGCGACAGGCTGCAGACACCGGGGAGGAGGCGTCGCATGGGAGGTGAGGGAGGCGGCCGCAGCACCAGGAGGAAGGGAGGGCGCATGGGGTGAGGGAGGAGAGTGGGCTAGGGTTAATTTCCCTCCCAAAAGGCCCACAAGAACACCCCCTTCAAGCCCAGATCTGCTCCCTCGAGCCCAAAACCCTCAATCGGGTCCTCCTAAAGCCCAAGAGAAGCACTGCGATGACATAATTATATTATCCCCTAAAGCTCACTTGGAATATTACACTCTTCCCCCTTTCAACAGAATTCGACCTCGAATTCTGAACACCTCAAAACTCACCTACAAGAGCATCAGAAACCAAAATGTCAAAATCAAAATGTCCATAAAGAACAAGCCGAGTACTTCTCACACAAGAGAAAACTCCACAACTCAAACCACAGCTCTTGCCAAATAAAAGGAGCAAGCAACTGAACTCATTCATCCATCAACAAATCATCATTCACTCTAACTCCAAACTCAATTCTCATTCCTCTATTCAATTTCATTCACCCAACTTAAATCTCCTTTCTAAAACTCCATACCACAGATCAACCAACTCGTGATGACAGCTGGGTTTGGAACTTGGATCCCCTACGAACCAAGAAAAAAAAACACTGATTCCCATCTCTCCTCACTGATTAACTTTTCTAACCAAAAGGCCACACACCGAATTCTTTATTCTAACAAGCTTCTAACCAATTCCAAACATCTCATTATTTCTAACCAATAATACCGGAATCCTCTAGGAATCAAAACACAACTTTTACATGATCAATAGTTGCCCCTTGGAAACGAATCGCCCAACACGGCACAAATCCCATTTCCATCACAGTACCAAAATCATACTCTACCTTCTTTCATACCTTTCTCGCACAATGAGACAACCAATCAAAGAAACAATTCATAACTGAAACATTGATTCCAACCCAGGAAACCAAGGTTTCTAACACCTTTAGACCAAGGCATTCACCGATCGATTCCAAACAGTCCACTAACAAAATAGTCACACACGACCAAGAGACAACAAAATCCATTGATCCTCCCACGAAGGATCTGGATCAAAACACGCCACACCCTTCAACACTCTTCACTCTGAATCCAATTACGGTCAACACCTAATCCACTTTAAACCCTCCATTAAAACCAATTCATACTTGGTTCTCTTTCTACGATGATCTTGCCCAAAGAACGAAATCAATGAGCATACTCTCAAATTAAACTCAAGCAAGGAACCTCAACTAAACATTTTTTTTTCTCACACTAGAAAGCAAAGAGAACCTCAATTCTCTTACAAAGCTAACCACTTTCCCCAATTGAAATCAATGCAATAAAATGCACAACTAGGAAAAACTCAACTGAAAAGAGGAACTTCACACGATTCTTCTTCAAAAACGTTCACAAAAGAACTGGGGAGAACTAAATTCTCTTTAACAACATAAAACATTTCCATCACCTTAAACTCCATGGTGGAAAACTTCACATCGAGAAAACACTCGATTAAGAAGCAACACAACAAAACCCCACTTTTGGTAAAGAGGCAACCCACAAGAGACTTCACCTTTTGGAACACTCACAAAGAGCACTCCCCCCTTTTTATTTAAGTCCAAAGACAACAATTTTTCGTTTTCTAACCGAAAACCACTTTTAACATCAACTAAAGATTTCATCTTTTAGTCCATTCCCAAAGGTCATTCCCATTCAAGAACTTCCAACATTTTCCATACCTCTATTTATTTCCTTCATTTAGTAAGTCCACAACCTACCATCACATCAATTCATGATTAAATATTCTTTCTTCCGCATCTTCATTCATCCACTAACTTCGCAACTTGGCGCAACGCAACGAATCTAGAAATTCTCCATTGCACACCAATAGAACGCCTTAACAAAGGCATACACCCAACAGATTACACTGACAATCCAATTCCATAAGTATTTAAACATGAGCTCACCTTACATCCCACTATCTCTAATATACTTGCACCTTTAACATTAAAAGTTTCAATGTTCACACTAACGCCTTTGGGAAGCCCCAACAAGACTTAGCAAAAATTACATAACCACTCTTCCTTGGATCACTTCCTCCAGAAGTTAACTTTTCCACTAATTACATCTGCGTTCAGAAGTGTTATCACACACACTGGACCAATTCTCCCTCGTGATACTCATCAAGGAAAACATATTATAGCTTTATCCATAATCAACCCTTCAATAAAGGCCATTTCACAACTACATTCAAGACATCTCTTCTTGAAGCAACCTCCAATAAGATGGACATCTGCCATCCATACCCTCTATTTATCAACAATATGATCAACACAATAGATTAAACTATTTAAGACTCCCTTAAATAGATAATGTCTCCTTGAGACATTAATTGCCAAGATGGCCCTAAGTCCAACCGTCGCTAAGAGCAACCCAAGCCCCAAAATATTCAATCCAGTGATTCTCCACACTTTAATTACAACTTCATTCTAGGTTATACAATCCACACCTTGTAGAAACTTATCGCTAATCTACACAGTCCAGCCACTGTGGACATCACGAAGCAATTTGAATCCCATCACTTATTTAAACAAGTTCCTCAACTAAAATTATTATTCCTCCTTCAACATGATCACTACTAGCCTTACGCAATCACCATTTCCATTCATTCACTTATAAACGTGGATTACCATGACCCGCAAACTACTTGCCATCTATCCAATTAGGGTCGACCACCTTAACCCAACAACACAAACAATATGCTAATCCTCTACAGGAAGATCTTCAATCTCCCACAATTTACTCTAACTGTCGAATCTTTCTTTCCAGAAAAGCCAACTAAAACTTCCAAAGAAGCTCGACTCTCAAAAGACTTAGAAAATGACAGGGCTCAAGCCTTGTCATTCAACAGAGCTCCAAACCAATCATCAAACTCCAAAATTTCACGAAGGAAAGGAGTTACACAAATCGATTTACGGAAAGGAAAAGCAAATCGATCGAATGACACTTTTTTTTCCTTTAAAGCCCCAAATCCAAAGCTTTATCTGGGGAACGACAACATGGAAATTACATGCCTTTCCTCGCTAACAGCCAAAAAGGCGCAACACCGAAAAACCCTTTTTCTTTGACTTAAACCCGGAAGGACCAAATAAGTCAAAACCCGGAAAACTTACTCCATCAATTCTCCCATCTACAGCAGAAGTACACAACTCCGCTTAAACTAGGAGAACAACCAACACAAGAAAGAATCCATAACTTTCTACGCAAAGCAACCAAAGAGGTGCAAAACGATACTCTTCACTTTACCGCACAACAAGATTCAACCCTTGTCATGCCCACGAAAAACGAGAAATCGATTACTCTCCAACTGGCGGCAAAGGAACTAGGACTATCCTCACCCGGGGTTATGGATCCTCCGGTGCTGGCTCTCAACTGCCACATCGACCCACACGGCTACACGACAAGGCCGAAATCCCTTCGGCACAAGGAGTCCCACCGGACCCCACAAAACAATATACCACTTCAAAATCATAACCATCAATAATACCATAGCCTTATCAAGACTTACATATAACCTACCAACAAGTATCAACATAGCAACAATAATAAAGTAAGCATTGTAGCACAACGCAACGATATCCCATCCCTTTCCTACTGTGCATCAAAGTGTGTCAAGTTTTTAAATCATTTAACCATTCTACATCAAGTTTTAAGATCATTGCCCAAGGGCCATATTTCAAAGGTTCAACCTAAACCATGTTCCTACTTTCATACAACAAAATTTTAATTCATTCTATACTTACTGACTACATTCAAACACCACGGACCTGAAGCCCGCTCTGATACCAACTGTAACACCCCGGCGGCAATCGCACCGCGAATGCTACCCAAAACTCTAAACACTCAACGACAACTCAACAGAATTGTCTAAAAACAACCGCTAACTCTAAAACCATTTGAAAACTAAGTCACTAAAAGTTCAAAATTTCGCATGACCTTCCTAGAAAGGAGGACATCCACTCGTGACAGAAAAGCAATAACGGTAGATGTATAATATCAATCACACGAAATAGAATGAAACCATCTAGCGAGTCCTTAGATAATCGATCATATATCCAACCGTAAATAATCGACTACGCAATGACGATCAACACATTACACTAGCATTAGTTACAACCGACTTAACGAAACAATTGAATTGGTTGTTGGTGACCAAGTCGTGCATGTGCTCTACTCCCAACCCGACGAGCCGACTTCAAAGTACCTAAAACAGAAACAAACAAGCGTGAGTCCAAGACTCAAAGAAAATGCAACAATAATGAATAGTAAGGAATTCACTAAAAATACTAAGACATAAAGTAACTGCTTTTTAATTGGCATTCATAAATAAAGGAAAGCGATTGAATTCATAAAAGATCCAAATTATAAGAGCACGTTTACTCCATCATTTACCATAATCATTACTTAACTGAAAACATCCCGTATCAGAAGCAGTAATTGACTCCACTTACTGCAACCAACTCAAAAACGTAACAAAACTTACCTATGCCTCAACAATCATTTCTGGATGAGCCCGCAACTCAATCCTTAACATGTTCTTTGCATTCTCATCCATTAACATGTATCAATTGCAACACACTATGCAATGAAATGCTTTATGCTTTATGCTTTCATGCTCTACATGCAACCTTTTGCCTATACCGGTATAGCTGAGTGCACCCCCGTCGGAGTGCATCCTCTCATTCCCAACCATCCCGTGGCGGGGCCTACTCTTACTGACTCGCTCCCATCCGTGGATGGGACTACGAGGTAGGACTTTTGTACTCACTACGTGTGAGTACAGAGGCCCACATCAACATGGGACGCCTCTTCTGTAATGAATGCACATATGCAAATGATGCTTATAAATAATTCATACACGGTATCGAAATCATTTGCTCTGAACTATGACAAAAACATAAGCATAAGCACAACACAGTTCCAGTCTCATCATCAGTAGTGGGGGACACCCCACAACCAATTATTACTAACATATCATCGCAATCGTTACTTTCATAGCCACAATATAAATTCTCATGAAATGAACAATTCTAGTATTTCTCATAGACACAAGTCTTCATTTCCACAAGCATAATACAGACACTCTTCTAGATATTACTCAATTACACAATATAGAATTTTCACGATTAGAATATATGCAATGAACTCAACCTATTAACATTGAATGGATGCTTTGCATCCCTTCCCTCAACATTTCATTATAAGAGATTTCATTCTATGATCCATTCTTTAGCTATACTCATAACACGGTTATCATTTGCGTTTGCATGAGCATTAACCTATTTCTTAATGTAACCCGCAACATACATATACACATACGACAAGCAAGCATTCATCCCATTTCCCCTAATAGCAGCATAAGGGTTGCACTTGCCTTTTTACCACGCGACGAGGTGGGACGCGAGCGCGAGGCCACACCTGGAGTCGCACCACCTGCAAACAGATGCAATCCACTCAAAACACGCCAACCGACAACCGCAAGACTTAGCGTGAGATCGATTCTACAACCCACTCCGAAACCCCGGAAGAACGAGAATCTGCCCAACGGGGACAATAGCCTCCCAACGAGCAAATCTTTTGATTCGCTTAACCAAATGGAGAGAACTCAGCTCCTAATTGGTCATGAAAGGATGCCCTACAGCTACCTCAAAGTCAATCATGCGGGAGATACCCCGAAGGCCTCCAAATCGGAACCCAAACCCCCCCAACCGAGAACGGAGCGAGCTGCAGATTTCCAATTTCCACATCGCGACTTCTAAATAGCGTAACTTTTGATTGGCTCATCGGATTTTCGCGTTCTTGCACTTGAAACGGCCGTGAGGAGATAAACTACGCATATATCACAGCCACTCACTCAGCCAACGCACCCTCTGCTCCCAGATCGAAGACGAACAGAGGATACAGATTACCCGACTTACTCTGGACAGCCCTCACGAAAAAATGCCATAACTTTTTATTGGCTTAATGAAGCTGAGTGATTTGGGTCTCTATTGAAAGGTAATTCAATTATCTACAATTTTCGTAGCAGCTGGCCCCCCAAAAGACGCCTCTAACAAATTCAAAATCGCGCCCTAAAACCGCACTCCAATCTGCCCGAGAACAGAACGCGAATCAGATCTGCAATCACCCTAAATCCACCAACCACAGCACCTAATCATGGGTTTTTAGGCATGAATTTCCCTCATCTAACCAGCACCAAAACCCTACAACCGAAACCACAAAAGCATACCTCTTCTTGAAGAATCAAAAGAATGACGAAATCCTCTTCTCCCGCCTACGCTCCTCCTCCAAACTGCAGGAATCGCGGATTCACCTCGCTGAAAGAGCTCCACCGCAAGAACAGCAGGGATATGAAGTGGGGAGGAGGGCGACCATGGGGAAACCCTAGCTAGGGGAAAGGAGAGGGAGGCGCCTGACACCGGGGGGAGGGAGGCGGCAGGCTGCACACCGGGGGAGGGAGGGCGTCGCATGGGAGGTGAGGGAGGCGGCTGCAGCACCAGGAGGAAGGGAGGGCGCATGGGGTGAGGGAGGAGAGTGGGCTAGGGTTAATTTCCCTCCCAAAAGGCCCACAAGAACACCCCCTTCAAGCCCAGATCTGCTCCCTCGAGCCCAAAACCCTCAATCGGGTCCTCCTAAAGCCCAAGAGAAGCACTGCGATGACATAATTATATTATCCCCTAAAGCTCACTTGGAATATTACACTAACCTTATTCTATGGTTATCAAGGTTCACATATCTATACTTATCAAGGAAGTTTCACGAGACAACAGGTATATATATCAGTACCACAAAATAGCAAATTTATAGAAAGTAAACGCATGCAAGAAACCATTTGATAAACAAAAGGAAAATTAAATACTAGGATCAATATGATCAAAGGGGTGCTTGCTTTGCTTATTTGTTGTTTATGACGATGTTGTGGTCGTAACTGACGTCGTTGAAAGCGGAGTTAATGTCTCAAGTTCTACACATCATGCAATGGAAATATAGCAAATAACCAACTTTAATAAGGGTAAAAAGAAGACTGACAGTAAATCAAATAAAGACTTGCTATAGAAAGCAGGTGTGTTTTAGGTTTGGATTGAATGATTTCACATTCTTGTGTTTTAGTCAATCAAGTATACACATTCAAGTTGTTAACAAATTGAGCGATGTATGGTTTCTTTTATGTATTATCTATTCTTTTTTTATAAATTCAAGAAGTTAAAATTATGTATTCTTATATTTATAATTTTGAATTCAAGATGCAAAAATTATTTGGATTAATAGAAATAAACATTACTTACAGGTTTCATAAACTTTATTATACATAATATGTATTTTTGGTAACCTTATCATTTGAGGGTATTGCACTAACATGTTTTGGATGAAAAGCAAGTTGAAATAAGAATACTTTTCTAGATTATTGTAGATCATATCTTAAAGATCATTTCTAGGTTATTCTTCACAAAATTCGCATTTAGACGAGATGTTTAGCAAACTGTCAAAAAGGCTTAAGCGATCACAATAGATTATGTATGAATAGTATTTTATTTTTGATTGATTTTGTATAGAACTAGTTTTGTGTAAATTAGATCTATCGATTTAGGCTACTGACCTTATTTTCATGGTCTTTGAGAAGGCTCTGGTGATACAAATATCATAGCCATTGATTTCTCATTTATAATTAAAGTTCGTTTATTCATATTACGGACTTCAGAAATATTAACGCTTAAGGTTATTTTGCTAATAAGATTTATATGCAAAGCATGACAAAATGATATTCTTTCTTTAGAATATGGTAGTATGTTCTTTGGATAGTATTTCTAAATTGATTTTATAAATTTTAGCATCTAGATGAGTCATTTTATTTATTGTTGAAATAGCATAAATGATCACAAAGTTAACGTTATAACGAGTTGGGTTTCGTTTTAAAGACCATAATGGGGTTATTAAAAAAGTTTAATTCAAATAATTCTTCTCTAGTTCAAAAATTAAATATTTTTATATATTTAGAATCTTCCTGATTATAGATAAATATAGAAATTTGTTTCACTGGACTTGAATTAAAATTGCAAAAGATATTAAAGTTTAATTATTAGTCGGCTTGGGAATTAACTGAAAAAGGAAAATACGCTTTTGGAATAGAAGAGGCGCCTTTTACCACTTGAGTTGGAGCTGCTCGCGCTGGCTGATAGGAGGGGTCCACCGAGCAGAGAGACAAGGTAGAGGAATGACTAGGGCTTGCCAGTGACGGCTCTCCGGTGGGCTTCCGACGAGGGCGAGGGCACAGGGAGGATGAGCTCGACAAAGTGCATTAGAAGGTGGGTTTTGATTTGGCCAGCGGTGACTGAATCTATGCGCCACTGTGAGCTCAAGCGGCGCTAATGACGGGGGCTAGACAGGAGCAAGAACCAAGTGGAATGAGCTCGAATGGGTAACGGATTTAGCATCAGGGAGCTACTTGCATCCTATTTGCCAGTTAATTTGGCCAGGGGCTTACCGGTGAGCTCCGCCAACGGCGGCCGGTCGAGAGGAAGAAGGGTTGCGGTGGTGGCGAGTTTTCACATGAAGCAGACCAAATGTTTTTTAGGGCTTTTGATTGACGTGGACTAATGGTTCTCTAGTGCAAAAGAATTTGGAAACAAATATGTTTTCTAACTGAATTTTTCATTTCCTCAAGCTTTGGTTGCTTCGTCCATGGCAGAAATGAGGGACAATTAGAACGGTGCGGCTAGGGAAAGCGAAAAGAATGTAGAGAGGAAATGGTGCGCGGCTCTTGCAATTACTGGGCGCAATTTATAGCCGAGGGAAGAGGAAGAGCCCGGCCTCAAGTGCGAGCTCACCGAGTTCATTCGGTGCAGCACAAGAAAGGGCATGATGGCGCTGCGGGAAACACGGAGAAGACGGCTGCATGGAGGAGGCGTGGTGGACTAGCATTGGCTGGACACTGCAAATGGCAGAGATTGACGTCGCTACAGCGCGCACATAGAAGAACAGAGGAGCGATTTGCTTCGGGGCTTTCAGAGGATAGAGGAAGAAGAAGACAGGGCACTAAGGCTGTCGGGTGAGCCGCTCAGTAAAATGGGACCCACTTGTAAGTGAAGAAAAAGTGGAAGCAAATCAAAATTTGAGAATGAGCGGAAGCCTGATCATGATAGGGTTCATTAGATAAGTTACCAATCGCGTCAACAATTTGTGAAAATTGTTTTGAGCGATTATTGAGTAGTTATCTTCATTTTAGAGAAATTTCAGATAAAAATATTATCCACGGAATTTATAAAAATTCTGTCAAGACTCTCTGCACAAATTTCAGTTTTCTATTTTTGATTTATCAGAGAATATAAATCTTCTCAAAACTTTTTGAAACATTTTATAAGAGTTCCTCTTTGTCACATAATACTTCATTAAAATTTTAAGATTTATATATTTTTATTTAATTTATTAAAATTCTGACATTGATTCTTAGATTTTTTAATCTTTCTATTTTTGAATTTTTAATTATCACAAAATAATTTATTAATTTTAAAATTTTTAATGTATATGAAATTATTTCTCCAGAATATAATTTTAAATTTTTAGCTCTATATAATATTTTATTATTTTTATTTAATTCAAACAATTTTACTATTACTAGTCAAGGATCATTAATTGGCTTTCATTTCATATATAAATGCTTTGATATGATACTTTAAAATTTATAATTGAGGTTCTAGTGAATTCCTGAGATTATAAAAAATTTTACACATTTTATTGACATATGATTTTATTTTTGTTATTCATCTATCACTTTTACAGATTTTCCATTAGAGATAAATCAAGAAAAATCCAGAAAAATTCAAAAAATGCAGAAAAAGAATCAATAAATATAATTCAATTCTAAAATTAATTTCTTACTTTATTTTAATTTTTAGGATGTTACAGATGTTTATTGCATATTTTGTTGCACAATGATATATAACGTTTTGCTTGTCTGTGATGGTTGTAGAACTTCGAAGCTAGGTCATGGTGAGACAGAGGAGACACGGGACTAACCTAGGAGAGCTGAGGTCCAAACGGTTAAGTTGACGCTGGAAGATGACTAAGGCTGAGGAATTGTTGTAAGCTTGGAAGACAAGGAGCTAAACTGTGAGCTATTGGTGATGGATATGGCGGGCAACGTTAAGGTGGACTGGGTCTATACTCAGGGAGGAGTCAAGGTCCAGAATAGTCAAGAAAGTCGGGGCTGTCGTGGTCAAGTGAACAAGAATATGTGTTGTGCCAAATGAAGTGAGCCCATTTTAAGCGAGGACGGTTCAGCGAGTCCGAACACGTGAGAGGCTTGGCGGTAAGTCATTGGAGTCATATGCAGGGGCGGAGCTAGGATTTCAGGTTAAGGGGGGCCACATAAACCAATCAAAAATTATTATAGCACCCATAAAAAAATATCATAGCAATATCGATACATTTAAATTTAAATATAGTATAACCACATATCCACATAAGTAAAATATGACATATTTTTCAGAATAAGAAACTTACATATCTATTAACTTAAATTTAGTTATACAACTACCTAGAAGATCATACAAGTCAATAAGTTCATCTGAACTAATTTTCGCTGCTAGTTCTTTTTCAATGTAAACTATCATGCAATGTCAAAGAAAGTCATATCCTATTTTATTTCGAATGCGGGTCTTGACAAGTTTCATAGTTGAAAATGCTCGCTCTGTAGTTGCTGTTGACACCAGAAGAGTTATGATCAATCGTAACAACCTATCAACTATTGAATAATGGGAAGCTTTACCTGTTTTATATAGTCCAATTGTTAAGTTAGCAAGAAATATCAAACATTGCATACATCAAGTTGAGAAAAATAGAAGATTTACCTGTTTTATATAGTTCATTTATCAAGTCAACAAGAGTAGTGGGCTAGGCCTTTATTTATTATTTGCTAATGCTAGCTAATTAATCATTACTACTAAAATTTATTTTCGTTAGGGGGGCCAGGCCCCTGCCCGCCCCCCCTTCTCTCCGCCCCTAGTCATATGGAAGGTGACAAAGTATGGACGATGCTTCAGAACGAAGAAAATGCAAAAAGACCAATAGAGGAGCATATTGGTAATTTTCTCATTACCGAGGTGGAGGCGGTTTGGAAAACCGTGGTGTTGTCATAAGTGGTTAGGTCAAGCTAAAAAGGATATGGATGTGGTTCAAGCTCGTGGAGTTAATTGTAGTGTTATGGAGAAAGTCGCTTTGAGAAGCGTGCATGTGAGAGTATAAAACCGTTATTGTGTTGGAGTAGCAGGTTAGCCCATGCTGAGTGTTGATAGCACTACTACAGAACTGGGCATCACAACCGGCCTATTAGAAGCGGTTTGGTGCGAACCCGTTGTGATGTTCGCACCCGAAGCGGTTCAGTGGCAACCTTGATCAGGAGGGCTTCGAGCGGTTTGAGACACGAACCGCCAGTATGTTGCTTTCTAGAAGCGGTTCTTGTCTCAAACCGCTTCGATTTCAGAAGCGGTTTGAGACAAGAACCGCTTGTAGAAAGCCACATCTGAAGCGGTTCGTGTCTCAAACCGCTTCGAAGCTCTCCCGCCCATTTAAACCCTTCTTCCTCCACGAGCTGCAGCCGCAGCAGAGGTACGATCGAACAGAGAAGGGCCGGCCAAGCACTATTCTTGGGGAGGTGCTGTCCAAATTTTTAATTGGGGGTGATTAGCTCCAAATTAAGTGTTTCAAGGTTAGTGACATCATGCCAACATCCTTCTCACCTAGATATTGCAATTTTTTTCAATGGATGTGGAGAAATCTTGAACTTTTTAGGCAAGAACATGCATGATCAAATTGTAGGGAGTTCTTCCCCAAAATTTATTTTGTATGCTTGTTTTTGTTGTTGTATGAAGATGTAGGGTGTAGATCTAGGTGCTTGTACTTTTAGAATCTTAAATATCACAATAAGTTGGGAGATCTAGGTACATTGCAAGGAAGTAATTATTGGTGTATGAAATAAAATAGAAAAAATGTAGAAGGATAAAAAAATAATTACAAAGGTAGAAAGGGATAAAAAATTAGAAAGGTATGTTTTTAATTGTATGATGGTGTAGGTGGAGCTTTTTTTGTTGGAGAAGAAAAAATATGGTCATTAATTGTAGACTCAAGAAGGAAAAAATAATTAGAAAGGTAGATTTAAGAGCTTGTGAGCTATAGATTTTTAAATGTACCTATAAGTTAGGTTATAATTTTTGTAACGAAATTTGTTATAATTTTTAATGAAATTATAACATGGTGTAGATGAATCGGCAATGGATGTACAATGCGGACCGTCGCTCGAGAGAGTTCATTGATGGCGTGCGATCTTTTTCTCGACACGCCGTTGCATTCTTGCCTCGAGCAGACTTCATATGTTGTCCGTGTGTAGATTGCAAGAACGAGAAGGAGCACTCCCAGCGATGGCAAGTTATGAACCACTTGATCATGAGAGGTTTCATGCCAAACTATACCTGTTGGACCAACCATGGCGAAGTTGAGGAGATTAGCCAGGAAGACGATGAAGAAGGCGAGGAAGAGGAACATGGATTCAACAGTATCCCGGACGGCACGCAATACTGTTTCGTGGAAGAAACACTTGGTGACTTTGGTGATGATGAGCTAGACCAGATGCTGCGCGACGGAGAGGGAGACTACACAGATGAAAGACAGTTCGAGAAGTTCCAACGCATGTTAGAGGACCACAGAACTCCTTTGTACCCAAACTATGGGCAGGGCCACACAAAGCTGCGTACCACACTGGAACTCATGCAATGGAAGGCTACAAATGGTGTGTCAGATAAGGGATTCAATGAGTTGTTATCACTCGTAAAGAAGTTGCTTCCAGAAGATAACACTCTTCCCGAATCTACATATGAAGCCAAGCAAGTCGTCTGTCCTTTGGGATTGGAAGTACAGAAGATACATGCATGTCCTAATGATTGTATCCTGTACCGTAATGAGTATGCCGATTTGGAAGTTTGTCCAGTGTGCAAAGAATCACGGTATAAGGTGAAGCGTGACGATCCAGGTGAAATAGATGGGGAGCGTAAGAAGAAGAGACCTCCAGCTAAAGTGTTGTGGTATTTCCTTCTGATCCCCCGATTGAAACGTCTATTTGCTAACAAAGCGCATGCCCAGATGATGCGTTGACACAAAGAAGAGCGTAAGGACGACGGGATACTTAGACACCCTGCAGATGGCTCACAGTGGAGGAAAGTCGACCGGACGTACCCGGACTTCGCAGATGAGGTGAGAAACATAAGGTTTGGGGTTGAGCACCGATGGGATGAATCCTTTCGGAGAATTGAGCAGCAGCCATAGCACCTGGCCTGTTACACTATGTATCTATAACATTCCTCCATGGCTGTGCATGAAGCGAAAGTACATCATGATGCCGTTGTTAATCCAAGGCCCCAAGCAACCTGGAAATGACATCGATGTCTACCTGAAACCATTGGTTGAAGATCTTGTGACGTTAGGGACGATGGTGCAAGGGTATGGGATGAGTACAAAGGGAGTATTTCACCCTCGTGCATTGTTATTTGTAACAATCAACGGCCGCCTCGCTCTCGGTAACTCGTCCGCCTAAGCTCAAAAGGATATAGAGCCTGCATGCAGTGCTTAGATGAAACGGACGGCATGTACCTGAAAAACTCTCGGAAGGTTGTGTACATGGGTCACCGTAGGTTTCTTCCTACGAGTCACCCGTTGCGGAAGAAAGGCAGGAAATTTAACGGGCAACCAGACCTTCGTGCAAGGCCTCAGCATCGTAGTGGGACACGTGTGTTTGATATGGTAAAGGATTTGAAAGTAGTATTTGGAAAGGGTCCTGGAAGCAAACATGTGCAGAATGAGGATGGTCAGGCACCCATGTGGAAGAAGAAGTCAATATTTTGGGACTTGCCTTATTGGGAAGTCATGGAGGTTCGTCACTCACTTGACTTCATGCACATCACGAAGAATGTCTGCTTGAACCTACATATGCTTGTGTATTTCAAGCCCCGTACATATGTAGCCAGAAGAATATAATCCCCGTGGACATGTTAATTAATCGTAATTCATTAATATAATACACTCTGACACGTTTATACATATGTTTGTGTATTTCAAGCCCCGTACATCGAGCAACCGACCCAAGCATCGGGGACCTAACAAGAAGCCATCCACAAAGCACGTGTTTACGGACGTTAACAACGAAGGGATGTCGGTGGCCCCTCTTTCAGCAGTTGGGCCGTACAACAACGCTTGCGGTTATCACGTGAGGGATCACGTCGCAATTAGCATTAGAAAATAGGCCGAAGTTCCTCAAGTTACCAAGGACCTGCTCTGGCATGATATTAAGGAAAATTTCACATTTCCTCAAGGGTCCGAAGACAAGGCCAATAAATTCACTCTGAAGAAGATGGCAACAATGTTTCAGGCGTGGAAGACGTCTCTCAGCCGCAAGTATGTCCAGAAGGGAGAAAGACCCGACTTCAACCAATTTCCTAAGCTGGCGGATCACTGGGAAGCATTCGAGGAGTACAAGCTGTCAGCTGAAGGCCAGACCGCGAGTCAGAAGAACAAGGCCAATTCACAGAAGAATAAATACCACAACCATCTTGGCACCGGTGGTTACCTCAAGGCTGTACCGAAATGGGAGAAGCGGGAAGAAGAATTAATGGCGAATGACGTCTGCGGCTACCACTTTGTGGGATGGCGCTCAAGAATTGGTTTATGGGTCACGGTGGAGCCTTTCGGATGATGGCAGCTTGGTGATGGCACCAGGAGTGCAAGAGCCTGGTCAAAGGATTGTACAAGCTATCGAAAGATCTCGGCGGTACATTCGTGCGACGAGGAGCATGACGTGCTAACACATGCCCTTCAAAACCCTGAGCATCCAGGACAGACACGAGGTATGGGCAAGCATACGCCGTGGAAGTACAGTTTCGCCAAGGATGCGGATACGTATAGGAGCCGACAGAGAAGCAAAACAAGAGAATCATATAAAGTGTACCAATTGGAACAAGAGCTGAGAGCAACCCAGGCTAGCATCGGCGATATAATTGCGCAACAAGTACAAATTGCCCTCAGCAACCTTCAGGGACTAGGTCCGAGCAATCAGCCGGATGCTGTGATCAGCCCCTCCGTGCGGCGGAGTAGCTGCGCGTCCACCGGGGCCCCTGAAGCGGAGAACTTGCTAGCCCGTTACCCCGTGGATGACATAAGGGTTCGCCGTCAGTGTGAGCTACACGTTGATGCGCATAACCTCTCCATCAAGGTGGCTTACGACATGGCATTTCCGGTGGAGCAGGGCCAGACGTTCCACTGCAACGAGATACCCCCGAGTTACTCGAAGGTCACGGTGGAGGAGGTGCTGAGCGGATTTGACGAACTTAACCTCGATATTGCTGGAGGCGATGGCGTGACCAAGCTTGGACAGGCCCTCCACAGTATCATCCTCTGGCGCAAATGGTACATCATATTCCAGATGGTGTGGAGGTGTCATCTCCACCACGGCAACCCACGCCTCCTCCAACGTCACCTCCACGCAATGCCTCGTCGGCAAAACAGAGTACGCCTCCTCCACCACCCGCTCCACGCAGAAGCCCTACTCCGCCACCACCATCTCAAACAAAAACGAACCCCCTCAGGAAAACCACGCCTCCACCATCTCCTCCAAGGAAGAAGCTCAATAGCAGAAAGGCTCCTCCACCCGCTCCCAAAAAGGCCTCCTCCAGCCGATCAACAAAGACAAAGGAACCTCCAAAGAGGCCATATGATATGACTAAGGAGGAGAGTGACGCGTCGAGAAGCGAATTGGCTGCACACTTCGCAAAAAAGAAGCCAGAGCCAAAGAAGGTACCAATTGATCCAAAAGCGGCGGAACACTTCGCGACATGCCGTGCAAAGCCACTGCCTGTGCCGTCCAACTATGAACAGACAATAATGAAGGCTACACAGAAGAATAAATGTGGTCATGCGGTGGTGGCAAAGAATAAGAGAGACCAAGATCAGGAGAACCTCGAGAAATTTATGAAGGGTGCAGGACTCAGTTCCGCAGCTGCAGCTCTTGGATTAACAGATGATCTCCCAATGGCAAAGGTCAAATGGCAATATCAGTTGGGCCGGGAGCTGATTGACCCTAATGAGATAAAGGATCTGCTAACCAAGATGCGGCAATTTCACGAATGGTACATGACAGAGTCCGCTCAAGGAAGAACGATGTTCCCCCTCTGTTTCAAAGAAGAAGATTTTTATCGCGGGGACGACAGCATATGGCTCGAATTCGACGACTTCTACAATATTTACCATGCTGACTCCATCAACGTGTCTCTCATGAGCTGCTGGTGCCTGTAAGTGTCAACCTCATACCTTTACCGTGTGTTTCCTTGTACAATAAAATTGCAACTCTTAAACTTATACCTTTCTATGTAGAATGGAGATACAACGATGTAGAAAAGAGAACATCTTCAACGTGGGCTTCATCAACCCAGAGATTGTTAACGAGTACGTCTTTGGATTGAACCATGGCCGAAAGGATGTTGAAGATTACATTCTCGATGCATTCTTGGGACAGCACTACAAACCGTACATACTTCTGCCCTTCAACTTCGGGTACATATATATACAACCTCTCGTTCTTATATTTTCCAAGGCATTGATAATACTACTAGCTAGTTACATATATGTTGTAATACATGAATAGGTATCACTGGATCCTTCTTGTCATCAAGCTTGATAGCAGCCAGATCATTGTTCAAGACTCAAAAAGGACTCCGGTGGAAAATTATCAATATATCATTGACAACCTAAACAGGTATATAGCACATATATATACGATAGTTTTAATTCCTTATTATATATATTGAAATACCTTGCTAATTCCAACTCTGATAATACTCGTAATAACGCATCACACAGGGCATTCGCAAGGTTCCGAAAGAAGCAACAAGGAGATTTCGAGAACGAATTTGATGTACAAATAAGCACTCGAGTACGTATTAAAGAATATTAATATGCCGTAACAGTTTTTCATCCCAATAATAATTGTTTTCTTTTCAAATTTCATCGTAGGTTCTACGACAGACGGAAGGAAACAACTTATGTGGCTATTATGTGTGCCACTATATGCAAAGTATTACCCACGGCGATGTGCCGACAACCAATGCCGAGGTAGTGTGAACATGTCAATTTCTTAGTACTTAATTACACTTTAATTACATGTTCAGAGATTTATTTACTTCCCACTTTGTCAGCCCAACATCGATGAGCAAGGCGTGATCCCGCCGCACCGGGTTACAGCAATCCAAGAACAACTCATCGGATTTATTGTCGACGAGATTGTATCCACCAAAGGCGAGTTCCACGCAAATGGTTGGAGACCTTGTCCTGAAATAAGGACAGGTGAACTGACATCAACATCGACCAAGGGCACAAAGAGCGACGCACGCAAGAAATGAGCTCAAGATTCACCTTTTTATTCTTTGAAACTTGTAAAAGTGGCTTATTATTTCATGTGTTCATCACTTGTTCATTTTTTAGTCTATTAATTAAGTTCGTATTTTTCTGTAAATGAACCTGTAATTATCTGAATGAGTACGCATGAATAATATATATTTAATTATTGTGTCAAAAAAACTGTTGTAGTTCTATTTATTTTAATTGTCAAAATCTATATCAAAAACCCCTCTGAAAACATATTCTATATTGAATATAATCAAAACGTGTGCTGTCAGCCTCTTCACAAGCGGTTGGTAACTACAACCGCTTGTGGAAAGAGCCTCTCCACAAGCGGTTCGTAATACTAACCGCTTTTGGAGAGAGCCTCTCCACAAGCGGTTGGTAACACCAACCGCTTGTGAAAGTGTCCAACCAGAAGCAGTTCGGGAAACCGCTTGTGATACCCGACGGGGTATCACTCGCGGTTGCTTACAAGCGGTTCTAAAAACCGCTTCTGAAAGCGGTTTCGAACCGCTTGTGCATGCCCGATCCACTGTAGTGTAGAATCCACCTTGTGTCCCAATTAGGGTTTGTAGAGTCCCTCCACTATATAAGTGGTTAAGATGTAGAGAGAGGTAAGAATTTTAGGGTTTGTAAGAGAAGTGACCTTCTAGAAATAGACATTTGAGAGTCTTTGTGTGTGTACTCTAGATAGATCTTTGGCCTCCTATGTAGAGGCTTTGTAATCATTCCTTTGAAGATAAAATAGAAATCAAATTTGTGCTCATGTTCTTGCTCAAGTTTTTATTTACCTCCTTTCTTGAGTTTTTTATGTCTCTTCATTTTCTTTTTTTCTTATCTTGTATTGCCAAGGATGAATGATTGATGGATAAATACTCTGTAGATCATATCCCAATCATCTAGACAAACTTTAACACCATCTCCAAAGATTTTTGCAAGAAACCGGTCTTTAGCTTGCAAAGGAAAGATTAGTGGTAGACACTGATCTCGCACATTTGAGAGTTGTTTCTTCCTATTCTTGCTTGCTGTAATATGTGGGTGATCATCTTAATCGTTAAATCCCCACAAGCAAGCTTAGATTGAAGTTTTTGGTTTTAACCCAGTTTTGGTGCAACCTTCATTAAATTTGAAAAAGATCGGAACTTTGACATCAATCTATGTAATTAATGATTGGAATAGGTTTCTGACATCAATAAGAAGGTGCATGCAAAATTTCACAAGATTTAGATCAGTTGGTCAAAATTTACGTCAAATTTTGGTTTTAGATCATCCGGTAGTACGTACTAGACTACTTCATGCAGTAGTGCTGGTTTTACTGTTTATTCCGATACTATCGGACTTTCAACTGCGGTAGTGTTGTCCTCGGGCTGATTTTCTCTCAAAATTTGTTCTTTTGCTCTTCTTTGATAAAATGAGGTTTTGGTTAGTTCTTTTAGGGGATATTGTTGTTGATCATTCACTCATTTTTTATCGACGTTTTCAGTCCCACAACGGGGAGGTGGAGATTTCAACTTACGGGCTCGTAATGGGAAATTTTGTGTGTGTGTGTGACTATCATTTGATTTGAAACCAATTTACAATTCAAATATCCGAATTAAGCTCGCAACAAAACCTCATGAGCAAGGTCATGTAGAGAAGTCAGAAGACACCGAGAGATCAAGACCAATACCATGCTCCGCTGCTGCTCCGGCTATATACATGCACAGCCGCTCAGCCGAGAGATCAACATAACCCATGATTGCCAAGGCCATCATTCTCCGCCTCTGCCCTCTCTCCCTCCCGTCCACCGTCCTTCTCGATCGTTTGCCACGGCCACAGGCCCGAGCGGACACATCGCCGCAGCACGGGCCTCTACGATACCGTGATCATTGGGTTCCTCAAGAGTCGACGTACGGCCCCGGCTGGGCACCGCGCTTGCTCATGCAAGGCCAGTGCAGCTCCTACGAGGACGACCACACGTTCCTCAGCGGCTGCATCAAGTTTGTGCCAGTCCCCGCAAGGCCGCGCACGGCGTGCAGGCGCTAGCTCATCGCCCTCGGCGGAAAGCACGGAAACTACCTCCTATCCTTGACATCGCCCGTCGACTTCGACATTCGATCAGTACGTACGGCAACCGCTTCCACTACGGCGAGCTCGCGGGGTAACCTGTCCGAGTGTTGCACCGGCGACGAGAAGCCGATGCGGTAGGCTGCGTCGTCGGGGTGCGTCTACCCGGACTTCGAATGGGCAGGGCGCTGGACACGCGTGGCTGTTGGACACCCTGTTCGTCCGGTTCTACGACGACGCGCACTGGCAGGCTGGCAGCATACGCATTGCCGCAATGGGGCAGGTGAGGGCGTCCTGATGAAGGCGTGGGAGACGCGTACCCGAAGCCGAGCGCGTCGGTGTTCCTTGACATCCCAGCGTCGCACTACGCGGTCGACGGCGGGTACGTCGAGTCGTGTTCACGTTCACGTCCCAGGTTACACCCAAGGTGCAGGCGTCGGCGAACTACGGCGGGACATGCTGTGGAACCGCTTCTTCGACACGCGGTTCGGGTATAGCAGCCAGTGGTATTCGTATAGTCAATCGTATGCCGCGTCCAAAACACTAGGACGTGTTCATGTGTGCATCTTTATGTGGTTGTCCGGACCAATTCTGAAGCTTCTTTTTCCCTTTGTGTGACAGGTCGGTCTGTATAACTATATTGGTGCAAAATTTCACCTGAATAAATGATGGCTTGGCCTTGCCCATCCTGCTTTCTAAGAGTTTTATTTCGTAATCCGCTAATATCAGGTTAATGCAAAATCTTAACAAAAAAAAATATAGTAATTCGCAACAGAAAATTTGAATTGCGAACAAGTCATAAGTGATTTTTTGCCACCAGAAGATAGCAAGTCTCACAACAAATCATGTAATAAAACTGTTTCCGTTGATACAGAAGTCCTTGACCAGGTAATAGATAAACTGTATTACAAATCAAAGAACCCTATGATACCCCGAAGCTACAGCTAAAACCAGATCGAAAAAAAAAATTGCTCATATCGTTTTACATGGAAAGAAAAGCAAAACGAAAGAGAGAACAGATTCACAATACTCGCTCTCATACATATCTAATGCACAGGCTACCAACCTCAAGCCTCATGGACACTAGTAATGCCGGCGTGGGAAATATTAATCAGGCCTTCGAGTTGCCAGAAGTCCAGCAATTCCTTGGTTAATGTGCAATAAAAAAACCGCAGTCCATTCCACATCAAACCTTTCTAACCTGAATATTGTGTGTGGATTGCGACCTCCAGATGGGTTGCCTTCCACTTTGAACGAGTGCAACCTCCTCACCTTCCTTCACCATACCATGTTTCTGAACATGTAGCATCATGTCAGGCAGCCTATTCTCGTTTAATGAATGGTTGAAATTATATCTGAAATAGTGGATATTCAGGGGCACGATTGCTTTATCATAATCTCTAAGTCAGATTGCTACCAGTAGCTGCAGTGTGCAGGCCAAGTCATGCGAACAACAAACAATGTTTTCTTGCATTTCACTCGTCCAACACTACTTTTGTGGACTCTTGTTGCATTAGATAAGATGCGATTTTGCATCTGTAGCCCCCCAAAAGTTCACCGATAAGTAAGAATAGTTCATCATCATGACTCATGACAATGATGAGTCAAATTACTTGTCATTGTTTTAAGCCCATCTTTGTTTGCAACAAAGTAAGTAGATGCCACACTCAGCATGGCCATTATTTTGGTTGTTTCCATGATTTCTAACTCTATACCTATTTTGGCCGGAAAAGAGTCGACACTTGCTGATTCTCATATTTAGCCTCTCCTTTTTTTTATAGTGTAGAGATTTGGTTGTCCTTTGACGGATCATGTCACAGAAGTGGTCAGGTTCTACATCAAGGTGCCACAGCCACAGCATGTACCACGCTCCAAAAATGTGGCTACAGGCCAAGTTATTTTACGGTTTAAAAGGCAAGGTACTCTAGCAATGTTCTGCTCTGAGCCCAGCCTGTGTTAGGACGAATAGTTCCAACTGTCCAAGTCCAACTGTTGGAACTTCAAGGATCCGATAATGAAGTGGGACCACAAGTGTAGCTAATGAAGCTGATAACAGAAAAAAAATATAGAAGAGACAGCATATGTTAGTGATTACCAGCAAGTAAGACAAAGCGTCACCAAATGTCTTCTCAGCATCATCAGAAAATTCCATTTCTACTGGACATACGCCTTGGTACAAAGCCAATCGTTGTCTAACTCGCTCCCTACAAACAGATAAGCAACGGCAGTTAGGTGCTCAGAAATACCATATTTATAAAGGGAATATGAACAAAAGGGCAACTATATTATACTTCTAGAAAATTAAAGCTAGAATATAATCTGTTTCATATCAATTGTCCCTCATCAGTACAACAGACATATATACCACCTTTGTATCATCTAAATTCAGTTTCATCATTGATCACATTTTCTCCTAGTCCTAGGGAATACTAGTAGTTGATATTTCACTAATTAACTATAGATGTACCAGGTGAACATTGAACACCCTACTTGAATGATTTCATGCACAGGATCCATTGAGAGAATAAAGGAGCTTAGCACAGCTGGATTCCAGCCCACTGGCTGGTGAATTACGAAGGCTCACATCTAGAGTTTAATTTTCTCCTAGACTACACAAAACCTACAAAGCGGTTTTGTTGGATACATGTATGAACCACGAAATCATATATGTGATTCAAAGCAAATGGATACACGGGTTCATCACTAAAACTAGTGCATGGGCACACGTTAAGAGCGTCATTTTTTTCTCTTGGTTGTTCCAAAGGTTATCAACTAATAGGCTGTTTGGTTTGAGGGATGGGATGGTGAATAAACCTCCGATCCAAGCTCTGAATATAACTGGCTTGTTTGGTTTGAGGAATGGAATGGGTTGGTCCATCATCACCTCATCCCTCATAAGAACAAGGTTAGTATAAAATGAGGGATAATGCCATCCCATCAAATTTTATAGGATGATCCCATGATGCACCAACCCATCCTTGAATGAGGTGATTCCTCAAACTAAACACCCCCTAAGTTTCTCAGTGGGACAAGGCAGCTTGACTGACCAGGACAGGACTTGATGAATTACAAATGGATGATGAAGTAGTGCAAATGAAATAGAAATTTGGGATTGCTAATTACTAAAATCAAATACCTTACCTTAACACCAACAGATTTTTTTTCAATATGTTATCTTCAGTTTAGTCAGATGAAGAGATGATCGCAGAATTGACATTTTATTGTTCATTCATGATTATGCAATATAGAAACTATAGGAGTTTTATCTTCTTTGTGACGTACACATTGGAACAAAAGAACAGAAATCTTACTGATCTGTGAAGGCAAAAATGGTGCCAGACGGGCGGTAGTGACTAAGTAGGATAGCCATAAATCCTGTCCTGGTGAAAACCAAAATTGATGTTCCAAGAGTATTGGACATCATTGTTGAATGGTAGGCAAACATCTCGCTCATGTGGTTCTACAGAAACAGATGTAATCAGAAAAGTGTGAGGAAAAAGACATAAGGGTGTCAGATAGAATGTCGCAATTCGGACCTTGAACACCTGCCCAAGGTTAGCTGGTGTTTCCCCGCCAGAAATAGTTGCTTCAGTTCTCAGGGCTACAGTATGCATGACCTTGACAGCTTTCAAAGGAAATCTGCCAAAAATAGTCATAGGCTTAGTGATGTATCTCTGCATTGAATACTCGTCACAAGACTTGCAAGCATCTGCTACAAAAACCAAAAAGTGCACAGAATTTGCAACTAAAACTACAACAAAAATTTTCCAATATTCATATGTTGCAACAAAATTGATCAATTCATGTACTAACTATTACACAAAAAGCTCCATTTTTTGTATAAATAATCAAGATGGCATCGAACCAGGCAGTTCACTGGTAAATCCACCACCATCAAACCGCCCCAATAAGGCCCTGTTTGTTTAGGCTTTTTCACTAGCTTAAAAGCCAAAAAAGTTAAAGTCTAAACAAATGAGTAGTTTTTTTTTGGGGTTTTCAAAAGCTATAAGCCTCCATATAACTAAAAGCCAAAAGCCATTCGAGAGAGGTTTTTTTGGATTATTGATGATTGGTTTTAGACTAATAACACTAAAGTTAGATAAAATTACCCACTTCTATCACGTACAAAAGTCAATAGCTTTTAAGCTATTTAAGCCAAAAAGTTGGATTTAAGCTATAAGCCAAAAAGGCTAAGGGTGTGTTTGGTATAGCTCCTAACTTTAGCTTCCCCATGAGAAGCTGAAGAGCTCTACTAAACAAGAAAAAATCAACTAGCTTTACATAGGAATCCGAGGAAGTGATTCATGTTTTTTGACTTGCAGCCTGGGAGCTAAAAAAACCTGCTCCCCACGTGATTCACAACCTCCCAGTTATGAATCTCCCCACCAAGTTCATAACTATTTCTCAAACAGAAATCACTTCTACCAGAGAATCGATTCTATAGAGAATCAGGAGCTGGAACTGGAGAATCAAGATCTGGAGCTCTACCAAACAGGCTCTAAGCCTAAATAAACAGGGCCTAAGCCAAGTTAGATGGAAACAAAAACACCATGACACTAAGAGTTTAGAGTTGAAATATTAGAAATACAGTTAAACAACAAATTTTATTCAGGAGATATATAAGGAAAACAAAGGGGGCCATTCCTTATATGCTAATGAAAGTTTGCCTCATCTCTTATATGCCACGCCACTCATTGTCTCACTAATATGTGGGCAATAATACATTCATGGATTTTCCCAAATTCCGGTGACATATAAGGAACTAATCCAAAAAAAAGGCATCACCAATTCAAGATGTACCAGTAATATTGCTACTGGGCATGTACAAGTTATTTCTTGATGAATGTAATTGGAAAAATAACATGCTATAGCACTGTAAAAATATTGCTAAGCAGCACAATAAAAACTTCAGCTGGCCTTAATTAAAACCATTAACATTCAACTGTATGTGGTCATATAGTTTGCTAAAAAAACAGTCAAAATTCTTCTGTTATGCATAAGAAAAGGAAAACACATACTTTCCATGCGCAGTTTCCCCAGAAAGCATAACCGCATCAGCACCTTCTCGGACAGCTATAGCAATGTCTGAAACCTCTGCTCGGGTTGGAGTTGGATGAACAATCATGCTTTCCAGCATATTAGTGGCAACAATAACAGCTTTTCCCATGCTCCTGCACGTCCTAATAATTTCTTCCTGCATAATTTAAAGAATATTGTGTATATGTTATATATATCCAACTAATGGAAGCACAGAAAGTCAGCAACATGTTCCAAATTAGATAACTACCTAGATGCCATGTATAAACAAGAAGAGAATGCAAAGCGACCCTCAATTCATGTTGTTTTCAAGCAATTCATAACTACACACATAAAGAATGGGCTAATGGCTAGTGGCTATTGTACTCAGCATACTCAGTGTGTAGTTTATTGCTTAAACAAAAAGCTATGCAGAGAAGTTGCCATTTTAGTACAATGGACTGTAAGTAATATGATCAACAACATCATACCTGCAGCAAAGGTACTTCCTCGATAGGGAGTTCAGCTCCCAAGTCACCCCTGGCAACCATAGCCTATGTCATTCAACATTACATAGGTCAGAACTTCAAATGTTGAAATTAAAAAGGTCACATTCTAATGCTAAAAATCAGGTCACATTCTAATGCTAAAAATCAGAACAAGGAGGGAAAAGGAGGAAGTCTTATTCATGATTTCCCATAAAACTCCAAGATCATTCATTGTTGAGTGAATCTTTTGAAGGCAGCTTACTAAACTATAAGCGTAATCAAAATTTTACCCCATCAGATGCTGTGATGATTGAATGTAGGTTAGGAATGGAATCTGCACTTTCGATTTTCACAATTACGTGTATATTGGCATTGGAGCCTGGAAATCAAAATACACGATCAAGACATAATCAAAACAGTGATGGGCACAATTGATTATAAAGTAGGGAAAACTTGTTTACTTCTGAGATAATCCTTCAATTCATGCACAACTTGAGCATCTTTGACAAAAGATACAGCATAGTAGTCAACCTGATTTTCCACACCAAACTTAATATCGTCCCAATCCTTATCTGCAAGTTCAGAAAATGTGCATGAAACAAGAGCATCTATAATATTCAATGAAACAAATGTTTGCTATTACCAGTGATTGATGGCAAGGTTGCACTCTTGCCACGTACGTTCAGGTGACGCCTGGATTTCAATTCACCTCCATCAATAACTTCGCATTTTACAGAATCTTCAGTTTTTGATTTGACGAACAATGACATCATCCCTCCTAAATAATAGCAACATATTGATCAATAAAAGCACAATATAAAATCATATAATGCGGGAAGTTATATCAGAGAACACATCCATCTATACAAGCAAAAAAATACAGAGAAGAAAGGCAGAAGGATACTACAGAATTACACAAGCATCTCATGTTCCAATTTATGCGTTAATCAATCGTGCAAAAAAAGAAAGAACGCCTTCAGATAAATATTGGTAAACTCCATCTTAGGACAAAAAAGTATAGAAAATAACAGAAGGAACCAATGTTCTCAACACTCTGCAGTCAAGCAATGTTGGGAACATTTTGTCCAGTGAAAACCTTACCAGAGAAAACCCACGAAACCCAGTAGAGAACAGAACTGCCCGAAAATTTTAAATTTTTATTGTACATACAAAATAAATTGAAACCATACCATATCACAAATGGATAACACATCTTTTTTCCCTTTTAGGTCATATCGTACGTTAGCCTGGTGGGAGATCTGGAGAACATGGAAGGCTACAATCTGAGTTCAAGTGCTTAGAATGCTAGTTTTTTGCATTTTCCCCCTTTCCCCACCAAAAATTCAAATTTGAGTTTCAAAAAATTTCAAACGAAAATTTCCAGAAATTTCAGGTTTTCAGTAATATCGGTGGGGATCCGAAATTCTTTTTGTTTTTAACCAACGCATTATCCCCTGACTGTCTGCAAATACATACACAATTAGCACACAGTTCATGCTAGTAGGCAGTGGCCATACAAATGTGCACTAAGGAAGGCAGCAAGCAATGCAAGATAAGTGTTAGTGGAGAAAATGTATAATATCATTCACTGGACAAAACAAGGAAATATTGAAAACAAGACCATGTTAACCAAGACCTGCTCATTTACGAACCTATACACTTCTCCATATACTAGGATGTGCCAACATACGGATTTACTTAATGAAGTTCCACTAGCAAAAATCTGGTACTATACTATATTAGATAAAGTGATTTGCAGTATTCATGTTTGATGTATACAATCATGTGTGTCACTAAACAAATGAGCCAAGTAATCAAATATTAGAAAGGGAAAAGAATATCCACATACCATCTACAAGGAGCATGTCACCCACTTCTACATCGTTAACAAAGTCATCATAGTTAACACTAACACATGTCTCAGACCCAACTCCCCTCTTGATTGTGAAAGTGAACTCCTGTCCAGTTTCCAACATAATTGGTTGAGGCAAATCTCCACTCCTAACTTCTGGTCCCTGATATGTAAAATACAGCTTTCATCAGAGAAATTAAGGTATAAGTTAAGAAATGAAGGACAGAATCAAATGGTTCGATTCCATTTTTTATTGATAGAGCAAATCATGTGCTAGCATGGGGCCATTGGCATGGTATAAAGCTGCTTCTGAGGATGAGAATTGCCATCCATCAGTGTAAAAGTTCTGAAAGAAGTAACACCAACCTTTGTGTCTAGCATAATAGCAATCACATTGTCCTTTGTTTGGGCATTATATTCCTTTAATAGATCAATAACTTTCTGATGTGATGCATGGTCTCCATGTGACATATTAAGCCGAGCCACGTTCATGCCAGCCTCAGCGAGTTTCCATATCATCTCCCTTGTATTAGTTGAGGGACCAATGGTGCACACGATCTTCGTCTTGCGCCTCACATTCGGTTTAGACCAGACACCATTAGATGCTGTTGCAAGTTGCTGAATAGCTTTAAGATGCTGGAAGTTTTCTTCTTCCTGGCAAAGAAGAAATATTACTGAACTAGTTTTCACCTCATAAGGTTCCATTCCGATATATCACGCCTTTATATAGTATATTATGAGTAATTGCGACACTCAGTGCACAAAAAACATGGCATGGTGGCAAATTGTACATCATATTCAGAGCAAACCAGAAAATAAGAATTTAAGTCTCCTCATTGACGGTAAGTTTATATAGTTTACTGGACATTAGCTTTGACAAGACTCCGAGAACTGAGATTGAACCAAAGTGATCAGAAAGGTACCACATCCTTGTTTGAAATAGCTCATCCATGTTGAGATATTCTCAATAAGCTCAAGGGGTTTAATATTTTTCAATGGCAGGAAAATAAGATAACAAGTGCAGATTCTGCTCAGAAGGATTGGCACAAGTGTTTTTGAAAGTAACTGTTACAGGACATGGTACTTACTGCTAGTTTGCAGTTTTTTCTTCTTGGGAAAGGCTCCTTTAACTAAATCAATGGTGCCAACGTCATTTTCGCAAACAGTAAAATAACTCAGATCCACACAACCAGAAACCAACAAGTCAAATAAATCATGAGACTTAAAATGAATGCAAAATATGGCACTTTTGAACCGAATTTGCATTTTAGAACGTTTTATTAACAGAAAAACGAACTAGCAGATTCGGCACCAGGTCACCAGCTCCTCGGGCACATGAAATGTGCAAAAAATTAAAGTAGACGCCAAAAGCCAAGCGAATCGTATATTCGTATCTTTTAAAGATGAACAGGAGTTACAGGACATCTCAAGTGAATCGTATGCATGGAGTAAAAACATAAGAAAATGACATCATAAAAAATTCCGCCCTCTAATTTTCACCCTCAGAAAAACGAAATCGATACCCCCAAACGTGACAAATCCAATTTCACCGTCACGGAAAGACAATTTCACGCCCTTTCAGCCAGAAAGTAACCGGCCACCTGGAAAACCCCATCGCCATCCCAAATCCACCGCGGAGTCCGCCCCCAGCTAGCGACCAGCGAGGCACCAGTCAAATACGAGGATGGCGGGAGGCGCTACCTTGACGGCCGCGTTGTCGTCGGGCGACACAGGCAGCACCTCGGCGTCAGCGCGCGGGGCGCGGCTAATCACGGACACGACCGGGGACTCGCGGCGCCCCCTGGCAGCCACGCTCCCGTTCCACCTCTCCCTCGCTTGGCACGCCCCGAACGGCAGCCCCGCCGCCGGCCGGAGCGCGTCGGCCCCAGATCGGCCGCCGAGCGGCCTGGCCGCAGCCGCCGCCGCCACCACCTGCGCCATCTCGATTCGGACGGGAGATTTGGAATTGGAGACGAGGAGGCGGTGAGGCGTGGAAGAGGTGAGCGTGTGTCGTGGGCAGCGGTGGGGTGATGGGTTTGGGTTTAACGATGCGGCGGGTTCGTTTGCATCGAACGCGGGGGGCCGAGGTGGAGGTGGGCCCGCGGTGCAGCAAGGCTGAGGCTATGTTCGGAAGGAATGTATTTTTATGGTTTGGTAGCTATTATGGTATTTTTGGAGTATTTAAAACTTCACTCTAATTCAAAGTTTTTATAATTTTGACTAGCTTCTTGTATATTTTTCACTCAAATACTATTATTTGTGATGTTGCATCTAAATAGTTGGTAGTTCGAAGGAATACCATGATTTTAAAAAGATTTGGTAAAACTATAGTATTTATGATAAAATAATTGTAAAATTATACTCCCTCCATTCCAAAATATAAGGCACCCACGCATTTCAAGATTCAAACTTTGAAATCTTTAACCAATAATTTGTCTAACTATATAAAATTTTTGTGATATAAAAGTGATACCATTGAATTCATATTTAAAAGTACTTTGTAATGATAGTGATTTTGTTTGTATGAATGATATTGGATAAGAGAAATCAAATATCAAAGTATAGTTTAGGAGACCGTGCCAAGTTAAATTATACCTTATATTTTGAAATGAAGGGAGTAGTATATTAAAATTATAATTTTGAAAAATTATGCTTTTAAACAGACCTGAGCTGGCTTGGCGGCTCGCCTCGCGCCTTGGAGTCTCCGTCGTGGCTGTGAATATGCGGGTTTGTTGGGATCCATGCCTCGGAGTCTCCGCCGTGGCTGTGAATACGAGAGCGTGACTTTGGAAGTTTTGGCACCGTGCTGACGACTGATGTGATATGCCTATAACATAGTGTATTAGTCATTTTTATTAGAGAAATTTTATAGCATATTATATCATTAGTAGATAGTCGGTAAGTAAAAATTAAATCTATGTGTTGATTTGTTAATCATATTTCTAATTCTCAACTACTAAGGAAGTATATATAAATTATAGCTAATCTGATACATTGGATCAAAAAGAATAAATAGTTTATATTTAATTTAGTGTACCGCAAAAGTGTTCTTTTATTATATCTTTGAATGATGTGTCTACTTTAGCCTATAGTAGTAAATTACATTAGAAATAACTAAAGAAGAAGGATATAGAAAGAAAAAGGTAAAAAATTACTTCAAATTGTAAAAATAAATGCATTTAAGAATAAAATTTGAAAGACAGAAGGGTACGCCGGAAAATGGAGTGAACAGTGTATGTGCTGCGTTGATACAGCAAGCGAGAAAGGTAAAAAAACATGTGAAGTGACCTCTCTCGCGGTGTTCAGCATGTATTGCTGTTGTTAGAACACTGATGGGCGTCGTGGAATACGGTAGTCGTGTTATCGTCTTACGTAGTACCGTGGAGAAACTACTTCTGCATAGCTACAGGCGAAATCTAAAATATCTCGAAAGAGGATCCGTACGTATCCATGCCATGCTGACAAGCTAAGCTTTTGTCGCGTCGTACGTCCCTTGGGCGCTATCTTCATAAGGTGTTAATTCGACGATCAAGCTTCGTTAGCTTCGGATGGTCGAGTTGGCGCGTCCACGCCGTCGCATTTTAGAGGTTGGTTCATCGGAGATAATTGCACATGAGTACCACAATTAGCGATCAAGCCTGAGATGCTGCATGTTTTTAGTTGCTTATTTCATCAGTCATCGCGATTATTTACACTTTGAGATACCCGTTACAGGTAAATATGTCCGACACATTTAAAACATAATTAATCCTATGGTAAAAGAGGCTATACTCTATCTATTATATATTAAAAACTCCTGACAGTCTTTTAGAGCTGCTAAGAAAAAAAGAAGCAGTCTAGAAATTTTTAAAAAACAAGCGGAACATCTTACCCTTAATCCGATAAACTATAACTATGTTAAACTATAGCAACCTTGCTAGTTTCAATAAAGAAATACAACCACCAACTATTCCTAAGCATTTCATCTTTGAACTAGAAGCAATTGTAGGTTTCCTAGTTGCAAGTTTCAAAAACTAAAACTTATGCATAATGGTTATGGAGTTATTAGCATAAAGTTTGAAAACATTTAAATTTTGTATTAATTTGTCTATATTTTTATTCTATCATTAAGTTTTTTTTCTAGAATATAAAACAATCATGTGGGATCTAGTTGAAAATTTTCTAATCTCTATGTCAAAAGTTTCCCAGTTGAAAGTTTTAATATCCAGTAGAAAGTTTCCAAACTGATTTGAAAGTTTCTGACATCCAGTTTTGAAAGTTTTCTAGTTGAAGTCCCCAGATGAAACTTTGCAATATCCCCTTCTTCTTCTTTTTAAAAAAGAAATTCTCCCTGTTCAAAAGTTTCCATTTCAGAGTTTTTTTATATGTGTGTATATATATACATACATATATATGTATGTGTATGTGTATGTATATGTATATGTATATGTGTATGTATGTGTGTGTGTATATATATATATGGTTTTTAAAGCACCCTGCAGAAACATTCCAAACTCATTTTTTTTGTTTTAAAAAGTTTCATATGAATATACTGTTGAAAGCTGCTGGCTAAAAGTTATGCAGTTTTATATTAAAAATTACTCACGCGGGGAGTTTACTCAAATCAGTCTCTAAGGTTTCTTAATTAGGAGTTTTTCAGTCTCCAGTGTTTCATAGTTTCACTGTTGAAAGTTTGTAATCTCCGGTAGAAAGTTTTTTAATCCAGCCTAGAAAGCTTCATCTTGAATTTTTCATCTAATACCAAGTTCTTACCTTGAGTTCTACTTCCATTTCCTTCTTTTTGGTCATAGACGTGACAGCGGTGTCTTCGTGATGAAGGCCATGCAGCAATAAAATGGAATCCACTATTTAGATTTAGAACTGTTAGTATCTTTTCTATCTCTTTCTCTCCCTTTCATTTTATTGAATTGGCCAATTCTTGGCATTTATTTTATATGTAATTTTGTCATGTCTCATTACAACTTTTTCCCAATTCAAATATTTTTTCAGGTAGATATAAAAAGTTGTGCCAACATCTCACCTACTATATGATTGCTCATGAGTATTACTAGCCAGGATCACGCGCTACGCTACGTAATGCGAAATTTCGACGCGTGACGTTGTGATGTGTGAAAATTGGAAAATTCCACCGTGCGATGCTGCGCTATGTGAAACTTAGGCAGATAGATATTTCTGAAAAAACGTGTAACTTCAGCTTTCTTTTTTTAATAAAAAAATGTGCTGCTAGAGCCATCGGCGAATCTGTGAAATTTTTTTGAGCAAACCGCGAAGGGATTTAAACGTCATTTAGTTTTTTTGTGTAATTTTGGTTTCATGTTTTTTTCAAAAAAAAGGGTCAGTAGAACCTGTCGACGAATCTGTAAACTACTATAAACCTTCAGTGAATCAGTGTTTATTTTTAGAAAAACCATGGAAGGATTTAAACGACATTTAGTTTTTTTACGTAGTTTCGATTTTCACGTTTTTTAAAAAAATAGGTCGGTAGGACCCGTCTGCGAATATATAGACTGCTATAAACATTTGGCAAATCAGTATTTTTATTTTTGGAGAAAATTATGGACGTATTTTTTTGGCATCATTTAGTTTTTTTGCGTAATTTCGACAAACCAGTGTTTCTTATTTTTGAAGAAAACATGGACGTATTTTTTGTTTTTTCAGCGTCATTAAGTTTTTTGTGTAATTTCGGTTTTTGTTTTTTTTAAATCGGTCGGTGGGATCCGTTAGCGAATTTGTGGACTGCTATAAACCTCCAGTGAACCATTGTTTTTTAAAAAAACTGCGAGGGGATTTAAACTTTTTTTTGTGTAATTTCGGTTTTCATGTTTTTTTAAAACAACGGGTTGGTAGGACCTGTCGAGGAATTTGTGGACTGCTATAAACTTTGGTGAACTAGTGTTTTTTTTTGGAGAAAATCGTAGACGTAATTTTTGTTTTTCGGGTCTATTCTGCAAAAAACCGCGGAGAGGAGCTGAACGTAAATCACAGAGGGACCTAAACGTAATTTTATTTTTTTGGGTCCGTTCTGCTAAAAATCATCGGGAGGACCTGAACGTAAACCACAGAGGGACCTAAACATAATTTTATTTTTTTAGGTCCTTTCTTCTAAAAAACAGACCGGAGGACCTAAACAGAGAGGAGCTGAACGTAAACCGCAGAGGGACCTAAACGTAATTTTATTTTTTTCAGGATCCGTTCTGCTAAAAACTATCGGGAGGACCTGAACGTAAATCATAGAGGGACCTAAATATAATTTCATTTTTTTAGATCCTTTCTTCTAAAAAATCGACCGAATGATCTAAACACGATTTTGAGCTTTCCAAAGGGCCTTTTCACGAAGTCGTTGACATAGTATCTCCCTGCGCTCGGAATCTCTCTGCTTTATATATAGTTACTAGTTCAATGCCCGTGCGTTGCTACGAAAAATAAATTTGGTAACGAAACATAAAGCTCAAACAAAAAAAAATTGTGCTACAAGATCAAACATCTATTTCTCCCGATTACACAAGTTTTTATGGTTTCTCCTCTGACATGAATTTAGGCATTCATGATATTAAAACAAATTTAGAAATTATATTCTTGGTATACGTCCCGCAAAATCTGAAAATAAATGGTTCAAGGCCTGGCATCGTCAAGCTCAAGGCCAGGCAGAAGCTCCCCGAGCCGTCCTCTAAGGACCGCGAGGGCATGGCGCTCAATTGCCTAGAGGCGCCCCTGGACGTGGACATCAAGAACGGCGGCCGCGTGGTGGTGCTCAACACGCAGAACCTGCCGCTCGTGAAGGAGGTCGGGCTCGGCGCTGACGGGAAGCGCGTGCTCGGATCAGGAGCTGGATCTGGAACGGGGCGAGGATCAGGAGCCGGATCAGAGACGATGATAGCGGACGGCCGAAGAGGGGATGAGATCGGGAACTATAGCGAGGAACGAAAGAAAAAAAAAGAATAAACCGGTTTTTTTCGTTCGGTTCGGTTTCGTGGATTAATGCAAAATAAGGACGATTTGATCATTCTACGTATCTTTATTGAAGTGCAAAATCCTAGAAGAAGAAGGTAGTACATTCGAAGTGTAACATTCGAGGGTAAGTCAACAGCTTCATATATAGCGGTCAACAAGTAGTCTTGTTTGTACAAGTCAAAAGAGTCCACAACATAAGTTAAAGTTACTCCTCCTGGCTTATATTATTTCATATGCACTGGTGTTAAATTACTGCGGTGGAACAAGACATTTGCTTATCGGCTGGAAAGACTTTCGCTTTCCATGGAGCAGCATCAACAGCACAAGAGAGCAGAGTAGGTAGCTATCCTTTTTTAAGTCAATCTTGAAACATACATTACTATGATGATGGGATTAAACAGCTGCTCCCTCTTTTTTTTTACATCATTGAGGGAATGGTCACTCTGCCAAAATGACTGACGTTTACCACAAGGGAAGAAAAACCTTCTTCAGTCAGGGTTTTGCTTGGGGCTACGTCTGCGACGCATAAGCTGCAAGCGTATTGCTGGGCAGGCTCACACCGCCGCCTCTTAGAGAAACAGCAGGACCCCTGTACGTGCTCGCCCTACTTACAAGGCTTGAGTCAAGGAAGACTACTATGACTGTTATGTCATCGTGGAAGTGGCGACGAACACCGCGATCAATCTTCTTGAGATCAGAGTACCGCATCTCTCTTTTCTTGGCTGCTTCTTGCAACGCTGCCTTTACGAGCCTCCTAGCACTTCCCTGAAAAGTTCAGAGAGAGTGAATCATTATCAGTGACTCAACATCACATATCTGGATATCTTATCATGGCAACCCCCTGAGGGCATGCCACAGCCCTGGAGAGTGATGAATCAAAGGGTTAAACGTCAAAACTCAGCTCACTAATGAATGGTTAAACCGATTTAGATGAAATGAACCTAAATGAACCATAACAAATACTTGGTAATTGTGGACATTCCCATGGGGTAAAAAAGATTACCAGAATGCCAGCAGCCATGTCCCATGGCTTAAGCCGATATTCCCAATAGCCTTCTGCAATGCCTAGGCCAACGTGGGACATGTCAGCAGCAGCAGAGCCTAGCCTTCGCACTCCCTAAAAAAAGTATATTTTTTTTAAAAAAAAGGACAAAGAAACAACAAAGGGAGAAAATTAGGTGCACAATAATCAGGGAGACATTCACTTACCCTGCTAATGTCAGTAAATTCCTTGAACAAATTTATATTGGTCAGCCATGCATCATCATGTTCATATCCAAATCCAGTTACCAGAAGAGATTGTTCCACCTAGAGAATCAATTAGAGATGAAAGCTTATAAAGTGAAATCTGGTGGCATGAACTATTTATATTACATCAATTCATATTGCATGAACAGATTCCTCAAGTGTTTAAGGCATTCCTCAAGTGTTTAAGGCATTCCTCAAATCCTAAAGCATGCTAGCCTTTTACTTTTTAATTAGTACCGACAACTGAATTATAGACACAAAAGACAGTTCTGTCCAGCCAAACTAACAGTTAAACTCTACTTCATTCAGATCAAATTTCTAAAGTACTAACCAGAGATCTGCAAAGCAATCAGATTTGACGACCAAAGCGAGTTTATACTTCTCTATTTTCATTGCCAATAGTATCGTTGTAGTAACAGATAATAATCAGTATGCACATTAGCAAGAGAAAAAAATAAAAGGAAAGGAACAATCTGATCAAGAAATCAGCATGCAGACGCAAGGACGGGCAGAATGAAAATCACGCGTCCTGGGAGTAGAACTCTATGATCTCCTTGAGGTCGGGCTGCAGGAGCGAGACGGGCCGCTCGTGGCAGGCCAGCCAGAGTATGTGCTCGAATAGGATGGCGTCAACATCGACGAAGGCCGCCTTGCCCGTCCTCTCCTCCTTCCTCACGACTGTCTCCAGGAGCACCTGGAACGGGTAGGTGTCGAGCACGAGCTGGTCCACTAAGAACACCCTCCGCTCCTTCCCGACGACGACCGTCACCCTCGCCGGTGACGGGCCAGTGGCGTGCTCGCTGCGGTCCTCGTCGAGGGACCGGTAACCGAGGCGGAAGGGTGTGGTCGACGACCAACGGAGGAAGACGCAGCAGCCGGCCATTGCAGAGAGTCCTCCTTGCTCTGTTTCTTGAACCCCTCATGACAAAGTTTTGCACAACAGGAAGAATATTTAGTCCATTAAGGTTATCTTACCTTCATGGAGCTTAATAAACTTGTCATAAGTTGAGTATGCATGCCTCTCAACACATTCAGAAAAGTGGTCTGCATATAACATAAGCGAGTTCAAGGGTTATCTTCACAAAAAAAAACACGGTAAGAAAAAAGAAGCATTTACTTCAACTTACATGCCATTCTTGGGCTCAGCATGTACATCGCAACAGTCATGAAGTAGTAAAAAAAAGCAACAAACCACGCAAGAAAACGATCAACCCATAAAGAGCTGCCACCTAATTCCTGATACAAACCAAGACGCAGAAGAAAGTAAGAAATGTGCAATACCATAATCTGGCAGAAAGCTATTCACAGTTCAGCCTAAGGGCTCAATAAGCAGTAGGTTGAATTCATTTAGAGATTGTACTCACTACTCAGATAAAGAAAACAGGATAGGCTAACAAATGACAGAATTGGATAGGAAGTGACAGTAACACTTTGGCATAACATTGAAAGGAAAGTCGTGCATACATGAATGCACTAATGGACCAACAGATAAAGATGGAAACATACTTCCATGATTAAGAGGTGGTGGAACTCATTCCAGCTTTCGGCAAAGTGCACCTTTATATAATCAGCTCTTCTCCACCATCCAAAGGTCTCATACATGTGAAGCACGGATATAAATGATGTTCAATAATCAAGCAGTCGATAAACCGGTAGAAAATGGTATGTGATAGCCATACCGAAAAAACCATATGCACAGCAAAATTTGGAGACCTACGTGCTATTGCGAGCATGTAAGACAAGACCCTCACCAAAATAAGGCACCCTGGCAATCGTCTCCAACACGAAGAATCTTGCGTAGTTACGGTCACGGTAAAGACCATCAAGTATCATGATGACCGAATCCTGCAGATAGAGCAAAATGTGAAACCATCAGTTATTACGATGAGTTGATGACTGTGTCCTGCGGATGAGTAGATTGAACAACATGAGGCCGACGGCTACAAGGCCTATTGAGTCAAATTTGAGCCCAAATTTATTGGGGATATGGTATTATCTGTATTACCGTAAGGAAAATGTTCACCGATTGCTCGAGCTTCACCACCCAGCTCTCCTCCGTGGTAATCAGAGGGTGGTCGTCTCCTTCCGGAGGGCCCGTCTCCCTGACGGGGAAGGACTCCTCGACGGCCACCTCGGCCTGCTCCTTCACCCGCTGCGTCTTAATCGCCGTCGCGCGAAAACCCCTACTGCGCAAGCCGAAACAAGCCACCAAACTTGCAGAGAAACGCATGCGGAGAGGTGCGAGGAGTGATCGAGTGCGTACCGGGTGACGACGGGGCCAAGGGCCGCGGCGCGGAGGCGGTGGGCGCGGAGAGGGAGGAAGGCGGAAGGGGCCGGTGATTACCAGTTTGACACATCGCTGCAGTTGATGCACTTGCGGCGCGGAGCGAGCGACGATCACGAGAAGAAGAGATTGGGGCGAGGATCGCTGAAAAGGGGGAGAGATTTGGGGGTAGGGCAAACCATGATCAGAAAAAACGTACCGAAGAACTCACTGGCGATGTCGGCGGAGCCCCGCAATGTGATGATATACTTGGATGCCGTCCTCGACGCCATCTCTCCGCCTCCTCCGTCACCCTCGCAGCCGCGCTTGATATGGATCCGCTTCGCCTTCTCCGCCTGCGTGCGGTGTGCCTGGAGGATAGAAACGGAGGCCTTGGAGTCCCCCGACGGCGTGGCGGCGAAGCCCTCGGCTCGGGCGGCGAGGGCGCGGAGGGTGCAGCCGACGTCATGGTAGGGCGGCATGGTGCAGACGGCTGGGTGCGAACCATGTGGGTTTGGGGGCAGGGGTGAGCCAACCGTGGAGCTGGGCGTCCCCACGGTGTAAAAGAAGAAGGTGTGAGGGGTGGCTCGGTGGGGATGTCGCGCGGGGGACGGGGAATCGGGAGGGGGCGGCACAGAGCTGGACGAGGATCACGCGAAGAGATTGGGGGATGGGGAAGGATTGTGCGAAGGAACGAAGATTGCGGCTTGCGGAGATTGCTCGCGAAGAGATTGAGGATGGGGGCGGAGATTGCTCGCCCGTTTTTTTTGTGCGTGTTAGGGGGGGTTGTGTGTGAAGAAAAATGCACCTCCGTCACCAACTGTCAATTAAAGAATAATAAAGAAGTAAAGATACATGCATGAGAGGAGGCCGCCAGCTGTTAATGAGATTCTTCATACATTTGTAAGTCACCTTTTCTTGCTATAATCCTAGAATTAATAACATTGAAATTCTTGTTCTCATTTGTTTTCAGTTAATGACAATCTTTTTACCTTTATTTTCTAGAATGTTCGAGTCATATGATGAAGTCCCTTTGGGTTGCGAGGAGATAGGGAGGGTGTATTAGCTTGCCGATGATTTTCGAAAGAATTTTGTTCTGTGCTGGATTTTTTTTGGCATTTGTGTGTTCATTTTTCTAAAATCATCTGAATATGTTGTGTTCGAGCAAGAAAAAATAGTGCTTAAATAGTATTAAACAATGCAAGCTCCTTTTTCTGTAATCGATCGAAATAGACAGAATATATTACGTTTCATCATTTTTTTTTTGGTATAGACCAGTACTTTCATAATAGATAGTAATGCTCTTAGTTAAAATCCCTCGTAATCATTCTAGAAGTTTATTTTTTAAGTAAAAGTTAGCACTGATCTTAGTTCAAAGCACTAATTGTTGCGAAACTCAGTTGAAATTGAAATTTTGGAGTTGGAGGATTAAGCTGGCCCGGTTTGTTATATGGGCCATTCGGCCGGCCCATTAGGGCATGAGAAAAAAGGGGGGAGCTGATGAGGTGAGGACTATGCGCCTGATCTTCCTCTCCAGAAGCAGGTTACAATCAGATTTCACTAGCTCTTCATCTACAATTTTTCTTCCTGATGTCTTGATTTGGAGCCTTTGCGGTGTGCACTTTGCGCTGGGTCTCTTGATCTGGGGCTGTTATTCATTCATATCCTAGCAGGATAGTCCTTACAGAACTTTGTTTCTTTATTAGCTGAACAAAGAAAATTGATTCATAATACTTTATGTGCATGATTAGTAATGTAAGAGTTTAAGGCCTCCTTTGCTTAGTTAATTGTTTAGTTCAGTTGTAAATAATTGATCCTAGTATAGTGGAGGTAAGAGACTAGTCTCTACTCTAGCAGCCTTATACCTTGTGGCGAGGAGGCTGAAAAATTATCCTTCAGCTGGGTTACACCTGAGAGCACTTTAAATCACTCTTCTGTTCTTTAATCTGTTTAGAAGATATGATTCATAGCATAGTTGACATAAAATTTTTGATATGCTTTATCTCTTTGATTATGTCAATTTTGTTATCTTTGAATTATGTAATTTTCATCATATTGTTATTTGGGATTAGTATTATATTCTTACTCTAGCTAATTGAACTCAGATTATTCTGGGTTATTTGCAAAGAGATGCCTGCCCCTAAGGGAAAAGATGTTACCAATGAGGCTGAATTATCTCGCTTAACGGCGAAGAGGGCTAGTTGGAAAAAGGCCAATACTTCTGTGTTGGCCCGCATCTTAGCCATCCTATCTAACATGCTATTCGGCATGTATGGGAATTTCATGGAGGCATGTAATATTTGGGTGGAGCTCGATGAGAAATATGACGAGAACGACAATGGGAATGAGTCCTTTATCACAGTAAAATACCTAAATTACTAGATGGTTGAAAGCAGATCTATCATGGAACGAACAAATCCATGAACTACAGCTCCTTGTACGTGATTTAGATCAATACGAGTGTGTTCTTCCTGAAGATTTTTAGGTGAATGTCATCCTAACTAAGTTGCCTTCTTTATAGCGTAACTTGTTACGGCCTGTTGACATTTAAAGAAGTGGCTAACAGTTAGAGAACTAGCTTCTGCTATTAATGTCGAGGGGAAATCCAAGAATAGCTACGGAGAGATTAAGGATCCCGCTTAAGCTATTCTTATTGAGCACAAGAACCCAAGTAAGAATATGAAAAAGTTCAAGAAACCACCTAGTGAATAGTTGAGAGCAATATCTAATGGATTTTTGAACATGAACATTCAGCATCAAAAATGAATTCAATGTTTCACACGCAATTCACATGATCATATATAATACACGAACATTCCACTTGGAAATCAAATCCAGGAAGGTAGTTACTACGTAGGATAGAAAACAAATACAAAGAAAGAGTCCTGTTAGGTTTTACCTTGCTCATTTTTGCAGCACAATTTTTTTTGTGCCAATTGCAGATTTAACTCTAAACCAATAAACCAAAACTGGAAAAAAAAAGCAACGAAAACAAAGCAGTCTAGTGAGCAAAATTCAGATGGTGCTGATACGATTAGGATGAGGTGCAAAGCAAGTCTGTTCAGATTATCTTCGACAAACTTATCAAGAATATCATGATTCTCATTTTAAATTACTGTTGCTGATTCATCTGACAAAGTGCACAAAAAATAGCAATGTTTAGACCTAAATTGGGCCAGTAACAGTGAAACGGCAATGCTTGCACACACACATGTACAAATCAGTAACAGGTATATCACTTTAAAAGACAATAAAAGTTTCCATGAACCAGTAATACAGAACACCATGAAAGGAAACATTGCAATGATTCATTCCATATGTCGACACATCCTAGTGTCAGCAAACATTGACATCACTGATCCTAGGTAGCATCTCTTAAACCCAGTCATCAACCCATAAAAAATCTGCTAACATGGAGAGCCTTACTGAAGAGATCTATTTAAGAATGGATCACTCTGCTCTGAATTTAGGAAAAGAGCTCACCGAGCCACCAGAAGCATCTATGAAATATTCCTCCAGAACACTAATCTGAGCTTGTTAGCTAACTAAACAAAGGAATCTAGGGGAGCAGACCTGTGCGCAGCCACATAGGCATATAACTTGTAGCAATCGAGAAAATAACAAACGAATCTAGGAGAAAGAAGCCAGAACACACCTTGAACTCTGAAACGAACGGCATGCTGCACAAAGGAAGAAGAAGAGGCAGGCCTTTGCTACAACGTGGTCCAATGCAAGCAGCACTTGCTCTCCGTGTAGGCAGGCATGGCGCTAGAACTCAAGCGCCCTCATCGCAGAGATCCAGTGGCGTAGTTAGGATTTTAAATAAGGTTAATACAATTTTTTTTTAAAAAGGTAGTATGGCAACATATAACATAAAATATATCAAAATTAAGCACAATATATACGAAGATAATAATAAAGTTTTGCAATAGGTCAGAGAATATTACCTATCTACTTCTTCTTCTTTATGTCAAACTTACGTCTTTCTACTCAGCAGACCGAAGCATTGGTTGTACCACAGCCCAACCATGCGAACCATTGGCTCTGCCCCTGCAGAGATCGGCGTGCCGCCAACCTGCCTCCAAGATTCATTATTCGTATATGGCTTTCAGGAGGAAACGAAGGCAGCAAAGCGGAACAAGGAGCAGCTAGCTGACGAAGCGAACCAAAAGAAGAAGCGAAAGGGCTGGCGATGGGCCATCACCGAGAGAAGCACGCACAGGAGACGTGGACGAGCCCGGCCGGCTGCCACAAGCATGGATGGGCGTACGTGGCACAGCCGAGCCGAGCGCTCGCGGAATCCACCCGGCATATGAGAGTTTATATTACGACGATATAATATTGTGCGACAATGTTAAACTGTCACTGCCAATGTATCTTGCGGCGTATAATATTTTATCACTAATAATAAATAAAATAGTGTCCATATGGGACTTTCTCACTATAAAGTTGTGAGTAACTTGCTCCAATTCAATGCAACTAGCACAACCAGATTACTAGTTAGATCATCAGTAAAGGCAGAAGAGACCTATACCCTCCAAAGCCTACAAACTTTTTTTTTTCGAAATTTCGCCAAGAGCTCTGATATTTATTAAAAGAGGAGAGCAACAACTGAACTATAAACACACCCCACACATACGCACACACATCTGCACTTGGTATCGCGCGTGTCAGTATTAAGCGGCTCTCGAACGCTAGCCGGTGAGTTTGTTGGAATTAATCTTGTTCTTTCCTTTCCTTTGTTATTTGTTAAATTTAGAAGGTTTGTTATTTAGCCATCAGTTTGGCAAGTCTGTTTTGATATCAGTTATTTTCGGTATGGATTGGTATCTTCCCAAATTGGCATGGCGGTTGTGCCGGCCGGAATAAATACCAGGATGCGCTACAGTCAGGCGCTAGTTTTTTCGTTCTGAAATTCCTTTGTTGTTTCTGCATCTTAAGTCTTCCTCAGTCTTTTACATCTTTTTACTAGTTGTGTTACTGCCGATTGTTTTCCTCTCATTGATGATCGGTGGTGGTATGGCTATGATCCTAGTATGATCTAATAGAGTTGAGCTTCGCTCACGCTCATCTACCGGGCTAAGCCCGGCTCGCAAAGCCTACCAAATCTGGTTGTGATCATCAGTAAAGGCAGAAGAAACATATACTAGTTAGATCATCAATAAAGGCAGAAGAGAGTAATTTGCAGTAGCAAGAATGTCTGTGTCTACAAAGCCTAATTTGAAACAGAAGTCGATGAATCGGCGAAAAAGTCGTATGAAGCAACTCAAATGCATGTCCAAAACCTAAACAAGAAAAGACGAGATGGATGCGCTGCTCGCCACACCTACGATTACGAGCGACTAGTAGCTAGGTAGCGACCGATGAGCAGCCGCCGGCCAATGTCGAAGGACACGAAGGCGTCGAGGCAGGCGTATGTGACCTGCTGCCGCGATAGGGGCCGCGCGGCCCACTTGCTCATCGTCACCTGACGCGGCTTGTCCATGCACACGCCCATCACCTCGAGCGCCAGGGCCTTTAGCCCTGCCTGCCGAAGCTTCGGTTGGCCGAGCACGTCCGCCGCGATGGCCCTCAGGTCCACCGCGTTGGCCAACCTCAGGTTACAGTCGTCGAGCAGCCGCTGGGCGTCGCCGTCGATCCCGACGCCGACGAAGCGGAAGCCGGGGTTCGCGAGAAAGTCCGCGAGCTCGGCGGGGATGTAGTCGGCGTGAACGATCTGGAAGACGAGGCAGCGGCGGTCAACGCAGAGCTGAAGGACGGCGATCCGGTACGTCCGGCGTCCGGGATGGAAGATTTCGCGCCATTCGGTGTCGAGCCCGACGATGAGGCCCTGGCGCCCGTGGAACTCCTGGAGGAAGAGCACGACGTCGCGGGCCTTGGACGTGACGGTGGTGTCGATCACGGTGCCGTCCCCCATGGCGACGTCGGTACGGTACGTGCGTAACACTGGCTGTGGACGACGGCCCAATGGAGGAGGAGGACGACGAGGTGTACGGTACGTGCCTGCCATTGCCGGAGGGCGCATGACGGTAGAGGTTGGCTTCCTGTTTCGTTCCCTTATGAAGCGGCGGGATTGGCTTGCTTGTGTGGCTCTGTCCGTGTGCTGCATACCCCTATATAAAATGGTGGAGAGTCTGAGTCCGACTCCGACTCCGAGCAAGGTACTGTAAAAGGCAGAAATCCTGAACGTCCCGACTCCGTACGTGGGTTTTATTTCATGCTGGTGTAGCCCGCTGACCACCGTGTTGGAAGCTGTGTCGGAGGCGCAAGTTAAACTGATTGAAAGTGATCACTACAGTTGCAAATAGTTACGTTTTGGATATTAATATGGAATTAAAAACAAAATTTTAATCACTAATTTATATTATAATATATTTATAAAAACTAATAAAATTATAATATTATAAAAATACTTTTCGAGACAAAATCTAGCGTTTACAATTTTCGTGTATCCGATTTAAATATTAAAAAAGGTATTAACAGTTAAAATTTTAAATATTTGACTACATTTGATAGTTTAAAATAACAAATAATACCTCTTTTATTTCCGAGAGCAATCGCGCGCTCTGGTGAGTTTGAGCGAGCCGGCCCCGCGGCTCGGCTCAAATTTTTTTGTTTAGGTCCTTGAAAAAATTTATAATTACGTATAGGTCCTTTTCACGGGTTTTAATGAAGAGGAACTTCTGGTTCAGAAAAAATACGGATCTTTCATAAGAGGGCCCTAGATAGATACCAAAAAAGACGTAGTGCCGTTTGGATCATTCTGGCTATGTTACACGAAAAGAACCTTTCGGTTTAGCGCATCGCGGATGCGCTTGCCGCGCGGCTCGGCTCAAAGAATTTTTTCCCGCTTTTAGGTTCCTCGAAAAATCCGTAATTACTTATAAGTCCTTTTCGCGTTTTTTTGCGGAGATGATCTTCTGGTTTAGAAAAAATACGGGACTTCCGTAAGAGGACCCTAAATAGATAAAAAAAATGTATTAGATACCAGAAAAAACGTAGTGTCGTTTGGATCATTCCGACTATTTTTCACGAAAAAGACTTTTCAGTTTAGCGCAAACACGAATGCGCTTGTGTCCTTTTAACCGTTTCTCGTGTTTCCTCGACGATTTAAAAAAAAACCCGACGAAAACAAACAAAATTATTTCTAAAAAAATGGCGGAGAGTTCGAGTTCGAGGCTCCGACTCCGAGCAAGGTACTGTACGGAAGGCAGAAATCCTGAACGTCCCGACTCCGTACATGGGTTTTACGTGCTGGTGTAGCCCGCTGACCACCGTGTTGGAAGCTATGTCGGAGGCGCAGGTTAAACTGATTGAAAGTGATCACTACAGTTACAAATAGTTACGTTTTGGATATTAACATGGAATTAAAAACAAAATTTTAATCACTAATTTATATTATAATATATTTATAAAAACTAAAAAAATTATAATATTATGAAAATACTTTTTTAGACAAAATCTACACTTATAATTTTCATGTATCCGAGTTAAATATTTAAAAAAGGTATTAACAGTTAAAATTTTAAATATTTAACTACATTTGATAGTCTAAAATGACAAATGTTTTTGACTAGACGGAGTATTCCGGTAACGATTTGATAGTACTTATCGACGCGTCTATATTTGACGCTCCTCTTCGTATAAGAAGCTTGTGCGTATAAATTTAGGAAGACCAACACCCCACTCGGATGACAGGCAGCATATATTGCACTCTCTGTGTTGGACTATGTGTGTTAATTAATTGGATTTTATGTTGAACTATACATGTTTATTAGCCTTTATGTGTTGAATTATGTATTAATTAGACTCTATGCGGCGTTCTCGGAGCCCCTGATGGCATGCAGTGATGAACGAGCCTACAACGAAGGCAGAGAAAACGAAAGAAACAATGCCCACAGACAAAAGTATTAGCGAAAGAGCAGCTGGAATCAGCAAGAAGTAAAAGGGGGAAGAAAGAAAATTAAGACGAGAGGTAATACCGGTGGCGGAGACGGTGGGGAGGCAAATTGGGACGGAATAACCGGAAGCGACGACCGGACGGTGTAAGTAGCAGTCGAGAACGGCAACCGGATCGCGCGGTGGAAGAATTTTTCAGACTATGGATGGCTCAGATTAGAAGTTACCCATTCGAATAGTTTAATCGCAGGGACAGGAAGCGTAATGAAGATCCAGTTGCTCTCAGTACTAGAGCACGATTCGGGAGATCTGAAGGGTAGAATTAGCTCTAGTAATTACTATTTACCATCATGTAATCTTTTCTGCAATTACCTTGTAACTAGGAGTCTTTACCTTGGGTGAACGAACTGAGCATAAAAACGCTGTGATGTTGATATGGAAAAACGCTGTGAGAAGATCACCTCAGCTTATTTTTAACATATCTACATCAATTTTGTTATATATAGAAGAATGAGAAAAGAAAAGAGAAGAGAGCTGGTTCCAGAGGTGAAAACGGGTTGGGTAATACCCGACTCGTATCCGTATCCAGTATAAATTTATCCGAAATTGCGGGTACGGGTTCGGATACGGATTCGGGTACTACCCGGATAATTTTTGTTCGAATACGGATCGGGTACGGGATAGAAGATAACCGACGAAAATAGGTCCAATACGGGTACATAGCGGGTAATTACCACCGGATACCCGGTGAAATTATCACTCCCGGCTCTTAACCCAAACGATCATAACTTTTTACTTCGAATTCCGATTTACGTGATCTTAGACTCTATGCGAAGCTTATCAAGAGGGTTACAATCTTCACCCATTTTCAAGATTTAAGCAACCCTAGATATTTTTAAATATCATAAAAACATAGACTCTAATGTAGTCACTCAAGCTTAAAATCTGATTTTCGAAATCCTTCACATAGACTTGATCAAAAGCGTGACTACAAGCTAGCAAGAGTCAATAAGATCCAATATTGAGCCATGTGATGATCAAGTCATGATCAATACAATTTTGCAAAACACATTTGCATATAAACCGGAAGCTATGAGATCAATCCTCTAGCTATGTAAGGATCAACACATGATTCCGACACTTTGTAAATTAAGACCTTCATGCATGCATGATGAACTTTATTTCGTTTGTTAATTATACTCTATATGTTGAACTATGAGTTTGAATTAAACTCTATGTGTGCCAAGTCTATGTGTGAATTACACTCTCTGTGTTGGACTATGTGTGTTAATTGGACTTTATGTTGAACTATGCGTATTTATTGGCCTTTATGTGTTGAATTATGTATTAATTAGACTCTATGTTGGACTATGTGTGTTTATTGGACTCTATATGTTAGATTATATATTAATTAGACTCTATGTTGGAGTACGTATGTTTATTCAATTCTATGTGTTATCTTGAAGGATCGAGATGGCGAACAGAGGGGGGGTGAATGGTCGCAAATAAATTTTCCCAAAATACTCCAACTAAAACCGAGAAAAGATCGCGCAAGGGAAATCGTGAAAAATCCGCAAAACCGGAACGACTAGACAACTATGTGCATCCCTAGCTTACATGGATATTATCCATAAAATATGTGAGGGATTTTTCAATCACAATCCTGGTTGTCAAGTGTCCAAAAGAAAGAGGAATCAATTCAAATACTTCTTTTCTAAAAGAGATCAAGCCAAAACACAAAAGTCTCTTTTAGAAAAGCAAAAGCAGATATTTTCAGAATCTGTCTTTAATTTGAACAGGAGGTTGGTGGGTTTCTGCTGCTCACAAAATTATGAGAAATTTTCTCTCTATGAGCAGATGAGTCGTGAAGCTCTCCACCAAAACTCAGATCAAAAATCCAAGTAGAAAAATCATCATAAATCTATGAACACAGACAGTCAGAAACTTCGGGCAGAAAATTTGGGGCTCGGTTTTCACTTCATAGCACCCAAACGGTGAAACCAGTGGACTCCAAACTTTTTCTACAGATGGGTATAGGAGTCCCGCACAATCTCCAATAAGAATCACTCAATAAGTATTTTTCTAGATTTTTCTAAAAATCAAAGACTAACTGCTGCGCGAAGAACAAGTTCTGGACAGAACTGGAACTTGAAAGAAGAGATGATCTCTACTTAATCAAAGAGTGCAAAAGAGATGTAAAACCATATGAACACACTCAAAACATCCAAGATCAGCATTTAGAAGGAGGAGGCAAATCCAAATTGCATGAATATAGATTATGGAAAGTAAATGCGTAATGTAAATGCTGAATTTAAATTATGTAAAGTAAAGACATAATGTAAATGCGAATTTAAATACACAATGATGCAAAGAAATTTCTTTGTATTTCTGGTGGGAAGGTTTACAAAGCCTCACTTCATGTGGGCAAAGCTCAAAGGAGCAACTCAAAACCTTCAAGGGGAGGAGGCCACCCCTCCACCCCTATTTATACAACTCTTGGGTCACCTACCACCCTTGGATGAGTCCCTCAACCCTAGGACACTCATCTAAGGGCTAGGATTAACCCACTCACACAGCCATGCAAGGGCTAACCCAAAACCCACACACATACCGGGTTTTCTTGCATGGTTTTCAAAGCATACTACCTAGACCCGCTAACCTATCAACTAGACCGCAATCCGACGGCCCTCATTGATCCACGCGGCATCTAGCTAGCATCATCTCCTTTCCTTATCTTCTTGGCTTGCCCGGACTCATCTCCGGTCATCTTCCGCGATCTCCCGACCGTCTGGACCTCCGACGCCTCGCCTAGTCCCGGTCATCCTCCGCCTCACCATGACCTAGCACCGTCGCCTCAAACCATCAAAGACAAGGAAAACCTTTCACATAGCAATGCCCACAAATATTTTCAATGATTATCCCAAAATCATTAACTAATCATAATTGCACTCAACGGTCCGATGCTACCGCCCCCAGGCCGGTAGCACTAGAAAAGCAACCAACACTCAAATTGCTTCACATCGAAAGACCAATTCAAATCAAACTCAATTTCAAATCAAACTAAGCTCAACTCTTGTCAATTACTCATCACACACAAGGATAGACCTTCACATGGTCTTTCAATCTCCCCCTTGATGAGTATATTGACAAACACAAGAAAAGGCATAAGTTTTGAGTTTGAAGAAGAAGAAGAGAGCAATTTGAATGCAAAGCCAAACTCGGTCCAGAGAGAAGGAAATAATATCATGACCAAGTTGGCTAGAAAGATTTTTAGAGCAATATAAAAGAAAGAGCAAGTTTTCCACAAAAGCTCTAAAATATCCAAAAAAAAACTCACAAGGAACACTCGAATATGCTTATGATCATAAAAATTTGCAATTGTCACAAAGATTATAAGAACCAATGTGGATTAGAATTTTTCCTTTGAAGATGCCTTTTCTACATTTTCTCCCCCTTTTGGCAATATAGGCATCAAGAAGTCAATTTTTTTTTATCTTTTATCCCCCTTTGAATATGTATGCATGAGATGCAACCTAAGGAGCTTTGAAGATTATCCAACTGATCATAATGACAAGATATGACACCAAGCTAATCAATTTAGAAAATGACTAAACTTGGATGTCTCCAAGAACAAATTCATTTTGCTCACAAGCTTTGTTTACAAGATTTTATTTTAGCAAGATAGGAACAAGTGCAAAACTTAGCAAAAGTTTCAAAGCTAGAAGCAAACACCACTCATAGGATCAAATGGAAAACCTAGAGTTCAACCTACTCAACACTTTGGAAAATCTAGAAGTGCATACAAGGTCCTTCGAGCTCATTTTCCATATAATGCGACTTTTGTCTTAGTATTTGAAAAGACATAGCGGGGTGCAAATGTTTGACATAATTTGCATTCTTTACCCACATATGTTTTTTTTGCTTATTTGCATTTTTCAAGAGTAATTGACTCATGCCATCTTCGACCATCTCAAGAAGAACTCTTAAGAGGATGGTCTTGGTCATACACGATGCATTCCAAGTTCATCCCAAGTGCAATAGGAGGCAGTCTCGTGAATGCAAAGTGTTGAGATCAATTTTGCACAAAAGAGTCAATTTTTGTTCTCATTTTAGCACATATGAGCAATTGGAAGGACTCAAGTATGGATCAAGTTAGTTTCACCCAAGTTGCTATAGGGACTCTAGAGAACTCCAAAATTTCACAAATCATGGTAAATACCTCTAGAGACGAAACTTAGCAAGAAAAAGCAACATGTTTCATCAAGTTTTTCAGTTAAAGCTTTCAATTTTTAAATTTTAACAAGCTTAGCATGATGGATGAACTTGGATAACCCGAAGCTAGTGATTTTCTTCAAAAGATGTAGCAAGGTGCATTACATGAAGATTGAGTCAATTGCATAATAGACAAAGCTCATAAAATGAAAAATCAAGTCTATATGCAATGCATGAGACAGATTCTTAAACTCCCCCTCAACATGTGATTCCATTTTAAGCACAAATCTGGTTCAAATTGAGTTATTAGCAAGATTAAGCTCAAGAAAGGTCGAAAAGAACTCAATTAAAGCCGAAACACGAATGGAGGGAAGAAGTCAAGAAACTGCGAACTGGGTGACTATAGAGTATAGAAAAGATAGCAGAGAACACTAGGCTCAAACTCGCTCTCATCTTCCCCAATGACTGACAAAGGAAAGCTAGCTCTCAAACTCCAGCCAGAGCAAACACAGACCTGTCTACCAGGGGCCCAACACTGCTAGACCTACAAGACTGTGAGTGAGCTCAACCGAGAAGAAGAAGAGAATAGCATCCTAAAGCATAAGATGAGAGGTCCATGCCGAGGCATGCCAAGTCTAGGTGAAGTGAACTCGAACTCTAGAAAATAAAACCCATAGCACCCAGAACAAGACAAAAGAAGGGAAAAAGCTGGAAGAAAATATATACATATAATACATAAAGAACAAACCAGCTCCCCTCACAATAAGCCGTAAGGACACACGACACCAAGCTCACTCCTCGGGCAACAAACCTAGAGCTATCCAAAGGCTTAGTAAAGATATCGCCAACCGGTGGTCACTCTCCACAAACCAAGCACTATGTCTCCTTTCTCCACATGGTCTCTAAGGAAGTGATATCTAATATCAATGTGCTTGGTCCGGAGTCTTTGACTTGGGTTCTTGGCAATGCAAATAGCGAAGTATTATCACGAAAAAGTGGAACACTCTCTATCTCTAACCCAAAGTCCCGCAAGGTCGATCTCATCCAGAGCACTGCTACAAAGAATCGGGCTGCAAAGAACATACTCGGCCTCGGCGGTGGATCGTGCGACTCGGACCGCTTCTTAGATGACCAAGAAACAAGAGAAGTGCCAATGAATTGGCAAGTGCCGAAGTGCTCTTCCTATCTATCCTCTGACCAAAGAAAGTCAAGATCGGAAAAGGCTCTAAGGGATAGACAAGAGGAAGAAGAGTACCAGATACCATAATCAATGGTAGCTCAAGGTACTGAAGATGCGCTTCACCGCTTTGGCGATGAGAGACGCGAGGAGAAGCTCAAGCGGCGCACATACACACAAAGAAAGTGTATGTCCCATGAGGCAATGAGATACAAGAGGAGCCAATCATGCTCCAAAACTCCTTTTGATTAGCAGCTCACCATCCTCATCGGCTCGAGGACAAAGATGGTGGCCATACTCTACCTAAAGAAGCATCCCCAAAAGTGATCAACTCATCACCGGGGGCTCGGACTAGGGAAGAGAACCAACGAGAATCTCCGGTCATATGGCGAGAACAACCGGAGTCAACAATCCAAACATCTCCCTTCCCCATCCGACGAAACCTGATCAAGTCGAAGAGAAGACTCAGTACTGGGATAAAGTGAGGACCTGGGAACCCAATACTGAATCACACGACGTCTCAAAGTACCAGCCACAGAGGAAGAAGACTGGACTCTAGTGTCTCTCTGACGCTCAACTCTAACAAGATCAGAAGAAGCAGCTCTAGTGGAAGATCTAGGAGTCATCCTGGTTTGGCCCGCCGTGGTGCAAAGGCTGGACCATCCCAATGAGGCTGCCTAAATCTCCTACCTGAAAACACCTCACGCCGCTGATATCTACCTCGATGGGAAAAACGAGGAATATCAAGAGGACGGCGGAAAGACTGACCACGAGCAACTCCAGACTAAAACTCGATCAACAAAGATGAAAACCGAGTCCCGGATGCTTGCCCAAAACAAGGCGACTCTCTAACTCGTCTAGTAGCGGCAGGTGCCTTAGGAGCACTCAGAGTCCGGGATGACCTCAATACCCCTAAGAGCAGCAACACGCCACGCTGGTGATCTTGGCGCGTCTAAAACAGAAATCTACTAGGTGACCATCCTTCTTCTGAAGGTGCATGTGTACTTTGCCTTGTTAGAGGCGTATAACAGAGAAGCATCCTTCGGTCAAGTCCCATGGACCACACCAGCAGACCTAAACACAGTGGTGCTCACCGTGGGAGCAACCACAATCTCACCACTCTTGGAAGCACGTACAACTGAAGGCGGATGCGCCCGTGCGTGCTCCAAGTAATCAAATCCTAGACCTTGATTGAATCTGCTAACCTTGGATTGGTCTAGAATGAGATTGAGTTTCTTCTTGCCTCCAACAAATTTCTCAAGAGTGCTCATGAGATACTCACACTCCCGGAAGAGAGAGGCACAAGAAGAGCAAGGGGAAGGAGTAGAAGAAGAGCCAGAAGAAGAGGATTGAACAACGCGTGCATATTGTTCCCTATACACGGCTGCCTCAAATTTGAGAGACTCACAGGAAGCACAAGAAGCATTTCTAATTCTACCAACCTGGGCCTTTATCTTCTTCCTAAGCTCTGCGTGGACCTTATCCACGTCATCCTTAACCCCAATACACAGAAAGCAATCATTATCTGACTTAACTAGTAAGTCCTTAGCAAGTTGATCACACTTGACATTCAAAGCATCATTGTCAAGTTTTAGTTGCTTACAGCCCTCACATGAGCTGACAGGGTCCTTAGAAGCATGCATTTCAAGTTCATCGTTTCTAGAAGAAAGCTTCCTAAGGTGACAACTCATGGCATCAATTTCAGCAAGTAGCTTAGGGCAATTTTCACAAGATGCAGTTGTGTGAGCATGAAGAAAACTAGCGTCTAGAGAGAAAATATCAACAGTACAAGTGCTAGCATTCTTCGACCTAAGACTTTCAAGTTCAATTTGCACACTATCATGCAAAGTCCTTAGGTTCTCAAGCTCCACAAGCAAAGCATCACACAAGGAACAATCATCAGTGACTCGGGAGGGAGAAGATCTAAGAGAAGCTAACTCCCGAGTCAAGGTATCTACTTCCTTCTCAAGCTCCATAACCCTAGCTCTAGCTTTAGCATGAAATTTTCCTAATTTGCAAAAAGCTTCATTGAGCTGGTCATAGGAAGGTACCTCATCCGAGTCATCGTAGAGCTCGGAGTCGCCGACGTCGTTGGTGTTTGCCATGAAGCACATGCCGAGAAGTCGCCGCCGCTTTTCTTCTCTTGCGGATCATCCTCGCCTTCGTCGCTCCATGTCTCCGTGTCGGAGAGGCTGATGTCGTCGAGGGCGGCGAGGACGCGGTGGAAGAGCTTCTTGTTCTTTGAGAAGTTGCGGTACTTCTTCTCGTGCGCCGGCTCATGAACTGGAGGCTTCTTGTTGCGGTTCTTGTCGGTGTAGTCGTTCTTGCCGGAACCGCCGGAGTCGTTCTTGCCCTTCTCCGTTTAGGGACAATTAACTCGAATGTGGTTGGGGCCGCCACATTCGAAGCAGGTGATCCCACCACCTCTCTTCCTCTCTCTCACCCTCTTGTAGGCATGAGAAAACTTGCGAGCTAAAAGAGCAAGCTCAGTTTCTGGAAACTTGTCCAGTTGGTCATCGCTTAGCTCGCAAAGTGCAGAGAGGGAAAAACCAGTAGAAGAATCAAAAGAAGGTCCAATGGGATCAGTGACCAAGGCCATCGACTGTGATTTCGTCTTACGAGAGACGACGTCGATCTCATGAGTCTTGAGTCGGGAATAGAGCCCGTCAAGAGTCAAGGTCGACAAGTCGGTAGTATCCTTGATGGTGGTCACTTTCATTTCCCAAACACGAAGATCGAGTGCAGTCAAGAAATGACGAGCATTATCCGAGTCAGGGTATGTGCAACCAACTGCCCGAAGATCGCTCAAAATTTTAGTAAATCGACCAAAACACTCGTCAAGACTCTCACCAGCGTGTTGTTCAAACTTGTTGTACTCACGCTTGTGTTGATCCTGCCGCACAGTCTTGATTTGGGTAGTGCCCTCATGGTATGCATCGAGGGTCACCCAAATCTCATGAGCGGATCGCAGGTGAGAGATCCGATCATACTCATCGCGGTGAGTCCTCAGATGAGAATGTTCTCGCCTTAGCATTTGCCTCAACGTCGACCATATTGCCGCCGTGGCGTTCTCATCGGCAGAACCTCATATGGGAGCTTCACCTTCGCCATATCAGAAGCCCCGGCAGTGATGTATGACTCCATCCGGATTTCCAAAAGGAAAATCGACACCACAAAAATGGGAGGCTTAGTGGAATACTTGTGCATGCGCCATGGCTCTCGAGACCGGTCAAGATCTATGGAAGAGCAAAACTGGCTCTGATACCAATTGAAGGATCGAGATGGCGAACAGAGGGGGGGTGAATGGTCGCAAATAAATTTTCCCAAAATACTCCAACTAAAACCGAGAAAAGATCGCGCAAGGGAAATCGTGAAAAATCCGCAAAACCGGAACGACTAGACAACTATGTGCATCCCTAGCTTACATGGATATTATCCATAAAATATGTGAGGGATTTTTCAATCACAATCCTGGTTGTCAAGTGTCCAAAAGAAAGAGGAATCAATTCAAATACTTCTTTTCTAAAAGAGATCAAGCCAAAACACAAAAGTCTCTTTTAGAAAAGCAAAAGCAGATATTTCCAGAATCTGTCTTTAATTTGAACAGGAGGTTGGTGGGTTTCTGCTGCTCACAAAATTATGAGAAATTTTCTCTCTATGAGCAGATGAGTCTTGAAGCTCTCCACCAAAACTCAGATCAAAAAGCCAAGTAGAAAAATCATCATAAATCTATGAACACAGACAGTCAGAAACTTCGGGTAGAAAATTTGGGGCTCGGTTTTCACTTCATAGCACCCAAACGGTGAAACCAGTGGACTCCAAACTTTTTCTACAGATGGGTATAGGAGTCCCGCACAATCTCCAACAAGAATCACTCAATAAGTATTTTTCTAGATTTTTCTAAAAATCAAAGACTAACTGCTGCGCGAAGAACAAGTTCTGGACAGAACTGGAACTTGAAAGAAGAGATGATCTCTACTTAATCAAAGAGTGCAAAAGAGATGTAAAACCATATGAACACACTCAAAACATCCAAGATCAGCATTTAGAAGGAGGGGAGGCAAATCCAAATTGCATGAATATAGATTGTGGGAAAGTAAATGCGTAATGTAAATGCTGAATTTAAATTGCGTAAAGTAAAGACATAATGTAAATGCGGAATTTAAATACACAATGATGCAAAGAAATTTCTTTGTATTTCTGGTGGGAAGGTTTACAAAGCCTCACTTCATGTGGGCAAAGCTCAAAGGAGCAACTCAAAACCTTCAAGGGGAGGAGGCCACCCCTCCACCCCTATTTATACAACTCTTGGGTCACCTACCACCCTTGGATGAGTCCCTCAACCCTAGGACACTCATCTAAGGGCTAGGATTAACCCACTCACACAGCCATGCAAGGGCTAACCCAAAACCCACACACATACCGGGTTTTCTTGCACGGTTTTCAAAGCATACTACCTAGACCCGCTAACCTATCAACTAGACCGCAATCCGACGGCCCTCATTGATCCACGCGGCATCTAGCTAGCATCATCTCCTTTCCTTATCTTCTTGGCTTGCCCGGACTCTGTCTCCGGTCATCTTCCGGCGATCTCCCGACCGTCTGGACCTCCGACGCTCCTCGCCTAGTCCCGGTCATCCTCCGCCTCACCATGACCTAGCACCGTCGCCCTGCAACCATCAAAGACAAGGAAAACCTTTCACATAGCAATGCCCACAAATATTTTCAATGATTATCCCAAAATCATTAACTAATCATAATTGCACTCAACGGTCCGATGCTACCGCCCCCAGGCCGGTAGCACTAGAAAAGCAACCAACACTCAAATTGCTTCACATCGAAAGACCAATTCAAATCAAACTCAATTTCAAATCAAACTAAACTCAACTCTTGTCAATTACTCATCACACACAAGGATAGACCTCCACATGGTCTTTCATATCTTATATCTTAATTTGACTCTATGTGTTGAATTATGTGTGATAATTGGACTATGTGTGTTAGTTAAATTATTTTTATCACATACTTTGATCCTTGGTAGTTTGCGTACTATTCAACTAAGTACCCGTTATCCGTATTGTATCCGTCTGTATAATGTCCGGTATCCAATTTCTACCCGTTTGTAAATACCCGATATCCGTATCCATATTCTACCCTATTTTCCATTACTCATACCCGTATCCGAAAAAAAATAATTAGGGTAGAATATAGGATGACCTACTACCCAACCGTATCGACCCGTCTTCACCCCTAACTGGTACTTATTTAGTAGAAAGTATTGCACGAAAGTATAGGTAGATTAGTTTTATACAAGAGAGAATAGATATAACATCTATAGCAACTTTTAGATATAGTTTTTGTATAAACTGACTTTAATACTTACGCTAGATGATATGAATAGAAGATAGAGTAAACAGTTGGCTTTGTTATTGTACTTGTGCTAATTATTATTTGTTATTGCTTTCTCCATTTATTCTACCTTTTCTCCTGATTCTTTTCGCTTGTTCCCGATCGTATTTTTGTTGGTTTGCTTTTCCTCATCAGTATTTCTATTCGGATTGATTTGGGGCCTGACAAATAGTCAAGAGCGACGGCAGGACTAGGGCGGACCAGTCGAGACCGATGACCGAAAGGACGACGACGGAGCAAGAACGGAAGCAACAACGTAGTGAGTTAGCGAAAGAACAGACCAAATCTCTTTGGGGAAAGAGAAGAAACAAAAAAATGAAGCCGTGAGGCCATACCTGAAAGGGGCTGAGCGCAGCGAGCTGACGATTGGCTGGAACGGCAGGCAGTAGGAGGCAGGGCGCACGGAAGCGACGGACGAACAAGCACGGAACGGCGGCCGGAGCGGCTAGAAGCGACGGCCGAGCATAGCGGCAGAACGGAGCGTAACGCGTGGAAACAACCAATGAGGAAGGTCGGAGGAAACGAAGGCAGCAAAGCGGAGCGCCCGGAGGTGACGTACTCCGGGGTTGCGCTCCGCATGCGGAACAAGGAGCAGCTAGCTGACGAAGCGAACCAAAAGAAGAAGCGAAAGGGCTGGCGATGGGCCATCACCGAGAGAAGCACGCACAGGAGACGTGGACGAGCCCGGCCGGCTGCCACAAGCATGGATGGGCGTACGTGGCACAGCCGAGCCGAGCGCTCGCGGAATCCACCCGGCATATGAGAGTTTATATTACGACGATATAATATTGTGCGACAATGTTAAACTGTCGCTGCCAATGTATCTTGCGACGTATAATACTTTATCACTAATAATAAATAAAATAGTGGCCATATGGGACTTTCTCACTGTAAAGTCATCACTATCAAGATTTCTTGCAGCTTCGTAAGAATTGCTACTAATTATGTATGAAAGCGTGACATTTTTGTAGTTTGTCACCGTAGAGTCGGTCGAAACTAAGGTTTCTTGTGTTGATCTAGTAGTTTACTACTAACTATAAATGAAGTTGTCACAATGTGACAGTTCGTCACTAGTAATTCGTCACTATTAGGGGTGTTTTGTGAGGTGTTTTTTTATGACATAACATTTTATCACTATTTGTTAATGAAATAGTGACAACATCATGGTTCATCATTGTAAAGTTATCGCTACTAAAGTTTCATGTGACGTCGTAACGCTTTATCACTATTTTTAACAAAGTAGTGATAACACAATAGCTCGATCGTCACAATAGAATTGTCGACGCTGCTATAATATCTAGTGATGATTTTCTATTTGGTTATTAATAATCAATGAAGCAGTGAGAAAATTTCTTTTGGTCACTGTAGTGCATAGATGTATAGGTAGGAAAATTGTTCAGTTTTTTATGATCGCTTGATTCTTGAAGGAAGTTAATTATGTGAAGGACGAAGCTTCACCGAGGCTTGCGTGGATCATAAGATATCACATTCAGATTGATTTACCAGGAACAGTATTTTAGTTCGCAACCCCGGGGGACGCCCGCGGGAGCTATTGATTTTTGTTCACCTCTATGATTGTGAGTACCGTGTCGCCGCAAATAAAATCAAATCCAACTATATTTTTGTAAGCTTGAGGTATGAACCCGAGAACTTGCTCCAATTCGATGCAACTAGCACAACCAGATTACAAGTTAGATCATGCATCAGTAAAGGCAGAAGAGACCTATACCCTCCAAAGCCTACAAACTCTTTTTTTCGAAATTTCGCCAAAAGCTCTGACATTTATTAAAGGAGAAGAACAACTACCGAACTACAAACACACACTCTACACATACGCACATGCATCTGCACTCGGTATCACGCGTGTCAGTGTTAAGCAGCTCTCGAACGATCATCTACCAGGCTTTGCCCGGCTCGCAAAGCCTACACAATCTGGTTGTGATCATCAGGAAAGACAGAAGAAACCTATACTAGTTAGATCATCAATAAAGGCAGAAGAGAATAAAGGCAGAAGAGAGTAATTTGCAGTAGCAAGAATGTCTGTGCCTACAAAGCCTAATTTGAAACAGAAGTCGATGAATCTGCGAAAAAGTCGTATGAAGCACCTCAAATGCATGTCCAAAACCTAAACAAGAAAAGACGAGATGGATGCGCTGCTCGCCACACCTACGATTACGAGCGACTAGTAGCTAGCTAGTGAGCGATGAGCAGCCGCCGGCCAATGTCGAAGGACACGAAGGCGTCGAGGCAGGCGTATGTGACCTGCTGCCGCGATAGGGGCCGCGCGGCCCACTTGCTCATCGTCACCTGACGCGGCTTGTCCATGCACACGCCCGTCACCTCGAGCGCCAGGGTCTTTAGCCCTGCCTGCCGAAGCTTCGGTTGGCCGAGCACGTCCGCCGCGATGGCCCTCAGGTCCACCGCGTTGGCCAACCTCAGGTTACAGTCGTCGAGCAGCCTCTGGGCGTCGCCGTCGATCCCGACGCCGACGAAGCGGAAGCCGGGGTTCGCGAGAAAGTCCGCGAGCTCGGCGGGGATGTAGTCGGCGTGAACGATCTGGAAGACGAGGCAGCGGCGGTCAACGCAGAGCTGAAGGACGGCGATCCGGTACGTCCGGCCGCCGGGCTGGAAGATTTCGCGCCATTCGGTGTCGAGCCCGACGATGAGGCCCTGGCGCCCGTGGAACTCCTGGAGGAAGAGCACGACGTCGCGGGCCTTGGATGTGATGGTGGTGTCGATCACGGTGCCGTCCCCCATGGCGACGTCGGTACGGTACGTGCGTAACACTGGCTGTGGACGACGGCCCAATGGAGGAGGAGGACGACGAACTGTACGGTACGTGCCTGCCATTGCCGGCGGGCGCACGACGGTAGAGGTTGGCTTCCTGTTTCGTTCCTCGATGAAGCGGCGGGATAGGCTTGCTTGCGTGGCTCTGTCCGTGTGCTGCATACCCCTATATAAAATGGTGGAGAGTCCGAGTCCGAGGCTCCGACTCCGAGCAAGGTACTGTACGGAAGGCAGGAATCCTGAACGATTTGATAGTACTTATCGACGTGTCAATATTTGACGCTCCTCTTCGTATAAGAAGCTTGTGCAAGCGTATAAATTCAGGAAGACCAACAGTACCCCACCCGGATATATGACAGGCAGCATGTATATATTGCATATCTCAAATTCCGGTGCTCAACGAATCAACGTAGGACGTAGGTCAAATCGGTTCAGACACTCGATCCCCGTTGTTGTCTCAACTTAAACTCGAGGCATCAAACAAGAGACTACGAATTTTCATATTCAGATCACTACTTTTTTTTTGAAAAACACATATTCAGATCACTATTAGCTACGAAACAACCTTCAGTAGTCGATCCAGGATTTTCATAATAAGTGTTCGAAGTTACAAAAGTATTATTCAATGTATAACATAAAGGTTCACAAATCACAATAGGAAAAATATAAAGTACAAATTAATTGTTTTAACTAGAGACAACACCTGGAATAATTGAGAGATTATACAAAATAATTAAGAAAATTATAATCTAACTCGATGTTCCTTCATAGCTTGGAAGCGAGATATGATGTCATCATCATATTAACTTGCACAAAGAATTATCGCTTAAGAAATGTACCCAAACAATCATTCAAGTATTGCTCTAGAGTTGAGTTAGGTGTTGCAAGAAGTAACAAAGAAGGCAACGATATAAGAGAGCTGCTAGAACAGGTTTTTGCACTTTATCCTTTGATAAATTCCAAATTACTTTTGTTTCACTTGTTTTACTTCACGACTTGAACTTTATACACTAGCCATCAAGCTTTACATTAGCTTACTGTGACCATTTTTTATGTTTTAATTTATTGTTCTTAATGTTAATTGCTAATACTTGTTAGTATACTTAGCTCAGCTAGCCATATTCAGGTTGTGAATATTCTCTCTGCCGATTTCAAAAGTATCATCGTTACGGTATCCAGGTTGCATCCTTGAATGACACAGTAGCACGAAAAGATATGGAAATTGAACAGCTTCAACTCCTCAGAGACAAAGCCAAATCTCCCTATTCATTAACAGATAGAAATGGTAGTAGCTTGATCAAATACTCTACTTCCTCCACGGGTTTGTCGTCACTCACCATGGCAAGCCAACAGAACCAACCATTATCAGGTGAAAGATCACTGAATTTTAGTGATAGATTTCCATCAGAACCTAAAAATTATAAAATGGTCAATGGAAGCTATAACGGTCACACTTTACCCACTGACTTTGGGATCCGGTGAAGCCGAATATGAAGATAATGCATCTGATGATGGTTGCCCAGTGGGAGAAACTGAGAATTCTATTGGCAGTGCTTCAGAAACAAGATCAGAGCGGATGTATGTACTCATTCTATATTCCTCTGTCTCTTCTTACAAACCCATCCTGCACTAGTGAAGAGAATTTATTTTATGTCTCAACATATAGTGACTTAAACATCATACACTGAATGAAAAAATGCTGCATATGCATCACCAAAAATACCTTGTTTTCTTGTAACGAAGCCTGCTATTTAACTACCAAAAATACCTCCTTTTCTTGTAATGAAGCCTGCTATTTAACCGATGCTCTACAATTACAGCCAGAAAGCCCCATCAAGAATAAGCCTAAGGGAGCTAGGCAACAGCTGATCTATACCCCAGTGGTCAGTGCAACCTCCCAGCCCCCGCCTCCGCCGATTTGGCTACAAAGAGTAGAGCCAGCGCCTAGTGACGGATTTGGCCCCTGGTGCCCAGCGCCGCCTCCCAGCCTCCGCTGCTGGCTCGCTGCCCTGCTGCCTTGCGCCCATGTGCCACTGCCAGAGGGAAGAAGGGAAACTAGGAAAGGAAGAATTGGAGAGAGTTATGCGATCAGCTGAACAAGAGTTGCTGCGTTGTTTTTTGTTGATTGGAGCTAGATCGCGCAACGAAAATCAAGCTGGGCCATGCAGTGAAAATGAAGGTTAGTATCTGATGAACAGAGTCTTATCTACTATACCTATTTTGAAACCATAGCTGAGAAGATATGATTTAAACCTCTCACACCATACTCTAGGGGTTTGCTTAAATCCATACAAAGTTTTGAAAAGTTTGAAGACATGGCTCGGGACTTGGGGTTCTCAAATCCTGGAGGTTACTTAACATAAACCTCTTCCTTAATATAGCCATTGAGGAATGCACTCTTTACATCCATTTGATAGAGTTTGAAGCCCTGGGATACAGAAAATGCAAGTAGGATCCTAATAGCATATAATCTAGCTGTAGGGGCAAAGGTCTCCTCAAAGTCAAAACTATTAACCTGAGAAAAACCCTGTGCAACTAGCCTAGCCTAGCCTAGTTACGAATTACAACCCTATCCACACTCTGCTTGTTTTTAAACATCCACTTGATCATAATGACAATATGACCAGATGGGAACTCTACAAGCTGCCAAACTTTGTTTCTCTCAAAGTTTTCAAGTTTCTCATGTATAACATTAATTCAAGACTCATCAAATAATGCATGAGTAACATTCTTTGGCTCAAAAGAGACAACAAAGGCAGAATAAATGCAGAAAAAAGATAAGCCTAATTTTGAGCGTGTTACACGCTCAAATAGATCACTAATGTTTTGATCAGGTGGATAAAAATGTTGAACATGGTGGGGAGGTCCAGAAGTAGAAGTAGCCTCTACCTCATGCACAGAAGAGGTAGGAGCAGAGCCACTCACTGAAAAAAAGTTAGAAGGTAAGGGTTGATCTCCCTGAGGTACAGAAATGGAAATAAACGGCACCTCAGATGCAGAGGGAATTACATCAGGTGGAACACCATCATCTCCATCCTCATTCTCTACAAAAATGGTCTTGGAGGAGGAAGAAGAATCTGAAATATTAGGTCTAGCTCCAGTGGCGGATCTAGGATTTTAAGTTAGGGTATGCCGAGCTAATATTATAATATATAATTTGGTAAAATCCAATGAACAATTCGGTAAACAACTATAAATGTTGTCGAGAAATTCGGTATACGAATATAAAATAACTAGAAACATGATAATACAAGTATAAATTATAATATAAATAGTTCGAACATTTTAAGTATGAAATATGTATAAAAGAAGCTTACGCACCTATAATAGTTCAAAGAATACAATATTACTTATTATCCTTTTTGTCTAGCCTCCGCCTTCTAATAGCCATGAAACTCTTGATTATATTATTTTCATCAACTTGGAAGAAAATATCTCGTTCAATAAACGTTTCTGGAAAAGAGATGCAATATTTCCGAAAAAGAGATGAAGCAGCGGCAGCCTTCTTTGCTTCTCGTTTTGCAATGTTCCCGGAAAAGTATGAAGCAGCAACAGCCTTCATTGCTGCATATTTCTAGAAAAGAGATGCCATATCTCCGTTCCTCTTCATAATTCAACAACTCTACAAACAAAAAAAGTAATGCATCAATAAGCAACTCTCTAGTCTCTAGCAAAGTAGCAATTATATTTGTTTCTACTCTATAAATCAACTATCAGTCTTGCACTCAAATCATATGCAGAATCGATATACACTAATATAGCAATTAGAGGGGGGTGAATGATTGTGCGGAGGTTAAAACAAATTTTTATTGATTCTCAAATCACCCCTAAACAAATTATAAAAAACTGCTTCGGTTTCATAAAAACAGACTGACATATGTTAACTAAAACATTAATTCCTGAAGATTCAACTGTTGGATTGATGTGAAATTTTAACTGTAAAAACTAGATTCAATTTTGAAACTAATCCAACAAGAATCAGCTCAATCGGACCTACGGATCTAAAGTTATGACCTTCACAAGCTGACTATATAAGATAATGACGGTATTATGGACTGTATTGGGCCGAATCTACAGGGTATGCCGTTGCATACATGGCATACCCTGTAGATCCGCCCCTGTCTAGCTCCTAGGCTAGTCTCATCAAAGGTCTTTATAATCCTATTCACATCACAACTCTAGACCTTATAGCTACGCGAGGAAGTCGAGTAACATAGAAAATACCATCGGAAGAACGAGACTCAAACTTATCTTGGTTACCAGTCTTTAAAATGAAGCACTTGCAACCAAACAAACGAAAATAAGAGACACTTGGCTTTCTCCCATACCTCAACTCGTAAGAAGTGCGGTGCAAATTTGCTCTCAAGAATACGTGATTAGAAACATGGCAAGCAGTAGCTATAGCCTCAGCCTAAAATTTTCTAGGAGTACTGTACTCGTCTAGCATCGTCCTGGCCATCTCTACTAGGGTCCTGTTCTTCCTTTCTACTATGTCATTTTTTTAGGGACGCAGAGAGAGGAGAACTGATGTTCTAAACTAGACTTTACACAGAAACTCTCAAAGTAGGAGTTCTTGAACTCTATGTTATTATCACTGCGTATAGCTCGTAAAGCACATAGAAGCTCAAAAGTCTCATCCTTTGAGGCCATGAAAAATACTCAAGAATACTTCGAAAAATTATCGACAATGACAAGAACATACCCTCCCCACCCGCTGACTGCACTCTAGCTAGACCAATAATGTCCATATGTAAAAAATATCCTACTGCACCAGTCATTACAACAGTGACTGGAGGATGAGAAGCAACAACCATCTTGGCATGTCGGTAAGAAGAGCAAACTAAGTCTTTAAACATCTTGAGTTTAGGTAAGCCACGAATGAAATCATGGTTGCTAACTCTGATCAAATGATCGAAACCAATGTGACTAAGTCTCCTATGCTAGAAGGAGAGATCACGGGACTAAAAAACAATCAAACAACGAAGAGTCTCTAGAAGAAGCAGAAAAATTAGCATGAAAGACTATCTCAAATCTAAAAATCTCACAAAACAACCCTGCTGATGAATCAAGGATTCTACAAGCACTACTCTTAAAGCTTATATCGAAGGAGCATCGATAAGCTGAGAAACAAAGAGCAAATTGCATTGCAGCTTATTCATAAGGCAACATTCTTAAAAATAAAATTATTATTAATGCAGATGGCACCTTTATCAATGACTCTACCTGAAAAAGCATCCCCAAAAGTGATCAACTCATCACCGGGGGCTCGGACTTGGGAAGAGAACCAATGAGATTCTCTAGTCATATGGTGAGAATAACCATAGTCAACAATCCAAACCTCTCTCTTCCCCATTCGACGAACCTGATCAAGACATAGGAGAGAGATGACTCAGTACTGGGATAAAGTGAAGATCTAGAAACCCAATACTGAACCACATGATGCCTCAGAATACCAGTCACAGAAGAAGACTGGACTCTAGTGTCTCTTTGACGCTCAACTCTCACAAGATCAGAGACAATGTTGGTAGGAGATCTAGGAGCCGAAATTGGGTTGGCCCGTCGTGGTGCAAAGGATGAACCATCCTAGTGAGACTGCCTGAATCTCCTACTAGAAAACACCTCACGCCGCTGATATCTATCTCAGTGGGAAAAACGAGACATATCAAGAGGACGGTGGATAGACTGACAACAAGCAGCTCCAAGACTAAAACTTGACTGAACAACCAAAAGCAAGCGACTCTCTGTCTGGCTGCAGTGTGTGCCTTAGAAAAATGCTAAGTCTAGGGATGACCCTGAATACCCCTAAGAGCAGCAACACGCTTATGCCTTACAATCTTAGCACGCCTGAAGCAGAACTCCACTAGGTGACCATCCTTCTAATAGAAGGTGTATGAGTACTTTGTCTTACTAGAGGCAGATAGCAGGAATAGCAACCTTCTGGTCATAAGTCCCATAGACAACCCTAATAAACCTAAACATAGTAGTGCTCACCCTAGGAGCAACCACAATCTCTCCACTTATGGAGCCACGCATAATAGTAGGTGGATAAGCCCTAGAATGCTCTAAGTAGTCAAATCCAAGATCTTGATTGAATCGACTAATCTTGGACTAGTCTAGCATGAGATTGAGTTTCTTCTTGCCTCTTACAAACTTCTCAAGAGTGCTCATAAGATACTTACACTCTTAGAAGAGAGAGACATAAGAAAAACAAGATGAAGAAAATGAAGAAGAACCAGATAAGGAAGAACTACCAGCACGTGCATTTTTCTTCCTCAGCATGCTGCTTCAATCTTAAGGGCCTCACAAGAAACGCAAGGGGAATTTCTAATTCTAAGGGTGTGGGATTCTAGGTTCTTCCTATGTTCGACTTGGATTTTATCTAAGTCCCCCTCAATCTCAGCACATCGCAAGTAACTTTCTTGTGACTTAATTAGTAAGTTCAACACAATTGACATTTAAAGATTCATTGTCAAGTTTTAGTTGCTTACAACCCTCACATGAGCTGACTGAGTACTTAGAAGCATGCAATTCAAGTTCATCGTTTCTAGCACATATCTTCCAAAGGTGAGTGCTCATGGCATCAATTTCAGTAAGCAATTTAGGACAATTTTCACATAATGTGCTAGTGTGAGCATGAAGAAAACTAGCATCTATAGAAATAGCATCAATAGAACAAGTGTTAGCATTCTTCGACCTAAGAGTTTTAAGCTCAGAAACCACACTATCATGTATAGTTCTTAGGTTCTCAAGCTTCACAAGTAAGACATCACATAGAGAACAATTATCAGAGGCTTGGGTGGAAGAAGATCTAAGTGAAGCTTACTTCCGAGTTAAGATAACTACTTCCTTCTCTAGCTCCATACACATAGCTCTAACTCTAGCATGAAATTTCTCTAATTTGCAGAAAGCTTCATTGAACTGATCATAGGAGGGTACCTTTTTCGAGTCGCTGTAGAGCTCAGAGTCGCTGTAGAGCTCAGAATCGCTGATGCCGTTGGCGTCCGCCATGAAGCACATCTCGGTGAATTTGTCATCACTCTTGTTCTTCTCTTGTGGATCATCCACGCCCTCATCACTCTAGGTCTCTGTGTCGGAGAGGTTGATGTCGTTGAGTGCAGCAAGGATGCAGTGGAAGAGCTTCTTGATCTTTGAGAAGTTGCGGTACTTCTTTTCACACGCCGGGTCATGAGCTGGAGGCTTCTTGTTATTACGATTCTTATCAATGTAGTCATTCTTTCCCAATCTGCCGGTGTCATTCTTGCCCTTCTCTAGCTTGGGGCAACTTGCTCGAATGTGGTTAGGGCCACCACACTCGAAGCAGATGATTGAACCACCTCTCTTTCTCTCCCTCACCCTCTTGTAGGCATGCAAGAATTTGCGAGTTAAAAGAGTAAGCTCATTTTCTAAAAATTTATTCAGTTGTTCATCGCTTAGATCACAAAGGGCAGAAAGAGAGAAACCAACAGAAGTCTCAGAAATGGATCCAATGGGATCGGTGACCAAGGTCATTGATTGCAACCTTGTCTTACAAGAGATAACATCGATCTCATGTGTCTTGAGCCAGGAGTAAAGCCCGTCAAGAGTCAAAGTCGATAAAGCCTATGGTGTTCTTGATAGTGATCACTTTCATCTCCCAAAACCAAAGATCAAATGCGGTCAAGAAATGTTGAGCATTCTCCGAGTTAGAGTATGTGCAACCAACTGCACAAAGATTGCCCAAAATCCTTGTAAATTGGCCAAAGCATTTGAGTTAAAAGGAAAATTGATGAATCTTTTGATCCGCTGATCCAAACTCAATGAAACTCTGTAGACACATTCCTAAAGAAGTCAGAAACCTATTCCAACCTTTGATTGCAAGAATCGACGTCAAAATTATAACCTTTTTCAATTTTACAAAAGTGTGCATAAGAACGGGTTCAAAAATAAAAACTTGGCCCTTAGCTAGTTCGTGAGTTCTTGATGATCAAAATAATCCTAGATGGCTTCCCACATATTATAGCAAGTTAGAACACAAGATAAGAACACTCAAAAACCCAATCTTCCAAGATTGATTCTCTCAAAAACAAAAACCGGTTTCTTGTAAGAAAGAACACATGTCTTACATAGATAATTGGGATATGGTCTGAAGAAGACTAATTTATCAATCATTCATCCTTGATATAAGATCTATAAGTATTTAGAAGGAGGAGAGACAAATCCAAATGTGCGAAAAGCAAATTGTAAGAATGTAAATTGCAAAATTTAAAGACATAATGTAAATACCTCTACCCCTCTATTTACACTACTCTTGAGTCATCCTCCAACCTTCAATGAGTTCCTTCTACCCTAAGAATCACCATCAAGGGTTATGACATACATGGACTAACCCGAAACCCAACAATATAACGAGTTTTGCAAGCTTCTTAAAGCAAACTAACTAGACCCGCTACTCTATCACCTAGACCGCAATCCAACGGCCTTCCTTAATCTGAGCAGATTTTGGCTAGCATCTCATCCATTCCTTGTCTTTTATGTTCACAGCGACTTCGTCTTCGATCATATTCTGGACATTATCGACCGTCTGGACCTCCGATGCACCTCGCCTAGCCCGGTCATGCTCTGCCTCACCATGACCTAGCACTGTCATCCTACAATCATCAAAAAACAAGGAAACACATCACATATCATTGCCCAAAATGATATGCAATTTACCTCACACAAATTCAAAATTCAAAACCCAAATTTCGCTCAATAGGTCGGTACTACCGCCTCCTAGGGCCGATAGTGTTGCTCGCCTAAAACCCCAGTGAATACCCTCTCTGGAATATAACTACTGCTCGCCTCGACCAGTACTACCTCTTCCACATGGCCGGTAGTGCCACTCGGCCGGCACTACCACTCCCACATGACCAATAGTGCCACTCCTGACAGACATAACTCAAATTGCTTCAATTTGAAAATCCAATTCAAATCAAACCCAAACTCAAGCACCTTATACTTTAAACACAGTTAATAACTCATCACCAACAATATTAGACCTTCACATGGTGTTTCAAAACAGTTTAATCTGATTATTTCAATTTTCAATACTAAAGCATGGCTAAGCATGACTAATATGGAATCACATATACACATGTTGACATTATGTATTTTCTAACCATATTCTAGGGTTATCAAGATTCACAGTTCAATATTTATTAAGAAAGTTTCAAGAGATAATAGGGATATCTACTAATACCACAATATAGTGAATTTTAGAAAATACGTGCATGCATAAATAAATTTGACAAAACAAAAAAAAAACACTGGGATCAATATGATCAAAGGAGGTGCTTGCCTTGCTCAGTATAATCTTGTGTCGTCTTGGAGTAAAAGTCGATGGTGGCGGTTTCAGCTACGTTAGTGTCTACATATTATTATCGTGTGACAACAATAAGAAGCAAATAACCATATGAGAAAAAAAAGTCAAACAATGCCAAATTTAAATATGATTTTAACATGAAGGTTCTGATGGTAAAATATTCTAATTACTAGTTCTCACTATTTAGGTTTGTCGATTTGTATTATGGATTTTAGGGTTTATATTATTTCGGGTTATGCTATTTTATAAGATTCAGATACAAAGCATATTATATTAAAATTATTTCTACATTATAAGGTAGTCTAATCTTTAGGTTTTTAGCAAGTGATCTTTTCATGCTTATGCTTAGTTTGCAAAAGTCTTGTTTATGCATCGTTATACAAATGGGGTATATGGCCTTTTAATAGATTTTGCTTGAACCTATACAAATATGAAATATTGTTGTTTACCTAGGGATGCTATAGTCTTATTAAGGTTTAGAAACTAGTTTTACTAATGTTTAAATTTTATTTGCACCATTTATAGTTATTTGTATTTTTATTGTATTAGAAAATGATCTAATTACAAAATAAATGTAAACGAAGTTTAACCTTAAATATTGTTATATAAATGGGTTTCTGTTGATCTTAGGAACATGCAAAATTATTTCATTATTTTATAATTCATGGTTTACATAATTTTATTAATGTTCATATTAGGGTTTTATTCAATCTTAATTCAAATATTTTAAGCTGTGCTTGAAAAATTATATATTTTCATATATTATGAAACTACATGATTTTAGATGAATTTACAAATTTATTTAACTTAATTTGGACCTAAATTGAAAAAGTTATTGATATGTGAATTAGCTCGGGAAATTCGAGAAAATTCGGAAATTCGTTTTCTAAGTCTGAAAGCAACTCTAGCTTTTTCCTGATTTTTTTTGAATTACTGCTTGTGGCTGACGGGGCGATCCCACTATGCAGTGGCTTGGTTTTGGTTTGTGAGGGTGGTGGCTGATAGAGGGGCCCGCGTCGCAGTGGCCCAGAGCAGGGGAGAGGAGGCACGACCTCGCCGGCGGCAGGGGAAGCCCAAGACAGCTGACCAGCAGTGGGCGAGCAAGAAGGCTCCAAGGCAAACCTAGGGCACTGGTCAATGTAGACTGTGGGTGGTCGAAAGCGAGCTCGCAACGGAGGTGGTCGGCGGCAATGGTGGCGGCCAGTCGTGAAGACGGGGTTTGCGCAAGGATGAATGAGGGGGAAAACATCTACGGTTTCGCAGGAGCTCATTTTACCGGTTCATAGTTTTGGTGGAACTTCGGGTGGGGCTGACGTCGTGCGTCCGGCCATGGAGAGGAAAGGTGCCCCGGTGGAGATGATGTGAGCTGAAAGGGGCGAAATTGAATGGGGACGAAGCATTAGAAGGGCACAAGGATGATGTACGCAAAACGAATTGGAGATTATTATCTCACCCGATTGCCCAATTCCCTCTCTACCTCTTTCACGGTGATCGTCGGAATTGGAAGGAGACAAGCTCGGTTTGGGCGTGGTTGAAACAAAGGAAGGGAGGCGTGGTGCTTTAGGTGACCTGGATGGATGGATCATGGACGCGCTCGGGTGGGGTGTGAGAAAACCAACATACGCTTGAACGGCCGTAAATGCGCCACTCGCGTCGTATTGTCATCCCCAAAGGCCTCGATCGGCCACGAATCATGTTCTGTGCCTAGGCGTCATACATGGGTTGCACATGCAAGTAAGCAATTGGCAAAGGAGCCGAATTGAGCGTGCATTTGGACGTTGGTGTCCTCTTCGCGTCATCGGAAAGGAGCGGCAATCGTAGGTGTTCCCTCGCACCGGTGACTCCGGTCCATTTCATACTACCGTATTCTATTTGTGATCATTTTGTTACGAAGGAAAACTGGGTGATCTCATCCAGACAAACAACCAACACAAAAACTACCGAAGCAACCGTTGGAATGGAATCAATCAACAGACGCGAAGCAGAAACCGTCTCTCATTCTCTCCCTCTAACTGTAATCCATGAATGGGTGTGAATCCACCCTTTCACCTTGTATAAATATATTGATGATCAATGAAAGGGAACACAAGAGTTCACACATCAATTTGTCTCTTTACATCTTTACTTCTAACACGTTATCAGCACTTCCGCTCTACTCTGAACACCGAAAGAGAGAAAGAACAGAAAGGGAAAAACAACAATCACTACGGTAAGAAGAAGATGTCGATACTCACTATGAACCGCGCCGTCTCTGTCCTTCTAGAGGACATCATCCGGGAGTTTCACCGATCCTTGCGCCGAGGTTTCTTGGACCGTGCCCGCCAGATCTTGTCATCCGCCAAGGCCTCGATGAACCCCGTCCTTATGACGCCTGGGTTCCTCGGCATGGCAGGTTTCCCCGACGCAGAGGTCTTCCTCGCCGCAGCAGTGCTTGGGCAAGCCCGGCCATGGTTGATCTCTACAATACCGTGGCCGCCTCGTGGCTTCCCTCGCCTATGTCGGTTGAAGAAGAGCAGCAGAGGCTGTGGCCACCGCCCTCGCCCCCACCCGGCTTCGACTTGCCCCCCACAATGGCGGCTAGGTCCTGGGCGCCGCCCTTCTTCTCCGGCCACGGCTCCTCCACCCCGCCCCCGCGCGCCATCCCTCTGGATTTGACCCTCCTCACGGCAAACCGCCGCCCGGGTCTTCCCCCCTTCGCTGGTGAGATACCAGGGCTGCTGGGCGCCGATTCATCCACCCGTTCCCACGGCTTTGGAGGCGGCGGCATGCTCTTCTCCTCCCCAGATGAGGGGGAGGGCTCTCACCAGTAAGCACCATGCGACAAGGGGGAGGGGGGATGCGCTGCCTCGGCCTGGTTTCTTCTCTACGGCCGGCGACGGTGGCGTGTGTGAGGCGAGGCGGCGACTGCACGTGGAGCAAAGGCGTCGGCTGTGGCGGCTAAGTGCAAAGCAAATGTGTGGTGGCGGCGGCAATATGCGTGGGGAAAACTTTAGGGTTGCAAACCCTAACTTTTGCTCCTGGTTTTATTTGCTGCGTGCGGCTGAAGCAGACCCGGATCGGTAGCGCCTGTGCCATGGGCCAGATCGGCAGCGCATGGGCCATAGGCCGGATCGGCAGCGCCTGGGCCAAAATGCATGCGCCGACACATGGGCCCCCCCTGCATGCTTCGACCGGTTGCTCCATGCATGCACCGAAGCACATGGGCCCCTCCTGCATGTGGCCAGTGCTGCCTCCATGCATACGCCAGTATACATGGGCCCCACCCCCCTTTTGGAGATGGTGACGGTCACAAGTTGGCCAAATAGCCAAATTATCTATTTTAACTAATTTTACTTTTAGTATTATCAGTATTCCTTACATTTATGCTTTCTAGTCCCTGTAATTTACAGTATTTGCAGAATATTGTATATCAGTGTGTATCTTTTATTTTAAGACCCTGATATTATCTGTAATTTGTAAATATATATGTGTGTTTGTGTATATTCTTATGCATACATGTATATGTTGTATGTTATTATTTTTGCAACTTAACAAATTGCAATTTAATAATTTTAAAATTCTCACAATTAAGTACCACTTAATTGTTCAGGATTTTAAGCAAATTTAATAACATATCTTACATAATTTTGAGAATATAAACACAAGGTGATGGAGTCTAGGGTTTTGGCTGCGTCTTATTCAGTTTTCTGAATATTTCTGCCTAGAGACCATGCCCTTTTGAGCAGCAATGAAAATTGCCCATCACTATGAGGTCTACATCATGTTTCTAACTTGATGATTACCTATAAAGTGTTATCTCAAAATAATATTTTGGATATAAGGTCTACTCCATTTATGGAGATTACCTTAACTATAAGGTCTACTCCATTTATGGAGATTACCTTAATTTGTGGAGATTACCTTTATTATATGGCCTACTCCAAGCATCCAAAATATAAGATATGATTTAAAATTTGCACTTAAAATATTACAACACCACCATTTAGGTTTTAAATTTACCAATTTTTGGTGAATTAATGAAATCGATGGTTATGCCATGTAGGAAATACAAAAAGAGTTTGAAGAACTCGCCCTTGATGGGAGCAATTATCCTTCATGGGCATCGGATATCAAAATTAGTTTTGCATCTCGAGCGATTTCAAATGCGATAAATGAACCAATTGAAGGGGGCCCTCCGGTCCCTGACCAAATGAAGTACACTGCCTTACTTTTGTTACGCATTTCTATCCATAAAGATCTCAAGAAAGAGTATATTTTGGAAGAAAATCCTCGTACTCTGTGGGTTGCGCTACAAGAACGTTATGAACAGCAGAAGGAAATTATATATCCTGATGCAATGCATGATTGGAATCACTTACGCTTACAAGATTTTAAATCTGTAGCTGAATATAATCATGCTGTTCATAACATCTGTAGTAGGTTGAAATTTTGCGAGAAAGAACCAACGGAGGCAGAAAAGATAGAGAAAACTCTATCTACTATGCTTCCAGCGGACAGGGTATTGTGCAATCAATACCGTAAAGAAAAATACCAGATTTATTCCCAGCTTATTCATACATTATGTCAGGCTGAAAAGAATGATGAACTTCTTGTTAAGAATCATAAGTTGCGCCCAATTGGTTCAGCACCTTTGCCTGAGGTTCATAATGTACAGAATAAAGCTTCGAATAAAAGAAAGTTCAATGGATCTCCATCTGGTAATCCAAAGAACAACTCTGGTAAACGCAAATTCAACAAGAACCGCAGACACCGTGCTAACAAAAAGGCACGTGGCAATGCACAACCTACCCATGATAACAAAAGAGTTTGTTATAAGTGTGGTTGTAACACGCATTTTGCCGCGACTTGTCGTACTTCAAAACACTTGGTTGATCTTTATCAAAAATCCCTCAGTGATGACAAACAGAAGGCACCAAGATATGAAGCACACTTCAATCTTGCTACTAAGGAGGCTGGTTGTTCGTCTTCGGTTCCCCAAGAATCGCCTAACAATGAAGCCCTTACTCAGCACGTGGACCTTCCTGCAACGGACGACATGCTCATTGAGTACGCTTCGGGCGATATGTATGGAGATTTATCTTAATCTCCATGTCCGTAATTGATGTCAAATAGTATTATGTGTTGTAATAATTAGAGTTTGCAAACTCGTTTGCATATTGGAGTTGTATATTTGTTTGTACAAACTCATATGTATTGTAATATTGCACTATTATTGTGTAAGATATTAATTCAATGTGTATGTATCTCTATATGTGATTGAATAAAGAGTTTTAATTAATTCTTGTTCTTACTATAGATGTCTTTTGAAGTCAATCCCTCGGAGGAGGAATTATGCCTTGTGGATAGTTGTACCACAAACTCTATACTCACAGATATAAAATATTTCCAAACTCTTAAGAAAAGAGAAGGAAATGTTTTAACAATTGCGGGTCGTGATGCATTAATAGTTGGCTCTGGTCGAGCCACAATCACTCTCCCTATGGGTACACAGATTACAATCGAGGATGCTTTATTGTATCCTGATTCAACTCGTACCTTGTTGAGTTATAGAGATATTCGTAAGAATGGTATTCATGTGGAAACACATGAAGAAAACAAAGAGGAATATCTTCTCTTAACTAGACTTACTAGATATGGCAAGCAAATATGCGAAAGAATTCCAACTCTCGACTCTGGGTTGTACTATACATACATTAAGCCCATAAAACATGTTGCATATAAGGTAATTTTTCAAAATGTCGATGCATTCCAAACTTGGCATGATCGACTTGGGCACCCCGGTGTCGGGATGATGAGAAAAATTATCACCAATTCTATCGGTCATGATTTGACAGCTACAAAATTTCCCAAACCTTCGGATTTTGTATGCACTGCATGTACAACATTCTGTTCCATATGTCCATACTCAGAATGGTTTGGCTGAATCGTTGATTAAGAGAATCAAGCTCATTGCGCGTCCATTACTGATGAATTGTTCATTGCCTACGTCGTGTTGGGGTCATGCGGCATTACACGCCGACTTAATCAACCGACCAACCGCATATCATGATTCTTCCCCATGCGGTTAGTACGTGGGAATCCACCAAGTATTTCCCATTTGCGTAAGTTCGGATGTGCGGTATACGTTCGATCTCACCACCCCAACAGACCTCTATGGGCCCTCATAGAAAATTGGGGATCTATGTGGGATTTCAATCTCCGTCGATCATTAGGTATTTAGAACCTCTTCTGAGGATCTATTTACGGCCCCAGATCTTGATCAGATATTCAATGAGGAACATTTCCCGGCATTAGGGGGAGATTTCAAGTACCAGAAAGAATGCCGTGAAATTGATTGGAATGCTCAAAGTATTTCATCCTCGGATCCACGTACTCAAGAAACCGAACTTCAAGTTCGGAAAATAATTGGTTTGCAAGATATTGCGAACAATCTGCCAGACGCATTTACTGATTATAAGGGTGTCACAAAATCTTTTATTCCTGCAAGGAATGTGCCTGAAAGAGTGGAGGTACCAAATAAAACCACTCATCCCCCGATTAGCAATAAGAGGGGGAGAAGTAAGGCATCCAAGCAGAAAAAGATAGTAAATGCAGATCAACCTATGGTTGATAGACACCAAAGTGGACTTGATCCACAACCCTCTTCAGATGTGCACATTGCTGAACTTGGGACATCGGATAACCCCAGATCCATCGTTACGGGAAATAATGATGAATCTCTTAGGGTGAACGAAATTGCTACAAATTACATTGAGACTGGAGAGTCTTTTGACCGAAAAGCTACAGTTGTCGACACTTATTTCTCTGAGCAAATTGCTGACATCCTGAATGATCCAGATCCTAAGTCCATGGTAGAGTGTAGAAAACGCTCGGACTGGAGTCAATGGAAGGAAGCGATTGAAACAGAGATTGCCTCGCTTTATAAAAGAGAAGTATTCTCGGAAGTTATGCCTACACCTCGTGGCATCTTCCCTGTAGGATACAAGTGGGTTTTCGTCCGGAAACGGAATGAAAATAATGAAGTGGTGAGATATAAAGCAAGGCTAGTAGCTCAAGGCTTCACGCAAAGGCCCGGTGTTGATTATAATGAGACTTATTCTCCAGTTATGAGTGGCATAACTTTCCGATATTTGATATCATTGGCAGTACAAAATCGTCTATCTTTGCAGTTGATGGACGTAGTGACAGCATACTTGTATGGGTCACTGGATTATGAAATTTACATGAAGGTTCCCGATGGAATCAACATACCAGATCCAAAGGCAAATCGTAACATGTATTGTGTAAAATTGCAGAAGTCATTATATGGCTTGAAACAATCAGGGCGCATGTGGTACAATCGATTAAGTGAATTCCTTTCTTTAAAGGGGTACACAAATAATGATGACTGCCCATGTGTTTTCATTAAGAAGTCCTCTACAGGATTCTGCATCATTTCGGTATACGTTGATGATCTCAACATCATCGGCAACGAAACTGATATTAATGAAGCATGTCATCATTTAAAGACGGAGTTTGAGATGAAGGATTTGGGTAAAACCAAATTTTGCTTAGGTTTGCAACTTGAGCATTTACCTTCAGGAATTTTTGTATACCAAGCTAGTTATATTCAGAAAATATTGGAGAAATTCAATATGGATAAGTCATATCCATCTAGAACCCCTATGGTGGTTCGATCTCTAGACATGAAGGAAGATCCTTTTCGACCTCGGGATGATGGAGAGGAGATATTGGGACCTGAGTTCCCTTATCTTAGTGCTATCGGTGCACTCATGTATCTTGCAAATAGTACCCGGCTGGACATTGCATTTGCAGTGAATCTACTTGCAAGACACAGCGCTGCTCCCACCAAGCGTCATTGGTCTGGAGTGAAGAATGTCTTTAGATATCTCAATGGTACAAGAGATCTTGGTCTTTTCTATGGAAGAAACCGAGATTCGACTTTAATGGATATCTGATCTTTGGCTATTTATCGATCCCCATAATGCCGGATCACGACATCGCTTTGTATACTTACAAGGTGGAACACCATCTCTTGGAAATCTTCCAAACAAACTTTGGTGGCTACCTCTACCAATCATTCTCAAATAATTGCATTATATGAGGCCTCCGAGAATGTGTTTGGCTTCATAGAATGATAAACCACATACTTCATCATGTGGTATTGGTTCTATTGAATCTCCAACCATTATCTATGAAGATAATCTTTGCTGTATTGTTCAGATGGAGACAAGGTTATATTAAGAGCAACATCACTAAGCATATTGCTCCTAAATTGTTTTATCCCCATGAATTGCAAAAGAGTGGGGAAATAAACATTCTGCAAACTAAGTCATGTGATAATCTCGCTGATTTATTCACAAAGTCTCTACCTTATTCTACATTTTCTAAATATGTTAAGGGAATTGGTATGAGACGACTTAGAGATTTGCAGGAATCAGGGGGAGTATCTCTTTCTGATAAATAACCTGTTTAACATTATATTGTACTCTTTTCTTTGTATGAGTTTTTCCCTCTTTGAGGTTTTCTCATATAAAGTTTTTAATGAGGCAATATCAATACAGTTTATATGTCATATCATCTATTTTTTCCCACTGGATTTTTTAGAGGATGATGTTTGGCATATCAAGTTCATGGACTATATATTCCATATTGATCTCAGAAGATGGATTCGATCAAGGGGGAGTGTTACGAAGGAAAACTGGGTGATCTCATCCAGACAAACAACCAACACAAAAACTACCGAAGCAACCGTTGGAATGGAATCAATCAATGACGCCAAGCGTAAACCGCTCTCATTCTCTCCTCTAATCAGAATCCATGAATGGGTGTGAATCCACCCTTTCACCTTGTATAAATATATTGATGATCAATGAAAGGGAACACAAGAGTTCACACATCAATTTGTCTCTTTACATCTTTACTTCTAACACGTTATCAGCAATTCCGCTCTACTCTGAACACCGAAAGAGAGAAAGAACAGAAAGGGAAAAACGGCAATCACTACGGTAAGAAGAAGATGCCGATACTCACTATGAACCGCGCCGTCTCGTCCTTCTAGAGGACATCATCCGGAGTTTCACCGATCCTTGCGCCGAGGTTTCTTGGACCGTGCCCGCCAGATCTTGTCATCCGCCGCGGCTCGATGAACCCCGCCCTTATGACGCTGGGTTCCTCGGCATGGCAGTTTCCCGACGCAGAGGTCTTCCTCGCCGCTTGAAGGTCTTGGGCAAGCCCGGCCATGGTTGATCTCTACAATACCGTGGCACTCGCTTCCTCGCCACGCCGGTTGAAGAAGAGCAGCAGAGGCTGTGGCCACCGCCCCCGCCCCCACCCGGCTTCGACTTTCCCCCCACAATGGGGACGAAGCATTAGAAGGGCACAAGGATGATGTACGCAAAACGAATTGGAGATTATTATCTCACCCGATTGCCCAATTCCCTCTCTACCTCTTTCACGGTGATCGTCGGAATTGGAAGGAGACAAGCTCGGTTTGGGCGTGGTTGAAACAAAGGAAGGGAGGCGTGGTGCTTTAGGTGACCTGGATGGATGGATCATGGACGCGCTCGGGTGGGGTGTGAGAAAACCAACATACGCTTGAACGGCCGTCGTCTGCCACTCGTCGGCGCTGTCATCCCCAAAGGCCTCGATCGGCCACGAATCATGTTCTGTGCCTAGGCGTCATACATGGGTTGCACATGCAAGTAAGCAATTGGCAAAGGAGCCGAATTGAGCGTGCATTTGGACGTTGGTGTCCTCTTCGCGTCATCGGAAAGGAGCGGCAATCGTAGGTGTTCCCTCGCACCGGTGACTCCGGTCCATTTCATACTACCGTATTCTATTTGTGATCGTTTTAGCCCACCCGGGAGTAGCCCAAGGTAGACTTTACACTTTAAGCCTTATTCAGCGTGACCCATTACTGGGCCTTCATGGCATGTCACAACTCACAAATAGTAGTAAAATTTTGCTAATGCTACTGAAAAAGTGTTTAATTTCGCTTCCGTCATTATTTTTTTCTCATTTTATTTTTGTCACTAGTCTGCGCTCTTCTTCCTCCTTTTGCCATTTCCGTCAGTTGACTGTGAGTTGACCATAATCCGAATTATTCCTTATGTTTTTTATTTTTTAAAGATAACAAATGAAGTTCAATTCTTTCGGAAATTTTTCTGTATGATCCTAGACTGCTAAAGATGGCACTATAAACTTTTTCGAGCAAGATCAAGGTTATACATAAATTTTTCCAAGCATGATCAAGTTTGTACATTTTTATAAAAATCTAGAGCTATAAAATGTATAAACTTTATCATACTCTGAACAATTTATGATACCATCTTTAGCAGTCTACGATTATACATAAAAATTTCAAAAAGAATTGAACTTCTTTTGTTATCTTTAAAAAAATCAAAAACAGAAGGAATAATTCTGACTAACAATCAACTCACAGTCAATTGATGGAAATGGTAAAAGAAGGATGAAGTGAAAACAGTATTAGCAAAAATGAAACAACGAAAAGACTAGTGGCAAAACCGAAATTGCACACTTTTCAGTAGCACCAGCAAAATTTTCCCCCACAAATAATAGCCGTCTGAGATCTGACCAAGAATGGAAATGTTCTTATGTATTACTCCCTCTTAGTCATAAACAGCTGCCGTTTTAGATATCGATACGGTGTCTAAAACTCAGTTTTGACTATTGTTTTTATTATAGCATATTTGTAATACCCAATAAAAATATAATATTTTGAAAGTATATTTCGAGACAAATCTATACATATGATTTTTATATATCCAATTTAAATATTTAAAAACACATTAATAATCAAATTTTCAAAAATTTAATCATACCTATATCTAAGTGACAACTATACGTGACCAGAGAGTACGAAGAACTAAGAGTGTGTTTGGTTGCATGAATAAGGTTGGATAGGATATGGCTATCCAGTTTGGAGGGAATGGAGCCATCTAGGTGGTTGTTTGGTTGGATAAATAGGGATGAGCTAATTTTTTGTTTGGTTGGATAGATAAGGATGGATGGGCTAATTGTAATTAAGGTTTCGAATTTCAGTTTAAAATTTTTGAATAAAATTTGACTTAAATTTGAGGATGAATAGTGTCTGTCTCACTGAGCTTTTTAATTCCCCGACACCGAGAATTGTCATTCTCGTAGCGTGCGAGTAAAAGCATGGCGCTAGGTGTTCACCCCGTTTATAGAAACGGTTTTGCTTGGCATCGGACGTCCTAACACTCCGTAACATTTTTTTCTATGCGTGCAACATTTTCTACCAACACGTGCAACATTTTCCTTCGACAAATGCTACAGTAAACGGATATTACAAGCGTTAAAAAAAATGTTACACACGTTGGTAACAAATGTTGCAGGAGTAGATAAAAAATGTTTCAAGAGGCGTCCGAAGAAAAAAAAAATCGGACGTTCGGACGCTAGTATTCACCTTATAGAAATGGAGGGGAGATAGCACCCAGCCCAGCAGGCCAGCACTACTCGTGCCAGTGCCACTTACTCCTAGCATGAAGCAAACTGATTATTATGTCCTTGCATGAGCGAGTACAATAGAGCAAGTCTTTCATAACTCATACAGGTAAAAGCCTGTCCAATAGGACCAATGTTGAAATGGAATCTGAAACTGCATTCATGCTTAAAATGTAACAAGCAAGAAATTTTGTATCGGCGAGAATGCCATATAGATTAATGGACCAGGATGTAAAAGGTGTTGCAACTTGCAAAGCAAGAAGCCTTAAGGATGCCGATCGGAGACTTCGTGTGGAATTAAGTGCATGTAAAATCGTGGTGCTGTGCCAAAGGATGAAAAATAAAAAGAAGGGACTAACTTAAGTACAGATATGAGGCCCTGATGGTGTGGTGAGTAAAGCGACCAGAATCTAATCTGATCCTCAGAGCTGTTGCTCTAATTATAAAAGGCTCTGAACATGCAAGTCTTTTATAGGTTGCCAATTGTTGTGTTGCCTCTCATTACAGTTTTAATTGAAAAATAGTAGGAAGAACACAATGTAAGCGCTGATCTTAACTTCCAGAAGGTCGACTTCATAGAATTGAGATTGAACCAATTAATCAGACAAAACTGACCCAAAACCTTTTTTTTTTGGATAGATCTCCGGTGGCTGTGTTCCTCGCCAGTACTTTTCATTGACTTGCAGTTTGCTGTCCAAAAATATTACAAAGTACAGCAGTGGCCGTCAAAGCATGCGAAATACATAAGTGAGCGGAGGAAGTCAGACAAATCAGCAAAAACTTCACAATTGATCATTGCATCCATTGCAATCTTCAGTGCAATGCCTTTTATAATTGAATCATGTCTAGGAACATAAGCATCTTTATTCATGCCAAGAGACAGAACCAAATCAAATTTGGAAGTATGCATATATATTCAGGCGACACAAAACAGAGATTCAATCATGTTTGCAGCATGCCGTACACTTGTTCACACGAACAACCTTGTTTTATCTGAAAACACACCACTCTGGCATCTTTTATCATAGCTGCAGAAAATGCAGGTACCAGCCAGCCAGAGACTTACTAAACGCCTCAAAAGTACATTCATTTAGGGGACAAACCAGATTGGAGGAGAGCACTCTGAAGTAAATTGACGCGGAAAGCGCAGAGCAGCATCCCTAACCATGAGCGTTTTGTACATGCCCATGTCAGTACTGGAGTACTTGCTTACATTGCTCAGCACCAAGGATATGTCGAAGCTAGTATCGTCCAGGTAATAGACGCCACCCTGCTGGAGGTTGCTGAACTGAGACACCTCGAAGGCCCGAGAGCAACCTCGACCGAGGAAGAGCGCCCGACCAGGCAGATCGTGGAGCTCCACCCAGGAAACCACGGAGCCCCCATGGGGCGCAATCTCACGCTTCATCTCAAAGATTCTGAACATGCGCGTGCGCCGCCCAGCGGCGCGCCGGGCAGAGTAGTGCCGCAGCGCCATTAGCAGCTTCCCGCGGGACTCCACCAGGTAGCGGGTCACGGCGAACGTCGGGGGCAAGAACTGGTCGGGCGTGTAGTCCGCGCGCCTCTGGACCTGGTACGAGCTGCAGGACATCTCCAGAGGGGCGTCCCGGTCGCCGCCGGGCGTGTACACCAGGACATCCTCTTTGTCGTTGAGGACATGAAAGCCCTGCTTCACCTCGTTCCTGTGATAGACGATGTCCTGGAGCGGCTCCACATCGCGCCGGCACGCGAGCCAGTGCCCGTCCATCCCCGGCCGCCAGAAAGCGATGTTGGTGGCGCTGGAGACCTGCGCGGCGGCGAGGCAGCCCTCCGAGGTGGGTTCGGCCGAGAAAGTGACAGTGCGGATGATCATAGGGTACTCGCAGGTGGTGGTGGTCTGGAGATCTTGCCTGTCGGGGAGCCTGAGCCTGAGCCTGTCAGGGAGGGGAACCCTCGTTCCGGAGAGGAGGTTCACCGCCGCGTACCCTCGAAACGGATCGACGGCGACGGCGACCCAGCCGCCGTCGTGGGAGCCGCAGAAGCGCGCGCCTCGGACGCCCTCCCGAAGGTAGAGGCGGCGGGTGACGCTGGAATGGAGGCTGAAGAAGGAGGACGCGTCGAGGGACGGGAGAAGGAGCCACGGGAGCTGGCGCGGCGGGGCGTTGATGGCCCGCGCGGCGGAGCGCCACGCGCGGCAGACGGCGGCGAAGTAGACACGGTCGGCAACGCAGCTCAGGTGGAGGACGATGATGCAGAGGAGCTCGAGGGGGAGGCCATCCGACCATGGGCGGCGTGGTATACGGCTACGGGCCATGGAGGGGGGATTTGGGCAAAACGGCGAGGAATCCCGATTTGGGTTCTAGGCAGCTTCGCAGTCCGGAGGGTTTTTTAGCCTAAACTGACCGGTGGAACCAACTGGCAGCCACTATGAGAACAATCTCCCATGCGCCACATGGCCAGGCCAGCGCTAGCGGCGTGTCTCACTTATGCCACGTAGATAGGGGAGAGACACGCGGAGGTCTTTACAAACACACTCGACACATGGGAAGCGAGTTTACAAATGTCGTGCACCATGTATATAACATGCTGTAAAAAGAAGCCGTTTGTCCTTTATCAACTACGATACACCGAAGAATAATAAGTATAAATAGAAAGTACACATAATATATAAAGGAATTTCTATTATCTCTTTATTTAATTGATTCTCTTGTACAAGGAGATACTAAATATATAGTTGAAGGTAGTAAAAGATGGATTCGAATTCACTTATATAGAGATAGAATCCAAGCGAATATAGACAAATTAATCTATATCATAACACTCCCCTCAAATGAATATCACATAATGCACATGTCTCATTAAAAACACCATTAAAAAACACAATGGAAGAAAAAGAGATGGGGAAAGAGTACATTGCACTCGCATATTGTGTTCAACTAGTTGCCTCATTAAAAACCTTCGTATGAGAAAATTTTAGAAAAACTCACTTAAAAGAAAAAGAGTACAATTTATAATCTTCTGGATTTAAAGTAGGATCTTTAGGATCATGCTAAGAGGTCATGGTTCAAGGATTTACTCCTCCTAAACTCTGCATATCTCTAAGTCATCTCATTAGATTTGGCAAGGACTTATTGAATAAATCTGTAAGTTTTTCACATGACTTAGTTTGCAAAATCTTTGCCTTACAGTGGTTGTACTTTTTTACCCACAACATGAAGGATCAGAACCTAGGAAACACTACCACAGTTAAATGCTTGGTCATACCAGAATGAACAACAATTCT